>OU383797.1:2465463-3065463 GCA_910950805.1 Acrocephalus scirpaceus scirpaceus
TTCTCTCGTGTGGTCTGTTCTCCAGCAGGAGGTCAAGGGGCACCCTGGAATATTTTGGGGCACTGAAAAAGGCAGATACTTCTGTGGGAGAATCTTTGGCCCAGTGGCCACAGCTCCTGCAGTGTTGTGTACATGAATTTGCTGTTCAGGGCCACGGGAGCATCCCTGGAGAGGAAGCACAACCTGATCCCACACTGTGGCCCCAGTGCTGCTGCACACGAGGATTCAGTCCTGAAAGAAGGAAGATCTGTGCTGTGATCACTAACAGGGCAAAAAGGATCAGATTTTAATGCTCATCCCCTGCAGATGGAAAATCCCTTAAGCAGCTGCCAACAGCCAGAGGTCATGAGCAAATCAGGGTCCTACAGGCAGATGATTCCCACTGTGCCAGCGTGGGCTGTGCCCCTGTCAGGAGGCCAGGCTGGGACAGCACAGCTCCTGTCACAGAGGGGTGGGAGAGCAGTGGAGAGCAAGGAGGGGAAGCACCAGGCCCATTTCATCCATCTGAGCAGGGAATGATGCCTTGAGTTTGAGCTTTCATGATTTTCAGAGTCTGTGCTGCCCAGGGGTGCAGTTCTGAGCCTCACGTTCAGTGCCAGTCAACTCTTTGCACAGAGTAGGACACAAAACAAATCCTCTTCCTGCTGGAGACCAAGGACAACTTTCAGGCCCAAAAACATAAACAAGGGTGGACTGAAGGGAAGAACAAGAAGGATGGGACCTCATGGCCTGCAGCTGTAATTGGACAATTAAATCCCAATATGCAAATGGACCAAGTGTAAGTGTGAGACCTTCTGACCCATCAGCCATTTTGTGTCCATTTTGTGACCATTTTGTGACCATTTTGTGACCATTTTGGGCCCACCCTGGCTGTAGCCGTGGCCAGGCCCTGTCCTGCCCAAGGTGGATCTTGGAGGCCTTTCAATAAATCCCTGCTTTATTCTCCAGCTCTGTCCAGTCTCTGTTCCAGGTCAGCCTTCCCAAGGCATCAGAAGGAGTCACTCTAGGCCAGAGCTGATGTTCCTCTGTGCTTCCAAACCCTCTGCAGCAAGGACAGGAGTGACACTGATGGATTCTCAGGGAATCTGGCATTGTGGTCCCACTGTCCAGGAGGAACGTGCACACCTCCCCCAGAATGGTCCCATTTCATGCTGGCACTGGGGGAGTGAGTCCTTGAGCTGCTGAGCTTCTCTGGCAGTGCTGGCAGCCCCCAAAACAGGATCCCCCTGTCAGACTGTGGGTGTTTGAAAGATTAATGCTGGCACAGTGTTGGCAGTACAGAACCAGGCAAAAATACCCAACCCCAGCACCGGGGAGGGATGTTTTTTGCTGGCTCTTTAAATGCCTCTGTCAAGGAGATGAATGTGAAAGGTACACCAGAGCAGGTGTTCTCCTTCTAAAAATCCATCAGAGCAGCTTCTGTCCAAGGAGAGAGACCTCAAACAAAATCCACTGTCAGCAAACTCTGACAAACCATGATTTCCAAGGAGAACTTCAAACCAAGTCTGGCTGAGCCAAGTGCAAAAAGCTCAATCCTGGGAAAAAACTTTGCAGCTACTAAGCAGAATTTCTTAAAAATATTCATCCTCTCATAGAAGAGCACGGAATAAACATCTGAGTGCTGATTCCCAAAATCCAAAGTTCCTGTAATGTTTTAAATAGCATATACACTCTCATTTGATTCTCTCTGCCAATGAGTAGCTGATAATTATCACAGAATCATAGAATGGTTTGGGTTGGAAAGAGCCTCAAATCCCATCCCATTCCACCCCTGCCATGGGCAGGGACACCTTCCACTATCCCAGGTTGCTTCAAGCCCTGTCCAGCCTATGGGTGAATTATGAGGGATGTGTGGTGAGGAGAATTCTGGGCTTGGGAGAACCTGGCTGAGCACAGGGAACAGGGAGCATGGAAGAGCTGGGGTTTGTGGGACTGTGGTGAGAGGAGAGGGGTGTTGAACATCTGGGAGGTCCTGGAATGCCAGAATGGTTTGGGTTGGAAGGGACCTTAAAGCTCATCCTGTTCCACCCTGGCCATGGCAGGGACACCTTCACTATTCCAGGTTGCTCCAAGCCCCATCCAGCCTGGCCTTGGACACTGTCAGGGATCCAGGGGCAGCCACAGCTGCTCTGGGCACCCTGTGCCAGGGCCTCACCACTTTCACCCTAACATCTAATTTATACCTACTCTCTTTAGTTTAGAGCCATTAATAAAACCATATATTAAATAAAGCATGTATTGCCTGGAAGCCTGTGCATTCCAGAAAGAAATGGTAATAGTTGTTATCTCTTCAAACAACTGTCAGGCCAATTCTGTGCAGAGTCTGAAGCAGAATGTGGAGTTTTTCTCAGAGCTCTATCTGTCACTGCCACTACAATTATGTTCTGTCTGTAACAGCACTTGAGCCATCACCAGATATTTTGCTTTTAGTCAGCTCAGGCTTTTGAGAGGTTTTCATTTAGAGTCAAAGGGTTTCTTTCTCCTGTGCAGTAGAGAAGCAAGCAAAAGAGAAAGAAAGGATTAGTGCAAATCACTTGAGCAGTGCAGCAGAGCCGAGTGGCTGTGTCCCCGCTCGGTTTGGATTGCAGGCTGCTGGAATTCCATCATGTTCCCATCGATTTTCCGACCCAGGCCGCATTCCCTATGTGGTATCGACTCAGCTGTGAAGCCATGAGGCAGAGACAGTTAAGAAAATATTTACAGGAGACTGAGTCCTACAGTAAATCAGTAATGAACTTGTTTGTCTGACCCATTTATTCATGACCCATAAGTGAGCTTCTGCTTTTTTCTGGAAATGTCTCCCCACACACAGAACCCCACAGTGGTGCTGCACAAACCCCCAAAGGCAAAACAGACCCTCAGCTCCTCTATCAACTTTTTCATTTTCTGTCATGAACACAAGAAGAGAATTTGCATTGTGATCATTCCTTCCAGCCTCTTGATTAACTTCTCCTCAGCCAAACACGGGTGAGCTTCCTCCTGCTGAGTCATGAAGGTTTAATATCTCCTATGGAGCCAGGCTGGGAGAGCTGGGGGTGCTCAGCTAGAGAGGAGAAGCTCCAGGCAGACCTGGGAGCCACTTCCAGAGCCTAAAGGGGCTCCAGGAGAGCTGGAGAGGGACTGGGGACAAGGGATGGAGGGACAGGACACAGGGAATGGCTTCCACTGCCAGAGGGCAGGGCTGGATGGGATATTGGGAAGGAATTCTTCCCTGTGAGGGTGGGGAGGCCCTGGCACAGGGTGCCCAGAGCAGCTGTGGTGCCCCTGGATCCCTGGAAGTGTCCAAGGCCAGGCTGGATGGGGGCTTGGAGCAGCCTGGGACAGTGGAAGGTGTCCCTGCCATGGCAGGGGTGGGACTGGATGAGCTTTAATGTCCCTTCCAACCCAAACCACTCTGGGATTGTGTGATCTCTTTCCATTCACTTTAGCCCTGGGAACAGCTCTCAGACAAGTTTACACAAGTTAACAACGTTCTGCTTCCTGCAAATGTAAAAGTGTAGAAGCTAAATATTCTTTCAGGTAAACCAGACAGTGTCTTCCACTCTGAGTGTTTCATTTGAGATGCTTGTAACTCTTCCTCACACTCACATCAAAGCACCCCCAGGACAGGCAGGGGGAGAGGGGTATTTGCAATACATCTTTTCTCATGTAAAGGCTTAGCATTACAAGGAAGTATTGAATGTAATGCACACAAACATTTAAATAAGTGTCTCTGAAGAAAATAAAACTTGTTAAGCACATCCCATCCCTTTATACTTTTACAGGATCTCTAAAAAACTGTTTGATGCTCTGTGGGTCCCTTTCTCAGTGACCTGACACCTCTCTGAAGTGCCAAGATTTTATGAACAGCAGCTGTACTCGCCCATGTTGCTTCCAAACCCACAAAGATTTCAGAAATAAATGAGGATTCATCAAAAGCAATGTTTTTCCTCGAAGGCTGCTTCTTCTAAACAAAAAGAGCCCAGACACTTCTTCCCAAATGCCTTCTCTGAGACTTTCAGCAGCACAAAGGATACAGATTTCAGGAGGAATCCATAGAATCGTGTAACATTTTGGGTTGGAGGGACTTTAAAGCTCATCTTGTTCCACTCTCTGCCATGGTAGGGACACCTTCCACTGTCCCAGGGTGCTCCAAACCCTGTCCAGCCTGGCCTTGGACACTGCCAGGGCTGGGGCAGCCACAGCTTCTCACAGAAGAAGCTCATCCAAGAGATCATGGGAGACTTTAAATTGTAATAACTGGTTGCAACCCAGTAGAGAATCAGGATTCATTCATTCACAAGACTCTTTATCCAGCTGCCTCTCTGGCTCCAGAGCACATCTTTCCTTACTCAGCCTAACATTCCAATCCCTCACCTTGCACCAGTGACCTCAAACAAGAGAACCCCCAGCTCATGGAGGATTGAGCGAAGCTTTCCTCTTTAAATCTGTGCCTCCAACCACTGCTGAAGGATTCACCTCCGAGCACAGCAGTGCCCTGGGATCAGACATTCCTCCGTGTTGCCACACCTTCTGCAAAAGCTGAATTGCTGTTTGTTTGGGTGACATGGGAACGTCAGAAAAAGCAGACAAGCTCCTGTTTCTTCCCAGAGATCCCAGCTGTGCTGCTTGCTAACATCAGCCTGCTGGGGTGAGCTCAGGAGGGACGAGAATGTGGGACAAGAAGGGGATTTCTTCAAGACAGAAATTAGTGCTGGTGGTACAGATTAAGCACAAACACAATGTATTGTTGATTACTGTGTCCAAACGAGCTTTTGTGACACGGTTTTAAGAAAAACACAGGCAGCTGTTGCCAAGAAATACTCTTAGAGATGCTCAACACAAGTGTGCACTAACTTTTATGTAAAGAAAAGAAAAATCCTATCATTTAATAGCTCTCATCTGATGTTGTTTGCTGCAGTCACAATAGGCTCTAAGGCTCTTTCCAATTTTCCAGCACAAAGTCCTAATCTGAGGATGTCCTAATGAAGTGAGACAAATGCTCAGCACAAGCCCAGCCTGACAGTTCTGCCATGGCCAAATCCCGAGGTCAAGGTTTGCAGGCAGCATTTGAAGAAATTCTTCTTGCGTAAATGGAGACACACTGGCCTGTCACTGCCACCACATGCAGAAGCATTTTTCTTGGAGAAAAACAAAACAATCTGCATAATCCTGGCAAATGGGGAAGGCAATTTCAGCACTCAGGTCCAGCATTTTGTGCTGCAATTTTCTAAAGGATATTCCAGGCAATTTTAAACACACATCACCTCCAAGAATCAGTCTAGCACTGAAGCCACTTTGGCTCTGTGGGGGAGGAATTTAAGGTTTTTCTGCTGTTGCTAAATAAAACATGAGGGTGTGGGTGCTCCAGGTTCAGAAAGCAGCACATCCCCGTGGCAAATAACTTGATTATTCTCAAGGCTTCTCTTCCTCCTTGCTCTTTGCCTTTACGTAGTGCCTTCCACACATCCTTCCCTCTCCCAAAGGATTTAAGGACCAGTCTCTCCAGCTGGCTGCCCTCTCCTGGATGGAATCAAAAAGTGTTTGATTACTTCTACTTAGATAAAATGCAGTGATCTGCTTTTAATTTTTTTTTCCTTGGGTCTGTATAATCACAAAGGTTCCACTGTGCCAGAACAAGAACTATGAAATTCTAAGGGGCTGCTTCATAATCCTCAACAGAGCTGCCAACTTTTTTGAGAGTAGAGTTTTTAGCCAAATTGCCTTTTATATATATATATATTACAAAGTTTTAAATTTTACATTTCTTTCCTATATTTACCATTGCCTAAATCCCACTGTTGTTCCCTTGTAAACTCCTTAATTCCTCTCCTGAAACACGCTGGAAAGCATTTCCATATCTCTTTGTTGCTGAAGGTAAGCGTGTTAAACACAGAATATTTCAGTTGGAAGGATTCTTATATAATCTTTTCCTCTGCCTCGAGTCAGGGTCAAATATTTCTTTGCTACTCTCAAGCAGTGCTTGGCTGACCCCAGTCAAAGCCAGCTGATAATGGGGATTGCAGAGTTTTTTGCAGGGAACCCGTTCCACTCCTTCCCCAGTTAACCATTGGCGTTCCTACAGGTTTGTTACCCCACTCCTGAGACGAGCAAAGGGCTCTGGAGATGATTTTCTAAAGGACCCATTCATCAGGGAGCGGGGAGTTTCACTCCGGGAGCCCTCATCTTTAAATTGAGGGCAAGGATTAGGATGCAGAGTGGAAGGGCTGAGGACAAAACATCCCTTGCAGAGGGTTTCAGTCGCTGCCAGCGGCACCGCGGAGCCGGAGGGTTCTGCGGGCGTTCTGTGAGCGCACTCACACGACCAGCCGCGCTTTGAAACTTTCACTGCACATCTGTGCATCCCTGCCTGCGCTCGGCAGCGAGCCAAGGGCTGAATTCCTGCGAGTCCGTGCAGCTCCCACACGTCCACAGCGCTAGGACCCAGAGGGAGCCGGATCGCTGTGAATCAGAGCGGAGCCCTGAGCGCTGAATGAGGCTGCGACGGCAGCGGGAATGTGAATGGCTCTGCGGGCTGGCCACAGCGGCCGAGGACAGGGCTGCCACGGAGCGCAGAGCAGCCTGGACACCCCTCGGGCAGCGCCGAGCCCCCGGCCAGCAGCGCTCGGGCTCTGAGGTGAGTGACCCGCACGGCCCCGCACGGCCGCGGCACCGCGGGCAGCGAGCGCCGCACGGCCCCGCTGCGGTGCCCGGCGCCGGTGCCGGCTCTCCGGAGCCTCTCTGGCAGGAGGCACGGATGGAATAGGATGGGATGGGATGATCCGTGCAGCACAGAGCGCTCGCTGCTTGCGAGCGGCGTTTGCGAGCGCGGCGTGGTTCGGTGAAACCGAAAATCGCATCTGCTGAGGCAGGTTTGGCTGCACGCACATCTGGAAGGTGTTCGTGGGGCAGCTGTGGATAAGCTTCAAGGCTTGAAAAACATCTTTAGGGAGAGCAGCTTAATCTCAGGGAAATGTGAGTGTTCTTACTCTTTTTATCCAGGTATAGGGGAACTTAGTTTTATTTGCATTCTACAGCAGTTACACCTATATGAAAATTCTTTTCTGGCTTTGTTCTGAATATTGAGGCTTTCTTATTTCCTTCTCCCCTCCCCGCGATAATTCTACTCTAGATAAAACCTCCTTTCTTTCTTTACTAATATAAATAAATAGGAATTCTGCTAAATCAAAGCGTGACTGACCCAAGGCAGGATCCCTTTAGCTGCAGACAGAGCAGTACTTCACTAGAGACCGTGTTATCCTCTGGGATGTCCACTTGGAAAAGCTCACGACCTCCCTGCTGCCCGTGTGTAGTGACAGGATGGAGCTGACAATGTTTATTGATTTATAGCTGGTGATAACACTGTTTTAGCTGAGACACTGCTCACAGATAAAAACGGGGACCCCGGGCAGGGAGACAGAAGGAATTTGTGTGCTGAGAACAGAAAGTGTTTGTGCTTCGGTTCTTTCTTCACTTTAAATTCTCCTTATAAAGCTAAAGAAGTTTTAGAAAAACACCAAAAGTGAGCGTGCTTGTCAGGCTGGTTTTCCAAGTTGTCACAACTTGGAAGTTGCGTTGTGACTGTTAGACAGATAATTTATGGATGTTTTCATGCATTAAAGTATCACAACAAAGTTTTTGGGGCACGTTTTTGCTAAGCCAAACTAAAATGTGACAATTATCTGCAATAAGACAGAGAGGGAGCTGACTTGTCTGTACATTCCTGCTTGTGGTACTTCTGAGCTGGTTCAGATATTGTGGAAAACAGGATTTTGAAATCCCCCTGCCAACTGCCATTTCAGGCAGTTTTGTCTGAAATTCAGAGGGTCACAATATTTTCTGCACTTCCCCAAGAGGTTGCAGGGATGGAATGAAGAATCAAATATATTGGAGAGTTCTCAATTATGATAAGAAACACTCAGCCTTTCAATGTATTAATAATCATAGATAGGGATCATTTTCAAACAAATCTCAGCGAGGTCTGGAGAGGAGCCCCTGACACATCTGTGCAGTACCAGTGACTGCACAGCTTGATCAATCCCAGCCACTCACCCTGCAGGGATCTGGCCCTCTCAACAAGGTGGTGAAGAAAGTAACTGTGCCTCTATTTCCTCATCCTTCTGGCTGAGCAGTGCCCCTTTTCCCCATCTTTTTAAAAGAAATTATCTTTTTAGATGTCTTCATTTGAGTTCAGTGGAGAGTTACAATGAGCACAAGCATCATTTTAACCCATATGCTAAATAAGCAATTACTTCATAGGATAACTGAGCAGCCTATGAAATAACCACAAGGTATTAATTTTAAAAGTCAATTTAGAAAACTATCTAAAATGCGTATTCAGATTAGCATTTTCAGGTGTAAAGTATCTTTACTTCATGGGATGTCTAGAACAAGGGTCAAAGAGAACACTTTAAAAACTAGATTGCTTCAATCAATAGAATAAATTCCATAAATTCCCCTTGTGCTCCATGGCTTTGGCCATATAAATGTTCCTTTAAGCACAGAGTCTATTAATTGGTTTTCTGTTTCCTTACAAAATGCTTTTAGGACTAACAGAATATTGAATACTTACTAATTAGCATTAGTGACAAATTAAAGGCACTTTGAAAAAAATACTGGTAATTTTAAGAAGTTAACAGAAGTCTGATTTTTTTTTCATCTGCGTTTTACAAACGAACTGCTGATAAAGAAAAGATAAAGCATTACTTAAACCGATGGTTTCATTCCAAAAGATTCAGCGCTCTAGCAGCAACAGTCAGCGCTGGATTGGTGGGGTTAGAAATATTTGTCAATCCCAAATGTGAGGCCAATAAAAGCCAGGGAAACTCAACCCCTTCCAGCCCAGCTACAGCAACGGTGACCTCTGCCGGCAGCTGCCTGGGCAAGGGATTTGTTAAACCCAAGTATTTATCAAATCTCATTCTATTCCCAGAGAAAGGGGGCAACACCTCTTCCCACCAAATTTATCTCGTGGGAAGAAGGAAAGAAAGAAAATTGTCCCAGGGCAGCAGAGCTGGGGAAGGGTCTGGAGCACCAAGAGGGGCTGAGGGAGCTGGGAAAGGAGCTCAGCCTGGAGAAAAGGAGGCTCAGGGGGACCTTGTGGCTCTGCACAACTCCCTGCCAGGAGGGGACAACCAGGGGGGTCAGGCTCTGCTCCAGGGAACAGGGACAGGACAAGAAGAAGTGGCTTGAGGCTTTCTTATGTCAACTTATTTCTTATTGCAACCAAGTTGTGCCAGGGGAGGGTCAGGTTGGATATTATGGAAAATTTCTCCTCTGAAAGGGTTGCCAGGTATTGGGACAGGCTGCTGAGAGCAGTGCTGCAGTCACCACCCCAAAGTGTTCAAAAATGCACAGGTGTGGCACTTGGGGACGTGGTTCAGGGGTGAGCACGGGGGTGCTGTGTTCACGTGTGGATTCAATCTTCTCAGAGCTCTTTTCCAACCATAGTGATTCCATGATTCTGTGGAAGCAAAAGGCACATGCACCAATGCTCCTACAGCTGCATTCCTGCCCTGGCCAGAAGGAAATTCTCCCTGTGCTGGGTCTGACCTGAGCAGGGTCACAGAGGCCAAAGCGTTTTAAGAACATTTCTCCAACCAAAGCTCAGGGACAGATGTCCTGTGGGATGTGTTGTGGCTTTTTCTCTCCCCCCAATGCCCTTTGTGTGGCCCCACAGAATTCATTAAATATTTGTGTGTATAAATTTGAATTTATACCAAAAACTGTGTGGTCAAGCAAAGCAAAATCATTTTTGTTGTTGCCAAGAGATCACAGTATCAATCACCGTGAGTTATGTGCCACTAATACTAGAGCCATGGAATTTGGGGGAAAGAAGATCTCAGACCCTCCATATAAACCCATCCCATCCCCAAATCCTGCTTGCAGTTCTGGTCACTGGTTACAAGGATAAAAGCATTAAGTAAAACAAGAGAAGGTGCAGTATGATGAAAGCCTGGAACATTTTCTGTATTTAGAGAAACTACAGAAATCATGATTTCTAAGTCTGGAAAAGAGATGGCTGTGCAGGGGTGTGAGGGAGATATTTATAGCCACAGTTGTCCTTAAGATGTTGAGAGGAAATGGCTGTTGTCAAAAATCGAGGAGCAGGAAATAAAGCTGGCAGGTGGCAATGTGGAGGCAAACAGAAGGAGGTGGTTCCTCTCTCCGGGCAGCGCGGGGCTGTGGAATTCCTCCCCAGGGATATCACAGGTCACAGGGTTCAGGAACAATCAGGCACACTGAGAGCAAAGCTGCTGCCTGTGGTTCTAGAGATCTGTGGTTCCAGAATGAGCTCTGGCTGGGAGAGCAGCCCAAGGAGATGATCCCTACACGGCTCCTCTGTGTGTGCCCCACTCCCCAGCCATCCCCAGGGGCTGCAGGAGGCAGAATTCCTGACCTGGATGCACTTCTGCTCTAGTTCCTTCTCCTCAGTGCTTCAGCTGTCAAATACCTGGCCTACCCCAACCCAGAAGAGGTGACTGTGTAATATTTACTGTGGGTTGCCAGTTCATTGGTGAAAGAATGGCAATTCTGGCAAAATGAAAAGGTAAAATAGCATCCCTCCTTTTGGTTTTTGCTCAAGGGTTAGGTGTAGGTCAATGTTCATGGATGTTACCACTACAGAACGACATCAGTGAGGAGATTTACAGCTCTTCAGGCAAGTCAGTGTCTGAGCAGATTATGAGACAGTGGAGAAGGGCCTGTGAATCCTTGTGAAATTCACTGAAATAGGGAAATACCATTTTATCTCATCTCAATGTGGTCTTTATATGGAGCTGGCATCTTATTAGAAAATTTTTATTGAACTCAGGTCTTTTCTAAAATCTTCTACTAAAAATATTACATACAAACAAATTTCAAGTAAAAAGTAGCAGGGAGATGCCTCATTAATTACACTGACAACCTTTCACTCTGAGAACTGCATCACCCTGAGAAATGCAGCAGAGGAGGCAATGCCAGCAGTGAAACCTGGATGCCAAGAACCTGAGTGCATTGGCAGAGAGCTGAGGAGTCACCAAGGACATCCAGAGCTGGCTACAGCAACCCAGAGTCACAACAGCTCCTGGGGGAGACATTTAGATCACACCAGGGCTGGACAGCAGGAGAAAATGAGCAAAGTGCTGCTCAGGATTTGGAGCCTGCAGACAGTTGAAATTTACCCAGTGCAAGGAGAAATCAGGCCCTAAACACACACAGGAACAAATTATCTAAATTCAAATGACTGCAGCAGGTAGTTTGAAATAAGGTTTGATGGCTTTTCTGCCACATTTCTGTCCATCCTTTGAGTTGCCCCAGGCTGCTGCTGAGTGAATGAAACACCTCTGGACTTTTCCTTGTCTTGGAGGCTGCTGTTTATCACCTTTCCTCTTTATTCCCCTGCATTTCCAACAATGCTTTGAGATTTCATGACACGGTGGTGGACACCATCAGATGACCCAAATCAAGATGTGTCAGTCACACACTGTTGCTGGGATTGGTTTTATCACATAAAATCACAGGATTGTTTGGGTGAGAAGGGAACTCATCCCATCATGCCCATGCCATCAGCAGGGACGTCTTCCACTGTCCCAGGTTGCTCCAAGCCCTGTCCAGCCTGGCCTTGGACACTTCCAGGGATCCAGGGGCAGCCACAGCTGCTCTGGGCACCCTGTGCCAGGGCCTGCCCACCCTCACAGGGAGGAATTTGTCCCCAGTCTCCACCCAACCCTGCCCTCTCTCAGTTTAAAGCCATTCCTCCTTGTCCTATCTCATGGACACGACTTCCACATTTCACAGTGGCATTTCCTGGAAGAAGCTGAGAGGTGCTGACAATGCACCAAGGTGAGGAGTTGCCTGGCCTGGACTTCCCAACCAAACCCTGACACAATCCCCCCACAGTGTGACAGAAATCAAACCTGCAGTGCCCAGACCACTCGAGGTAGCTCAAGCCTTCTTTTATTCAGGGGTTTTCTAAAACTGAACATCAACACAGACCATAAACTGGTTCCAAAAAGTCTTTCCCTCATTTATCTTCCTGGCTCCAAAATCCAATTTCCTGTCCCCATGGGGTCCATAACAATGTGCTATAAAAGATCAGATTCTATTCCATTGACTTGTTAGGAATCAAAATCTCCACTGACTTCAGTGGGAAAAGATTCAAGCACAAAGACAGACAAAAATCAACCAGAAGGTAAAACAAGTTCTTTGGCTTTGTTTTGGGCCTTGGTTTACGTATTATTGACAAAATCATGGAATCATTAAGGTTGGGAAAGACCTCCAAGGTCATCAAGCCCAACCTTTGACGAACACCACGATGCCCACTAAACCATAATGACCATTTATGTTATGCAAATATGAAGCTCCTCCAAGAACAAAATCAAAGAAATGAATTAAATGGATGACTAACGGATAAAATAACTCAGGGCTGGTCATTTCTTTTGAACTGCCACAATTTGTGAGAAATGTTGCTGCCCTAGAGAGGATGCAGCAAAAATTGCCTTAGCTCATTAACTTGTTAACTGCCTAGGGAATTTATAAAGGTTACACTGATTCTGACAGTTCTGACCTACAGTGAGTAAATTAGCCCGGTGTAAATACAGCTGGGAAGAAGATTACGTGTTTGATAACTTTATATTTACCAAGTCTGGCTTGACAGGTGAAAAACTACTGGTTTGATTTTTTCCAGTTCTTGATCACTTTGTATTTCCCCCTGTTGTACAGGTAGAGAGGTGACACAGATCTTTTACTGGTCTGGTTCAGTGCTTTACTTTGTTTTATTTTGTTCCTGACACAACCATATGTGATCCAGGCTCTTTGGAAAAAAAAAGAGCATTCTTCAGAAATTTTTGTGATGGGGATTTGCCAGGCACCTCATTGCTACGTAATACTTTGATTATGATACATTTAAGAGCTCTGGCTCACAGAATATGTGTTTTTCTATTTTGAAACATAGCTTTTATTCTTTTTCTTTGACGACTTATGTGCTGGATGAGTCAAGTATGAGAAAAGACCTGTGCTTGTTCACAAAGAGCTTTGCCCTGTGGTGGATGACACAGCCTGCATTTTCCAAGTGCATCATTTCCTGCCCATTATTCCATGATCTTTTTGGGATTCTCTATGTCTCAGTACCAGGCCAGCAAGGAGTTTGAGGTGGGTGCATTCCCACAGCCATACAATCCATTTATGTGAGTTATTTAGACCGTGATATGCTCATCTTGCTCTTAGAATCTTCTATTTGAACCTGTCAGAGACGAGCCCTTCACCTGGTCATTTTCCTGTGCTGAGAGGACATTAAAGGGGTTCTGTCTGAAAAGGAAGAAGTTGATTATTCTTGTTTCTGCTCAATTTTATCCATTTCCCTCAGCAAAACTGATCACAGTAACTGCACCTCTTACCTGGGAGGAGAAAGTACATGAAGTGTGTCAAGAGAAATAAATAAGCACAGAGGCTGCTGAGGCGAGGTGTGGGTTTATTTTCCATGTCAAAAATCTTTTCCATCCCTTCCCACATTACTGGGGAGCAGCCTGGTCCAGTGGAAGGTGTCCACAATGGAATGGGGTGAGCTTTAAGGTCCCTTCCCACCCAAACCATCCTGGAATTCCGTGTTTGGTGTTATCAGTGCTCTGAACATTCAACATCCACGTTTTCCTCCTGCCTGGATCCAAGCACTCCCTGCCCTGGTCCCTCCTGCCAAACCTTCCTCTCATCATTTTCTCAGGCACAAGCTGTAAAGAGGAGAGTGCAAAGGGTCACTGCTCAGCCTCACATTCCAGGACACTTTATCGATGCCAAAAGTGTGAGTTTCTGGTTTTGGCAAAGCATCCAGAATCCAAAGCATCAGAGGGAGTTTGATCCATGAGCTCTCCCTGGGTGCACGTTCCTGGTGCTGGGAAGGGCTGTGCTAGAGACCTTTTCTTTTCTCTGTGTGTTCTGAGAGAGAAAAGTGTGTGGCCCTTCCGTTCTCATTTCTTCCCTCCTCCTTGAAAGCAAAGAAATTAGAAAACTATTGAATGGCCTGCAGAATTCTTCCTCTTTGTTCAGTATTTCAAATTTTTAAAAGAATTCAAGCGCTTTGAATTCAGTCTTCAGCACTTTGCTTGTGCCATCACTTGAAAGCAAAAGGAAATACTTTCTGTGAAAATCACACATCTCCTGTGCCACAGGAAAACTGATGTGAGGTTTAAAGTTCAGATTTAAAGTTCATCCCTCTCCCTTTGAATTTGCAAAAGCTCATTTCCAAGTGACATGTATTTAAACTCTGGCACTGTGCACAGAAATGAAGTACACACCTAATCAGCAAAACTCCCCTCTGGTTTTCATTTTAAGCAGGCAAAAAATGATCTTGTAAGGCTTAGACCTTGATTATTGCTTTGAAGCTAATACTAATGCAAAGAAACCCCAGAGAAAAGTTGAAAGATGCAAAATTCAATCACAATAGGCTTCTTTTAAAAGATGGTTCAGTTAGAAATCTGCTAGACATATGTTATTTTAAAAAATAGAATAAAAGGCCAATTTCTTTTGTGTTAGACAATGTAAAATTGTCGTGTATTCATCATCTGATGAAAATTGTAGCAAAAATAGGCAAGTACCAAAGAAAAATCTGTTCCTATTGCCACAATTATGTCAATAATCTGTGGAGTCCCGCTTTTCAACAGCATTTAATATTTTCATACTACAAATCACATCTGGCTACAAATGTCATCTTCTGTCTCCTCCCTCTCCATCCTCATCCATATTCTCTTCCTTCCAGTTCACAACAAAACTGCTTTTTTGTAACCACAATCATTCTTCCTGACAACTGATTCACCACACAAAAGCACTAACAAATAACACTGTAATAAATACAAGGTGCACAGCAAATATCCAGACAAGGAAAAGACGTGGTTACATGTGGAGTTAAGTGTCATAATGACAGCTAATTTCAAATATATCGGGTTATTTGTACTAATTAATATTGGCACAACCCCCTTGGAAATTCAGATTTGGAATGGGAGTTTTCTGGGTATTTTTGAGGAGCTACAGGAGGTGTGAAGCCTATGGCACCTGTGTTCATGTCCTGCTGCAGAAAAGTGATGGATTTTTAAGTGAAATACAAACCAGAATCATGATTATGTGGGAAAAAAGATCATGGAATTTATTACAGAATCATTAAGGTTGGAAAAGACCTCCAAGATTATCAAGTCCAAACCTTGCTTGAACACCACCACCAAATGTTTTTCCATGGGTGTGGAAAAAACTTGTGTTTCAATAAGAGCCAAGGGAGCTGGGCTTCACTTCTGTATGGCTTCTCCCTAAGCAGGTTTTATAGCTCAGGAATCCTAGATGGAATCATTTGCATTCCTGAAATAAAATGAACATTTTTTTAATGCCTAAGTAAATGTGCTCAGAAAATATAAGGCAAGCAGAGTTCACTTTTTGGAGAAAAATAAACATTTGTATCACAAATATCACAGCCTGTGAATTTAAATTCTTGGATCAAAATTCATACAAAATGAAGGCGAGAGAGAGGGAGACAGATATATTTTAAGTCTGTCATGTTTCTCATGTGTCTACATAATCATGTTCCCTCCTGTGGCTCTTCTCTTAAGTTCATGCAGCACTTTATCTTCCTTTATTATCTTATATGTTGTCATTTTTATTTGCCTTCAAGTATCTAATAATTTTTAATTCCCACCCCTTCTGATCCGTTGCAAGCCTACTTGTTTTTCCCTTGAAAAAACACCCATGAAATCATTTTGCACCTCCTGTTGTGACCAATGCCCCACAACAAAGGCCAGAGCCACATCCCAGGGCTGGGGGATCCCACCAGGGCATCACAAATTGAAGGAGCAGTTTGGAAGCTCTGGACTCAGTGTTCCTGTGAAACCCAAACTCTTCCCTCCGCAGGGTGGGACAGAAAGGTTGGAAGGTTTAGGTGGGATATTGGCAAGGAATTCTTCCCTGTGAGGGTGGGGAGGGGCTGGGATGGATTTTCCAGAGCAGCTGTGGCTGCCCCTGGATCCCTGAGAGTGTCCAAGGCCAGGTCGGAGCACCCTGGGACAGTGGAAGGTGTCAGGGTTGGAGCTGGATGAGCTTTAAGGTCCCTTCCAACCAAACCATTCCAGGATTCCACACTGATTCTTTCCAGTGCTCACCTGAGGTGCTCCCACCTGCTCTGCAGGCTCAGCCAGAGGAGGAAATGCCCAATCCAGGTGCAGGGTTTGCAGCCAGATGTCCGTGTTGGAACTTCAGTCCTGGTGTCACTGCTGAGTACAAAAGCCTGGCTCATCCTGTGTGCTATTGCCCCGGGTCACAGCAGGACTGTGGCTCATTAGCTGTGACATCAAATTCAGTTGTTAATTGTGCTTGGAATTTCTGATATTACAATGGGATGGGATAGCTTCACATGACAAATATCAAATACTCATCAAAGCAAGCAGTCAATAAAATTGTGCAACCATTGTGCGTGCAGGGAAAAAGATGATTCATTTACAGATGTGCTGCTGATTTTTCATCGCCGCACACAACCTGGGGCACATCAGGAACCAGACAAATGTTTGAACACCACCGTTATTTTCCACTAGACAAACTCTTGCAAAAAGTCTGACATTTCAGCTCCTCTTTGAAACAATTTCTGCTGGATGTAGGAAACAAAACCCATAGAAATATCCTTCTGGGATTAATTCTCTAAACATAATGACTAAAAAGCCTACTGGCTTTACTCTGAAATACTGCAATTTTTGCTGCTGGTACTAATAGCTGCAAGAAGTCAGTATTATTTATCTTTCTAAAACCTCCTAAAAAGTTGTTTTAACTCCTGAGGCTGCGAATTTTCTGTCCCAGAGACAAGGCAGCACTGCAGCATCATTCAGAAGGAAGAAATGTGAGAGGGCAAAAGTCTTGTTCCAGTTTGTTAATCTGTACATTACACTGTAACCTGCTGTAAGCCTAGCAAATGGAAATAAAAGGGAGCTCTGATGAAAGTCTTCAAATTATTGCAAGGAGCAAGTTTTCAGGAAGCAATTAACCGCCTGACTGGGAATATCCCTGCTTTTTATTTGATGTCAAACTCATGGGTGGTATTTTGAAACATTTGATTGAGCTCAGTCAATTAGCCTTGATTATGGTTTGGCTTTTCCCTCGGAATAGGCTGATCCATAGGGAATGCCACTCATACCAGCACTGAGGCAGAGCAGGATGACTCAGCTGATTAATCAGCTTTCTTTTCTCTTATTAAGAAGCAAGCCTTTGGCTTCCCCAGCTGCTGAAGTGATCACTATCGAGCTCGTGTTGTAACTCACACAGCTCGGTCACCCCTGACTCACATTCTGAGAGAGGGAAAGTCACCTGCACCCCTGATCTGTCAGAGAACCGTGGAACTACAGAATCCCAGAGTGGTCTGAGCTGGAAGGGACCGTAAAGCTCATCCCATTGCACCCCTGCCATGGGCAGGGACACTCTGCCCTGTCCCAGGCTGCTCCAAGCCCTCCCACACCTCTGTGACTGAGGGACAGGCACAGCAATGCTGCACCCAGGGATTGCTGCTCACCAGAAAGTCCTTGGCATTTGCAGGAGAAATGTTCCCATTCCTGTTGCTTTCTGATGGAGATTTGTCCCTAATTTGGAATCAACCATAATTCCCATGTTTATGGGTTCTGACAATTCCTTCCAGACAAGCAGGTACTGAATCCTCAGCTGTATTTTGCCAAATAAATCTAATCCTTAGAACACAGCACAGAATCTGCAGATGAGCCGTTTTTTCCAATCCAAAAACTGGATTAATTTATTAACTAAGTTAATGGAAGAAAAAAAAATGGCTACTTGTAAAAATCTTAAGTAAACATCGAGCTTTTTTCTCTTTCTTTAATAGGTAAATGGCACAAAACACAGCCAGGGTACAGGCACAGTGTGTAATCATTGTCGTGAAATGCCTACAATGTAAATGGACTTAATGACAAAATTAAACAAATCTCAATTAAAAGCACAATGATTCCAGACAGGCAAAACCCATCACTCTCCCAGCTTCCCACTAAGTAGATCTCCAAGCATGGAAAGGTTGCCAGCTATGGGGAACAGTTTAGAAAGTTAATGACAGTACAAATGGGATTCACTGGAGACTGTAATCCTGACTCTGTAAGCATTGCCAGAGGCCTGACATGAAGGAACAAGTACTATTTCAAGCAGACTGCAAAGCCAAGGCAAAGATTAACATCTGTCAGGATCAGCTACAGATGAGATTCTTATTGATCCTTGAATGTCACAAGAATTTAGAAGGGCTCAAAAGAACTTTAATGAGAATAATCAAGTATCTGTGGGTTTGGTTTGTAAATTTGAGGCACCTTTCCCACATTTCAGCTATTTTTTTTCCCCAAGCAGCTGTGTGTGATGTATCTCAGTGCTACAAGGCAGAAGAGCTATTTCTTCCAACTTAGTCACTGTCAAGCTTAGTCTTGCAGGAAAAGCAGTGGCAGGGAGCAGTTCTGGTGCTGTTACCAACCCTCAAGACACAGCTTCTCCTGTTTGGACTATGTTGCTGTGGATTTTGTTTCTGCCTCATCCGTATCTATCCCTACTAACAAGATTAAGGCTTTGCTCACATTCTTCTAATTAAAATGCTGTAATTCTGAGGAGAGATTCCACGTCTTCTTTTAGCAGGGTAATCAGTACATCTGTGAGTTCAAGTTGCTATTTTTTAACATCAAAGCTTGCACAAAGATAGCTCTCTTCCAGGCAGGCCACGACTTTTTCTCCTCACTGGTTTGAATAACAGGCTCCGTTTTGTAGTGGGATCAACATCATCTCCTACAAGGAAAGGCTGGGAGAGCTGGGAATGTCAGCCTGGAAAAGAGAAGGGTCCAGGGAGACCTGAGAGCCCCTTCCAGTGCCTAAAGGGGCTCTGAGAGAGACTTTGGACAGCCTGGAGTGCCAGGACAAGGGGAATGGCTTCCCACTGCCACAGGGCAGGGATGGATGGGATATTGGGCGGGAATTGTTCCCTGTGAGGGTGGGGAGGCCCTGGCACAGGGTGCCCAGAGCAGCTGTGGCTGCCCCTGGATCCCTGGCAGTGTCCAAGGCCAGGTTGGACGGGGCTTGGAGCAACCTGGGACAGTGGAAGGTGTCCCTGCCAAACAAAGGCTCCCAACATCTCACCCTGTCAGGAGCACACGAGGATTTTTCTGCAGCATTTTTTCCTTACTAACCTGGAAGAAGCATGATCTGAGTGGAGCGTGTCCAGGGAAGGGAACAGAGCTGGGGAAGAGTCTGGGGCACCAGGAGGGGCTGAGGGAGCTGGGAAAGGGGCTCATCCTGGAGGAAAGGAGGCTCAGGATGAATTTCTGGCTCTGCACAACTCCCTGACAGGAGGGGACAGCTGAGGGGGTCAGGCTCTGCTCCCAGGAACAGGGACAGGAGAAGAGGGAACGGCCTCAGGCTGGGCCAGGGAAAGTTTGGATATTAGTGAAAATTTCTTCACTGAAGACATTGCTCCAGGCTGCCCAGGGCACTGTTGGAGTGGAATACCTGGAAATATCCAAACCCATGTAGATGTGGTGCTTGGAGACATGGCTTAGTGGTGGACACGACAGTGCTGTGTTAACAAACTTAAAGGATTTTCCCAACCTTAATGATCCTGTGAGCTTCCAGCCGTATTTCACTTACCAGGTGCAGCCTTGAAATTTTACTCACAAAGTTTTTAGTTCTGTAGCTTCTCCTTGCTGTATCAAGGTACCACTCCACAGCTTTCAGAAGCCTCCTGCCCTCACTCCTTCCCTGTATTTTCTCTAAGGTCGTGACACAGCACTAAGAGACAGAATCAGCTTCTGCAAGATTGTTGTGGTGAATGTAGGTTGAGGAAACTCATTACAGCAGTTTAGTCCTCCCAGTTCAAGAGTTGCCACATTCAATCCATTGATTGTTCTCACTGAGGAAATAAGGGGGAAAAAAAGGTTCATACCTAATATAATAAAAGGTAGCAAGAAAAATAATATGCTAATAAACACAGGAATAGTAATCTTCTAATCCTGGCCTACTTTTATAAGAATTTCCAAGCCCACATACCAGGGAAGTCAGTGAACCCCACAGAAAGCTGAAGTGTGAGTAGTCCAAAGATGTCCAATGCCATTGGTGATAGCATTGTGTTGCAATTCAGGGATTCAGAGCTGTTCAGGCTCACAGCAGGGCCAAAGAGAGTTCCAGAAAATAGTCATAGAACATTTCTAGAGGCAGTAGTACTCAAGGGCACAGTTTAAAGGAAAAAGAGGCACCCTTCCCATTATGATTTGCACTGTAGCAACAAAAGGCTTTCAACCACCAGATGATGCCAGAAAATGTAAAGCCCCTTCAGATGCTCCTCACACAAGTGAGTTGCCAAACACAGATTTATAAGAGCTGCTGAGACTGCCAGGTCAGTCCAACTCCCTGTTTCCTGTTCTTAAGCAAAGGTTGCTGAACTTCATTTAAACTTCTCTGCGCTCTGCTCTGTGCTTGAAGGATTCCCACAGTGCAGGACAGGATCTGATGTCTCCTTTACAGACTTTACAGACCCCCTTCTGTTGGGCTGTCCTTTGCACAGAGGGGCTGTGTGGCCAGGAGAGCTGTTCAAAGGCATAGGCATTTACTCCAGAGACAGCTGCAGGCTCCCAGCAAGGGAGGATGTCCTGCACGCTGCAACATCGTTCACTTCTCTGCATGTTCCATCCTTCAAGCTTTGTGTGAGGTGAGGATATTCCAGAGCTGTCAGCCTCCAGAGGTTCAAGCTCCAGATAAACAAACCCCTTTCCCACACTGAAGTGTCACCTTAAATTTCATTTCACCTTAAATGGCTGAGCAGGGGGATAAAAACCTCCTATCTTAAAACATCCACAGCAGCTGCCTCCCCTCAGACTCTGACATAACACAAAGATGGAAAACTCCTACTCCCCACTGCTCTCTGGGTCCGTGCCCAGCAGCCCACAATGTCCAGCTGAAATATGGCCCCAGCTCAAACTGTCTCTGCTCTCTGGGAGCATTGAGCAGACTTGTTGTGCAGCAGCTGCCTGACACACTGGGGATGCTCAGAGGGCTGAAATTTGGGCTGTGTTTCTCTGGCCTGACACACTGGGGATGCTTAGAGGGCTGAAGTTTGGGCTGTGTTTCTCTGGCTTGACACACTGGGGATGCTCAGAGTGCTGAAGTTTGGGCTGTATTTCCCTTCCCTGACACACTGGGGATGCTGAGGGTCCTTAAGTTTGGGCTGTGTTTCTCTCCCCTGACACACTGGGTGATGCTTCGTTTCTCCCTTCATGTCCACCTTTGTTTATGCTTTCAGGCCTGAAAGTCGTCCTTGGTCTCCAGCAGGAAAAGGGAGACAGGAAAGCACAGAATATAAAAAAACAAGAAAGCTAAAACTTAAGGCATCATGGGGATGCTGAGGGTGCTGAGGTTTGGGCTGTGTTTTTTTGGGCCTGAAAGTTGTCCTTGGTCTCCAGCAGAAGAGGGAGACCAGGAACGATTTGTTTTGTCTACCTACCCTGTGAAGAGAGCTTACTAACTCTAATGTGAGGCTCAGAACTGCACCCCTGGGCAGCACAAAATCTGAAAAACAAGAAAGCTCAAACTTAAGGCAGCATGGGGATGCAGAGGGTGCTGAAGTTTGGGCTGTGCTTCTCTTCCCTGACACACTGGGGATGCTGAGGGTCCTTAAGTTTGGGCTGTGTTTTCCTTCCCTGACACACTGGGTGATGCCTCATTTCTCCCTTCAGTCCACCTTTGTTTATGCTCTCGGGCCTGAAAGTCGTCCTTGGTCTCCAGCAGGAAGAGGGAGACCAAGAACAACTTGTTTTGTCTACCTACTCTGTGAAGAGAGCTTACTAACTCTAATGTGAGGCTCAGAACTGCACCCCTAGGCAGCACAAAATCTGAAAATCATGAAAGCTCAAACTTAAGGCATCATGGGGATGCAGAGGGTGCTGAAGTTTGGGCTGTGTTTCCCTTCCCTGACACACTGGGGATGCCTTGTTTCTGCCTTCAGTCTACCATTGTTTATGTTGTTGGGCCTGAAAGTTGTCCTTGGTCTCCAGCAGGAAAAGGATTTGTTTTGTCTCCCACTCCGTGAAGAGAACTTATTGGCACTTAATGTGAGGCTCAGAACTGCACCCCTGGGCAGCACAGAATCTGAAAAACATGAAAGCTCAAACTTAAGGCATTATGGGGATGCTGAGAGGGCTGAAGTTTTGGCTGTTTCTCTTCCCTGGCACACTGGGGATGCTGAGAGGGCTGACGTTTGGGCTGTATTTCCCTTGCCTGGCACACTGGGGATGCTGGGGGTGCTGAAGTTTGGGCTGTGCTCCTCTGGCCTCGCAGGTTTGGTGTCGGGGTGGCAGCTGAAGGAGAGCTGAGATTCTCAGAGCACAGCAGTGAGGTGACCCCTAAATCAATCTCTGTGCTCACTCAGTGCAAGGAAACACGATTTGGATTAGTTTCTCTGAATATATATTTTGTTTCTAATGTACAGAATCCATCACATTTCATTACCAGCCCTCTTTAGGGCTGCCAGCAGTTGTGAGTTAATACAGCAATGAGTTAAACCAATCACACAGCAAGGAGTGAATACCTTCCACAGCAGATGAAAGCCAAGATGCTGGAGAGATCCCATGTGTGCTGCAGGGAAGATTGTGTGGGGCAGCAGCTCTGAGGCAGCTGGGCTCAATGTGTGACAGGAGAAGGCAGGAGCCTTGCAGATAAAGGAGTCAGAGAGCACGTGGTGCAGCACTTGGAGCTGGAGAGGAAACAAAACAGAGGATGTCAACACATAAGCATGACCAGGGGCAGGAGAGAGAGAGCCAGAGAACAGATTTTTAGGGATGGTTATCTCACTCTCCTGCTGCTTTTTAATCCATCCACTCCATAAAGAAAGGTGCAGAAAAGGGTTTTGGTAAAGAGAGGAGCTGGTACTCACATGGATTACAAACACTGGCAAAACCACTCTTGTTTTTCTACCACTTGAGGCACGCACACACTAAAATACAATGAACAAATAAGGACAATAAGGCAAATAAAAGCATGTGAAGAAGTAGGATCAGTTTCCCAAACATCCTGAACACTTGTGCTTTGCAGTGGTTTACGCTGCTGCCAAGTAATCAAGATGATCTCGCAGGCTGAGCTCAGAAAAAAGCACGGGGGGAAAATGTAGGTATGGGCATTCTGCATGGTGTCAACACACTTGCATGGAGAGCAGGCTTTAATCTCCCTAAGTGCTGAGTACAGACATACAAAGTATGAAAGCCCAGGGGTAAAAATTCCAGCAGCAGCAGAGTTTACAAAGCAGCTCTGTAGAAAACGATGCAGCACCGTTGTCTGGAGTGCTGGAACTGCAAGGTGAAAGCCCATTTGCTTGTTTCCTTTTTCTGATCGTGTTCAGATGAGCCACGGCATTAGCAGGAGTATCTGAAAGGTCTAAGCAATTGTAAAAACCTCATGTTTTTCTTGGTAAGCTACCCTAGATACCAGGAGACTCCTATTTCTCTTGCAAGAACTACTTGTGCTTGCAGGGAACATTACAAGATGACACTGCAATCTGATAACTCAGTGTTTCTGTGGTTTACTTTGTTTTATTTGGTGATGTTTCCAGATTTTTTGTGGAAATCTCTACTCTGTTTCTTAGGAGGTTTTACCCTCTCATTCCAAAACTACACCACATCTAAAAGGTTCCTGCTGTGCAGGGGAAGAAAACCCTTTTTTTCCACCTCTTTGGTAACTAAATTTTTATGCCACCAGCAAGTAGCAAAAACACTTCAAAGCTGAAAGTTTTCCTTGCACCCAACTAAAGTATTTGCTTAGTTTAGATTTAACACTAAGATTGTTACTTAATATATTTTTATTATTATAATATATTACTATACCACTACTGATTTAGCTCTGCTTAGTTTAAAACCCACTGTGTTTCACATCTCTGTAGTGGAGTGCTTTGGAATTCTAAAGAAATTGTTTTGCACTCAATTTCAAATGGGAAAGGCAGGTGGAGTACAAGGGTTTGAGCCTTACCACATCTTTACAGTCTGCAGAAAAACCTCAGGCTTTGCAATGAGCAGAGAGACAAATACCTGCCCAAATCTTGAAGGTCACCTCATGTACAGCAGGACACAAAGCTTAAGTCCATTTGTCCAGGAAATATGAAAATATTCTTCTCAAATGTTCAGGATATGTCAAAGAATACAAAAATCAAACAGCTAATGAGCAACAGCTAATGAGTAATGATTGAGTTCTTTTGTACACACAATTCACCTTGGGGTATGCTGCTTTAAGGAGAAATATTAACATTTTTCTATAGTTCAAAGTATTTTGCCTGTGCCTTGTGAGTTACAATAAGAAGGGCACAGAATGACAGCGACTGCTCTGGGGTCAACACCCATTTCCAGCGGCAATAAAAATAAGGAATTTGATTTCTAAAGGTGTCATTTAAGGGGTTTTTGTGATGATTTTTCTTATTGTAATGTAAAGTAAATCATAAGAGAGGGAATTTAATCCCTAAGAAGGCAATTGAATTCTGTAGGTCTCATGAAAGTAAAATAGATTTTAAAATGGGAAAGAATATCCTAGGAATTAAAAAAACAACAAAAGGAGGTGGGCAATAGAGAAGAGGAACATTACTACTGCTTGGCAAGAATTCTGTGTTATTCTTTGGGTTCTTCACATGCTACAGAAGTAAATTCTACTGACCATAAACGAGTGGGGAGGATCATTTTATTAAGTGTTTGTAAAACCACTCGACATTTCTGGATGGAAAAATCCTACACAAAAAGCAAAGCAATATTCCATTCCAGTATTGACTGCTTCTTCCCTATCTCAGCACTCTGAGGGAACACATGAGCACCTCCATGTCATAAGATTTAATTTTGTAGATTTTTGTCTATATCCTTAAGGGATTTTTAAATGGAAAAAAAAAACCCCAGCACATCAGTTTGAAATGCTCCAGCTACAGAACTTTTTATCAGGTGCAGCCAGGCCCTCAGCTCAGTAGAACAGAGGTTTTAAACTTCTCTCAACTCTATTCTTTGCTGCATCCCTCTGTCCTCGGACTTGCCAAGCACAGACACCCTTCAGCTTCCCTTTGGAACTTCTCGGAATTCCTGCCCCATTAAAATATCGTTGAGTCATTTAAAATAGTTATAAACACGCTGGAAGATTTGCAGAAGATAAAATTCCTTTTGGATGTAAATAATTAATAGAACGGGAAAGTCTGAAAATTGTGGCCATAATTTATGGCTGCTCCTTGTCCTTACATAATGTTCTTTTCCAAATTCATGATCCGGAGAAACACTGAAGATGATGGAGTCTACCTCTGGGAATCTGATCATGACATCCCAGCTCATTTTTGGTTTCTACCTCATTTTTGGAGTCACTACATAGATGCTTTACACTACAACACGTGCAATTGCTAAAAATCGCCTGTGTCCGTGTTTATTTGTGCAGTTGTAGAAAAGTGAAAAAGGAGAATATAAATGAAAAATACGAGCCTGAATAAAAACTAAATGCTAACATTGCTGCTGGGATTCAGCTGGTTCTTATTAATCAGGGTTTGGAAAAGAATCAGGATTTATATTCCCTTCTGAATAGCTGGAATAAGATCACTAGTTGGAAGGGTTTACTGGCCCTAAAGATATTGTATTTTTCTGCCTTAACTACTCTTGGCTGTAAGAGGGGATGTAACATCACAGTCTGACTGCCCTCATAGTTTTTGTTCCCAGCTGAATTCCAGTTTGATTTTGGTAGTGTTGTGAAGTCTGAAATTCCAGTTCTTTCATTTCTGGTAATTTTGTATTGGAAACCTCGGGGCCAAATATAGCAAGCCAACTATTCCCAAATTGAAATCCATTTGACAAAGGTGTAGAAGGGAGAAGACCAGGCCATGCTCCAGCCTCAGGAAGGTCTTTGGACTCACTGTTTTAAGCAGCAATAGGGAAAGAGTCCTGCTGTGCTTGGACAGGAATTGTAGGGAGCAGCAAACCCATGCTGGCTGCCAGCTGGGGAGGATGGAGGCATCCAACTTTATATGGATGGATTTATCCCATTTATCCTGCAGTAGTTTTCCTGTCAGTTAGGGCCCGAGATCTTTAGTCACTCCTTGGTGCCTATGAATTAGGATATATGAAACCCTGGAGTCCTATAAAATATATATATCCAGCTTCAAGGCGCTATGGAAAGTTCCAAAGCAATCATCACATGTCAATCATTGAGTTTAGGATTTGCTTCCTGGATGATAATATAGGGATGATATATAACTCTGGTATGCTCTGATAACTTACTCCTAGCCAGGATTTTTATTTCTAGCTCATTTAATTTACCAGCTCTATGCCATTGAGGTCATTGACTTCAGGAGGATCAGATTCACATGCTCCTCCAAAAGCTGTTTTCTGTCATTTATTTTCAGATTTGTCACTAGCTTCACAAGTGACACGTTTCCCTTCACTTTATTTAAAGAGATTTTTATCTTGACAGAGACAATTTCTTTATCTTTTTTTTAACAACTGTCAGTTTGGTTTTGTTATCTGCAGCAGGATAAAGCTTTCTGCTCTGTCAGGGTGGCTCTGTGCATGTTTAACTCTCACTAACAGCCAATCTGTCACAGCGAGGGCTGTGTCCTGTCACAAGCCTTTCCTGGTATGGCCACCCTGACCCAAGACCATGGAATTTTTCCCAAAGGAATCACATTTTAGAGAACTGTTGATGCCTCTGAATTCCCATGAGTATGTTCTACAAGCGAGAGTGATGCCAAACATTGTGAAAGAAATTTGAGAAGCAAAACAAATGTTTATATTCTTAGGAGTTTTGGTTTTGTTTTACCACTCAGGAGTCTTAAAGTGAGCCTTCTAAAGGTGAGCTGTGCCTGTCCTGTGTCACCAGACCTGTCACCTGCTGTCAGGAACCTCCAGCTGTGGCTCCAGGCTGGATCTGTCCCAGCAGGTGGCTTCACTCAGCACCAAATGCTCTGAGGGAATGGGGTGTCAATGAAGGTGATGGGAAATCCACTTATTTCCCTCTCTTTGCACTTCTTTGCAGAGACGCCAGCAAGTGAAATCCTGATGTACTGGTTCAGGATGAAAGAAGGGATAAAATTAGGCCCTTGCAAATAAGTCACTTCCATTACTTATACTTAAACCTTAAGAAGTGTTTTCCAAAGCCTCACTGGATCTGGATTTGGTGCATCCCCACCCTAGAGAATCATAACATGGTTTGGGCTGGAAGGGACCTCAAGGATCATCTGACTGCACCCCTGCCATGGGCAGGGAATATTCCACACTATAAACCACTATCCCACTGATGCCCTGGGAAGGCTGACCTGGAACAGAGACTGGACAGAGCTGGAGAATAAAGCAGGGATTTATTGAAGGGCCTTTAGTGGTAAAACACCTTGGGCAGGACAGGGCCTGGCCAGGGCTACACCCAGGGTGGACTAAAAATGGTCACAAAATGGACACAAAATGGACAAACAGTCACGAGGTTTCACACATTTATAAATTTTGGACTATTTGCATATTAGGGTTTAATTGCCCAATTACAGCTTCAGAGTATGAAGTCCCATCCTTCTTGTTTTCCTTCTTCAGCCCACCGCTGTTTATAGTTCTGGGCCTGAAAGTTGTACTCGGTGTCCTTGGTCTTCAGCAGGAAAAGGATTTGTTTTGTCTCCTACTCTGTGGAAAGAGCTGACTGGCACTTAATGTGAGGCTCAGAACTACACCCTAGGGCAGCACAAAATCTGAAAAACATGAAAGCTCAAACTTAAGGCATCACCAGGTTGCTCCAAGCCTGTCCAACCTGGCCTTGAGCACCTCCAGGGATGGGTCGAGACTCATGGTGCAATTCCCCCTTCAGCACCCCAAATTATCAGAGGCTCAGTGGGCTCTGAACCGTCCCTGTCATTATCTTTACCTGGTGTAGGCTGAGTCACAGTTCTGGAGGCAGATGCTGGGTGCACATCCTGGTGAGGAGGAGGATCATGGTGACACCATGCTCCCCGCCGCAGGGCAGCATTTTTCTCAGTCTGCTGCTCTCCCTAGAAATCCTCAAAGCAACATTTCAGTGCTGGAGGCATTTGGAAAAAAAGGAAAGAAAGAAAGAAAAAAAAGAAAAGGAAGTGTGTGAGACACAGGTAGCTTCCAGCTGGCTCTCCAGCACTCATAAACCTCTTATTTACAGGCTGAGTCACTGGAGATATAATGGAGGAATGAAATGCTGGGTCCATTAGAGATTCCCATTTTCTTGCTCATCAGCTAAGATCAAGGGGAAGCTGTGCCTCTGACACTGCTCTTAGTCATAATGGCTTCAGGATTCCCTTCAAGGCTTCCCAGGGTTCAGAAATCTTCCCCCTGAGCTGCTACTGCTGAGTTTTAATTCCTACAACTCGTATACCTGTGAAAATGTTTCCATGAGAGATGTGCCAGAGGCACCTTCTTTTTACAAGCAACTTCAGCAGCAGCTGCCTCCCTCATTTCTGTCTCACTACCAGAAGCAATGAGACAAAACTAATTCACTACTTGTTGCTTATTTTGGTGACCTCCACAATCCCACTTGCTGCACTGACAGCCAAGCAGTTCTGTTTATTTTTTGCACATCCCTAAAACACGCCAACAACGTCAAGAATGACAGAAAACAACATTCCAAATTGTATCAGGCCTTAGATTACCACATTCTATGCTTATACTTATTGACTATGTTTGTTTTTATTTAGAAAATAATTTACTTGCTGTGTTTGACTGAGCCAAATGAGCGTTAATTTATCTTTTCTCTGTATAGGAGCTGCTTTAATGGCATCTGGTCAATGTGCAGTGAGAAGGCTGCACTGACTGCTGTTCTTATTGGAAGCAATTAATTTAGTAAATTTATTAAATTTTGATTCCTAATAACTTTCCAGGCAACATTCCCTGCTTGTCCATTTTTCTTCAGATTCTGTGGGCAACTTTAACAAAAGAGGAATTCCCTAAACTTGTTTTGTTTGGCCCTTGTTGCACTTACAGGTCCCGCAAGCAAAGAGCTTTTCAAGGCACAGAACCATTTGTTTTTTGGTGTGATCCATTTCCCCACTCTACAGAATTACAGAATCGTGGAATCCCAGACTGGCTTGGGTTGGAAGGGACCTTAAAGCTCATCCTGTTCCATCCCTGCCATGGCAGGGACACCTTCCACTGTCCCAGGGTGCTCCAAGCCCTGTCCAACCTGGCCTTGGACACTGCCAGGGATCCAGGGGCAGCCACAGCTGCTCTGGGCACCCTGTGCCCAAACTGGTCTGGGACTCTTTAATTTTATTCTACGTGTGCTGAGACTAAGAAATAAGATTGAAGTGAGATATTTTTACCCACCAGGTCTGTCATCCTGTGTGCACGTAAGTGCTGAAGAAAGACTCACTTCAGTAGGATATTTTATGAATGTCTGGGAGTGGTAGAACAGAGGAATAGTCTATGGATGCTGAATAACACCGCATCATTTACCGGATTCCACCACAGCCAGGAATCCGGGAAAAAGACAGTAAAAGGACTTTAAAAAAAAAAAAGTCCTGCTGAAAATAAATGCTTTTGTGGTTAAAAAACAGCCAGTTGGAACTGAAACAGTGTTTTCTTAGGGTGGCAGAACAGTTGGAAAAGTTGTTGGATTATTTTTGGCAGTGGCCAGCACATTATAGCTCTATCATTACTGGTACTCAACTCTCCAGAGTTCACTGAAAGGGTTCTTACTTCACTAGTACATTCCTGCAAAAATACAGCATACTCCATCTGTAGCATGAAGCCCTAGATTCTGGAACTCTGAGTGACCTCTCTGACACGCTGATATCAGTGTAACCAGCTCAGCTCCCAGATGCTGCAACACCCAGGGGGAACCTGAGCCACGGCCCCAGACAAGGGCAGGGTGGCCAAACCACTGCACAACGAGCGTATAACAGGGTGACTCCTGTGCCCTGCACTGCTGGAAACAGGCTGGGAAGGTTTCAGCTGGAGGTTTAAACATCAAGTGACTTGTACTTGGGTGTTGGTAAGAGCCAAACCCAGCGGCTGCCTTTGCTGGCAGCCAGAGCTCCCGCGGACAGATGCTGTGCAGGTGGAAAGTGAGTCCAGCTCATGCTTTGGCATTAGCAGCTTGTTCTCCTCAGCAAATGCACTTCAGCCTGAATGCAGCAGGATTTTTGCAGTACAGGAGTACCTCATCCAACCCCCATTTACCTTATACAAACCCTACTTCCCTTATGAAATGGAGCAGATAAGCCATTGAATAACAAGATTAATAAAATACTGCTTCTATCCCTTTCAGTGCCATGAATTTACAATCAGAAAATGTGTTTTGCTGAGAAGGTGTCAGTGTGCTGCATCTAATTGGTGAAGAAAGCAATGGTTTTCCTTTAGCTGGGGTCTGTATGACCATTCACAATGTAGTTGTTTAGACTGAAGTCATTGCTGTCCTTACAGCAGCAACACAACAAACACCTAAATATGTGCTTTTATGTGTCTGTGAGTTTTGTATCTTCAATTCTTCTCAAATATCAGCCACAATCAGGTAATTGTCTGCCAATAAATGGCAATCTGTGCTTCTCCTCCTGAATTTAATTGTAACCAGACTTGCTTCCCAGAACAGATGTTGGGGCTGTGAGCCCTGGTTTGTGCCTGGCTGTTGTGCAGTGCCATCAGGTATTGCTGTCCCACAGAGCATCACTCCTGAGTTTGATGAGCCTGGGAGGTGTCTGAGAGGAGTGGGAAGCGGTGGATCAATAATCACAGTCTGGTAAAGGTGCTGAGTAAAAGCAGCCCTGTCTCACAAGCATACTGCTCTGCAAAGTCTGGAACTGCTTTGGACAAACTTGATGCTGTGACAGGGAAAAGGCACAGCTCAGAAAGCCAAGGGGGTTTGTCCCCGTGCTCCTGCTGCCAAAGGGGGGAATGGCACTGACAACACTGCTTTGCTGGCTAATTATTGACACAAACCCTTCTGCCCCCAGTGACCCACAGCACAGGCAGCCGGCAGGAGCAGCAGGGCCCCATGGCAAGGTGCAGCCCAGCCCGGCTCAGCTCTGGATGAAATAAGGACCTTGCTGGGGGAGCAGTTCTTCGTGCAGTCCGCTCAGAGGTAAGGCAGCACTCCCTGCCCACAGCAGCCTGGAGGCACCCGTGGCCAGGCTCCAGAGGAAGGGGTAATGACACCTGACCAGCACAGAAGTGGGGTTAGGGCAGGTGGTGTAACTTTGGCCTCACAATGCCTGTGATAACCTTTGTGGCCAGGGCTCCCATCAGGCATCCACGGACCCCCAGCGCTGGAATTGGCAGCTGCACATCCCCTGCAAGTCTGCACGAGGCATCCACTGTGAACATCTCCAGAAAGCACCAGCAGAGGCTCTAATAACTAATTATGTGACAATGTTTGGAGAGAGAATCCTAGAATCCAAAAATGGTTTGGGTTGGAAGGGACCTTTGCGCTCATCCTGTTCCAACCCCCTGCCGTGGGCAGGGACACCCCAAACTCCCCAAAATAGCCTGTAAAATACCTCTGTGTGCCAGCAAAAGAGTTCATAACCCTTACAGCTAAGGCACACCTATTCTTTAATGTTAACTTCTCTTGCCTGTGTTGTCATCGAGTTCACTTTTTTAATGTGTCACTTTCCATGCTCCACTAACTCACTAACTGATAAAAATATTCCATTTTGAATCTTCAGAAAAGTTACCTCATATCCCCAGTACATTCTGTCTGTGTTTGGGCCATGCTACATGTAATGATTTAGCACAAGGAGAGGAAATACAAGGCAATTAAATAAAAAAGGCAAACAGGCAAGGTCTTTCTGCTTTTGTGTTAATGGCCTTAAAGCAAAAATCTCAGCACAGGCAACACAAGAAACCCAGAGAAGGGAGGTAAATGTAGCTGCATTTTAGAGCAGCAAAAGTTGTATAGCACAAAACCAGAACCAGCTCTTTGCTGACATTGCAGCATCTCTTTCCTATAGAAGGAAATAATAAAAAAGGGGTTTATGCATAAACACAATACACTGAGGCTGCTATTGGCATGGCTAAATTGTGCCTGGATTTTATTCTGCAAACCTTTTCCATTAACATTTCTGTCGGGAAAGCTGACTCTTGAGAGATGCAATGAGCCATCCGACTTTAATTTGGTGGTAGAACAAGGGGTTACTCTCTGGAGGGTGCACGGCCAAGCTCTGAGCTACACCCAGCTCTGTTTCCTTATACAGAGGATGACGAGTGCTCCAGCACGAGCAGCACGTGGGAAAGGAGCAACCCTCAGCCTTGCTTTAAACAAACTAAAGTGGCTTTGGGACAGTAAGGATTTGCTCTGTGACAAACATTTGACTCTCCTTGCCATCACTTTGTCCCCAATGCCTCCAGCCCAACAGTTGCACAGACAAGTGCTCACATGGCTTCTGGCCTTTCTCTTCCTTCTTCCCCTCCAGGCAGGCTCTGCTTCTCCACCCTCCTCAGCCACTACCTTCACTTGGCTCCTGGTCTCCTAAACGTTTGCTCAGCCCTGCACAAACCCTGCTGTTTATGTCATTTCAGCTCCTGTCTGAGATAAGACACACGAGGTCCTGGGGGACATTGTAGGGTTGTTCCGCATTTTCCACAGGATTATGCTCTGGCAGAGCACCCTGGTTGAGTCCTTCAGTGCTGCTTGGGATTCTAATCTGAGAAAGCTCCACAGAGAGGGGGAACTGCAACCATAATTGACCCACACCCAGAAAAAACATTAAGACATTCTGGGAAATCACAGTGGAACTGCAGAGCCCGATCCCTCTGCTACAAAACCCTGTTTGTCCAGTGGCTTTGGGGCTCCCTGCCTGCTGGCCAGCCAAGGCAGAGCTCGGGGCCAGCTGAGACATGTCAGGAAAACAAGGCAAAGAGACGGGGAGGAGCCTCACCCGGGCTTTTCTGTTTATACCCTGTCTCTGCTTATTAAGTCTTTACAGAGGAAATACAATGTCTGCCCTTCACTGCAATTCCGGAGCATTTCTGAATGTCTCTCATTCCCAACATGTGGCTGAATTAGTCAGCACATGGTAGTTGCCCAATGAGGTATTGCCGCTGCTGCTCTTCCAGCATGAAATGGGTCTTAGCAAAGGTTTAGACATTTGGCTTGCACTTTTCCATGCCCAAACAGATGTGCCCATCCTCAGGATTGAAGGAGGACCAGCACTGGCACTGCATCTGCTCCGCAGGGACTTTTGGGGAGTTCTTACTCATGGCATTCTAACAAAACCAGGTGTTTCCCTGTCCAGAATTCCCACTACTTTGGCCACAATGGCTTTAGCTGTGCTGTATCTAAGATGCCAATGCAGAGGTAGCTTGGTACTCACAGTGCTCCCATATTTGCCCTTGAATATGGAAAACTCCCATCTGCCCTTGTGACACAGATACCTGAGCTCCTCAAGGAAGGAGCCTGGGCTTTATCTGCCCTGACTCAGTGATGTGGTGTGTCCTGAAAGGGCAGGTGGGACAGCTGGCAGCTGCTGGATGCTGCTGAGCCACATAGCAGTGGGGCCTGGCCACATGGCAGGTGAGTGTGGCTACTGAGGGTGTGATAATGTCTTGGTTTGGAAAGACAGGTGTCTGCTAAGGAAGGCAGGAGCCTCCCTTGAAGTGGGAAATATAAATCCCCTCCCTCTGAATTATTATAATTTTGAAATTAAGGGGCTCTCAGGCAAAGATATGGGAATAGGAAAAACAGTTCTTTACTAGGAAAATTAAAATAACAATGCAGCTGTACAAAAAAACCACCCAAAAAACCAAAAAGAACCCAAACAAAAAACCCCCATGCTGATAGAGTCAGAATACAGCCTGACACCCTCTTGGTCAGGGTGTCCAATTAAATCGTGGCTGCAGTTCTCCTGCAGTGACAGATGTGGTTCAGTTGAAAGCAATGATTCTGTACAAGGGTGGAGTTTCCCTCTGAAGGTCCAGTGGTGTGAGATGGGTCTGGTCTCCCTCTGGGAATGCAGTGCAAACAGGCTGTGCTGTCTTTCTGACTCTCAGGTTTTATCCAGGTAGGAAAGCTTGGCTCCTCCCTCTGGGTGGAGCATCTCCCAATGGGATGATGTCATTGTATCAGCCCTGCAGTGAGCCTGGATGGCCCATGAACAGCAGATATCCCCTGGAGAGAGGATGGGTGGTGGAAGAGATAACGAACACTGCCCCAGCTGGTTTTAACAGCTGGTAATAGAATTCATACTTTTAGTTACATCCTGCATTGCAACCTAAGACAGATAATGGCACGAGGTACTAGCTTGGTGGCCCCCACCATAGCCCCAAGAACACCTCTGCAGACAAATTTAGGGAATGGACAGCTGTTTTAGCCAAGGGACTGCTTCTGCTTTCACTCCTCTGCAGCCAAGACACGGGTCCTGGCCAAAAAGGTTGCTGCAAAACTCACTAGAGATCTGACTCCTGGGAACATGCTGTCGCCATATGGTCTCCACATTAATAACACCAAACAAGTGCTTCATAAACAGTGCTCTAACAACAAATACCAGAGGAATTAATAATAATCTAGCTATTATTTTCTAGTGTTCTCGCTTTATTAAGAACACTGATGCTGTCTGAATGAGCTCTTCCGGAAGAGCAACATCTGGCACTCACATGAATACCAGATGAATTCCGTATGATCCCGGGTATCTGACAAATTTATGGCCAGAACGGCTGCGGTTTGTGCCCACCTGGCTCGCAGTAACTGTGCCTTTCTCTCTTGTTCTAGGTCATAACGTAATGCCCACACTGTTCTACACTCTGACTGCAGTAACAGTGCCTTTCTCTCTCGTTCTAGGTCATAACGTAATGCCCATGCTGTTCTACACTCTGACTGTAGCTTTTTTGATCGGCACACAGGCAGCTCCCAAGTCAGAGGACAATGCTCCACTGGAGTTTCCTGCGGAACTCTCCCTGCTCAATACCCAGAGCGACCGACACCGCATTGCCCAGGCGGCTCCGCAGACGTCCCACGGCCACGCCACGTGGAGCCTCGGCAGGAGAGAAGCTGTAAACATCACCGTGGACCCCAAAATTTTTCGGAAGCGGCGTTTCCGATCTCCTCGGGTGCTGTTCAGCACGCAGCCCCCGCCAGTGGCCGGGCAGGACCGGAATTTGGGGATTCTCAGTGGCACAGGGGCTCTCAACAGGACTGCCAGGAGCAGGAGGAGCACGCACCCCGTGCTGCACCGTGGGGAGTTCTCGGTGTGCGACAGTGTCAGCATGTGGGTCGGGGACAAAACCACGGCCACCGACATCAAGGGCAAGGAGGTGACGGTGCTGGGTGAGGTCAACATCAACAACAATGTCTTTAAGCAGTACTTTTTTGAGACCAAGTGCAGGGACCCCAAGCCGGTGTCGGGCGGGTGCCGCGGCATCGACGCCAAGCACTGGAATTCGTACTGCACCACCACCCACACCTTCGTCAAGGCCCTGACCATGGAGGGCAAGCAGGCGGCCTGGAGGTTCATCCGCATCGACACCGCCTGCGTCTGCGTGCTCAGCAGGAAGGCGGCCAGGCCCTGAGCCCGCGCCCTCCGACCCCCCCTACCTCAGCCTGTAAATTATTTTAAGTTATAAAGGACTGCATGGTATATTTATAGTTTATACAGTACAGAAAGAACCTCATTATTTATTAAACTCTTTTGGAAACCTTTGGTGTTTTGTAAGTTATTTACTGGCAGAGCTCTTTAAAGAGTGTTCGTTTTAGTCTCATTCACCTCTACAACTCTGGGCTATTCAACAAGCTTTCAGCAAAAAGAAAACATTTTCCACCCAGTTTTCACACATATTACTCTCTTCTACAAGAAAAATTCCCTGCCAGTTTATTGTAGCTTTGTTTTCAATTGAAATTTTTTTGTCCAAATACCAAGAGACCAAAACAGAACTTTCAAAACTTGCTTCCAGTGTTACTAATTATCCATAAAGGTATTAATCATATATAATTAATCATCTTGGTGAAGTCCTGGTAGGAACACTAGTTCTTCATTGTTGCCAGATCAATTTCTAAGTAAGGCATTTAGTGCATATTTTAAAATTGCCAAAGTATTTTCACTGCAAAAATAATCCATTCTGAATTGTTTTGGAACATTTGTCTGCACAAGAGTAGAATCTCAAAGTGTGTATTTTTGTGTTAAAATGGTATTTTACAGCTCATTACTTCAGAGCTGTATTAGAGTGATGGGATTTCAAATGTCAATATACTTATATAAATTTAAAATGTTCACGTGCCTTATAATCCAAATTTGATAATTTTCTCAAGCCAGCGTTCTGGTAATGAGGACCTGTCATAGGAGCAAGTCTTTTCATGCATGACAGAAAAAAAATCCAAAAATAAATATTAAAAAAATCACTGAGGCTGTGTTTTAGCAAGGACCCAAAATAACCCTGTGCTCGAGATTTCTGCATGTTGGGGACATCGACCTCCAGAAATACCCGGCGGAGCCCCAGGCCTGTGCTGGGCGTTTCACTGCACTCTCCAAAAGCTGCAGATCCTCTCGTTGTTTCCTTTGGAAGAGCAGCTGTTCTCCATTGCAGAAACTGTTTCAAAACAAACACCCTCAAGGTTTTTCAGCATGGTCCCTTCCAAATCCTAGAGGGCACAGCCACCCTCGCCTCCCCTCCTGCACGGTTCTTGCTTTAATGCAAAAAGCAGAGCTGACCTTTGCTGCCTCCACGTAAGCAGCACAGCAGGGCAGCAAATCTCCAGAGAAAACGTGCTGGGGTAAAACAGTGCCAGTGGAATCAACCCAGGCCAGGCAAGTGGGACAGTGCCAGTCTGTGTGACAAAGGGCACAGACACCACTCCTGACCATCACTGCTCTGCCAGTCGGTCTCGGTTTGGAAAGACAGGTGTCTGCTAAGGAAGGCAGGAGCCTCCCTTGAAGTGGAAAATATAAATCCCCTTCCCTCTGAATTATAATTTTGAAATTAAGGGGCTCTCAGGCAAAGATATGGGAATAGGAATAACAGTTCTTTACTAGGAAAATTAAAAAAAAAAAAATGAACAGCAAAAGCAGGAGTACAAAAAGAACACTGGCAGAACACAGCCTGCCACTCTCTTGGTCAGGGTGTTGGGAGCAGTCCAATAAAATGGTGGCTGCAGTTCTCCTGCGGTGACAGATGTGGTTCTGTTGAAGCAATGATTCTGTAGAAAGGTGTAGTTTTCCTCTGAAGGTCCAGTGTTGGTGAGATGGGCCTCACTGTTTGCACTGCATTCCCAGTCCTCCTCTGGGAATGCAGTGCAAACAGGCTGTGCTGGCGTTCTGACTCTCAGGTTTTATCCAGGTAGGAATGCTTGGCTGCTCCTGCTGTGTGAGCATCTCCCAATTGGATGATGTCATTGTATCAGCCCTGCAGTGAGCCTCGATGGCCCATGAACAGCAGATATCCCCTGGGGGGGAGGATGGGTGGTGGAAGAGATAACGAACACTGCCCCAGCTGGTTTTAACAGCTGGTAATAGAATTCATACTTTTAGTTACATCCTGCATTGCAACCTAAGACAGTTTTCACCCCCTCTGATAAGTTTTTATGGTGTGGGGCAGCAATGTCCCAGTGAGAAAGGATGGCTCTCTCCAGAACAACAATATTTGCAATATTTTCGATAATCATCACTTACCTGAAAGGTTGAGGAGGAGGCAGGCTACTGGCTGTTCTGATCCTCCAAATAACAACTTGTTCTGGAGCAGGGGGAGGCGAGGAAGGCTCAGGGTGCTTTGAGTGCAATCACAGAGGTATCAGGGGCCCTGACACAGCAGCAGAACACAGGAGCAGGGGCAGCCACTTCCCTGTCACCAACACAGGAGGGATGGAGGAACTTCCAGTGTTCTGAGGCAGAGGAAAGCATGGAATTGGAGCAGGCTTCCACCTGTGCTCTCCAGTGGCCTTAAAGCCACAGTAACAAATTGCTGTAGAACCGTTTTCCAGACCTGACACAGTGGGACTAGAGAAGAATGGAGCTGCTGCTCATTCAGGACTCCTAGGTTTATGGAGACTGAGATTATTTTACCACTGACATAAGAGAATTGCAATTGAAAGTGTCTTCTGAATGCCTTTGGTAATTACAAACATGTGTGAGACCTGGCATTTCTTCAAAAGCCCTGAAAGTGGTGCCTTTCTTCTTTGGGAAAGCTGGAGAGGGACTTCTGACAAGGACACTTGGTGATAGTGGCTGAATGGCTTTAAACTGAAGGAGGGTAGATTTAGATGGGATATTGGGAAGAAATTCCTTCCTGTGAGGGTGGGAGGTCCTGGAACAGGGTGCCCAGAGCAGCTGTGGCTGCCCCTGGATCCCTGGCAGTGTCCAAGGCCAGGTTGGATGGGGCTTGGAGCAACCTGGGACAGTGGAAGGTGTCCCTGCCCATGGCAGGGGTTGGAAGAAAATTATCCTAAAGGTTCCTTCCAGCCCAAACCATTCAGGGATTCCATGATATTCCATGAATTAAAGCAATCTTGGGAGCTGCCATCCCTAATTACAGATCACACCAAGAGGCCACACAGCAGAGCAGAGGGGGAAATCTGTTTGATGTCACTTGAGGGAAAGGAGAAAACAACTGCAGGATTTAACTGCTTGGCAAGGACTTGCTGGGTTCTGAGTGAGATCTCAGGTGCTCAAACGTAGCCCACAACAGCAAGAGAAAGGATGAGGGATGGAAGGGCCAGGTGACACCACAGCTCAACACACACTGCTGAAATGCTGCCAAAGGCACTCAAATCAGCCTCATCTGCTTTGTTTCTGCTCTATCCAAGGGCTGACAGTGATGCCTTAAGTTTGAGCTTTCATGTTTTCAGATTCTGTGCTGCCCAGGGGTGCAGTTCTGAACCTCATATTAAGTGCCAGTCAGCTCTTTTCACAGAGTAGGAGACAAAACAAATCCTTTTCCTGCTGGAGACCAAGGACAACTTTCAGGCCCAAAAACATAAACAAGGGTGGACTGAAGGGAGGAACAAGAAGGATGGGACCTCACGGCCTGGAGCTGGAATTGGACAATTAAACCCCAATATGCAAATGGACCAAAACTTATAAAAATGTAAGATCTCGTGACTGGTCCATTTTGTGACCATTTTGGGTCCATCCTGGATGCAGCCCTGGTCAGGCCATGTCCTGCCCAAGGTGTACCCTACAGGCCTTTCAATAAATATCTACTTTATTCTCTTAGCTCTGCCCTGTTTCTCTTCCAGGTCAGCCTTCCCAAGGCATCAACAGGACCATCCATACTCAGAAAAGTTATTTTTATTTGTAATAGCTGCATTAGAATCTGTAGGATGAATCAAGACTGGAGCTCAGCGTGGAGATTGGAGCTGCCCTGCTCAGCTTTTTGTGCAAGGTGACAATAACTGAAAAACCTGTGAGGAAGGATCTCTACAGACCAACTTTGTTCTATATTAACTGCTCACTCACGGCTCTCTGCATTTCCCAGGAGTTCCTCTGGTGCCCTCAGCTTTCCCACTGCCTTTGGAACAAGTGCTACTCACTGTGTGCTGAATTATCGTCCTACTGTTTAACAAGTCTACCAGTTTTAATTATATATATAAGCATGATAACCAACTGATTCCCTAAAGATGGAGCATCTTCATTTCTTCTTAAAGCCCTACTTCTAAATATAAGGATTGAAAACATGGCTAAGAAAAAATAAAGCTACTTCATCTAAAACAAGGCCAACTAGAGGGACTGCTAAGAAGCAGTTTTGTTGAAAGAATTGCACAGTCACTAATTCAAGAATCTGAAATTCTCTTTAGAATCTGAGGACAGAAAAGCGAGATCCTTATATTGAAAAAGCAGGTCAGATCAATTTGATTTCACCTTTAGTCAAATGCCACATGCCTGACACCCACAATTTCACTCCTGCTCAGCCAGTCTGACTAAGGAGTGAAGGTTAAATTTTGCCTGGAGGAAAACAGATCAATGTCTAGAGAGATGGATCATAATCACTTTCCATCGCCCAGCACGAGACTCATCCTCTCGTCACTGCTGTTATTAGTTTGGTGGGGCTTTTTTTGAGGGGGGTGTGGAGGGTGGCAAGAACCCATCTGAAACCCCACAGGTTACTCAGTCATTCCTGCTGCTGAGGGGATGCCAAGAGCCGGGAATGCCAGAAAGGCTGGAATGGCAGCAAGCCCATTCCGATGCCTACACCTGCAACCAGGCTGCATTTCATCGGGCCTGGGTGGTTATTTTCACTTCAGCTGCAATGCAGACAGGAAATGTTGACACTGACAGAGTTTACATAACAGTCGTGCTTTCTCCCAGTTTCCTTTCACCCCTTACATGACACTGCTGCTCCACTCTCTAATCCCTTGTTCAAACACGCGATTAAAGAGCAGCCACACCCTTGCCAGCTCTTCCTTAGTAAGCAGCAGCTCAGGAGAGCAATTACAACCGCTCGGGGAATTTCTTTGCAGGGTTTGGGATCACTGTGTGTGTTTTCACTTTTCTCAGCCTGTTTTCCTGAGGAATCCTCTGCTCTGGAGATGTCAGTGTCTCTGTGCCTGCAAATTGTCCTGATGTGGCATCTCCAGCCTGATATAAATCACTGGGCCTGACATCCAACCCTGAATCCCTTGGTCAGTAAAACCACCAAGGATTGTACATTGACACTACAGGGTCAGCCTTCAACCAAGCTGCTTTGGGAAGTGAAAAGGAATCAGTGAAAGCTAAGGAACACTGAATGTAGCCCAAAGCAGAACAATATCTGGAATTAGCACTGAACAGCAATTTAATACAGAGAGAAAACACTCCAGCAGAACACCTGGCACAGGGCTGAAAGTAAGAAAATACAAGACAGAATTATCCAGCTTCTAATCTGGCCAGGAGACAGCATCCATTGGTTTTAGACAGCAGAAGGGAATCCTGACAGGACCAACATCTTGTTAGAAAAATGGATATTCTTTGGTTTGGTTGGTGTTAGAGAGGATAAGATGATCAACTCTTTTGTGTATGCCCAATTTTACAGCAGAACCCAGGCATTGGCCTCAAATTACCGGATAAAATATTTAGTCCTTATCCTCACAGTGATAACTGTTCTGCACTAATTGTCTTTACTTCAGCAATCTAGTCAACATTTCCTGAGTGCTCTTTGAGTTTTCCTTCTTGTCCTTCCAGATTTCAGACAGCAAATACTTCCTGAGGGAATCAGAAATTCATGGCTTCTGGAGGGTTTCCCTAAACTCTCTGAGAAATGAAGAGGAACAATGAAGCTGCCAAGTTTTGCTGTGCACCTTTGCTGTCTGGATGATAGGGACATTACAATCTGACAATTAAAGCAGCTGGGATGGATTAGGAGGTTATTCTGTTGTGTTTCTGACAAATAGTTCTATAGGAAAAAATTTTCTTGCTTTACACCAAAAGAAAAGTAAAGCAATTTTTAAAGAAAAATAAAAACAACCCCAAACTGCTCACGTCTATGTCAGTGAAATGTCTAAATCAGTGAAATGTCTAAGTCAGTGAAATGTCTAAGTCAGTGAAATGGGATTTCTGCTTTAAATGCAAATGGCTTTTTCTTTTGAAGCATTGCTGAGGCACACATGGCTTTTAAATAGAATATTGCCAGCAGTTCCTGCACAAACCCCAGCAGACCCTCTCTGCAAAGTGGTGCTCAGCTCTCAGCTCCAGTGCCTGTGTGAAGGCTCCTTCTGCCTGGAAAAGGCAAGCCTGTACTGAGCACACTGACTCACGGATTGCCTCTTTTTTTATCGCCTCTATTTCCATAATCCAGCACACTCAGTGGGCCCTGTCAGGCATTTAGCAAGATCTTGCCCTCAGGGTTGCAGGAGTGACTCACCTGGCTGCAGAGCTCTGCAGTAACCTCAGCCCAGGTGACACCTTCAGCCTCGGGTGAGCACACAGATGCTCGTGGCACCCCTGTGCAAAACACAGCTGCTGTTGTTACTGATCAGATGTGTCCTCTGGGGGTTTTGTTCCGTTTCCCTTTTTCCTCTTGAATCATTGGATCTGGCTACATTCCAGTTCTACTGCACGGAGTCCAAGTCTGAGAACAAGTTAAGCTGTGGCAGGAAGGAAGGAAGGAGTGTGCACAACCCCAATTCCCTGGTGACAGGTCTATTAAGCAATAAATAACGAGCCTTTTACTACAGGTTCTAATTAGAACAGGAGTTGTCTGATTTAGGAGATAAACTGAGCACTCATTCCAAAATTCAGTTTGATCTGTTGCGGTGACATTCAAGCTCTATTTGTTTTCTCTTTGGATTGATGATGCACAGGAAGAAAAGGAAAAGAAAAAGTGTTTGTGTCACCAGCTACAAAGGATTGCTTTGGTTCTAGGCTCTTTACAGAGACTGGAACCCAAATTTCCAAAAACATGTGCATTCCAAGCCTTTAGACACTGTGAGTTGACATTTTAAGTGAGGTGGAACACGCTGGACATAGGAAGGAGCTGCTCAACAGGGAAATAACAAGAGAGTGTGCTCAATTTGCTAGACAATGTCCTATCAAACCTATAAATGTAAAACTCAAGTCTTTATTTTGTTTTCCCACACAATGTCCAGAATACTTTTCAGAAAGTCATGGAAAACATTTTCCTATTAAGGTAATAAAAAACCAAACAGACAGATTTTGCACAAATTTTTAAAAAGCTTTTACGTCACTGACAACAATTATAAGAAATTTTTAGCCACAAATGTTGTTTAGCAAACAGTAAAACTGGAGGCTTTGTTAAAAATATTCTGAATCAGAACAGCTGTAATGAGCTAAAATCAAGAAGTGAAGGTGACCAGAATGCAAAATTGTGTGAAAAGTCCCTTGTCCTCCATTAACTTCTCAATACTATAAATCAGAAGAGACAAGGAGAGCAAAAAAGAGGTTTTGGAATCATATCCATAAATTTAGATGATTAGTAGCACAGGAAAAGCAGTATCTAATGGGAAAGTGCTGTTCTAAACTGGGACTGTTTACTGGGGAATGATGGAAGCCCAGTCCTCTTGTTCTAGGAAGTCAAGAGTTCTTGAAGTTCCCTTCCAGTGTGCACTCCCAAAGCAGATCCCTGAAGCCAAAGACAACAAACTCGGCCAGGGTTATTGTCAGGCTGAAGCAAACAACTCCTCAGCTGTGTGACTGCAGCAAGCCATGAGCCCAGACAGATCAGCCAGGCACCAGCACCATCCCCAGCCCCATCCCCAACCCCATCCCCAACCCCATCCCCAAACCGATCCCTAAACCCATCCCCAAACCCATCCCCAAACCCATCCCCAAACCCATCCCCAACCCCATCCCCAAACCGATCCCTAAACCCATCCCCAAACCCATCCCCAAACCCATCCCCAAACCCATCCCCAACCCCATCCTCAAACCCATCCCCAAACCCATCCCCAAACCCATCCCCAAACCCATCCCCAAATCCATCCCCAAACCCATCCCCAACCCCATCCCCAAACCCATCCCCAACCCATCCCCAAACCCATCCCCAAACCCATCCCCAACCCCATCCCCAAACCCATCCCCAACACCATCCCTAAACCCATCCCCAAATCCATCCCCAAACCCATCTCCAAACCCATCCTCAAACCCATCCCCAAAACCATCCTCAAACCCATCCCCAACACCATCCCTAAACCCATCCCTAAACCCCATCCCCAACCCCATCCCCAACCCCATCCCCAAACCCATCCCCAAACCCATCCCCAACCCCATCCCCAAACCCATCCCTAAACCCCATCCCCAAACCCATCCCCAAACCCATCCCCAACCCATCCCCAACCCCATCCTCAAACCCATCCCCAACCCCATCCCCAACCCCATCCCCAAACCCATCCCCAAACCCATCCCCAAACCATCCCCAACCCCATCCTCAAACCCATCCCCAACCCCATCCCCAACCCCATCCCCAAACCCATCCCTAAACGCATCCCCAACCCCAACCCCATCCCCAACCCCAACCCCATCCCCAACCCCATCCCCATCCCCAACCCCATCCCCAACCCATCCCCAAACCCCATCCCCAAACCCCATCCCCATCCCCATCCCCAACCCATCCCCAGCCCCATCCCCACCAGGCAGCTCCTGGCATTATTTGCCAGCTGCAGGGTCAGAACTGCCACCCACAGCTCTGCCACTGAGCTGCAGAAACCCTTTTTGCCTCAAGGCCAGGAGCAGATGTGGAAAAGCCACGTCTAACTCTCCACCCTGGCCACATCAGCACAGTGACCTGCACAGAATGCAGCTCATTATGCATTGAGGGGACCGGTACAATTAGTGACTAATTGCTGACGTAGGAAAGAGAAAAAAACCAAACATTTGGGTTACTTGCTTGTGACAACTTTCTGTTGGAGTTTTCATGCCTCCTCCGTGCTGCTGCAGAAAGAGAGAGCTCAGAGCCAGGAGAAAAGTGGCAAGAAAGCTTCTGGGAGAAGTCAAAGGCTTTCTGCTGTGCCCTGAGTGGAATCAGTTACTCTGATTGCAATTTCTCCAGCTAGCACAGGGAGGAGAGTGGAACTGTGAAAATTTAGGCCGCACATTCCAGGAGTAGCAGATCCTGTATAAGCTCAGCACTGCTGACAAACCCCCATTTTCACACAATTATGGAATCATGGAATGGTTTGGGTGGGAAGGGACCTTCAGGCCCATCCCACCCCTGCCATGGCAGGGACACCTTCCACAGTCCCAGGCTGCTCCAAGCCGCATCCAGCCTGGCCTTGGACACTGCCAAGGATCCAGGGGCAGCCACGGCTTCTCTGGAAAATCCATTCCAGCCCCTCACCACCCTCAGAGGGAAGAATAGCTTCCTAACATCTGGTCTAAACCTACTCTCTGTCACTTTAGAACCATCCAATTAAGTTACATCAAGAGATTTTTCTTTCTGAAAATTCCAGAAATGGGGTCCCAAGCACCTCAAGTATAACCGACCCCAAAACTTTCTCGAAATCTGCACTTGAAGTGCTAAATTGCTTCTATTTCACCAATGTATTAAAGACACTACAGGTCCTAATTTTCTGATTTGCTTAAAAATAGCCAGACATTTATTTGGAGAATTTAAGATACGGATTATCTTATCTACAATGGATTTAGGACAAATGGGAAAAAAAAGTTTATTTATCTCATCTTCCCTAAACTCAGATCACCTTCAGCTTTATCGAACTGCTTAGACATTGTCTAATGTGAGTGAAGAGATGATTCATTTGGTGATTAATAACTCCCAATCCAGCTGCCATCAGCAGCAAGGCTTCAACACCAACTTTGGAACATCAAAGCCAGGCGAGGGCAAACAGGAAGAATCAAATTAATAAATGGGATTTTTGCAAACTGGATGTACTCTGGCTCCTTCAGCACTGGGCTGAATAATGATGTTGATTGTAATAGTTTATTCTTAAAGTTCATAACAACCCATCACTCTTCAGACAGAGTATACAGCACTTATCCTCCCATCCATCAACCAGCCCTGGGTTTGTGTTAACCAGTTGTAACAGGACCTTGTGTTTGAGCATCAAAGGTGATTCAACAAACATTTCACACTGTCACTTTCTCAGCATTGCCCAGTTTCTGTTTTGTTCTAGCAATTTTCTTCATCCCATTCTTATGTCTCTTTTATTTTCACTGACTTTTTTTTTTTTTTTTGTGCTCAGGTTCTTGGTTATTATTATTATTTTAAAATGCTCCTCAACAGCAGCAGCTCTCATTCTATTTTTTCCTATTTTTTTTGCAATATATTTCACATGCTTACTTTGCACCTTGTGCCATAAACCTTCATTTGTTTCTCAGATTGTTTCACCAAGGAGAGGCTGTGACTCTCCCCAAGCAGGTGACCATGCATGGGGTGGGTGCTCCATCAGTCTGAGCCTTCAAACCAGGTTTTATTCCTTCCCAAAGGATCTTCCCTGTCAATATCCTAAAGTGAAATGGCAGCTGGAGGCAGGAGCACCCTGGCCAGTTTTACTGCTCCTGATGAAGTGGTGGCTGGGGGAACAAAGACATTTTACCCTGCAGAGCTCCTGCAGAACGGGCTGCAGCAGCACAGCGCTCCTGCCAGGCTGCTTCCTCTTCCCTGACACAGCCTCTGTCACTCACCTGCCCCAGATCTTCTCCTCAGGTACCTATTAAATGTTCTGTTTTTCAGCTCAAGCATCAGCTGGAGCTGGAGGTAAACCCACCCCTCCAGAGGATTCAGAGCAACCCATGGAAATAATCCATTTCTTGGCCATTTGCCCTGGATGTGTGAGAGCTCTGCAGTCCTCTCCACTGGAAAACTGCTAAAGAGAAACTACAGAGAAACCCTCTGCCAGGCTGGGCCTTTGCAGACACCTGGGAAATGTGAAGATGTTCCTATAGAGGAACTGAACAATGTTTTATCTGTTCAATTATTTATTTGAGGCAGGGCTGAAAATGAGCAAACCCACGTGCACTTAGGGCATTTATTTTATGTTTCACATTTCCCTGGCAGTCTCTGTGTAGGTACCACATCTCAAGCATCATTGCAAAGCCCTAAAACACCCTTTCAAAGAAAAAGTGCATTTTTTGTTGGTTTATTGAGGGGTTTTGTTTGTTTGTTTATTGATTAAATAAAGCAGCCACAAGGATAAAAAATGTTTCTGGGCTGACTCCAGTTGCTTTCTTGGCTTTCTTCCAGTGATGTTCAAACCAAGGGTTGTTCAAACTAGGAAACAGTAGTTTTGCCATTTACTCATACAAAAACTTGGGAGCTCTGGTATTTTTTTAGTAGACATTGCCTACAGGGTTCAAGAGTACCCTCTCCTCTGTCATGTGGCTCTGGCTGTGCATAAACATTGCTTTGACCAATAGGGGCAAAATTAGATACTTCCCAGAAGGATTTTTTGCATTCTCACGACAGTTGCGATCCCAGACTGGATTAGATCCAGTGGGAAAATGTTTAGACAAAGTCCTGCAGCAGAGAACACTCCTGAGAGATGTGCCTGTGGTCTGCCCAGGACAGAAGGCAAGGTTACAGCCAGGCCTGGAGAAATGTGCTGCAGGGAGGTGTCTGGGAGTGCTCTGCCTCTTCATAGGGAGCAAAAAAATTGGAGCATCCAGCAAATGTGCAGCCACACTCATGTTCTTCCCTGGGAGGGTGGGGAGGCCCTGGCTGCCCAGAGAAGCTGTGGCTGCTCTATCCCTGGAAGTGTCCAAGGCCAGGCTGGAGCAACCTGGGATAGGGGAAGGTGTTGGGGTTGGAAGTGGATGAGCTTTAAGGTCCCTCCCAACCCAAACCACTTTGGAGTTCTAGGATCCCCAATACCATTTGGTTCAGCTTGTGTTACTCAAACATCATTAAGTGGAAACCAGAAAGAAGAAGGAGAAACATGGGGAGATCAGAAAAGGAAGGTATCACTCAACCTTCTCTTCAAACACTCTCTCCTGACCCACTAGACATTAGGTTTCAAGAGCTGTAGGAAACATTTAGCTAAAGACTACACCTAAGTCAGTGATCCAGCAGGAGAGATAAGTCAGGACTGGGAGGTGGAAAGTGCAAATGCAGCATGAAATTGGAAGCAGGAACATGGTCTTAGCACCTCCACTGTGCTGCACCAGCCAGAGCTTAACCAGCCTCTGAGGCCTTAAAAACTTAAGCCCCTGCTCATTTCTCCTCATCAGCTACTTTGGAGCAACATTTCCTAACAGTTGCTTGGGGTTTTTTTCTCCTTCCTACTGGTTTCCCCTTTCCTCTTCTGTGAGAGTTGTTTGGACTCATTCAATTTGCAGATTCCTCTCAAGGCTGTGCTTCTTATTCAAAACATTTCTACTCTCAAAGATATTTTTGCCTTTGCCTTCACTTTGAATGAAGACTGTGCAGCCTGCACAGCCTTCCCTTTTTAGCCCCTTTCAATGAGTTTTATTAATTTTTTGTTCCTCACTGCTCCAGCAGATTGCTCTGTGTACTTTCTGCACACATCCACACAACACCAAAATATTGAATTATGCCTGGAAATCTGACACACATATTGTTAGAAGTTCTTTAAACCTGCGTTCCTGCAGTCACACTGTGACAGCACGCTTAGGAATACATTTCCTGATTCAGGTGACACCGTTACTCAGCTTTTCCTACCCTCTCTGATTGCTGGAATATTACCTAAAGCTGTTTAGATGATAGAAGATGTGAGAAATTGAAATCATCTGGAAACAGCTTCTTGTCTGCCACTGCTGACAGGTAACATTGCAAGAACTAATTCACTGTTGTTGAATTCCTGTTACTTTCATTCACATCTTTGCTGTGAAGGCACAGAAGATCCTTTGTCAAGCACAGTCTAATCAACAGCAAAAGATAAACAGAATATGTAGGAGTGACTTGGTAGTGCTTCAATTGTACTCCATTTTATGTTTATTTTTTGTGTTTAAATTGCCTTCCTCTCTAAGCCAGAGGTCAAAGTGAAATTACTTTCATTTATTTTCCCAGTGTGATGGAAGCTGCAGAACGTGGTGGTGCTCCTCTATGCCAACCCTGGCACTGCAGACAGAGGCTCAGGCTCCAGCTGGGGGAGGTTTGGGAGCAGTAACTGAGGAAAGCTGAGCCCACTGCTCTCAGCCTGGGAATTGTGGTGCCTTTGGGACAGTCTGGTCCCTGAAAAAGGGGGAAAACTTCAAGGCTCTTGGTTCATTTTATCAGGGAAAAGAAAATTGGAAAAAAAAAAAAAAACAGAGATAAGAAATACAGGACCCCTGAGCCAACAGCAGCAAACCCAAAAATCTTCTTAACCTTGTCAAAACCAGCTGCTTTTAGCACCTAAACAGGATTTTGGTATTGCTGTAAAAGTATCTGTGCCTCTGTTTAGACTCTTCCATCATAAATGTAAGACACTGAGGGAGCTGGGGATGAGCAAGGAATCAAATCAACATTTCAGCCTCCTGTTTTGGAGCTCACCACCCAAACTGTCAGCCCTGCAAGGAGCTTGAGGACACACCAGTGTTACCAGGAGTCTGGGAAACCACATCAGGGAAAGACAAATGCACTTCAGTGGTGGAAGGTTCAGCAGTTCAGTCCCATCCTGATTTTGCAGAAGGACACAGCACTGTACATTCAAACAAAGCTGCTGTGGCAGGAGGCCAAGTGCTACAGAAAGGAACCAGCTCAGAGCCATGGACAGACCTCCCCTCTCCATCCTCCCTGCCATAGCTGGAATAAACAGAATTTATTGTTGTAATCATCCCTCATCATGGGCTGCACATATCCTGTACCATTACCAGCATATTCCATAGGCCTTGCATCCCTCTTTCCCTTCCCTAAACTTTTTACCATCTTTTAATTTATAAATAACATCCAAGTTTGTATTTCAAAAGCATGCAGCCTCTTGGCCTCTATAAAATCTCCAAGAAATCACCTTTACTTCCCACAATGTAGATTCAGAGCATCCAAAGTCTGTTTGCTTGTTATATTAATAGAATTCAGAAAATTGCTCTACAACATTCCTAAAAAAGAGAATCAGCCAAAGTTAGACTTGGCATCTGCACAAGTCTCAGTTATTTTTTGGAATACTTTGACAACACTCTTATGTTATTGTCTCTGGGTTCATTTTTCTGTTCATGTATTCCCCAAAGAAGGAAAGAATGGCATTCCTGTTCTCTGAATAAGGGCACATCTTGCTTGTCAGAGAGATTTAATTATTTATTTTCCCTTCTCCTTCTTGAATTGTTGGATCTTCAGATCAGGAGGTTTCAGGTCCTTCTAAATCTTGCTCTTCAGATGAAGTCATCCTAAGTGCCTCAAATAAAGAAGCAAGAACAGAGTTTTACCTGCAGTTTTCAACTGGGCATCCAAGGGTCAACTGGGCACCCATGGGTCAACTGGGCACCCATGGATCAGCTGGGCACTCAAGGGTCAGCTGGGCACCCAAAGGTCAACTAGGCACCCAACAGGGCAGCTGGGAATCCAAAGGTCAACTGGGCACCCCAAAGGGCATCTGGGCATCTGAAAGGGCAGCTGGGCACCCTAAAGGGCAGCTGGGCACCCAAGGGTCAGCTGGGAACTGAAATGGGCAACTGGGCACCCAAAGGTCATCTGGGCACACACCTTCAATTATTGTCCTTTCAGCTGGTTACTGCAGGGAGAGCCTTTGGAGAGCACTGAAAACCTGCGAAGTTCCTAAATCTGATTTAGTAACACAGGAAAACTGAGCTGCTCAGTGCTGGCAGAGCACTGTGGCAAAGCCCCAGCTCCACAGACTCCACTTGGCTTCACCTGGGTGCACCTGGGGACAAAATAAAGGTGTAGGACGAATGGGGTGACTCCTCCAAATCTGCTTCTGAAGGAACCCTGCAGTCAATTGAGAACATTTTCATTTTCTTTCTTCCATTTGATCTCCTCAGCAACATATTTTTCATATTATTCCTCACATTTTACTTCCATCTGGTTTCAGCTTTTGATTAGAAACTTGGAAGCTCAGCCTTAACAGCTCAGTGCAGAGACCTGAGCTGCTTCCAGCCATATTCCTCCTTGGAGGATCTTAACTCAGCCGTATGGTTCCTTTTACTGAGGCTGTCTCCTCAGTAAATAGTTTGCAACTCTTGGAAAGAGCAAAAACTCTTGCAAACAGAGGAGGGGTTTGTTATCCTGGAAGAAACAAAACCTGCAAGACAGATGATAGTGATTGAAAAATATTTGCTATGCAAAGTGGCATTTATAGGGAAGCTGCAAATTGCCAGGTTTATCAGACAGGACTCAACACACATTTAAATGTTGGTTTACATCTCACCAGGAATACAGCACCATGAGTACCCTGATATCTGAGCTCAGCCCAGAATTCACTACAGCCACAAAAAACTGACAGGGAAGTTACTGCTCAGGAAAAAAAAAAAAAGTACAATAATAATTATTGTTTTGATGGGGTCGTAAAATTGTAAAACCACAGAATGGTTTGGGCTGGAAGGAACTTAAAGCCCATCTATGGCAGGGACATCTTCCACTGTCCCAGGCTGTTCCAAACCCCAGTGTCCAACCTGGCCTTGGACACTGCCAGGGATCCAGGGGCAGCCACAGCTGCTCTGGGCACCCTGTGCCAGGGCCTGCCCACCCTCCCAGGGAAGAATTCCTTTCTAACATCTGATCTAAACCCACCCCATCCGTGTCCCTCCCTCTGCAGGATCAGGAGAAGCTGGCAGTCATCGGGGCAGGAAAGGTTGGTGGATGGTCCAATTTTTACACTAAAAAATAATTTTTTACCTTAAAAGTATTAAAACATCCTGAGCCAGAACAATTCTGTGTCTCCCCAAGTGTTTGCAACAGGCCACGACTGTGACACATGACCTGCAGGCACAGAAACACACAAGAGATGTGGGCGGAAAGAGAAAAGGTTTGGGAATGGTGACACTCCCACATCACCTCAAATACAGCAGAAGTATTTAATTCTCAAGGACCTGGGAAAGTCACAGAAGAAAGACAGATATAAGCAAACATCAGAGACATCAGAAATCCTGTGATTTCCAACAGCTTTTGGGCAGCACCAGCAACTTTGCAAGGCATCCTTAATCACCACAAGCACCTGTGAGAAGTTACCTACCTGGCCTGCAAGTGCAGGGGAGGGCTGGAAAAAAGACATTCAGCTACTGACTGTAAGAATGAAGGGAACGGGTTTAGACTTCCCCCGTTTCTGAGCAAACAGGACAGCCAAATGTCCTAGGTTACAATGTAAAATTGTGCCCAAGGTTTGTGTTCTATCCCCATGAGCCGTTGGAGCCAAGGTGGGGCAGTGTTTTCCTTATCTTCTGTTAACGAGCCTAACAATGCCTTGCCACATGACTCATCAATAACGTCCTCCGGGAGTTATCTCTGGTTAATGGGCAACCAAGGACCCACTGCATGACTCATAGAATGAGATCAGCCCGTTGGGAGATGCTCTGCCCAGGGGGAGGAGCCAAGCATTCCCACCTGGATAAATCCAGGGTTTGGGACAGCACAAGCAGCTTTTTATCCACTGGACTCCCAGAGGAGACAAGAGCTACCAGACCTTTCTACAGGATCACTGCTTCGACAAGACCATCTCATCTGGACTGCCACTACCACCCTAACAGGGTGTCAGGTTGGATTCTGACTCTGTCAGTGGTTTTTTTTTATACTATTACTTTTATTTTACTTTCTTTTATTTCTTTTCTTTTCCTCTTATTAAATTGTGTTTCTGACTTGGAGTCTTTCACTGGTTTTGCTTCCAAACCAGCACACCAAAGAAAGACAGAGAGCAGGATTCTAATCACAAAGCTACAAAGGAGCAAGTTTCCAGATTCATCCAGCTTTTGTCACTTGGATTTTCTTTTCCCTGCATTCTGAGCTTTTTTTCCTACATTCTGATACCACCTCATCTGGGCTGTGCTTTTATATTACTCTTTGCAGTATTTGCAGAGTTCACAGTGAAGACTTGAGACATATGTAGGACATATGCAGGAGATATCCTGGAATGATCTCATGTTTACAGCTCCAAGAGGGATCAGAGAGCTGAAAGTTGGTCTGGGTTGTCCCCTAGTGGTCCCCACCTTTCCTGGGGTGCAGAACCTCGTAGGGGCTGTGAGTGCTGATCGTCATGGTCACCCCCAAACTGGGACCTGTCCACATTAACCTCCTTCCTTGGAGGAGCATTTTCTGCCCAGCTCACAGCATCTCCCAAATTCCTCACTGCACACCTTACCTGGCCATTTGCTCCAAATGCTGCCCTGTGATTGTGGGCTCGATATTTCTGAGCCTGAATTTCAGCTTGCTAACTATTGCTAGCTCCTTTCTTAAGGGAAAACTTTCAACAGTTTTTCTTCTCAAAGCATCTTTTTCCTTTTCTCAAAACATTTCTAAGTGAGCAGTGTTTTTTTCTCATAACAATTTTCTCTAGCTGTTATTTCTTATTACTTAACCAATGGAAAGAGGTGTCAGTCCTATTGACCAATAAGTACCTTTTTAGCAAAACATGCTATAAAAGAAGCAAAAAGATTGTAAATAAAGGCTTCTGATGTTCTCTTTGTCAAAACTAGAGTCAAACTATCTTTATTTTGTGTCCTACTATGACACTGTGATGATTATTCCTGCACAAATCTATGATCTTCTATGCTATGATTAAGTTATAGCTACTCTTTTAGAGGTTTTCCCCAATCTGTCATTTATAATTTGAGTTCTGCCCTCCCCCATCTGGGAGAATTTTACAGCTTTGTTGTCATTCATAAATTCCTGACAGAGTTCCCATTACATTATCCAGGTTCTGTGAAAGAAAATATTGGCCAACACAACATCACCGAACTTCTTGATAGGCACTAAGAAGCACAGGGAACTGGTGCAGGTTACATTACCAAAAACATCCATGGAAAAGGACTGACTTCCAGAAAATTCTCACAGATTTTTACTCACATTTATCTTGTTTTCTTCAGCCACACATCTCAGAGAAACAACTCCATATCTAAAATCTGAACTGCTGCTTTTTCAGCAACAGGTCAAAATTCTGAGTCCAGATCTGTTGCCAACTCTGCCCATGCACTATTTTTAAAATTTACCTCTTGTCCAAATCAAGTCATGTGGCATTTTCTCCTGCATGTTTCTCCATGTTCAGAGCCCCGTTTTGTAATTTAATTGGATAGTTGGCAGTTCCAGACATCCCAAATCTCTACACAGTCATGTTGTCCATGTTTGACCTCAGCAACTGGAGGGGCTCCTATGCTTTTACCAAGAGCTTTGAACCCAGGGGAGAAGTTTTTGTTCTCGGTCCTTCCTTTCTGCCTCAATCATCCTCCAGCTCCATGTGCATCCCAGCAGTTTGGGTCAGACTCACACTTATTGTCCATTGTTCTGCTATTCTTCCTCACTCCTCTTTTCCTTTCCGTATTCTGAGTCCTCTCTGATGCAATTTCAGCTGTTTTGCTAAGAAAGCTCCTGTCAGGCCACACGTGCAGCAGCACAGGAAGCCCAAAGAAACTGTGGTATTAAGTGGCTTAAGTGCAATTAACTGAAGGATTGTCATGGAAACAATCTAATTTAAGATAAAGAACAAAGTCATTAGCCTCAGAATTTCACTAAACTTTCATTATTGTTCTATTCCACCCAAATACATTTGGGAAGGAGGGAGTTCACAAAAAACTTCAAGTCGTGGTATTTACTTAAAAAAACCCAACATAAAATTAATTTAAAAACCCAACAACAACAAAATACATTTGCAAAACCTCCACTCAGCAGAAGGAAAGTAATTTCTTCTTATCCCAGGCATAGAAAGCTCCTCCTAGGGAGGTAAAATTTATTCAATTTTAAAGGATATGCTCCTTTTAGATAGACAAGTTCCCCTGTACACAGCGCTGTTATCATTCAGGAGGTTACTACAGAATAACTCCTTTTATAACCCATATGCTCTAAATTCTGATTATTACTAAACTGCAAAAAATCCCCTTCAAGATACTTCAAAGAGGAGCTTTACAAAGTGATAAAAATTGGAGGATCTGGGTGCTCAATGTTTCTAGTGGTGTGTTCTCATGCCATAAATATCCAGGATGGAAAGCACGGAAGGATTAGATCAATATATCAGTAGTAAAAACCAGATCTGTGCCTCCATCCACTCCATCCCACTCAACTTTTGCATTAATCTTCACTAACAGGTTCCAAGCATAACCCAGTAATGCTCCAAAAAAGCAAAGCCAGCATCTGCCACAAGGCATCCTGCCCCTCTCCTCACCCATGGAACACGGATGGAAGTGCTCCTGCCTCACTCCGTGCCTCCTCGCTCCTGGAGACAGATCAAAAGAGCACACCTGGCATTTGAATGGAATGCAGAGAGGTCTGAGGTGGCTCCTGGATCCTGTGAGGGCTTGTCCAGCTCTCCCAAGGCTTTTTCCTCGGCACAGAGCTTGTCCTCGCTGCAAGGACGTGCCGCACGTGTCAGCCCGTCAACAAACGTGTCCTACCTCACTGCTGGGAGCAGGAAAACTCCCACTGTGCCTGGCTTCTCATGAGGAAACACGTACTGAAAGGCAGAATTGGTAGGACAGCAATTCAACTGGAGGTTTTTTTGAGTTGCTGCAGGTGGGGTCTCGTGAGGGCACAGGAAGGGGAAAGATGGGAGGCTGAGGAGCAGCAAACACAGACAGAAAGGTCACAAAACTGGCCAGCGATTCCCTGTGACTGGGGGAGTGTGATCCACAGAAAATGGGTGTTCCACAGTACATACAAAGAATCCATGTCCTCCACCAGAAACCTGACTTACCAGAAAGTCTGTAAATTGCCCAGAAATTTAATTGCAGCTCGTAGCTTTGTTTCAGCGATGACAGACTGAAGCTGCTGCAAGCTGGAGTTTGGTTGTGCCTGTCAGGGCAAAAGGAGAATTGTTTGAAACTCAGCCATTCCAGTACGTCCTGCTTCAGAGGCAGCCAGTTCTTGTGCAGAATTTCTTTTACAAACACATCATGGTCATCTGCAGGAAATGAATTGTCAGTGGGGCTGTGCAGCAGCACCTGAGCCCACCGGGCTCTGCACAGGCAGGGAAGGTGCCCAGGAGCTGCACTGCCAGGGCTGGGCTCCAGGACCTTGAAACGTGGGGCCCAGCACCAAAGGTAGGGAGGCCTTGATCCCTGAGAGATCAGAGAATCATTCAGCTGGAAAAGCTTTTTAGGATTATCAAGTCCAGCTGTTCCCCCAGCACTGCTGTCCTCACCACGAACCCCTGTCCCCATCCACTGGAATGGACCCACATCCATGGATGCCACATCCATGACTTCAGAACGTTTCCAGGGATGGTGATTCCATCACTGCCCTGGGCAGCTGTGCCAGTGTCTGATCACTCTTTCAGTGAAAAAATGTTCCCTAATATCCAATCTAAACCTCCCCTGGCCCAGCCTGAGGCCATTCCCTCTCCTCCTGTCCCTGCTCCCTGGGAGCAGAGCCCAAGCCCCCGGCTGTCCCCTCCTGGGGAGTTGTGCAGAGCCAGAAATTCCCCCTGAGCCTCCTTTTCTCCAGCTAAACACACTCAAATTTCTGTGGGTATTTTCCACATTGGGAACCAGATCAACATATTAATTTTTTATAACCAAACCTCTGAAAGTGGGTTATAAGCAGTGGGGTCTTCACCACCTTCCTAGCCTTCAGTATTTATTGTGGATACTTTACAGAAAGGCTGTAAAGTGCTGTTGGCTCCATTCCCACAAAATCCATCATTTCAGGGCATCACACTCCAAATGGGGACAGGACAGGAGCAAGAGCATTACAGTGGGAGCAAAGAGCAGCTCAGCTCTCCAGATATTCACTCTGTTTGAATCTAGATTTTCTTTGAAACTCCTAAAATATCCCACATTTCTGTGGTTGATCCATGTACAAAGACAAAACACTATTGCAATCAATCAGCAATTTTTACATTATTTCCTCTTAATTGCTTACAGTACCAACAAGCAAAATTTAGACCTGGAAATTCACATCTATTCCCCCCCATCAGGCTGTTGGGGGAAATCACTGATTGTTCTACCAACCTGATATTGATAAATCCTGATAATTTTTATATTCAATTCAGTCCACTGCTGCTCCTGGATAAGCATCCTACTGCTCTGACCTTTATCTACTCAAGAAGAAGCAGCTCAAGTGCCCTCTAGTGTGGTTTCAGAACATCCAGTCCATGCTTTTCCTAAGTTTTTGGTAAGAAATGAGAGGGTTTGTCTTTGGTTTGAAGCATTTTTATAGATCCATAGAAATTCATGACTTAAGCCACTGTGAAAAACAGGTTGACTGCAAAATTGATGGTAATTGTGGATTTTTTTATAAAATTGCTGAATGATAGTTATGGCTACTTTTACTTTTTCCCCAAAATAGCAAAATTTACTCAACGTGTCTGATATTTTCATAACCATTATATCTGCTTGTGGAGTGTTGCTGTTATTGGATTGGTTTTTTTGATATGAAAGGGTTTAGAGCATCACCATTCTGTTAAAAAAAAAAAAAAGGTACTTCTATTTACTTTCCTAGTTTCTTATGAGCCCAAACTTTTAATACATATTTATCAAAGTCGATTTTATTTTTCTACCTCCTGCATTTTTGGTGGCTCCAAAACTGTTTCCTGAACTGCTCAAGCAGATTCTTACTGCTCCATTTGAATTACTCTCCTAGCTGATTCAACCCGAAGAAATTTGGCCCTTTTAAAGCTATTCACAGTCTGAATAATGAACGTGCTGAGATCATCTCAGAGCACATGTTTCTGGAAGCTTTCCTGGCTGGGCTGCACAGGCTTTGAAATAAGCTTCCTGTTTTAGCTAATTCTGATTTAGCTCCAGTCGTGTGCACACCATGTGAGCGAACAGACTCAGGCACCAAATGGGTTTGTTTTTTCCAGACTGAAGGTGGAAATGGGAAGAGCACAGGCTGGGGACTGATATTGTTTCAGACATCTTGCATAGTAGTGAAATTCTCCAAGCTGACTCGAAAGAAATGCCAGAGAAACAAATGTATGTTCTGGTGGCACCAATGGCCTGTCCTCTTGATGGGCAGCTGCCAGTAAATGCTAAAGGAAACAGCTTGGGAATGCAAGGGTAGGAAGAGGAGGAGCACATTCCCAGTTTGGCCTGCTGGAATTCAGTGATGTTTGTTTTAAGAAGATCAGAAGAAGAAAGTTTCAAGTAAGAATAATGGAAATAAGGGCAGGCTGAGCTGTGGGATGGTTTCAAAGGAAGAGTCCTGTCCCTTGGCTTGTGGTTACACACATTGGAGTGCTGCAAATGGCTCTCTCCAATTCTCCTCTGCACTTCACAGCCAGGCACGAAAACTCTGATACCTTTCCCCTAATTTTTCCTAAACACTTAATCCTACTCCATTCTTAACAGCCTTTTCTATTACTTCTTAGACCTGGGAAAATATAGAAGTCTATTTAAAACACTGGCAAGTTTCCAAGCAGCAGCAGCAGCAGCAGCTGTGCTCAGATCGGCTCTCCCTGATGGAAATTTTCTCTTCTTGTACCCAAACATCATCACACCACGATCACATCAATGTATTTCCTTCAAGTGTTCCAGCCAGAAGCAGAAAAGCAACACTCGTGAATGGGACAGAAAATGAGATTCTCCCGTGATTGAAATAGGGATCCATGTGAAATGGGAATTATGTCCTTGTACTGCCATGATTTTCCTTTCCCCACTTGCAAATATTTTTCCACACTGCAAATATTTTAACAGTCTTGATGAGTGTTTCTTACAGGGGTTAATAGGAATTGAGGAAGGGGAGGAGATTTATAAAACTCAGTGAAGTTTTCTGTAGTTAACATGCAATAAATGGTGATTTTAGACACGGGGTGATTTGACTTAGCATGAAAATAGACATTTTGGTCTTACTGCAGGTTCCTGAGATAAACATCAGTCACTATTAGCATCTGATTTCAGTCCTAAAGTCAAAAGTACTTGATTTTCTACCCAGATTCACAAACAGTTAAACACCTTTATGAGTTGCCAAATATGTCTGAATTAGTCTGAGTACATTTGCTCTGGAAGGACATTTTGTACCTCTCTGACATGCAGTTACAGATGCAAAGGCTTTGTATAAATAGCACAAGAATAGCTTTGGAAACATAATTTTTAAAAGTTCCTCCTCTCCTCAGTTCTTCTGCTTTCTAGCAAATTTCCATGGAAGATGGAAAACTCAGCAGCATTTCTGTTTATTTGAGGGGCAACCATTCAACAAAATTCATTTTGGACTTTTCACTTCTGTTTCATCCTTGCAAAGGAGTAACTTGGGGTAAAATCCAGAAAATCTCTTTGTTCTCCTCAGTCATCGACTGAGATCCTGTCCTGAGCCACAGCTCATCCTGCAGGGATAATTTCACATTTTATCAGTGCTGAAGCTCTGGACCCCAAAGTTCCCCCAACATTGATGGTGGATGTGAAGGAGCTGAGCTAAAACCATTGAATTCAAGGTGCAGTCCAACAAAGAAATTTACTCCTGGAGTGAGGAGGAGGAGCAGGAGAAAGGCACTGCTGCTGCCAGTTTAACTCGAGTGGAGCCCTTGCCATCCTGTAGCCTGCAGGACAGATTAAATAGCAGAGAAATCTTCCCAAAAAATTAACAGAAGTATTTATCATAAACATGTTGTACTGATGATTTCTTGGAATAGAAACCAAAACTTCTCTCAGATAACTGAATGCTGTGTCCAAATATTCTTCTGATACAACACAGGCAGAGTTTTTCTGTGCCAAGAGAAAATCACATTTCATAGTAAGGGTAGAGCAGGCAGCATGGTGGTGCCCCAGATATAACAATAACCAAATGTTAATAATGATGAAGCTTTTAAACTCCATAGTGTTATTTGTCAGTTTATTTTAAAAGCTGCCCTTTTCTGATGGAAAGCCATCAATATTCAGAGATATAGGAAAATAAATGGGTTTCTAGGCTTCTTCAGTTCCCTTGTTCTCTTCTGTTTAACCAACAAACAAATTTATATCCTTAAAGGTCATAAACGTGTTCAAATTTCCCTTTGCCTTGCGTGTCAGGGAGTACTTCCCTGTGATACTGAGCACCTGCTACAGTTCATACATCATCTGCTGCTGCTGTCCTTACACTGAAACTTGAAAAAATGCCTAAACCTCCATCAGTTCCCAGCTCAGAGCAGCTTTGTAGAAGCAGACACTTACAAAGATAAGGATTTCTGCTGTCTGCTGGGTACCCTCTCCACCATCACTACGGGATGCAAACCCTGCAAGTACCACTCAGCCCCTGCTGTCAGTGAAATCTTCATCTCCTGCCAGCTGGAGGCAGCTCTGAACTGCAGCCAGGCTCTGCTGGAGGGAGCACACCCAGCAAGGCATCCCTCCCTCCCCGGGAGCTGACCCGGCTCCCAGACCTCACTGGTGGAACTGGTATTTCTCATGGTGTTGCAAAGCAGCCCGGTCCCCGGTGGCAGTCAAGTGAAAGCAGAGAGGACGTGGCACGTTTCACCACTCACTTCTCTGATTTCACATTCCAGCCGTGATGCATTTTTGAAGGACCACAGAAATGTGCAGTTTAAAACCTGTCTAGTAAACTTCCTTGATCCTGAGGCATAAGCTTTGAATTTGAGTAACTTTCTTTTTTTTCCATTGCCCTTTGGAGCAGTTTCCTTTTCCTACTTGGCTCAAACAATTTTCAAGTCAAGACAGCAGCAACAGCAGCAACAGCTTGTTCCCTCCTGTGATGCAGATTGTGAGTCAGGGCCTTTGGGACCTCCGTGCTGACTGCATGAAATTCCACATGCCCCCAGGGGATTGCCCCAGGGGTACTCCTGGAATGGCTGACCACGTTTGGAGCTCTGTACAGCACCCTGGGTTTCTGCTTTTGCTACTTTCCAGGCAGAGCTGCACACCCTCCTCTAGCTCCTGGAATCATTAAGGTTGGAAAAGATGATGGAATACAGCTCAGAGATTAGCAGAGCTTTTTAATAGGCTTTCTGTAATAAACAGTCCCAGAGCACTATGAAATAAGTCACTCTTAGACCCTTTTATATGTATTAGATTTTAATTCTCTAAAGAGAACAACAGATTATATGGGAGTTAACCACAGGGCTGAGCTAGGACAAGACTCAAGAACTTATAGTTCTGGGATCACTCCAGTGACAGAAAATCTCCACTCCACACTGCTTGTCATACACGTCCCCTGGACCTGTGGACACCTCCTGAGCCCAGGGGCAAAGAACACACAGAAGTTCTGGAAAAGCAGCCTTTTCCTCTGTCACTGGGCATTGAGAGCAGGCAGTGTCTCAAGAATGAGGATTAGAGGGTCAATCCTTCTCACTGGGAAGGCTGTAAATACAGGAGAAATATCCACGTGCAAGTAGGGACCCCTTTCTCCTGGGAATGCTCCCACTGTAATCCACAGCAGAGACTCTTTGGCCTGGGCAAAATAAATTAATCCCTGTCCAGCTGTCCCAGACCCCCCGTGACTCATCATGGAATCAGTTCCATACCTCATTTTCCATGCTGACCCAAACAGCCAGATTAGCTCAAAAAGACCTCAGCCATCACACATAACAGAAGAATTCCTCCTAATTAAACTTGAGCAACAGTTCTGATAACCTGTTTTTCCTTAGTGTTTTTCAGTTTGACAGATCATGTTATTATCTTCTAGGCCAGGTTTCCTGGGAAACAAAGCATCTTCTTACTTTTCTAATCCTTCCAGGGAAATGATGCCAAATTAAAACATTTCATGAGCATTCATTACATTTTGTCAGAGATGGTTCATGGATAAATCAACGTCAACTGCCCAGAATGTGCTACTGATTAATGGGGAACAGAAACAACTAAGCTTGCTTTTTCAAAGTCTACTTCATGTCCACAGGCAACCAGGGACAAAAGTTCCTCTCTGGCAGCTCTGTGTGTTGGTCAAGGAAACTCCACTGCTGAGAATGGGATGTTGCTACAGTAAAAATTTGTGAAAGGGGCTCTTCCCATGGACACCAACTCCAGTTCTTATCACATCACAGAATCCCAGAATGGTTTGCGTGGGAAAGGACCTTAATGTCACTCTCCTTCAACCCCTGCCATGGGCAGAGACACCTTCCACCATCCCAGGCTGGTCCCAGCCCCATCCAACCTGGCCTTGGACACTTCCAGGGATGGAACAACTACAGCTGCTCTGGGCACACTGTGCCAGGGCCTCCCCACCCTCACAGGGAAGAATTCCTTCCCAATATCCCATCCATCCCTGCCCTGTGGCAGTGGGAAGCCATTCCCCTTTGTCCTGTCACTCCAGCATCTTGTCTCTCTCCACCTTTCTTGTCCAGCCCTTCAGCTCCTGGAAGGCCACAATGAGGTCATCCCAAAGCTTCTCTTCTCCAGGCTGAACAATCCCAAATCTCAGCCTCTCCTCCCAGCAGGGCTGCTCCATCCCTTTGCTCATCCTGGTGCCTGCTCTGGCCTGGCTCCAGCAGCTCCAGGTCCCTCCTGTGCTGGGCCCCAGGGCTGGAGCAGCTCTGTGGGTGGGGTCTCACCTGAGCAGGGCACGGATGCTGAACTGTGATATGGAAGCTCCTTTCCCTTGGCAAGGGAAGATTTAGTGGGAATTTTCCTTTGGAACACACACATCTCGGGCTGTGCAGGCTGTGGCTGTTACAAGAGCCTGCAAACCAGGTCATCCTCTGTTCCTGCCCACCAAAATCACACACAGTGATCATCCGGGTGAGTGTCAGGCACCACTCACCTGCACCTTGCAGAGGGACTCAGCAGGAAGAGCTGCTGGATCCAAGTGGGATTGTGCAGCTCACATCTACCTGAGAAGAGAGAAACCAGGCCCAAGAGCAGAAGGAACCTGCAAAGAGAGAATACAACTGGTAATTGGATGAACCACTCTCATTTGTTCAGTGGAGAGCCGGGAGAGGACTCAAAATGCCAAGCTGGAACTAGGAAAGGTTTGTTGGAACACAACAGAAAAGAAAACTTGGTGTTCTTCTGTCTTCCTTCCCACTTTGGCCTTTACGGGGTGATGCTAGAAATAATATCCAGATTATGTTTGCTGTAGAAGTGACAGGATTCTGGGATTTTGCACCCTTGCAATGCTTTTTCTGAGAAGCAGCTTTCAGAGACAGGCTGGAATTTGAAGCACAGCATATTCTGAACACTCCTGAAAAAAGAAAACAAGGCCAGTGCATTTGCCAGGGCGTCCAACCAGTTCTCAACAGCCCTGTATGAGCTTTGCAGACTGACCCAGCATGCAAGTGCCTGATGCAAAGCAAGTAAATATATCGAAAAAAATTTAAAAGTGTGGAAGGAAACAAAGGAGCAGACAATTTGCCCAGACACTTGGAGAAGTGCAGTCCCTTCTGACCTCCTTTGTATTCCAGGGAGCAATTCCTGAGCTGCATTCAGAGACAGAGACAGAGTTGCCAGGCCCAGAATTCCGGCAATTACTCAGTGGAAATGGAAACAGCAACAGAGATGCCAAAGGTATGATGCAAGTTTCATTGTCCCTGGAAGAATGGGAGTCCAGTATGGGTTTGGGGCTGTTTGCTTGGAATTTAAAATCAGTTGTAGTTCCACATAAATTAAATATTTAAGTCAGGGAATAAGATTATTTTTATTAAGGAAGCTCCTCCTCACTCCCTGGCTGATGTTTCTCTGAAGGGCGATTTTGGACCCTGAACAGGGAATTTGAGCTTATCATGCATAGAAGCAGCTGAGAAACAGGAAACAGATAGGACAAGGGGGAATGGCTTTAAACTGAGAGAGGACAGGGTTAGATGGGATATGAGGGATAAATTCTTCCCTGTGAGGGTGGGCAGGCCCTGGCACAGGGTGCCCAGAGCAGCTGTGGCTGCCCCTGGATCCCTGGAAGTGTCCAAGGCCAGGTTGGACAGGGCTGGGAGCAGCCTGGGACAGGGGAAGGTGTCCCTGCCTACAGCAGGGGGTGGCACTGGGGGTGTTATAAGGTTCCTTCCAAACCAAACCTTTCTATAATTTTATTCTTTAATTCTATGAAGTCTGAACAGTCCTCTGCAGAGCTTAGAAACACTCATAGGAGTTTTGCTGTTCATAAAGCATAAAACTGAAATAATAAACCACTTAAGAAACAGTCAAACACCGGAAAGAAATAAGAATATTGTGTTCTCCTGATATCTGAAAGGTTAATGGGTTACCAGAGAACCATCTGGAACACTGCAAAACAGAGGAAGGGTAGGTCAGATCTGGAAGGAAAATGGTAAAATTCACCCCCTCTCTTACCCAAATACATTTTTAAATATTTTAATTCTCAAGTCATGGTGATATTTATGGGAATAATAAATCAGGCTTTTTTCTTGTAATTGAAATTAAACAGCACTTGCTCTAGCAAGTACAGTTTCTTATCTATCTGTCACTACAAGTACAAGCAGTTCCATGTGTTTAGCAGCATTTGAACACCTAGTGCTACAGTTGGGTAACACTTCCCTGAAAAGTTTCCTAGCATGGTCTGCAATTAGAAAATAACCAAAACCAAATAGTGTTTGCCCCAGGATCTGCATAATTTAAATCTAGCTGCAAAGAAATTGCCAGGCTTGAAGCCTGTTACAAATATCCACATGCTTATTTCATCTAAGAACCTCAGGGGGAAAGGACACATTGATAACAGAAGTGTCTTTAATATAAAAAGCGATAAAATCCATGGATTTTGAAGCTGGACATGTTCAAGGTGGAAATGTCACTCTTCCCAGCAAACAGGACTAACTACAGAAACTCATGGAATAACACAAGCACATGCCTCCTTCACAATCTGATAACCCTACTGACAAAAATTCAGTGCTTCTCTCCTTCCCTTAACGGTATTGATTTGTTCCAAATAGACGATGAAACGAAAACACTGATGACCTTTTCAGGACCAGTGTCCAAATGTTCCAGCATAACCACAACCGGTTCTGGGTGCTGGCGGCGCATCCCAACCTCAAACTCTTCGCTGCCGGTGAGCCCCAAAATTCCGACTGGGAGTCCCGAAATTCAGCTGGGATACCCTGAAATACCCTCAAGAGTGCCAGATTTCCTCAGGAACTCAAATTCCAGCTGGGAGTCCCAAAATTCTGGCTGGGATACCCCAAAAATCCAGCTGGAATACCACGAAATTCTGGCTAGAAATCCTGAAATTCCAGCTGGAAGCCCCGAAATTCCGTTTGGGGTATCCCAAAATTCCAGCTGGAATACCCCAAAACTCTGGCTGGAAATCCTGAAACTCCAGGTGGGATACCCCCAAATACTCTCAGGAATGCCAGATTTCCCCAGGACTTCAAAGTCCAGCTGGAACTCCCAAAATTCAGGCTGGAAATTCCGAAATTCCAGCTGGGAGCCCCGAAATTCCAGCTGGGATACCCCAAAATACCCTCAAGAATGCCAGATTTCCCCAGGAACTCAAATTCCAGCTGGGAATCCTGAAATTCCGTCTGGGATACCCGAAAATTCCAGCTGGAATACCCCAAAATTCCAAATGGAAATTCTGAAATTCCAGCTGGGATACCCCAAAATACCCTCAAGAGTGCCAGATTTCCCCAGGAACTCAAATTCCAGCTGGAACTCCCAAAATTCCGTTTGGGATACCCCAAAATTCCAGCTGGAATACTCCAAAATTCCAGGTGGAATACCCCAAAATTCCGGCTGGAGCCCAGAAATTCCAGCTGTGAGTCCCAAAATTCTGGTTTGGCTTTCCCCCACCCCCCGGCTCGGCGGGAAGCCGGCGGCGCTCGGAGCCGCTGCTCTGACGGCGGCGGGCGTGAGGCGGGAGCGATGGGCGCGCCCGGCCGCCAGGGGGCGCTGCCGCCCGCGGCATGGCGGGGCCGTGAGGGGCCGTGAGGGCCCGAGCGGGAACCGCGGAACCTTCCCGGGGCTGAGGAACATCCTGAGAGCCGCAGGCATCATCAGCCTGCACAGACAGCCCAGATCCCACCCTGGGCATCCCTGGCAGCGCTGTCCAAACTCTCCTGGAGCTCTGGCAGCCTCGGGCCCTGCCCATTCCCTGGGGAGCCTGGGCAGCGCCCAGCATCCTCTGAGGGAAGAACCTTTCCTGATATCCAACCTAAACACCCCTGGCACAGCTCCAGCCCCTCCCTGGGTCCTGTCCGTGTCACAGAGATCGGAGCTGTCCCTCCGCTGCCCCTCGGGAGGAGCTGCAGCCTGCGATGGGCTCTGACCTCAGGCTCGTTCATGTTGAACAAACCAAACGCCCTCAGCCGCTCCTTGTGTGGCCCCTCCAGGCCCTTCACCCTCCTCGTGTGGCCCCTCCAGACCCTTCACCGTCCTCGTGTCCCTCCTTTGGACACTCTCCAACAACTTTATATCTTCTCATACCATGACACCCAAAACGGACCCCAGCCCAGAGCAGAGCAGGACAATCCCTCCCTCACCCAGGCTGTGATGCCGTCCCTGGTGGCCCAGGGTAGGGATGTCCCTCCTGGCTCCAGGCACACTGACTCACATCCTTGCCATGGCCAGGAGCCCCAGGTCCCTTTCCAAACACTGCTTTGCAGAGTCTCATTCCCCTGTCTGTCCGTACACCCAGGGTTACCAGATCCTGCAACTCTTCAGGTGCAGAATTCAGCACTTGCCCTTGTTAAACTCTGCATGGTTGGTGACTGCCCAGCCCGCACATTTATCAAGATCTCTTCCTCCGAGGGAGTCAACAGCTCTTCCCAGTTTCTTGTTGTCAGCAAAATTTCTCAGTATCCCTTTGAGGGATGATCCTCATCTTGATCCAAGTCATTTATGAAGGCAGTGCAGCACACTGGCCCTAAAACCGAGCCCAGCAGAGCCCCACCAGTGATTTTTTGCAAGCCTCACGTAACCCCTGTGCCCCCAGCCCTGCCTGAACCCCCCGGGCACCCACACTTGTGTCACCCCTGGCAGTGCCAGAGGAGGCTCTGAGGTGCCTCAGAGATGCCAGGAACCACGTGCTGAAAAGCAGCACCTTGGGATTAACTCATTGCAAGAATTGTGTGGGAAGGAGATGTAGTACTTATGAAGGCTGAGTGCTCCATTCCTACACTTTTAGAGAAAATCAGCATGAAAATTACTAGAGAAGTAAAGAAACCTAATAAAAGATTTTTTTAAAAAACTATTTATGTTGCCATCACAATCCAAGGCAAAACTGCTCCCTCATTTTTCCTCTGCTTCAAATGTATCAGGGGATAATGAAGACTCTTGCTACTGTTTGATGCATCTCGTTGTTATGAACTTATTTTGATTATTCAAATGCACTCATGCTTTTGTTATTTTAGAAGGAATACGTTGCACCTGATAGGTCAACACCATCTAGCAGAGCATCACAGAAACAAAAAAAAAGGGAAATTGTGGGGTTTTACTCTGACGTATAAGGTAGTTTCAGTGTTTCTTAAAAAAAACCCAAACAACTAAATCAATAAAGTGTATTTCATTGCAAATGGAATAAGATATTCTTAATTAAACCCTGTCATTGCAATTCAAATAAACTATTTGGGATTATTTTTCCAAAATGTGGCCAGGCTTTAACGTGACTGAAAATAAAGAGCAAAGTGGGTGAAAAAGGAAACCACCTCCAGCATGTTTTGGTATTATTGTGTCATTAAATGAGTGCAATTTGAAATAACAACAGCAAACATCTTTTCCCACACATTTTCCCATGCAAACATTTTTGCATGGTTTCCATACACACCTCAGGAAAAAATTGTTCAAAATCTGAAAATAATCTGAATAGGTAGAACTCTACAGTTATGACTAGAGAACAAACTAAAATAAATAGGAAGTAAGTCCTTTATTCGTTAAATAAGGAGAGGAAGTGTTTAACATAGAAACCCCACTTTTCCACAGATAGAACCTTACCTCGTGCTCCCCTGTCAAAGCCCCACAGGCAACTTTGGACTCAGAGTTCCTGGAGACCTCGAAGGAGCAGCTGAAAAAAAATCATAAGAAAACTGTAAGATTTTGACAGCAGAGTCAGCATTTTAAGTCAAATTAGAGAACAAATTAACGATTGGGAAATTAACTTGAGGGGCTCTGAGCTATGGCTATGAACCAAGAAAAGTTTAACGACATCACGTTCTTGATCCTGCCTCTAAGTTTGTGGGCAGCATCTGCAAGATCTGAGCGTCTTTAAGAGACACACGGGGCGCTGAGAGAGATTCCACCGAGCGCACGGGACAAACGGGGTGCCCGGCCCCGCCCGTGCCCCGCCCGGCAGCTGCGGCCGCGGGAACCCCCGGGCACGGCGCCGGGCACAAAGTCCGCCCCGGGGCGGGCCCAGGTCGGCCGATCCGCCCGGGCAGCGCCGGCCCCGCCCGGCCCCGCACCTGCCCCCGGGGCCGCCCCGCCGGAGTCGGGCCGAGCCGCCTCGGGAGCTGCTGCCGGAGCCGGCGCCCGCCATGGGCGTGGGCTATGGGGGGATGCGCTGCATCAAGATCCTGCTCTTCATCTTCAACCTGACCTTCTGGGTGAGCACCGCGCAGGGCGGAGCGGGGCCGGGCGGGGCAGGGACACCTGCTGCGGGTGCGGGGTGCCGGGGGTGCCGGGGGTGCCGGGGGTCGGGCGGGTGGCTCGGGCGCGGCTCCCTCCGGGCAGCCCTGCGGGATCGCCTGCCCGAGCTGAGGCTGCGGGAGCGCTCGGCCAGCGCTCTCGGCTTCTGCTCGCTCCTAGGGAGATACAGCTCTGCCTGGGAAAGCACCGGCTCGGTGTAAGATGACATTGCTGAGCAGAGACAGCATCTGTCTAAACTGAGCATTTAAAGTAGCGATCATTTCCCCGGCAACCGCGCGACTGCAGGAGGAGGCTGGAAGAGGTTTCCCCAGTGCAGTGCAGGGCAGCAGAACGTTTCACAGCATCACGGTGCTTTTTACTAATGTCATTGCACATAGGGAGCCAACAGCTGCTACAAGTTTATCCTAAGACAAAGTCCTCGCATCACCCCCAAGAGATTTAGGGAATGCTGTGTCCATTCTTCCTTCATTGTACCTTTTCAATAGTCTCACAGTTCCACGCAGCTGAATTCACGCTTTCTCTTCTCTCACTTTCCCTCATGCTCTGTTCTCCCTTCAGCTTTCCAGAAGACAATCAGCAATGTTATCTTCTTAAATGTCTTCTTCTTTCCTTCTGATTCACTGGGGTCCTTTTAAAAGAAGTCACAAAGTCATCCTGTTCAGCCTCTCTGGACCAAGCAGTTTTGGGCTTTTGTCTCCTTTATGCTTGAAGCACAGTTAAACCAAAGGCTGTTCCCTCGTGGTGACAGCGCTGCGCTCTCCGGGGACACAGTGCTGCTGTGCTCGAGCTGGAGGGGCAGAGTGATGCTGCCCAGCTGCAGCTGCAAGGCAGCAGAAGGACAAAGCTTTGTGTTATTTGTTTCTCAAAAGTGACAAGTACTGTGTTTTGTTATCTGCCTTTTCGCTGAGATGGAAGGAACCATCTCCTCAGCTGGCTGGGACATTCATCCCAAACTGCCAGGGGCACTCCACAGCCTGGAGAGGCCCTGGCAGCCCAGGGCTGCCAGCGGGGAGGTCCCCATGCTGTGTCAGGGTGGCAGGGGACCCTCAACCTCTGCTGGGACACATCTGTGAGGAAAGCCTGGATCCCGAGCTCTCCAGTTGCACAATTGCCTGCTCTCTTGGCTTGTGGAGCTGTGCCAATGGATCAAGTGCCAGGGAATGCAGGACAGGTTAGGGGAGCACCGTGCCAGGCTGGCACCCACATGGGAAGCAGCCGATGTTTGTGAGCCCTGTCCAGGTTGTGCAGGGGCCACAGACTGAGGCTCTGGGCCTGGACAGCACCAGGACACTGTGCCTGCTCCTGGGGAATGCTGGAGCTGCCTGCAGGACACACAGCTCTGCTCCTGGGGGATGCTGGAGCTCTCTGACAGGACACACAGCACTGATCCTGGGGGATGCTGGAATTCCCTACCAGGTCACACAGCACTGCCTGGCAGGCTGATGATCTGTCTGGCATGTGGTGAGGGAGAGACCTGAAGAAAGACCTGTAGATCTTTCCTCTCAAACAACATGCTGTGACTCCTTTGTGACCTAATCGTGTTCACATTAAAGGGAATTTTTCCTTGCACTTGACAGCATCTAAGACTGGTTTGTAATTTCTGTGATCCAAGATATCTACCCAGTAACAATCCTTGTACCTCCTAGTTTTGGTGGAGGTCCCCTGCCCCACTCCATGTCTCATTCAGGCCCAGTTTTGATGATTAAATGACTGACAAGGTTTGAGAGTCACTAGTAAGTTCAGAAGCACCACTACACTGAAGAGCTGAAAAAAAGAAGTGCATTGCACTGTAATAGGAATTTGTTGTTATTAGACCCTGGCAAGTGCTGCATGAATTTTCTGACGGTGCAGTTCTGAGCTGTGGGATTTCAAGAAAGCACAAGGTGCCAAGACACCCCTGTGATGCTCTCCATCCGTTTGTCACTGCAGCCCTGACTGCTCCGTTTGTTTTGCAGCTGGCGGGACTGGCTGTCATTGCCTTCGGGCTGTGGCTGCGGTTTGGTGGGCCCATGGCAGAATTTGCTACAGACAAGAAGTCCCCGGAACTTTTCTTCATGGGTAAGTTCCAGTGCTGGGAGGGCAGCAGCCTCCAGCCTTGGTTGCATCCTGGGGCAGGTGACACACCTGCCTGCATTGACTTATAGGAAGGTCAACAATTCCTGGGCTGACCTACAGAAAACTGGATATTCTGGTGCTGTGTGCCATGTGTGTGATGGCTTTTGACCTTTCTCTGCTTGGCATCCACTTCCTTAGACCTAATTAATCTCTTCTCCTGGATTAGATCCAGTCCCCACATATCCTAAGTGAATTGTGCTAATACTCTCAGAATAGAAGGTGAGACAGGTCAGAGACTTGTGGGGCTCACCAATATATCCCTCCAGAGTTTTTTGTGCAGCTGCCAGCCAATAAAACAAGTGTCCTTTCAGAATGCTCCCAGAACCAGGACAGCAGCAAAATTCTGCTCAGCAGTTCTCCCTGTGGAGGTCTCAGTGAGACTGAAGTGTCAGAGCAAATCCTTCCATAGCTGAAAATTGAACCTACCTGGTGTTCAGTCATCTCAGGAGCTGTTTGTCCAAACTGGGCAGGAATCAGGTAGTTCCTGTGCCCACAGAACTGGGATTAGTCATGTCTAATTTTAGCATTTAAGGTAACTTTTTCTCCCTGGGATTTGCAGGTGAATTTTTGGGAAATGCCACCTGTGATTCATATCTATAGATACCCTTAAATAGCAGCTGTCTGAGACTGCCAGCCACTGCAGCTCTCTGTCACTGAAACTGTAACATATCTTTACACCAGAAAAGTTGGATTTTTTTCTGTTTATTACATCACCCCTGGAGATGGACCCAATTAAATCCCGTAAGTGCTAACATTTTTGCCATCTACAAATGCAAAGTGTGAGTGAATACCCAGTCCTGCCCTGGCCACCAAGCCACTCTTACAGGGTGGAAGGACTGGGAGTTGACCAGAGGTGTCCTGCAGCAGTTACCCATCACTCCAAGACTGTGCAGTTACCTTAAATACCCCAGTTCTCTCAGTGGAGACTTTGACTTGGATCCACCACAGCCCCAGGCCCAGGTTTCTTTAACATCTGCAGCCAGGCTAGAGGCACAGAACTGGCTGTGCAGCTGTGGGAATAGATGGGGAGAATGTTATGTCCAGCAATGTTTCCATGGGATTTTGTGAGGCTGAATAAAACCAGTGAGATGAAAACATTGTTTGGGACCTGAGGGTTATTGTAAATCACCTTGCAGCACCTCCACAGAGAGCCAGGAAGTATGATTTACTTTTTCTCTTACATCTGAGCTGCTATGACAGCAGCATATTAGATCACCAACTTCATTTCCAGATCCAGTTTATACCTGCTGAATTCCCTGTGCTGTAGATTGGAATGCTTCCCTGCCTGATTCACTTATGTTTGTCCCAGGAGAGCAAACAAGACAGAAGGATGTTCTGGCCTTCAAAATCAAGTTCTGCTGGTTTGTTGCAAGGCAGAAAGTGTTACATCCTGTGCTGTGAATAAACAACACAGCTCCAGTACAGCTTGGAACACAGAGTGTAAATAAAATATTCTTTGGTGCATGTGTATTTAAACCTCCAAAAGATGTAGTCTGCTTCTGCCCTGTATAGAAATTACAAAAGTTGTTCAAAGTTGTTAATTTTGGGAAGTCTTGGGGAACATTCTTGTAAAAATTTCATCAGACACCATGACATTCAGCTCTTGGGCTGCCACACGTATTTATAGAGCTGCCTGTTGAAATATGTAACTGTGAGAGGAAGTGCTGAGGGACAGGGCATAGAGATGTTCAGAATCTTTTAAACTTGCACTTTGGACTGAATTCTAAAGCAAAGATTTTGCCCCTTTTTTGTAATAGGCACTGAACAGATCATTCCTGTGAAAGAAAACCAAAGACTTTTCTGCTGCCCTCCCTCCCTCATTACAAATCCTGCTAAATTCTGTTGTGACTCCTGAGCATCTGATGGCACAGACGAGCTGAGGCTGTCAGCAGTCTGGGACCAAGGCCGTGGCAAAGCACAGTGAGAAATTCAGTTACCAGTGGGGTTTGCAGCAGACAAAGCTGTGTTTGAAGGTCATGCTGAAGAGCTTTCCCTCTCTAGGAGATTTCAGCTCGGAGTCCCCCTTGGCATTTGTGTATTGGGCCTTTCTCAGAGTCTCCGGGACTGTTGTTTATTTGGCCCTGTGTGTTTGCTCTCTAACATGCCTTCTGGGTGGCAGCCAGGCTTTTGCATAGGAATTCTTAATATGGAACACTGTGCAGCACACCAGGAGCAGCTGCCCTGAGGGCTAAAGAGAAAGCAGATCAGCAGTATGACTTAAAATATTGGCATATATAGCTATACATCCAAAAATAATTTCTTTATCTCTGTTCCACTGATGGCTTTTGTGGCTCCTTGTGATAACCCAAGGCCCTGTCATCACATCAACTTTGTGTCAGTGCTTGGAACAACAGTGCAGGTGCATTTGGAGTTTGCTTTGTAGGCTGAAACACTCCAGAATCACCATCTTCTGAAAAACAGTTAATTTTCTTTCTTCTAAAGGGCAGCACATTCTGCTCTTTCTGTACCTGGATTGAGCTGCCAGCCGAATCTAACCGGCTTCTCTCTTCTGCTTCCTTGTGATTGTTTTTTTCCTGGATCTGAAATGTTGGGTTAGTGTAAAATAATTGATAATTCTATCCTTGCATTTTCCATTAGGCCGGAGTGAGTCTCCTTAAATAGCCCTGTTCTTTACCAGCAGTCCAGCTGTCTGTTCTGCCCCTGGAATAGTTCAGGCCATGACTTGGCAAACAGGCCTGTTCATCTTTTCCAGCCACTGAGATGTTTTTGTTGGTTGGAGAACAGCTTACAGGCAGCAGTGCTGTGGGCAAGCACATATGTGTTCCTAGCTTTCTGTTGCTTGTGGTTTTGTGTTTGGTGATCCATATTCCCCACTGCAGTTTGCAGTGAAAAACCTACAACAGAAAAGGCTGGAATTGGAACTCTTTGACCCACACAGTCTCCAACCATTTTACCAGACATATCTTACACTAGAGCAGGCTCCTATTATTGGACATCCTCTCCCTGCAGCTCCCCAGCTTTTGGAGTTCCCTCTACAATGGGATATATTTTTATGTTACTCCATCTCACAGTACAGTTTGTGTGCCTGTGCTTCAAGTGGTGAAGCAAAACTGTGGCTTCCCTGTTTGGCTGCAATTCAGCCCTGGTGGAGTTCATAGATCCCTCTCTTAGCTGCACTTGAGAGAGAAAAAAATGAAAGAAAAAAGGATAATTTTAGCAAAGGTCCATAGCTGGCAGATACCTTTTTATCTGAGTTATCTGTGACACTGCACTGATCAAATGGAGAAAAGATCTGTAGAATTAAGGGAATTCCCTTGGATTGCTCATCCTTATGGAGACTGCCGTACCAAGACTGGGAAATTTTTTACTGGACAGGAGGGCCTGCAACAGTCAGAAGGAAATAAGATGCTTGTGGGGACTCAAGGTGTCAGCATTGCTGACTCACAATTAATTGATCCTTAATTAATTCTTAGTGGTAGTGCTGTTCTTAATTTTAGGAATAACTAAAGCACAGTAGTCCAGACCAAGGGCTGCTGAGTGCAAGTAGAGTACTTGTGAAGCAAAAACTGACATGGGGACTTTTTAAGGATCAGTTCCAGACTCCCGTTCTTCCATCTCTTTTGGTGGACAAAGGGCAACAAGCAGGACAAACTCTTTATTCCTCAGAAATGAAGTGCAGAGGGTCCCATCCCTGCCAGCACCAATAAAAGTGAAGTGTGTGTATTCAACAAACCCCCTCAGGAATGGTAACAAAACCTGATGAATGCAAACAAATCAGTCTGGGTGGCTCTTTCTCAGCCCTGAAATGTTGCTTCTCCTGCATAGCCAGAGCTCACAACCCTCCTGCTCTGTTCTCTTTGTTTCAGTTCCATGATCCAATCTGTGGTCCAGGCATCCATCAGGGCCAAAACAGCTGTGGACAAAAATTTTAGGGTGATTGCGGCTTTTTCTTGGGGTCAGTGAGAGCAGGAGTGATGCTGCTGGCTTTGAAAGGTACAGTTAGATGGAGCGTGCCTTAGGATATGAAGTCATGTCTGGAGCTGAAGGATATTAGTAGTTTTTCTCCATAGCAGTGGATGCCCATACAAACAGGAGTTGGCTGGAGTTCCATCCATGTGAACTGCAGTTCTCTGCTCCTGTGCCTCACTTTGTTCAAGGTCTACTCATGCATTTTGGAGTCAAGCACTATACCCTTAGTCAACAGGATTTTCTCTCCTAAATCCACCACCTCTCAAACTCTACCAGCCTTTAAAAGGAGAGCTGTTGGCAAAGCAGTCCCCATGTAGACATGTGAAACCACAAGAAGAGCAAGAAATGATCCTGCCATCATGTATTGGAGAGGCTTTTAGTCTGTACTTAAGACTTAAGCGATGAATTTGTCTTTCTTCCCATCATCTTGTGTGCAGTGTTCATTTCCTGCCACTCAGGAAGAGTGTTTTAGAAAAAGCTGATAGTGACCCTGAGTGGAAAACGGAAACTGCTGCGCTGGAAATTGGCTTTAAAAACATGACACCACCACCACCCCCTGAGAAAACCTTACTCGAAATGAAAATTGTTCCAAAGGCCTCAGTCTCTGTTCTGGATCACAAAACCTTGCAGCAGTTCCTAAGAGTCAGTATTGCCCCTGACAGAATAAAGGCAAGAATAAAGGCAATTCTGACCAAACAAGCTAATTTAGCCTAATGGAACAATCTGTCCATCTGCCTCAGGGTGATTGCTGTATATTAGCAAGATGCTGAGGTTGAGGAGGCTTTTTTTCTTTAATCAGTTAAGCATGATAATGCACTTTATGCTTTTTGCCAATTTAATTGTCCTCCTGGGTGACTTCTCCCACCCTCCTCGCCCTGCTGTAGCTGTGTAAAAGCCAGCCAGTCCCAGCCCACAGCAGCAGCCAAATCCACAGTTACCCCATTTCCTTCCCCACCCTGGTTCCTGCTCACTGGTGGTACTGCTGTGGCTGCTGAGCCCTGACAGCACCGAGTGCCTGGGGTGCCCTGAGCCCCCTCAGGGGGCACCCAGGCCCCAGAGGTCCCTGTTCTGGTCAGGCTGCCCAGGGCCAGCCCAGAGCTCACCACAGCAACACTTGGAGCTCTCTGGAAAGAGCCGCCTGCAGGAGGTGACTGGGGACAAACCTGCCCCTGGTCCTGTGGGGAGTAAAAGGGCATCAAAGTGCTTCTCATCCCTGGATGCCCCCAGGACGTGGCTGGTTACATTAATGTATTAACCTCAGAGCGTGGGGAGGCCCTGGCACAGGTGCCCAGAGCAGCTGTGGCTGCCCCTGGGTCCCTACAAGTGTCCAAGGCCAGGTTAGACGGGGCTTGGAGCAACCTGGGATGGTGGAAGGTGTCCCATGACAGGGAGCTGGAACTACATCAGCTTTAAGGACCCTTCCAACCCAAACCCTTCCATGATTCCATGATTCCTCTTGTTGGAGCAGCACCCCACACTCCAGGGCTGCTCAGGCTTTTCATTCAGTCTCTTCAAAAAGAGCTCTACATGCTCTGAAGCAGTTTCTACATAACAAGCAAACCAGTATAACCCATTATAACTCCCATAAAGGAAATGTCCTGTACTGTTTCACTCTGACAGAGCTGTAAATACATTTGGACTGTTCACTTTGAAGCCATTAAGAGGAAAATGTTTTGTCTGCTGGAAATAAAAAAAAACCAAACCAGCAACCAAAAAGCCCTCAGGATCCTTTCTGGGGCGTGCCAGTCCAAAAACATCTTCAGGAGGGTTTGGATTGAGCTGGCTCATGCACACACAGGATTATCCAGAGTGTCCTAATCTAGAGAGGATTGCAGAGAATCACGAGAGGATTTCAGAATGCCAAATGACTGAGTATTACAAAGGCAGAAGAAATACAGTATCAACAAAGTGATGCAAGTGGTAACAGATAATGCAAGCAGTACAAACACTGACAGACTTTAAATTAGCTACAACCACACATGAACATCATCTTAGACTCACTATCAGTTGCTCTTGACAACAAAGTGCTTTGCTTACTGCAGTCAAACAGGCATATAAATGTCAGGAATTCTGAAGAAAGGAAATGGGAATCCAACTGAAAAATCTTAACGTCATTGTGTACATTTCCAGTGCACTCAGTGTCTTGAACGCTCTGTGGTTCTAGTCAAAAAGAATGCAACCAAACTAGAAAAAGTACCAAGATATTTGGGTATATGGTTCTGACCACAGTATGTGCTCTGAACAGCTCCCATGGGAGGAAGTTTTCCCACACTGTTCACAGCATTAAATTGTGGAATCCATTGCCACGAGGGTCTGCAAAGTTCAGCCAGGGTAGAACAGCTCCAGCTGGCACAGGTGTGTTGGTGACACCCGAGTTCAGAGCAGGCTGTGGGGGTGACAGACACTGAGAGAGCCTTTGGGAACAGCTTTGGGAATGCACTGCCTCGAGGGAATCTGGGCTATAATTATTTAGGGTTCTGGGATGCATGTGAGCAAGATATGTAACAAGGGCTGGTGTTCTGGGGGAAAGGGAGGAAATGGACTGGGATCTTACATTAGAGTGAGGCTGCTTTTAAATTGAAATTCAGGATTTGTGCATCAGCAGAAACCTCCAAACTGGCTGGTGCCTGTAATGCTTTTGTGGTTCCAGGAAGATTAACCACAATCCCTGCTGAATTCACACAAGACATTAATCAGAGACATCCATTATGCTCAAATTAAGGGTATGCTCCACTTCTCCAGAAATTCATGTCACTTTAGAGGCCTCTGCAGCTTTTCTCCAGTTCTGTAAATGTATTTTATAAATAAATATACAATGGAAATTTCTAGTAACAAGCCTGTTTCAGGAGCTTGGTGCCACACACACAACTGTCCCTGTCTGGCCATTTTTTCCCAACTCCTACGTGTGTTTCTCATATTTTCCAGGAGTGTGTCTGTGCTAGAGGTTCCTTGGTGCTCTCCTAAGGGTTGGAGAGCCTCAGTCCTTCCGTGGAGGAGGACATCTGCCTCCTGGGCTGCAAGGAACACACAACCCCAGGAAAATCCCTTCAAGCCCTGTCTGGGTCCTGGGCTCTGCTGTCACTGCTGCTGGGTCCCTCACCCCCAGAACAGAGCTGCTTGTTCTCTCCGTGCAGCAGGAACAGTTGGGGGTTTGTTCAGTGTTATTTACTCAGCCCAAAAGAGAGGGAAAAAAAAGGAGAATTATTTCAAATGGAAAGTGCCCATAGCAGCCAGGTAAACAAGAAACCCATGTGAAATAAAGCCAGACAGAGACAGGGTGTGTTTGTCTGCTCCTGCTCTTTGCAGTAGGCTCCAGGCAGGGATTTGTGCCTCACATCTTCAGTAAGACTTGGGGAAAAACAAACAAACAAACAAAAGTAGCTCTGGGAGTGGGTTCTCTCCCAGAGTCTGAAATTAGACCTCTTCCAGCTCAGGCTGATCCTTCACTCACTCTTGATATACAGAAAAATATATTGCAGCCAGCAGCTATAAAATTTCATCCTCCTGTCTGGTCTAAAGAGATGGAATTCTGTATCACTGATAATCACAGAGGTTTTGTTCACTTAGAAGTAACACACAGAATCCCTTCATCCTTTTTAAGAGGCTTTTTCAGACTTGCAGATCTCCTGTCTCCAAGCCCAGCCCAAGAAGGGATGGGTCCTTATACCCAGAGGAGACACTATCTTAGGGAAGAACTCTGTGCCACAAGCACTGAGGCTGATCCAGAGATCTGCTGAGTTGTGGATTTGCCATTCTTCACTACTGAGAGCCACAGGATGCTCCGAGACTGCCAGACAACATTTTAATTCCCCTTGTAATTGCAAAGCAGAGTCTGCTAGGAAATGGGAATCCCTCCTGTTGGAATTTTCACAGGGAATACCCCCATTTGACAATTTCCTTTCAGGAAAGAATGATTTTCCCCATGGGATGAATCAAAAAATCAAATATACAGAAAAGCTGCTGCTTTATGACTTTCCAAATTTGTCTTTGCAAAATAAAACAATGGCAGAAGAAGGAGTTTCCCCTCTTACACTACGTTACAGCCAGAAGGGAAATCAATTTGTTATCAGGTGGTCTCTCAGTTGACTCACTGCTAAAAGGAGAAGTTTTCATTTCTCTTTACATCTATAAAAAACTGGGGGCGTAGGGAGGTGTCATCACAGCAAAAAAAAAACCAAAACACCCCAAAACCTCAATATTTCCTCACAAAAAAAAAAAAAAATTGAAGAGAATGGGCTCTGTCTAAAAATCCCCAGTCCTGTGACACGTTGTTTTTCATCCTCTTGTGGTTAAAAAGAAGCCCCAGTTTCCTCCAGAAGTCCCTCAGTAATCAATGCACTGGGTGTGTCTGTCTAACTCAACTAATTTTCTGATAGATTTGCACATGGATTTTAATCTTTAGAATGTGCCTCTTCATCCTTTTGCATTCAGGGGCTGAGACTGACCTGCTTGTGGGTCCTAAATGCAGGTGGAATAAATATTCCAAGCGTGGGCAATTGCAGATGGCAGAGCTCTGTCACTAGGGCCAGTTTGGCTCTCCTCGATGCCACAGCAGCGTTTCTGCTATCTGCATTCCCTGCTCTCCCTTTAGGTGCCAAACCTTCTCTCCTCTTCATGAGCACACAGACCAAAGAGCAGAATTGCAGGAAATGAACAGAGGCAACAAGAGGTGAGAGGAAGAAATCCACAAAGGCCACATACCTTTGCTTCCTTTCCACCTTGTACTTTTTCCCTTCTGCTGCACAAAAAGCTGCAGCTGGACAGTCTGCTCATCATTTTCCACTCACCAAAACAAGCTGTCTACCCTGACCTGACTCACACACTTCTTTTTGCCATGTTGAGCTTTGTAGAGAATTTTTTGTGTCAGTTTGTAGCTCTCAAACCTGTTCCATTTTGTGGCTATAAACTGACTTTATTTTAGTTACCCTGCTGTGCTGTAGATGCCAAGTTGGAGGCCATGCCAGGGCTTTGTATTTTACAATGGAAGTGCTGATGAATAGAAGCTGATTAAGGCTTTCCATCCTGCTTTTTGGGAAGGAATGGGTTTTAGTGAAGCTGAGGTACTTCTGACACTGGATACTATTGCAAGGAAAGGTGTGATATTAACAACCAAATGTCTGGATTTGCACTGCTGACCCTGACAGCTCTCAGTGCTTGGATGGCTTTGAGTAAGGCTGCGATTCCAAGGGCAGTGTGCCAAACATTGCCACCCTTTGCTTTTTTTCTCTCTAGAGAGTCTCACCTTAGGTCTATTCTTATCAAGAATTTGAGGTGATCATGCCTACATTGCTGTGTACAGCCCAATAAGAAAAGTAATACCAGATCTTTGTCTTATTACTTACACCATCCAGAATATATCTGCATCTACAGCTTTGGTATTGTTACAAACCGGTTTAAACACAGAAGAACAAAGAAAACTACGTCTATTAATAAAGCTGGTCAAACCCAGAAAGGTTCAAAATCTACTCAAAAAGCATTATTGAAACCAAACGAGGTTAGATGTTGGTGCCAAAAATTTGATATGTTTTATTTAATAGTAAAAGAGGCAAAGAGAAAGAAAGAGAAAAAAAGAAATAGAAAAAGAAAAGGGGAGGGAGGTGCAGACAGGGAGAGAGTGACAGGGTTAGGTGGAACCATATCACCCATCCAAGGGTCCCAACGATGTCTCTTTGCTCCCCTCCATCTGCTCTTCTGAGTAATGAGGATCCTCTGCTGCCGCGGAGTAGAGAATCCAGTGGATTAAAAAACGTTTTGGGCAGGTGGGAAAGCCCCCGTGCCTCCTGAGGGGCGCTAGGTTTGCCACGGTCCCTTGCAAAGGTCCCTTGCAAAGGCTCTGGATCTGTTGCATCATGTGCAGTGCTCTGGTGCAGGGTCTGGGGACCCCTTTGGGGGGCCTTTGATGGGCCACGACTCTGCTGTCCCTCGCGTGGATGCGGCTTTCCCCGGGGTGCAGGGGCACAGCTGGGCTCCGGTGCTCAGCCGAGGATGGGTGTTCACTGCCTCTGACCAGAGGGGTTTTTCACTGCACACCCAAAACCTCTCTTCCTCCCGCCCTTGGTGCGAGGGTCTGGGCGAGCCTGGCCGCTGACAGCCCCATTTCCACCCCGAGGGTGGTAAGCTCGATCCCTCTGGGAATGTATCCCCAGATACCTGAGCTGAGACTTCATCTTATCTCGAGTAGTGACCAGGGCCTTAGTCAGGGCGTGGTGGTCTTCTCAGCAGCTTTTGTAATACAGTTTGGCAACAATAGGCAAAAGTCCTTCATGAAGATGTTTAAGACATAAATTATAACATTTCCGTCTCCGATAGACATCCTTCCTGGAAGTCATCTTCCATTGAGCATCCCTGGATGTGAGTGCTGGGAAACCTCTCAGTGCAAGCTGGGAAGTAACTTGGCCCTTTTGAATCTTTTTCAAGCTACTCTTCATGTGTCTCATGGAATATTCACAATTGGAAGGGATCCACGAGGATCACTGAGGCCAAGTCCTGGCCTCAGAACAACCCCAAAATCACAAGTTTCGTTCCTGTGTGAAAGATTACATGTGTGTATATATAGTAGAAAAGTAAAAATAGATCTATTTTTGTGGAAATTTTAAGTGTCAACATTATTTTTCATCTAGAAATAGCTGTGTATCATCAAGTGGTAGTCCCAGGCTGAGAAAGGACAAAGTGGGATGAACTCTCCTGAGCAGAAGATGGCAGAAGGTGAATTTGAACTCCTGGCTGGCTCAGCTGTGGGGCTCAGCTTTGTTTAGTGAGCGGTGTGAGTTCTTCCTGTAACACGCCTTAAAAGGGAAGTTCTCACTGAGGTAGTGGTTTAGCTCTGAGTCATGCCAGTGAAATGCTCAGGCTGTTTCTCTGACAAACGCAAATCCAAATTCCTGAAAGTGGTCTCAGCCCCGAGACTCACCGAGCTTTGTCTTTCCTAGCTGCAAATAACAAAAAGAAGTGGGAAGACTCCTTTCCTGTCTCCTTACTCAAATTTATCTTCGCTAAGTGGCCTGATAAGTACAGGGACGAGAGCAGGGAGTGACACACTGAACACGTCCAGGAAACTTCTTTGTAATTACACAGTGTTTGTTACCATGGAGATCCCAGGAAATGGCAGTGTTGGTGTTTGGCTGTTGAGCACCACGTTCTGCACCTGAGTGAAAGGGTTTTGTCTTTTCCAATTCATCTTCCATCAGGGCTGGCTGACCTTTCTCCCCTGAGCCATAAATATCTTTGTACATCAGTAAAAACCAGTGCTATGAATATGTGTACAAGTATAGCCTGAAGAATGCTCAGTCCCAGTAAGTCACAGGTGGCTGAGTACTAAAAATCCAGAAAACAAGGAATAAGAACTGCCAACATAGAGAGCAAACAGGATCCCCCCAGCACCACATATATTACAATTAGTAGGGCAAAGCCATATTACTTGTAATTGTTTTGTTGCTATTTAGCAGCATGTATTTCTCAGCAGGAACTGGGGCAGAAGAGGGAGGGCAGGAGAAGGATCACAAGAATTGGAATAGACACAGATACTGGACAGTGAATGGGCAGCAGGCAGGGGTTTGCCTTCCCGGAGCAGGCTGCACCAGTGAGGCAGAGCAGCTGCACTCAAAGCTCTGCACTCAAACATTGACTGGTTTTACATTTTCCTAGCAATTGCAAATTGTCATCTGTAGGATTTTCTAGTCCAGGTTACACAAGGCCTGCTAACAGCAAATTCCAGCAGCTCTGCTAACCCCGGGTCGGATTTTATAACAATGTTTACACTAGTAACTGAGCACACTAAAGGCTCTCATTGGAGCTTGGGTAGTCTGGGCTGGGAGCAAGGCTCACTGTGCCCTCTAGTGCACTCCGCCTGCAGCTCCGCTGTCCCTCACCAGAAGGACACGAGAAGAAGGAAGATGAAGCTCTTTTCCCCAGCAGTGGCTTGGCACGGCAGATTGCTGTGCATCATGCACAGGGCAAAGACTGGAATTGCACCAACACGGTACCAGAGCCAAGGCACGGCCCCGTGGTTGTGGTCTTGTGGGAGCCGACCCCCACAGGAACCCGTGTGTTGCCTAAGCACAGACCAAAAAATGTACATTCACAACTGAGGAAAGAAAAACTCTGTGCTCTGACTTCCTTTTGCCCTAGATAAAGCCCATACAAAAAAATAAAAATAAAACCCAAACCAAACCACCTGTTGAATAGTTCTAGGCGTCAGGTTACAGCTGAGGTCCCAGATCTGTATGGGGCTATGCTGCCATCTCCCACGTTCCTTTTGTTTCCCCCCTGCAGAACAGTACAGCACACTTCCAGCCCCAGGTTTCCCAGAAATAAACCCTCTAGCAAAGCTGGGGGGTTTTGCCTTACTGCAGAGGTGTAAGGGGGTTCTTATTGCTTACTGCAGAGGCGTAAGGGGGTTCTGGATGGTATGAGGCTTGTTCTTCCCGCACTGAGCAAACAAGGAAGCAAACTTGGACAGTGAAACTCACAGATTCTTATCACGGAATATTCTCAGTTGGAATGCTTGGACCAACAAGCATCATCAGGTCCAGCTCCTAAGTGAATGGCCCAGCCAGGAATCAAACCTGCAAAGTTGCTGGTTTTAGCACCATGCTCCAACCAACTGAGCTAATCTCAAATTGTCTTATTTAATTCTCCAAGAATTCCAAAGAAAGCGTTGCTGTCCTCCCGTGGTCAGAGAACCTTTTCTGTGTAACCAGTTTTGTGAGAGCCAGAGACCTTGTTCTATCTGTAAATGGGTGAGACTGATGAAATGGGTAGCAGGCTTTGGGGAGAGAAACCTTCTGAAATCGTTGCCTGGCTCTGATTTCCACAGGACTCTATGTACTGGTGGGAGCAGGGGCCATCATGTCAGCAGTTGGATTTTTCGGGTGCTGTGGAGCAGCACGGGAGTCCCAGTGCTTAATTGGAACAGTGAGTAAAAGGTTTCCAGGGGCTGGGCTGTGCAGGAAGGCCATCCAAAGCATTCAGTGCTTGGTGTCGTTAATGGAAAGATCTTTACAGTCCAACACCTCTTATGTACTTTATTGACTAATCCAGTTTCTCTGGACTCAGCAGCCACCATGCTACTGCAGAGCTGGCATACAAGTAGAGGTGCCCTTGCTTGTCCCTTGTGATGTATTCCCTGAAATTACCCTCTGATTTTCCTGAAGCTCCCTCTGAACCACATCTTTGCCATCTCCCCTTTGAATGGGACAAGAAATCTGTCTTGGCAGCCCTGTGCAAAGTCTCCTCAGGAGCTTTGGTCAGGGTGGGCTGCTGAGGGCTGGGGAGGACAAGGGGCTGGCTGGCAGCCCCCATGAACAAGCCACACTCATGTGAGATTCTCTCCTTCCTCTGCAGTTCTTTGCTTGCCTGTTGGTGATATTTGCAGGTGAGGTCACTGCTGGAGTATTTGCCTTCATAGGCAAGAAAGTGGTAAGTAGCAAACAGCCTCTGATATAAGAATGGGGTAGTTATGGATTCCAGTGCCCACTGACCTGGCTCTTCCATAGGAAAACTTTCCAGGAAACTTTCCCCTGTAAGACTCTCTGACATTCTTATTTGGAGTCAATGACAGCTTGTGTTATCACAAGTTTGGAACAGGATGAAGTTTTTGCCTCGTCCGTTCAAGAAAAAGTGGGGGTGGGGTTCAGCCTTGAAGGAACATCAAGGGGAAGTGTATGAAAAGAGGGTATTGCCTGGGAGAAGGGCAAACAAATTCAGGCACTGAACTTCCCCAACTCAGAGTGTTTAACCAGAGCACAGAATAGAGCCTATGATCATTCTGACCCAGGCCACAAACCCTCCCGGCTTTGGAGTCACCATACCTGTTTAGCAGGCACAAATTTTTGCCCTGGAGGTTGAAGACACAAGGTGAAAGTCTTGGATTGGGGGTGAGACTGATTTGCAACTCACTTAGAAAGTCTGATTTCTGTAGGCAATACAGGAAGCCCAGAAAATCTACGAAGATGCTTATGAGGACTACATGAAAAACCCAGTGGGGAAGGTCAACAGTACCATCTATCGCTACCATGTGGCTGTGAGTACTCCTCCACCATAAATCTCATCCACTGCTCCACTGCCACCCTGCCCATTAGAATCCAGAATTCCTCCCTCTGAGGTATGGCAAAATAGAACTGAATGTACTTAAAATCCAGTCAGAGGCTCACAACCCTGAGAGTTTCCTGAGGGCTCTGTCAGAAATCTGGTGTTTGGTTCTCTACATTTGAAAGTACAGTTAGCCAGGCCTTGAAATTTCTGATGCTTCTGGTCTTTGTGTGCAGAAGAAATGACTGTTCTGGCCCTTCTGGATATTGAAATCCATATATAAATACTTGGAAATGCAAAGAGAGGGAGAAATGTCTGCATCCCTCTGCATCTGTCAGAGAAAATGTGACCTGTGTCCCAGGATGTACAGTGTGGCTGAACCAAGTCGGTGAAAGACCAAAAGCACGTGTGACAGAGTTCAGGCCACCCAGAAAGTGAATGGCTGAGTCAGAGTTACAACCTGTGACTTCTTTAATCCTGTTTGTGTCCATCCTGGATCTACACTGCCTCCCATGGAGAGCAAGCCCAAACTTTGCGGCTCCTTACAGCAATTCCCACGTTCTTTAGAACAAACATTTCACAACCTCAGACCCTTTTGTCCTTCTCCCATAGCTCTTATTTCTGACCCAAGGAGGAATTCCAAGCATTTTGTGGGAGATAGGCAAACAGGAAAAACAAACCCTCTGAAAATGATTTATTACTGTCTCCAAACCCAGCACGATGTTGTGTCAGAAATAAAATTCCTGCATTCTCTGCTGTAGCTTTTGTGCATTGCCCATAATTCTGTATGTGATATTTGAACTTTCTGCATTCTCCCTTTAACAACTCCTGTTTTCTTGTAAGCCAGGGATCTGCTTTTCCCAAATCCACTTGTTTGCTTTGTTATGAAATACTGTAATAAATATCCCTTCTGGACATTGTTGTAAATACAAATGTGGCTGTTTGCTATGGCCTCAGAAAATTAACTAATTTTTGAGAATTCTGTCCCACGCAGTTGGAACTCTACCAAGAGCAGCAGTTTTAAATATAGAGAATAAGGTTATTACTTGATCTGTACAGATTCTTTTTTAAAAATTATTTATTGTCTCACTTTCAGTATGAAAGTAATAATTGACTTTCAGTAAGAAACAGTTTTTGTTTTCCCCCTCTTTGATCCTTCCTCTCTCTCTCATTCAGCTCCAGTGCTGTGGTAAAGGTAATGTGGAACAAACAGGATTACCCTGTCCAGAGAACATCCAGCTGCCAAAGGCAAGTGTCCTCCGTCCTGTTTGTTCTAATCACTTCTTCGTGTCAGTTCTTTAGTAAAATTGGAGACATTCTCTAAGTAAAAGAAAGGAAGTTCCTTTTTACCTTGCAAATTCCAGCATGAAATTCCTTATGGAATGGAGCAGAGTGGAGGCAGAATTAAGCTGGAGGTCACATTGCCCTCAGTCGTGACACCTGTTTGTGGCATCCCATGGTAGCTGAGACAATATTGCATCATCTGAAAGGAAAGGGGAGAAGGAGGGAACAGAACAGGACCCCAAATTCCCCATGGAGGCTGAATTTTGGCAAGTGCCCACCTTAGTCATGCATGGAGCCTCCTGACTAGAAACTTCACTGGTGTTAAGAAAGATATTTCTGTAATTTCTGTCTTTTCTGGAATCTGCTTGTGAGTTCAATGTCAAAATGAAGCACCAAACCTCCTGATTTAGCATGGCCTGTTACATAAAGGAGTTTAAATTTAGGGAAAAAACTGAGTGTAAGAAAATTACTTGCATGTGTCAGCCTCTTCAGGCAAGAGGTACAGATGCCTCACCAGATAAGGGAAGATGCTGGGAAAAATATCCAGCAAAAGCCAAGGTTTAGGAGCAGGAATTAGGATGGTGACTGCACAAATATTTTTGTGTTTATCTGTTGTTCAATGAGAACAGCTGATAGAATTGATTGAAATATACATTTCCAAATTAATTTTGTTTTTAACAGAACTGCCTGGTTGAAATTCAGAATGTAATTGATACTCATCTGCATTTAGTTGGAATTGTTGGAATTGCAATTGCTAGCATCACAGTGAGTAAATCCATGTTCTCCAATCTTTCCTTGAGCCCAGTACCTTGTCCCTTCTGCAAAGCTTTGTGGAAGGTGTTTTGCAATAACTGGTGAGATTCCTCAATTTGTATCACTTCCAGTGTGTCTTCTCGCTGGGAATTGCCCCCATCAGTGCAAGCAGAGCTGTGTGACTGTGCTTTTCAAGTTCATTTTGTGTCCTTAGACAGGGTTCAAAATAATGGTAATCTTTTGTTGTAAGAGTAGGAGAGCAGAGTGCATATGAACCAAGCCAAAAAGCAAAAGGCTGTAGCAGCATTTAATGTATGCCAAAAGAACTGCAGTCTGATGCTTTAAAGCCTTTAGGATACATTCCTTAGTTTTCATGAGGAATAGAGAGTACCCACTAGAGCTGTGACCAATAGATGTCACCCTGTCCCAAGGACACGGCAGGACCGGCAGGCTGGGGCTCACCAGGCTGTAGCACAAAGCTTTTTCTGGCACTCTTTCAGACTCAGACACCAGCAGCATGAGGAGAAACAATATCAGTAAAGAAACACTCCATTAGCTGCTGGGAAGAGCAGGACGTTCACAGATTTATGTGGACACTGAAAAGCAGCTGAAGGGTTTCTGCAAGTAACAGAAACCATGGTGTGCATATTAAACAATCCTGGGATTTGTATAAAACATGAAGGGACTCAAAAATACAGCCAGACAGTGGGGGTGGGACAGAGATCTGTAACATCAAGGATACACCAGAACTGGGATCATCTCCCCTTGGATCCCCACCTCAGACACAGCGAAGGTCCTGAAGTGACCACAAGCTCTTCAGCAAGCGAAATGCACCTGCACCTTTTTCTGTGCTTGTTTCTGCCACTTGCTGGGCTGTGGGAGCTCAGCTGTGCCCGTCCTTAGGGAGATGTGTGGGGCGGGGACATGAACCCAGTGCTTTAACTGCCCATCTCCCACCCGTAGCAGTGCAGCCTCGGGAGGCAGCTGCTTTGGAGAACTGAGCAGTGGCAAGAAAGCAGAGCCTCTGGTAACAGCCACTGTTCTCTGCTTTTATCATTCCCTCTAGTGAACAAGTTCTCTGACACAAGTTGGTTTAGATTTAATGTACAGTCTTGCTCTTGAGCACAGGAACTACAGAGCTCAGCACAGCTCCAGGGGCTCTGGAATCACCCTCTGCTCTTACTCAAATGTCTGTCATATTCCACATAGATGCATTTTGAAACTCAGAATGCTCCAGTGCCATACCAGGATACCACCAACAGTCACAGTTATTATGTGACTTAAATTGATGTTAATAACATTAATATTTGGGGCAGCTGTGCTTGCCTGGACACTCAGAACAAAGAACAGTGAAACCAGTGTGAGCTGATAAAATCAGTGAAACCTCTTCCATGTTTATTGTCTGATGTTTTGGGGTTTGTAGATGGAAGCAGTCATTACGCTGCCATAGGGACCTTCAGAATGTCTGATATGTAAATTGTTTTATAACTGTTTTGTAAGTGAATCCCTAAATCACATCCCTTCTCTTCTAGATCTTTGGCATGATATTCAGCATGGTTCTGTGCTGTACGATCCGTAACATGAGAGAAATGATCTAAAACTGTCACTGCACAACTATGCCCCAGGAGTTCCAGACTAAGCTTACAAGAAGTGCTCTTCTACCCAATTTAATAATTGTAATGCATCTTAATCAGTGTTTTAACATACTGAGAGGAAAATATCCCATTAGGTGATCAGGTGAATTGTATTAGTTACAGTAAAACTAAAGTGAACCAAAAAAGGGGTTTAAAATGTCCTTTTTAATGAAAAAAAAAAGCCAAGGTGCATCTAAGACTAATTTGATTTTTAATGTTTGTATATGTGCAATTAAGAGTTTACACATGTATAGACTTTGTGTAAGCACATGCATCTCTCTCCTTACAAACACATCTGGATGTGAGCAGGTCCCTGGATGTGCAGAGCCTGTCTAGGTAAATATCTGCAGATGGAACACGTTGTGTGTGCATCCAGTGTCCCCGTGCAGGATGTGCACATCCCACAGGGACACAGTGCCCAGAACCCCCTCACACCCAGCCCCTGTTTGCCAAGAATTAGCAGAGGGACAAATGCCATAGTAAAAAGTAAGACCTATGATCCACTTTGTGACTTTATTTTCCAAAGCCCAAACAGAGTAGAACTAATAAAATTGGATTTTATTTTACAAAATAATTAATGGCTAAGGGCCTGCTCCAGCAAACCTGAATTCATGTGAGTAGACCCACTAACTTCACTGTCATGCAGAAACTGGGTATTTATTTTTTGTAGGACTGGACCCTTCATGTAAATGCAGAAAGCTCTGGGGGAGAAAACACATCCAAGGAGATCCAGGCTAAAGGAAGAGGGGGAAAGAGGTGGGAAGCTGGCAAGACCAAGCAGTCATTTGGGACCAACTGCAGTGCAAAGTGTGCTTAAGCTTCCCAAGCTAGGCTGAGATACATCAAAAAAACCCAACCATGACTTCAAGGGGCCACTAAAATCTACATTCAGCAGCCCCTTTGCCCCAAAAGCCTCGCTGTGGCTACAAACTGGTGCAGGAGTGGAGCCTAGGTCCAGAACAGCAGCCCCTTTGTCAGATCCCTGGAGAATCTAACTGGCCTGTGGAAGCCAAACAAAGAGTGAAAGTGGTCAGAAAAAGACACACAGCACTTTAATATCCTCAGTTTCTGCTTCTGTGACTATCACAGCTTCCACGGGGCTCTTACCTCAACCTCCCACCCCTTCCTGGGGGCGGAAGGCAGGAAAGAAAGATGGGACGTTTTTACAGAGCCATGAAGTAAGTTTTCTTACTGGCACCTTTAGATTGCATGTCAGGTATAAAAATTATACTGTGTGCTTGAAATACCTCAGGGCTTGCGTTTACATAGTTTGTTTCTGTATTTTAGTTTTTCTATTTGTCATATTTATTCAAAAAAGAATGTTCCTTTTGAACCAGCCTAGAGGGAGAAAGGTTGTCCCCAGAAAAAGAAATCACATCAAAGGCTCAGGATCTCTTAATTTTTGGCTTACTCGAGATAATTCACAGTTTCAGAGAACAGCTTTTTGCTAACTATACCCCCATAGCAGCACATCTGGTGATGACCAGTTCACATTCCTGATGCAGCTGTTCCATACATGATGGGGAGAAGTTCAGTTAAACTGAACACATTCCAATAGACCATTGTCTAAGAGGCCTTGGAATTTACAAGTCATGGAGTCCTTGTCCCACTGAAGACAGTGGAACAAAATGGGATTTCAGGAAATACATGTATTCTAGTGCACATGTTTGTGTGGGATATACCACCCTTTATTTATTATTTATTTTTTATCTCTTATTCCCCAAAGAAACTCAAACTCCCATCAGTTTTCTGTCACTTCAGGACTTGGGGTAGTGCTGCTGCTGCAAGTCTCTGGTTTAGTTGACACATCTTGCTGTCTTTTACACGGATTTCTCTTTTCCAATAGTCCAACCACGAGCTGTGGCACTGCACTAAGAGCTGGGCACTGCTGGGCAGGCACTGCTGACTGAGCCATGTCCAGGCTCAGCTTTAGGCTGGCAGGGACACATGAGATCACACACCAGAAAAGACTCAGGCTTGTGTCACTCTATCACAGCTGATTAGCAATGGATGTTAATTAAAAACAGGGCCTGGGACCTCATTCTGCAAGAACCAAACAGGAAACAGGGCCCTGATCTGCTGCTTGCTCCTAACACAGGCTCAGCTGGGAGAATGGCAGTGGCAGCAAATCCATGAGGCTCTCAAGCTGAAACTCAGACATCAGTTTAACACAGCAGCCAGCAAAGCAATTTCCTGGCTCCCAGGTGTACCTGAGACTGTCCCTACAACGGTTGTGCTCTGAAGAGATAATGGGGTAGTGCCCAGCTGGGGTGTGCTGTCCCAAGGTAGTATTGGCAGAAAGAAGAAACTCTTGTAGTGTCATTTTTGCCACTCAGGACAAGCCAGTTTTCCAAGAAAATCAGTAAAAATAGCACCACAGCAGTGGTTCAGGTTCCAAGACGGTTGCCCTACAGGGATAGAAAGTGATTGCAAATAAAACAATTTCCTTGTGTTACATTCTCCCTCATAATGACAGTACTCTATTCATTTTAAACACATCTTCACATAATTGGGTTTCATTCCTCAAATTTGTAGCACCAGAATGTAATGACAGGACCAGAGTTTATATCTTTATTTATTATTTCTTGAGTAAGTTGGAAGATGCCCACTCCTGCTTTGAGATGCACTGAATGCCAAGGCAGCTTGCAGAACCTGCTGTTGCTTCCCCAGCCCTCCACTCCCCCAGAAGTACAAAACCACCCCAGTGCCTTAAGAAAATGAGAAAAAGTGATAGAAAAAACCTTCTATAAATACAGACTCGAGCTACCAAACTTTCTGCTGAAGTGTTTTGGGTTTGTGATTTTTTTTCTTCCTCTAAAGAGGGCATTAATTTTCTGAGCATTCCTGCATAAGCTCTAGGGTTACTTTAGGGTTATTTAGGTCTAGGGGATACTTGCACTGTGTACCAGGAACAGAAACCTGTTACTGGTTTAGTTCTCTAAGTTATTGGTATAAATTAAGCTGGAAATCAACATGTTATTCATATACTAGTGCCTTTAACAGAATCCAGGGATAAAGGTCTTTTGTAGCTTCCTGCTGTTGCAAGGTGCTTAATATAATTTCAGTTTTCTCTGCATCTTAGTAACTGAAGGTGTTTTTTGAGAGAAACACATAAGGCAGTCAAAATACCCATTTATACCGTCCCTGGCACCTGTGTCACAGGAAAGTGACAAAAGATCAATTCCCTCCAAGCGATATAATTCTGAAAGCACCTCACACACATTTTCATGTTCTCCTGTCAAACAGTTTGTTCTAAAGCATAAAGATGTAAGTTGTTGATACCTTTATTGTGTCATCTAAACATCCTTGTTCACATTTCCCTTGTCTAATTTTCTTAAGTAACTGATTTCAGTGGGAGCTTCCTTTGTCACAGGGAAACCTCAGCCAGTTTTGGCACCTCTCAGAGATCAAAGAGCAGCTGATGAAGCTCAGCCCTGTGACATCCCCACAATGAAGTCTTATTTCACTCGTCTTGACACTGATAGTTTCATAACAAAACACGTTTCGTGTGTCTTGAAAAAGAAATGGCGTTGTCTTAAGCCCTCAAATGCTGTATTGTACAGCCTTTGCAGGCTACAGATTAACAGATCAGATGGTGTTCATAGAAAATGTACATTAATAAAGCTTTTCAATCTTTTTCCTCTCTATTGGTGCTCCAGCCACGAGGTTCTCCAAAACACAAACCACTTCCAGGATAATGTGTATGGTACAGCATAAATTCTGATTTTGGACAGAACTGGCGTTACAGTTCATGCCGCCAAGTCTGTGGCAGAATTACCTCTTGCTTTGAAAGAAAACAAACTAAACTCTGTGGCTGAAATTAGCTTTCACTTCCCTATGATGTGTTCCGAAGTGACGTTTTATCGGCTTTGTGTCATGAATTTTGAAACAACTTCCTAATAAAAATAACCTGGAATAAACGACTCCCGGAGAGAACTCGATCCGCGCGGCCAGAGCCCCCCCAGGCCCTGAGGGCACGCCGGGGCTGCCTCCGCCTCACCTGCTGCATCCAGGACACTGGGTGGGCTCCAGGTGACGGAGCAGCCCTCGGACAGCGAGGCAGGCAGGGCCCCGGACTGGGGACGGGGACAGGACCGGGACCGGGACCCGCCGGGATCCGAACCCGCCACCATACGAATTCCCCTCAGGGCTCCGCGTGCCGGGGAGGCCACGTCCACTGTGGGCGGGACGGCGGGCGGTGCTCGTTTCCCATTGGCTGCTCGCGCTGCGGGCGGGGCGGGGCCACAATCCCAGCGTGGTTTGGGCGGGAAGAGACCAGAGAGCTCATCCCATTTACCCAGGCTGCCCCAAGCCCCGTCCAGCCTGGCCTTGGACACTTCCAGGGTTTCAGGGCCAGCCAGAGCTGCTCCAGGGCCTCACCACCCTCATAGGGAACAATTCCTCCTAATATACTGTCTGTGTGAAGCCAATCTCCCTTGTCCTGTCTTCCCTGCAGTCTCCCTTCTGGTACTGGAAGGCCACAATGAGGTCACCCCGAAATTTTAACTCTCCAGGCTGGACAATCCAAATTTCCCCGCCTTTCCTCCCAGCAGAGCTGCTCCATCCCTCTGATCATCCTGGTGCCTGCTCTGGCCTGGCCCCAGCAGCCCCAGCTCCCTCCTGTGCTGGCTCCCAGGGCTGGAGCAGCTCTGCAGGTGGGGTCTCACCTGAGCGGAGCAGAAGGGCAGAATCCCCCCTCAAATGCTGCGCACGCCGCTTTACACGCGGCGCTGTCCCGCGGGGGAGTCGCGGCCCCGGCGGGCGCGGGGCCGGTCCAGGCGTGCCCGTGCAGGCGGGGCCGGTGCAGGCGGGGCCCGGGGCCGTGCCCGGGGCTGCCCCTCAGAGCCCTCAGCACAGCGCCCCCTGCAGGCCGGGGATGTCGCCGCAGCCGCCGCTGGTGCGGAGCGCGGGCCGCTCCTTCCCTCACGAGGACGAGGGGATGGCGCGGGCTCCTTCTCCTTCTTTTCCTTCTCCTTCTTTTCCTTCTCCGTGCTCCACACGTGAATGCGTTCGCGTCTGTGCTTCTCCGAGCATCTGCCGTGGGCGCGGAGCGCCGGGAGCAGGCGCGGCTCCAGCCCCGGCCCCCCCAGCCCGTTCTGAGCTCTCCCCACCCGGACTGAGGTACGGACAAAAGGTGAGCACGTTTGGATTGCCTGCAAATCCATCGCTCAGTTGTGTGGGAACGGTCCTAGGATAAATGAAAAGTAACAACCACATGTACAGACGTGGAATCATCACCCTGAACAGGGATTTATCACTGAGCCTGGGGGGTCTTAAAGTTGAGCATGAAAACTGCTTAAAGGTCAGAGGGACACAGTCCTCTGTGTTAAATAGATATGTTAGCACAACGCAAACGTCTCACTTTGGGCTTTTCTGTAGTGTAAAAGGAGGCATATTAGTTATTTTTCTCTCAATGATTTTGTGTAGACATTAACCATAAAAGTAAACTTGGTTTTTGTTAGTACTGGAGACAAATCTCTCAGGCCATAAAGGACATTACAATAACTTAGTAGTGCTGCTGATACTGTAAATAGGCCAAGTACCCCTTTTTTGTTTTGCTAAGTAAAAGTGCTGCTTGATTGTAAACAGAATTATATTTTCCTGTGCTAAATAACATTTTTAACAGTCCAGACACCTTGAGAAAGCTCTGGCTGATCTTAAAGCTGAATACTTTGTTTCTTTAGCATTTACCAGGTACCATAAGGGTTGCTTTGTTCAATTAATAGCTATTTCCCAAGTTTTTTCTACCATTCCTGTGCTCTTCACCAACTAGAGAGCAGCAGTTCGTGTTGCAGCTCTTTCTTGCAGAGCTTAGGGGACCACAGCTGCTCTGTGTGATACACAGAAGGGGCTGAGAATACCAGATTCTCACCACCAGAAAGTATTTGTAGCTTAATTGTAACTAACCTCTCCTGCTCCAAAGGATTTTAGAAATAATCTTGTACAAAATTAGCTATAACTGGGTTGTTTAAACCATAGGTGTAAGGGATCAGTTTTACAGAAGTAGGGCTACTCCTGCAGATGCTCTGGATTTTCTGTAAATTTCAAACATGTTTCTGGAGAATTTAAATTTTCAAACCTTGCCTGTGAAGGTATTTCTTTATCACCAAATTATGCACATGATAACTGCAGTTCATACATTGTGCAGAATCCGTGACATGTATTCAAATTATCATGGAGTGTTTGAGGGTGGAAGGGACCTTGGAGCTCATCCAGTCCAAACTCCTGCTCCAGGGGGGCACCAGCAGTTTCCCTTGGGCTTTCTCACAGGTTTTGCTGCCGGTGAAATAAAATAAAGGAGTTTGGAACAGAGAATCAGATTCTAGGAACAGTCATGAAAACTGCAATCCCAAAAGCAAGATTTTTCTAAGAATGTTAAATTTCATATTTGTATCCTGTGAATTTTGGTTCCTTTATTTACTGCTTCAAGCAATGTGTGAATGGAGTACCTGTAATTTCTTGGGAGCTACAATCTCAGTGGAAAGAAACAGTTGTTAGTTTATATTAATTACATGTATTACTTTTCTTTATTCTTGGCTCAGCACCTCTCACCTGTGCATGTTCAGCACACAGGGTGGGCTCAGCTCTCCTTCCACTCCCAGGAGACCTGTTGAGAAAAATGGGATTTTTTTTGAGTTTTGCATTCTGTTTGAGAGCACCACACTCCTGTTGTGGAGGACAGAGCAGCCAGGTTTGCAGCTGCAGTGATTCCTCAGTGCTCACAGACACAGGTGTATTTCAAACTGCACGTTTGCAGAGAAGGGGGAGTTATGCTATTCATGTAGAGACATTAATGTAGAAAAGCATTCCCAATAAACACAGGTCTGGAGAACAATGGGGAGGACATAGATCTGCAGTGTCCAAAGTGCTATTACACAGATGGAAAAATACTGCTGCTAATTTGAAGACTGTAAGTATCTGTCAAAATCTTTTTCAAATGTTCAATACCAAAAGTGTTTGTGGCCTCTTTTTTAACTCTGAAATATATCAAGTAAAATATGTGAACTCTGAAATAAATCAATATCAAATTCTGAAATATGTCAATGTATTGAATCTCTGAGCATCTCTTCACAAAACATCTGGGATTTGTGAGCAAAGGCTTATACATCCACACAGTCCTGTCTCCTTCTTCCCCAAAGTAAATTCAGATACAGTAAATACAAGTAAATTCAATACAAACACACAGCCCTTATGATTCTTTTCTGCCTGTCTCAGAATACCCAATTAATTGAAGCAACTAATGATACACCTTCAGAATAAATCTTTGTGCACAGCAGTTTGCAAACCGAATATGAAATTCCAAACTTTTATTTCAGTTCAGGTGTGAGCAGAGCAGTACATTTCACCTGCATCCCATTGAAAGCTTTACAGGTTACAGAGCTTCTGTGGCTTAGTGCAGTAGTTTGTCCTGACCCTCTCACGGACACAGTCACTGTAGTCAGTGTTGCACTTGCCACACTTGCAGCTCACAGCCACGGGGTAGGAGTAGTAGGGGCTGGTGTGGTGAGGGCAGCCCGGGATCAGCGCTGTCCGGTACTGCATCTCTTTGTATGTGCACACGTTCTGGGACAGAGCACTCTTGAGGAGCAGCTTCTTGCCATTGCTGTCCTGCAAAGAGAAGAGAATTGTGTTGTTTCACTGAACCACACATGTGTCAGAAACATCCTGTGAGGTGCAGAGACCAAAGCCTGGCTCTGCTACTACTGAGTTCAGAGCTGTAATTCTGACTGGAGCTCCCTCCCCACACAGACACATTCCCCTTGTTTTTATAGTTTAACTAATCCACATGGCTCAGAGTGCTCTCTGCTTTGTGATCTCTTCTGGCTCCCTGCTGTGTTGAAGATGTCATTGTGTCAAGATTCTATGTTGAACAGTGAAGTTGTGTGGAGTGGTGTGGCTGCTGCAGAGCTGACCCCACAGCCAGCTGAGATAGCAGCAGTGGGAGCAGAAGTTACCTAAGTTATTTACATTAATTAAGAGTGACCCAATATAATCTGCCACTTACCTGTTCCATCCTGCCCTCACAAACTGCCCACAGAGGCTCTGCAGTGGCAGCAGCAGCCAGGTCTCAGCTGTGCCACTGGTGTTATCAACTCCATAATTCCAGAGGCTTGGCATTTTTCATCCACACCTTTGCAAAAAGCTAACTTGAAAACATGGTGACAGTGCAGTTTTTCTGCCTGTGATAAACTCTATTACAATTAAATCATTTGCACACCATTTTCTGGGAGAACAGAGCCTTGGTTTGCAGTGGTGGCTGTTAGAGAAACATCAGTAACTCGTACCCGAGTCATGCAGAATCCAGCGCAGATGGTGGTGTTGATGGCCAGGCAATAGGCACATTCCCGTTTCTCCACATGGATTGTGTACTCAGAAGGAGCACAGAGTGATGCTGTTTGTCCGAAAATCAGGCCAAAGAGCAGAGACATCACAAAGAAGGGACTCATGCTGGATGGGGAAGAACAAACAAACAGAGCAAACCACAGGTAAAATGGGCTGTGCCTTCCAGCCCTGTCCTCGGCACTCGACAGGAACAGCCAGGACAGTCACAGACCTGGAGTAATCTTAACATTTCTAGCTACAGCCTGACAATTTCTTTCCAATCTCAATCCTTATTGAAATAATACTGACCATTAAACAGAGAACAAGGGCGAAGAGGCCATTAACAACATAGAACCAATTACTTTCCCCCCACTTAAGCGTATTACATGGAACTTCTCACTAGTGAGTGATAAAATCCTGACACAGAACAAATAAGAGGAGCTGAAAGGTTTGAAAGTGTGACATGTAAGAGAACATTAGCTCTAGAATTAAGCAGAGATATTAAAATAATCTCACTGCTTTAAAACTATTTTTTAAAGAAACCATCTTATCAAATGTTAGAGACAAAAAGACGAGGCTGTGCATATCAGGCATAAAACGGGATTTTTCAATTTCCAGTGGCTTAGAGGCATGATGAGATGGGAACACAGCCAAGAATTAAATAATAGATTCAAGCAAATTACAATAAAGAACATCAACAAAGAGTTCAACTCAATGAATCCTGCTTTATCTGCCTGTTGTGCTGACCTCATTTCTCAGACCTGTGGAGGGGATCCTGAGAACAAAGCCTTGATTAGCTCCAAGACAATTTCAGGAACTGCTCTAGAGCCTCTAAATGATAAACTTTAAATGACAGCATCTACCAGCACCTGGATATCACCCTCTAGTCTCTCCCAGCTGCCAGTTTCCCATAGCAAAGCCATCCATTACACAGGCTGGTTTACCCTGTAGCTGCAACAACACCAGTCTGGAAAGACCAACCTCTTGTCAGCAGAATTCTTCCCTATTACAGGAACCTGATTCTGCCTTGAGCTGGGAGAGGCAGTGACCCAGCACAAGCTCTGTGTGTGCTTTATACTCTCCAGGCTAATTCCAGGCTGATCTTACTGTTTATATAATTGCATCTGAATTGCTGCTTTCTTATCACAAAGTCATCTGTTGAAAATTCATACTGAACCACAAAGCAAATGTGATAGGAACAAACGTGTCCATAATATCCTAACCTGGAAACTGGAGCTGGAAATCCAATTATATTAACAGTCATTCTCTCCTCAGGTTTTTAAACTAAGCAGTGCTTTTAAAAAGTTGTTATTATTGATTAATTTAATTGCTCCATAAGCAAGACCATGGCAGGAAGGCTGACATGGATATGGAGTCCTCCAGAATCACAGATGATGAGTTTTACACCTGTGTTTTTCTAAGGTTTAAGGAGGCCTGGTTCACTCTGCTTGCTCCTCACCAGGCACAGCTGAGATGCTGGCACAGGGTGCCCAGGGGACCTGTGGCTGTCCCAGCCCTGGAAGTGTTCCAAGTTGGAGCAGCCTGGGATAGTGAAGGTGTCCCCCATGGCAGGGGGGTGGGATGGGATGAGCTTTAAGGTTCCTTCCAACCCAAAGCATTCTGGGGTTCTCTAATTCTGTGCAATGCCCACAAAGCAACAAATCTGAAATCAAACCCCCTGCTCTGCAGCCTGCTCAGGCACAGCCTGACTTACCTGCTTAAGCAAATCACACTCAGAAACTGGCTGGGTTGGAACCTACACAGCACCTATTGAATCAACAAGCAATTCACTCAATACTGATAGATAAGGAAAAACCTTACAAAACCACTCCTCACAGCACAGTAAGAAACAAAGTATTGCATCAATACCAATGAAACAATGTCCTCAGATGGGGGAAAATACATTTGGGGGAGCAAAAGGGAGAAGAGGCTGACAAAGCCACTATTCTCTGTCAGCCCCTCCCTGAACTCCCTGCCTGCAGCTCTGGGAACACGTGCCCTTCCAGGCAATGGCTTAACTCCCGTTTGGAATCTGATCTGATGCATGCCTTATGCAAGTCAACCACATTCCTGATTTACGTAGCCATAAGAAACATGGAAAACATGAGTTTGAGGTTGTAAATGTAGTCAGTTTGAGCTGTTGGAGGAGTGATCCAGTTGGTCCCAATTTGTGTTTAGCTAATTCCTGAATAATAGTGTCTCCTTGTCCTGTGGTTTCAGAGTGCTGCACACAGGTCTGTGTCCTGGGCTAATTTTTCAAGCATTTTTTGGATAACAAAATAGAGGCTTTGTTCTATTAATACTAGCCAAATGCTTTCTGTTTTCATAGAGTCTTTAATTCTGGGTTAATTTCTACCATATAATTTGTCAGGAATTAAATATAATTTAATTATATTTAAACCCCTTTCTGACTTAGGGACATGAGCAGAGTATTAATTGTACTCTTTGTAACATCTGTCCATCTCAGCAATAGGAGTGTAACACTCACTTTGCTACTACTCCAGTATGTTATTTAGCTCTGTATTTTTCTGATACATTTGCAATACAAACACTCAAATTCTGTCAGTACACACTACACAACCCACACATAGATAATGTAAATGTGTATTATACACTGTACATACACACACACACTCTACATAGACGTGTATGGGCTTGGTTGTTTGAAGCTTTAACCACAAAAAAGAATGTTTGTTCTTGGGAAATACAGAGAATATTTCAAAGGAAAAAAAAGAACCTGAAAGGAAAAGAACACAATTCATAAAACTTAAACCTGGAGAGGACAAAAAAACACTCAAAGTAAGAATTAAAAACCAGCATTCTTAAAGCAAAAATATCATATGGGGCCCTTGCATACACAGCTGATTCTTTCCTCCAGAGATTCACAGCTGGAGCTGGATTTGTGCACCCTGGAGACCACCACAGCCAGGTTTAAAGTGTCTCAACACCCCTTATAAGAACATAGGCAGAGAACAGTGTGAGGATATGTACTCTTTGCTGCCTCAAAGTGCCAATTTCTCTGAACTGAGAAAACTGGGGGTAAGGCAGGGGGTGGGGCTAAGATTAGGGTACAAAAAAAAAGGTTTAAGATTTTGCTTTGATAAGATTTAGGGAAATGTCTGAAAACATCAGGAGTAAATTGTAACAAGGCTTGAAAGTCATAATGAAGATGAAAAAGAAAGTGCAACAATAAAAACTATAGCAATAAAAATAGAGGAAAACCAACAACAATAACTGTTAGAGGTGAGAAAATGCAGAAAATGTGTACAGGAAGCTGAAGAGTAGGGAATAAGCTTTTATCAGGCCAGAGGCCAATAATAAAGCCAGGGAACATTACAAGATGAAGACAAGCTATTGATGCAGAGTAAAGGCAAAGGCTTCAGCAAGAACTTGTGCTTTTGAAAACATAGTGACTGAACAACCACACACAGATTTGCAACAAAAATTATTAAATAAATCATATAAGGAATAAATATTTTAAATTCAACACGATTAGCTAGCTAATGCTCATTTCAACAAGTCTGGAATACTGAGGAAATGTCAAAACATTAAAAGAAGGTGCTAATACTATGGCAATATTTAAGGAGCGAATGTTGACCCAGGTAACTCTCCACCAGCCAGGTAAAATAACAGAAAATTGATACAGGATTTGAGCAATAAAGAATTAACGGATGAAAACGTAATTACTGATGTTACATAAAATAGGTCATGCCACACAAACCCAATTTCATTGTTTGCAGTGATTACAAATTTGGTTGATAAGGCAGTTGCACAGATGCAATGTCTTTGGTTCCATCTGTGCAGAGCCCCCCTGTCAGGAAGTTTTAGAGCTGTCAGGCAGGGCCCAGTGTGGGAATACTGAATACTCGCAATTATCAACCTCTGGAGCCGTTAGTTTAATTTCACTGGTGCCTTTATTCACTGCAATATTTTTACCCAGCCTCTGAACACACTGCAGTGCACTGGAGAAATACCTGACCAGGAACTAAGGATGAAAATTCATTTATCTGGAAGGGCAATAAATTACTCAGAGTGGAGCTTGGGACCAATGGGACTGCTGCTTATCAGCTCAGCCCAGTGCTGATATGGTCACAGAACCTCTTGGCTGCTGCCTTTTCTTTGCTGGCACTGTTATCCTGCCCATTGAAAGGGTGGTTTTCACATATCTTCAGTAATTCACACAAACTATCAAGCTGGTAAAAAACCTCCTGGATTTTCCTTCTGGCTATGACCATAGAGCTCATTCACTACTGACCTCTCTGATGGGAGTGAGATCCCACAAGCTATAGGGAGCAGCAAGACAAAAGACTGTAGCAGGACAACGAAGTCCACTGTCACAATTTGTGAGTGCCTGAGGCTTCTTCTGATTTTAGTTTCCTAAAATCCATCATTCACAGTCTGATGCTTATGGATCCGTTTCTTTGGTTGCCCTCCTGCTGACCTGCAGAGATTCAGTGATAGAAATTTTTAATGTGCTTTTATAGCCCAGCTTTGCAGCCCTGGTCTGGAACAGCCAGTTACACTGTTAATTATTTATCTTTAACCTTTCTGTTAACCAAACCAATCCATTCCCTGACATCAGTGATTTTATTCTTTCATTAAGTGAACGATGGTGTGCTGATGTTCTACAGGAAGTGCTTCAAGTGATATCTGTAAATAGAATTTAGTAATCATAAAAACCCTGGGTTCATTCCCCAGGAGTCTCTGTAATGGGCTACAGAAATTCAGTGCATACCAGAAACTCATATGTAACTAATTTAATAGGATTCACTGTCACTGACCAATGCCTAAAATAAAAGGAGGAACAATGAGAAGTTATCAGACATTATTCCTACTCACTCTGCCCCTGGTAGTGGTTCAACACAAAGAAAACTTTGTGATCTCATGAGCAGGTTACTTACAGAGCAGAGTCACTCTTATTCCCATGAAATATACAACTGTAGATAGTAAAGTAAAAACATGTTCACACTTGCAAACAATGAGTAATTGGAAGCCCTGCTGATGAAAAACAGGCAAAATCAATCAGATTCTGAAAGATGAGTATTCTGGTAGCGGAATTATTTCCAACTCCATCCAGTTGCAGCCCTCCCCTGATAAAAGGAAATAAGATCCTGATATGCTGCCATAGAAACATGTGGTTTTGCCAGGTTTTGCATTTAAACAGCCTGTGGCTGCTGAATTTTCAAAGCTAATCTGCCTATTGCCAGTCTCTGTAACAGCCCAAAACACAGCTCTCATTTCTGAAATTTATACATTCACAGTCTGCTCTTCTTTTTCTTTCCTAGGATTAGCTGCAGCATTTCCTATCAACCACGGATTAAAACAGCACATCTCTTTGTTGCATATCAAATGCCAGCAATCTCCATTTATGGTCTGAAAATACTTCATAATCCTATTTGCTGTTTTGCTCAGATGATCGAGCCCTTTGGATTTGGTTTCATTTCTTTGCAAAGTGCTGGATATTTCTGTTAGTCTGAGATACACGATCACTGTGCTGAGGGAAAAGCTAAACAACAAGCCAGCACCAAAGACAATCCAGAGCCTCTGGTAGTATTGTCAAGGATGAACAGTACTAACCCAGCATTGTCATAGTGCTAAAGGTAAAACTCTGCCCCACGTGTGACTTAGGACCTGCCAGGTGAATGCCTCCCAGCAAGGAAGCCACTCTCAGATTCCAACTAAAAGTTAAAATGGCTGTAAGGAAGGAAAGGAGAAGGCTGGTTTTCCTCAGGAACTCTTCCTTTCCAAGATGCTCCTGGTAGAAGCAAGGCACACTGCATTCAACTTGTCACTGCTGGGTGAGTCCTAACAGTGACGTTTCTGCAGATTTGTTCTTATTTTCCATATTCTATTTTGCACGCTCTGCTCTTGCAGCTTTGTACAACACAAATTTGTAAGCAGCACTGGGAAATGACTTTCAGTAGTGTGGAGTGGCAATTACATGTCCCTGGGAGTGCCTGTACATGCATTCCCTGGAAGGGAGTTTTAAATTCTGGCAGCGGTTACATTCTTCTCCTTCAACTGAGATACAACATGTGAGTTCTCTTGAGTTGTCAAAATAAACTTGAGGTCAGGGTGGAAATACCTGTAATCCTGCATTGAGTTTTGTCACCATTCCAGAACTGCGTTCATTACAGAGCAGGTACCAGCCCACAGTGTCACTAGAAGGTGCTGTGCATTTAACACCAAAGCAAACAGACCAAAGAGAGAGATTTGGGGCTCCCTTGCTGGGAAAAGGCCTCTCTTCACACAGGGCTGCCACAAAAGTTGAGACTCTTGCTGAATCTCTCGGTATTATGCAGTACAGAAGTTAACTCTTAAGTACTTGGTGGTAACAGGGATTGGAACATTCATTTAAAAGTTCCTCTTCTGAATAAAACCCCCAGCACTGTGTACCAATGAAATAAAAGGCTGAAAATTTTGAAATTTCCTGTGCTCAATAAAACCACAATGGACAAATACCAACTTGTCATTTGAATATTTTAGGAGAGCACCAAGACAAGCATTAGAATAGAAGAAGTAAATGCTCAGTATTTGTCTTTTCAGAACTGAATTTTCAATTCAACTCTATATTTATATTTAGGAAAAATAGGCTATTTACTAAAAATGCTACTAAAATGTAGTATTATGTATATTTATAGATTTTAACAAAGATCAAATGTACTTGCATTATATTCTATAAATATTTTTAGTCTAAATTGCTTAAAATATTGATAATCAGGTTCTGAAAAGTAAATTTCCTCAGTGGAACCTGACTCTAAATGTGCAAAACTCAAGTTATGTCTTTTCCCTTTGTAATCTTCAAAAGTTCTCAGTAGCTGACTTGTCCTAAAAACTACCCTGCCAGTCCTGATCCCACATCATTTGTCTTGTTCCAGACAAAAATTGGGCCTGCAATGCCCCAAAATTCTGCTGCTGCCCAGTAACAGAGTACCATTATCATGATCCTGTTTTCTATACCTCTATAAACAATTACATTTTACTATAGCAAAGTGAACTCTTACTTTTAGATTCTATTAAGTCAGCAAAATGATGTTGTCAGTCCTGCAGCTGAGCCTTAAAGCCTCCTATTAAATCATCTTTTTCATCACTCTTTATGGTTAGAGCTGAAATCTAACAGAATGAGAATAATCTGATAATGAAGGAAGAAGGACAGTGTCTACTTTGATTTGTCTCTGTCTGATAAGCAGACATTCAAGTTGAAAAAAGTGGTTGGTCCTAGGCAAATATTGATTAAGTCTTGGAAAAGTTCTCCAAAATCAAAACACAAATTCCAACAGAAATAAAAGCAGAATTAAAGACTGTTTACATTTGCTGGACTTCTCTGTGAAGTGAGTACAGATTTCCTTGAAGTCTCAAAGTGGTGCTTCTGAAAGAGAGAAAACCCCCATAATATGTGTAACAGGAATGCACAAACTTTGTGGGCCTGAGGATTATCAATGTAATGACTTTTACAAATTAACAGTTAAACATACCTGTTCCCACCAGCATAGTTGTCAGCACAAAAAATGTTTCACAAAACAAAAATTTGTCTGTATTACTTACTTTTTCAAGAGATCTCTATTTTCACGTATCTCATCTTCCAGTTTAAACCGAGTTTTTCATTTTCAAACTTAATTTCAAAGGGAACAAATAGGAAACCACATTGTTAATGAAAAATATACTAGAAATACACTTTTGTTTCTCAAATCTCTCATGGAAAAGTAATTTTGTTCATCAGAAGACAGAAGTCTGTTTTATTTGGTATTCCATGCTGAGTCATCTTTTGCAGGAAAGACAGAATAATAAACAATAATTTACCAGCAACTGAAACTCTTGAAGGTTCTTCATCCACACATTCACACAGGACAGGTGCACACACCTGCTCAGAATAATAATTTTCTCAATGCAAAAATCAACATGCAACATTCTTTAATATTTAATTGTATTAGTAATATTGTCATGCTAAATCAAGAAGCATTTTCTCTTTACTTCATCTGTTCAATGTATACTGTACAATCCTGGCCTGCAGTTCTTGAGTGGCTTTATGCTGTGCTTTAATAAACTTTCTATTTTCTTGCATTTCTTTCTAGTTTAGTTCTGATTCCACGGTCAATTTCCACTGCTTGATCTTCTCAGTCTCTTTGTAGAATTTTGAGTGCAATTCATTCATAGTTTCTGTATTTTAAAAAGTTCCACAATTTAATTTCAAAGGCTATTTAATTAATATTATAAATACCTATTTATCTCTTAGAAACATCACAAGAGTAAATTCTTCTCCACAGAGAGTGACACAATCTTATGTACATGATTAGGAATCAAAGTTTAAATCTTTGAGCTCCTGCTGTGTCTGCATGAACAGGCATTGCAGGACAAGGAGGAGAAGTTGAGTCCTCAGGGATGTGAAAATCAGTAGGAGAATGGCAAGAAATAAGTTCCATTTTGTGGCAGCAAACAGCATTTTGTATCTGGGAAGCTACTGAAAAAAATGAGCTTTGCTGAGTTGTACTGAAGCAGAAAAATGTTGGTGAAGATGATATGAGAAGAATTAAATTCTTGATGAGGCCACTCCACTAAATTCATTGTTTATAGATAAAATAAAGCCAGACAATGCAATTGGGATAATCTATTTCATTTTTCCAAAGAATAGTTTGACTTCAATCCTTCTGCCTTTCAACAGACTATTCAGAACCAGTTTCACAAAGATATTTAAGTGCATAAATCTTATTCTGATTTAAACTTACAGACTTCCCAGGCACTTAAAAAAAACAAACAACAAACCAAAAACCCCAAAACAAAACAACAAAAACTCCAAAACAAACAAAAACCTCCACACTAACAAACTTGGAATCACCTTAATTTTTAAAGGTTTTTCTCAGATGTTGCCTGAATCACAAATATCTCCTCTAAGTGATTCAGCTGTAAACAGGAAACAGAGAATTATTATTCCCCTTTGCCTTCTTATTAAGCCTTGAAATATCCATTGAATAATGTTTTAGGAACTGTTTGTGAACAAATTAAGAGGCCCTAAGACTTTAGATAAACAGAGTTGATGCGTAGCTGACTTCTTCATCTGCTTCAGAGCAAAGATTACTTCAGATTCATATCTGAACTATGAAGTGATTCTGATCAACATATTTTAAAAAAACCGAACAGTGAAACTTTAACATTTACAGCTATGAAACTGTTAGACTGCTCATAACAATATTAAATGAAACTTGACAATATTAAAAAATGTTAAAGAATGTGCAAGGTAAAATTTATTTTAATTTTATGTGAATCAGTGATTTTGCCACAGTAAAGGGACTGAATGGCAAATTAAAATCATCACCTGGGCATTTGTTAACCCATGCACAAACTAAGAGTTAGTTTCCTATGGGTAGTCTTGTAAAGAGGATTGTAAAATCCAGAAGAAAAAAAAATTACAGCTAACCTGAAAATATGATTTTTAATTAATAAATCAACTGCCTGCAATTTTCAAAATTACCAAAATTGGTAATGGCTTTGGAAGTCACTTGCTTCATACTTCACAGTGGTTTTTCAAACCACTGGTGGTTTGTAGTTTGCTTTATAGGCTGTGGCCAGAGTGGAAGGTTTTGATGAGGAGAACTCATCAGCTGCTGCTTGTCTGTGCACAGGTGCATGATAAAGGATTAAGGAAGCAAAATTATTTCTTTAAAGTCCAGTAGTTGATATTTATTTTTTTCTTTACTCCCATGGGTAGTTCTAAACACCACATCTGACTATGTTTTAGTATGAAAATGCCATTTTACAAAGTTTTCAAGTCACAAAAAATAGGATAAATAGTGTAATTCATCTTCTGTCAAGAGTATCACATTTGAATCTAAACATATTCCGTAAGGAACCTCAACACAAAACAATAATTTGCTTAATTCACATAACTCAGTGTGGTGACAGAACGTTTTCACTGCACATTTGGTCTGGTGTAAGCAGGACTTCAAAGCCAGTGCAAGCATCCAAGTAGGGCACTGCTCACTGCCGAATCACCCACATAAATGTGGATTTATCATCAGTGATGTGCAGTAACAACACAGAGCAGATGACCAAGAAGATGATTTCCTTCAGTCTTGATAGAGAATAACGGCAGAAGTCTTTGAAATTAAAGATGTTCCCTCCAGCAGCAATCTTGGCAGTCTGCAGAGAAATGAGTTCAACGAATTTCACACACGCACAGAACCATGGAATGGGTTGGGTTGGAAGGGACCTTGAAGCTCCTCCAGTGCCACCCGCTGCCATGGGCAGGGGCACCTTCCACTATCCCAGCTTGCTCCAAGTCCAGTCCAACCTGGCCTTGGACACTTCCTGGGACAGGGCAGGATGTGTGTGCTGGGGTCAGGACTCTGCCTGGGGGCTCCCAGCAGTGTCCCCGTGTCCCTGTCGGTGTCCCCTGGCCGGTTCCAGCACAGCCGGGGGGCGGCCGGTGGCACCATTGACCTGACACAGCCCCGCGCTTGCCGGGCTTTGGCCATGGGTCATGCCCGACGCTCAGGTGTGGCCATAGGAGCGGTTTGAACGGGTTTTTCCTCAGTGGGCCTGGAGAAAAGTGGTGACACCGACACTCGGCACTGACACCAGCACCAACACCAGCACCAATATTGCCGCCAGTACCAAAACCAGCACCAACACTGGTAGCAACACCAACACTGGTACCGACACTGACACCGACAGTGACACCAGCAGTGACAACCAGCACCGGCACTGGCACCAACATCAACGCCATGCACTGAGTGTGGCATGGAACTGATACTGGGACCAGCACCAACACCAGTACTGACATCAAGACTTGTACTGACATCGCTGCCACCACCAACACCAGCAGCAACACCAGCACTGAGTGTGGCACCGAAATCAGAGCCAGCTCTGGCACCAACACTGGTACTGACACCAACACTTGTACCGACAGTGACATCACTGCCGCCACCTACACCGGCAGTGACATTGACACCAGCACTGACACCGGCACTGAGTGTGGCACCCAAACCGATGCCAGCATCAGCACCGTCACCGACACTGGTACCGACACCGGTACCGGCACCTCACGGGGGCCGCTGAGGGAGGGCGAAAAGGGCGGGAAATGACGGCGCGCGCCCGAGGCGGGAAGGGGCGCGCGGGCCGGCGGCGTTGGCGCCGCCTAGTGGAGGTCCCAGAGGTCGCGCAGCGGCGCGGCCAGGCGCGGGTCCCGCGCGCGCAGCGCCCCCGCGTGGGCGTGGCGGAGCGAGCGCAGCTCCGTGAGGCGGCCCAGCAGCCGCGCGAAGCGCTGCGGGTCCCGCGGGTGCTGCAGCTTCGAGTGCTTGTACAGGATCCCCAGCAGCGGCTCCTGCAGCTCCTCCACGTGGCGCTTGTCCCTCAGCAGCGGGCGGTCTGCGGGAGAGCGGCGGCACGGAGAGCGCGGTGAGCGGGATGCTCCGGGCGCCGCCTCCCCTCAGGGTCCGGTCTGCGCGGCCGCCCCTGAGGGGACAAATGGGAGCTCCCCCGGGGCAAGTGACAGTTCGTTGTCACCTTCCCAACTTACCTGAAAAGAACACTGTTGTTGCTACGAGAAGAGCGTATTCGGTCTCTGTAACTTTGAGTTCCCCCATGGTTCTGTAGAAGTAGAACAGGGCGGTGATGAACTCCTCAGTTATGCCTTGAAAATGGAAAAAACCAACATTTTTTTGGTTAAAAAAAAGAACAAAAACCGAACAAACGTGCAGAATAATAAGGATGTTATTTCAGTGCAGAAACAGTTGCAAATCATCTTTGCAACTGACCCTCTCTGGATCCACCTGGATCACTGTGTCCAGCCCTGAGCTCCCCAGGACAAGGGACATGGAGCTCCTTGAGCAGGTCCAGCCGAGGCTGTGGAGGTCGTGAGGGGTCTGGGGCATCCATCTTACGAGGAAATGGTGAATGGTTGGACTCCATGATCTTAGAGGTCTTTCCCAAGCTAAGTGATTCCATGATTCTGTGAAAGGCTGAGGGAGCTGGGGCTGTTCAGCCTCAAGAGGAGCCCCAGCTGAGAGGGACCTTTAGCCCTGTCTGCAGGGATGGGCTCTGAGCAGAGATCAGCAATGGCACCAGAGGAACCGGCAGGAACTGATCCTCAGGAAGTCCTACCTGAACATGAGGAAGAACTTCTTTCCTGTGAGGGGACAGATTGCCCAGAAAGGGTGTGGAGTCTCCCTAACTGGAAGTATTCCAGATCAATCTGGAGATGAGCCAGTGCCATGTGCTCTGGGATGACCCTGCTGGGGCAGGGAGGTGTCACCAGGTGACCCACTGTGATGCCTTCCAACATCACCCCTTCCGTGATTCTGTAATTCTGTGATTCAGTGAATCTTTTAAGGCTTGGGGCTGTTCCATTGCATGAAAGAGTTAACTAAGTTTGTGAAAACAATGTTAATTGCTAAAATAATAACAAAATGTATGTTGTATGGCAGTTGTACTGTGGAGCTTTGAATGTATATATAACTCAAGGGATATAAGCAAGCATGAACACACCTCTTCCTGCCGCGAGGATGTAATGCCAATGTGGAATACCTGAGGAGGTAATGCCAGACCAGCTCAAGGGAGAGGGAGAGGAGAAGGAAAGGGAGAGGAGAGGAGAGGAAGAAGAGAGGAAAGGAGCTGGAGCAGTGGTCATAGGGACAGTGTAGCTCCGTGTAATAAAAATAGGGCCAGTAAAGCAAAAGATTCACAGTATTTAGATTCTGAGACCTCCATTACCTGTGGTAGTAGTAGAAGTTGGCCTCTCTTTATTATGACACATTTCCATGGAATAAATACTGTTTTTATCAAGGTTTTGAACATGACAACATGTCCCGTGATCAGAAAGTCTTACATGACCTGGAACAAGGCAGATGACAGTTCCCAGTCAAGCTTAAAGTGATCTTAAATACCTGTCTGTATCACTGCTGAAAATGTGTGAATTTTTCCCAGACCCATGAAGGTATAAAATCTTTTTTGGCATCTGGCTCCAAGTTCTTTGGTTGCATTTTTATTGGTCAAGGTCTGTTGTGCTAAATTTGACACAACGTATAATATGTAATTAATATAGCAGATATTATCCACCCACCCTACAATGATGCAAGTCAAGTATTTCAGACCTACTTTCGCTGGTTGATGGCTGGCACTCACTCATTCTTTGGTTGTAAATTTGGGCTGATCTCAAGAACATCGCCTCCACTGTGGACCCTTTCAGCAGAGCAATCTGGTCCTCACTGGCTAAACTCTCAAATCCTGCACAGAAAGGTACATGTTCAGAATCAGGGAAGGCTGAAGCTGCCTTTAACATGATGTGAAAAAATGATTTTTAAAAAATAAATATCTTTACTGGAAAGGAGGAGCCATAGTAAATGATGCATGTGCCAAAGACTTGGGATCTTTCTGGCTAGTTTACAAGTTGGACAATCAAAAAGGAAAAAAAAGAAAAAAGAAAAAAACCAAAAAACCAAAACAAACAAACAAAAGAAGGGGGCAGTTTTCAGTGTTAAAAGAGTCACAAGAAGATAAAAGTAAAAATTTTGGGACTAAGCAAGATGTTATCAAAACATTCTTCCTAATATCTTATAAATATCACATAGCCCAACACCTGATAAATTTGCTGCTTTGTTTAGTGACTGTGGATACTCCATTCATTGTTATATTATTTTCTTTTTAGAAATTGTGTTCATCTTTTGACAAGCTCATTGTCCACACTTGTAATTCAAGAGCAAAGGAACTTGGGTGATTTTTTCTTAAACCTGATCAAAGCAGGATATGTAACACAAGAAAACAGGCAGCTCACCCCTTCCTTCAGCTCTGCCCCACAGAGATGCTAAATTACATCAAATACCTGCTTTAGATATGGAGATTGACCTTTGTCAGTGAGTTTTACAAAGAAAAGTTATCACCCTCCCTGTCAAATGTTACTTTGTCAGCTTTACACTGAAATGCAGTGAATTTAAGTGCTTGTTCCCTTGTTCTTTATGAAAGGAAAATATGAATAAGAACACTGGTTAGTCCCTTCTGTGCTGCCTTTTCCTTTGAAGGAACATCTGCTTTTTCCTTTGCTGATTATGATAAATTGCAGACTCAACTGGATTTCAAGAGAATGTGGGGAGAGAGTAATTCCCTCAAGGTGGTATTTTGAGGTCCACATGCTTCCAGAAAATGTATCTACTCCATGTCAGAAATGGAGAAGTCTAATCATAGCAAAGTTTTGAACTGAAAGCTTCTAGGTTGACCTCATGACACATAAATGGCAAGTTAGAAGTACAAATAATCAGTTTAAAGCCTTTTCTTAAAGCCTGTATTTTTCTCTGGTTCATGTCATCTGGTTCAGTTTGATTTAGTTCCTCTAATGTTCCCCAGAGGAAGAAACCCACCTGGGAGTCTTTTTGTGAAATCCACCAACACCTGGACATGGACAACAGCTGTCTCAGACAGGCGGAGAAAACTTTCCTCAGGACTTGCAGTTTCCTGTAGCTGCACAAAAGAGCATTTGGACATTGGATGTATCCAAGATACCTGACAGCAGTGACTTAGCAATGCAGGCTGGGTGTGCTGGATACCTACAAACTTCTTGGCTTCCTCAAGGGGAATTGTGTATTTTTGGTGTGCTGCTACAATGTGGTCAAGGAGCTGATGTTCTCCTGGAGTAAGTTCCATCTTCTCTGGGATCTGCTGAAAAAATAAACCAATCAAGTCACAACGAGTTGGAGTAAGAATAAGTGATAAAAAGAGATATTTTAAATAGAAAAATATCCCACTTTTCCAGATCTTGTTGTAGATGATACTTGCTTACTATTCAGTCCCTCATCTTCCAGCTTTATGTTGCAAAGGAAACTGCTCTTCTGCTTGAAATTCTTCCTGAGTCGCTTTGACTTGCACTGGACTTCAGTCAGCAAACCTGTGAGGTGTGAAGTGGCCATCAATGCTTATATTTTCAATTAATTACAGTCTGAAGGTATCACTTTTATTAGAGATAACTCCAGTCTCACATCACAGAAGCTGTCACCTATAATGAACTATGTTTCATAGGCAATGTGGCCCTGTGTCACTTATCAGGTGAGCTGATGTTCAGTAGCCACCAAAGGCCTGAGGTCTGCAGTCATCTTTGTCCTTGTGGCTCTGTGACACACAGGCATCAGAATTTTTCATCAAAGCCCATCATGCCATTTTTATTTAGTTTTTTTTCCCTCAAACCCTAAAGCTCATGTGATCTGCTCCCTGCTGTCCTGACAAGGCTCGGCATATTTAGCTTCTGTTAATACTTCCTTTTATTTCTTGTACTGTCTTTGAACAACAGTTCCCTTAAGGTGAGGGGATCCTTCCCAAGCACTGCTGGTTTCTGCACACCAAGATGCTACAGCTGCCACCATCCCCAAAGTTAATTTTCCTACAGCCAAATGAATCTTAGACCAGCATAGCTGTGAAGGGATTGACTTTGGAGAAGGCTTTATCTGCGGTGATTAGTAAAGAATCCAGCATGGAGGAGCACTTACATTCTGCCAGCATTCCCACAGCTCTGCACTTCTTGAGGCGGCACTCCTGGCACTTCCTCCTCATGTACATGTCCATCTCGCAGTGCCCCCCGCTCTTGCAGCGGTACACGGCGTTCTTGGTGATGCTGCGCCGGAAAAAGCCTGGGAACGAGCACCAGGTGATGGCTGGAGCAATCTAAGGAGCTTTATCTCACAAGGATCTAAAAGTGTTCTCCGGGTTTCAGTGGTTGGGGTTTTTAAATGGAACCATTACCTTGATTTTAAATCTGCTTTTTAAAAATATAGTTATGCCTGTTTCTTTCTGGCCGATATAATTGACATTTTCCATACGTAGAATCATAGAATATGCTGATTTGGAAGGGACCCACAAAGATCACCAAGTCCATCCCTTGGCCCTGCACAGCCACCCCAACAATCCCACCCTGGGCATCCCTGGGAGCAGTGTTCAAATGCTCCTGGAGCTCTGGCAGCCTCGGGGGCGTGCCCATTCCCTGGGGAGCCTGGGCAGTGCCCAGCACCCTCTGGGGGAAGAGCCTTCCTTGATCTCCAACCTAAACTCCCCTGACACAGCTCCAGCCCTTCCCTCAAGTCCTGTGCCTGGTCACAGGGAGCAGAGATCAGAGCTGCCAGTCATGAGACAGCTCCCATACCAACAAGTTAAAATACAATTAGCAAGTAATTACTACTTGCTTTTATTCCATTTTAATCATAAGTGAAATTAATAACACTGAAGTAAATGTCTAAGAAATGTTCATGAGAAAACCAGCACCAGCTTACGCTGACACTATTCTAGCGAGTCATCAACGCAAAAATGAGATGCTTGAAGTGCTCATATTAAACACAGACTGTGAAAATATTTCTTCAAAAACTGTTATAAAAATGTGAATTTGAGGTAAGCGTGTTAGATAGGGGGTTCATTAGATAAATTAAAAGCCACTGTAGTAACACCAGCTCAAACCCCAGGCAGATCAGTTTGGCTCCATGGCAGCTGTGGAAGGTTGCACTGAGGTCCCGTGTCCTCGCTCACCTTTGCAGCCCTCGCAGGTCAGTGCATTGTAGTGGTACCCCGAGGCCTTGTCCCCACACACCACGCACAGCTCCTCCTGCCCCTTCAGCCTCACTGAGTGATTCAACCTGGGCCTCTTGAGCCCCTGGTACCCCCCGTCCTCCACGTGGGGAGCCAGGAAGGGGCCCTTGCTGAGCTCGCAGCTGCTGCCGACGCAGGGCCCGTCAGCGTACGGGGGGTCCAGGCTGTAGGAACCGTAGGGGCTCGGGGCAGGCTGGGGCTGCAGGGCTGGCACTGGCACTGCTGAGTACTGGCAGTACGGGGCAGCCTGGAATTCCGCCTCCTGCAGCTGGTAGTTGATGTGCTCTGGTAAAACATCTGTTCCGGGGGAAATCAAAAGTGGAGTAAAAGCCTGGAGAATATCTCGACATCAGCTGCTCCAAAGTTTAAAAATTTTTTATAGATTTAGTAACATAAATATTTTAGGAACATATTTTCAGAGGGGCAATCTAACACATTCTATTTAAATTTAAACCTGTAATGTTCTTAAGTGAAATATTAAATGTAGCAAAAATGGCTCAGTAATGGTTTGGGCAATATGTAGGTGCCACTGGATTGGTTTTAGTAGATAATTGAATATCACTTGCCAACTGATGGCAAAGCTGCCTTCACATCTTACACTTATAGGTTGTTTTTATTAGTTGTCCATACTACAGTCAAATATTTTCCATAAATGATTTTTTAATGAACAAAGTGTTTGTTACTGATACATATCTCAGGCATCATTTTGAAAATGTTGCCCCAGGGTCTAAGAAAAATTGTGTAGAAATTGTAGAGTACCAAAAATTACTGTGACAGGAGTCCTAAAGTTGAACTTTAGAGGAGTAAAAAGCAGAAACTTGTTTTATATAGCATTTTCCTACACATGTGTCTTTACAGTTATGAGATTTTAGTTTAGTAAAATGTAGGTACAGAATTAAAAAGAGAGTTTCTTCCTGCCTTTCTGTCTGTTGAGTTATAATTTTATCCAGCCTCCCTTAAATACACAAAGCTATATCAAAGAAAGCCTGTGCAACATGCACCATGTTTCATTCTTCCCTTGGGATTATTAAAATCTCTATAAAAACAAAAGAAAGATTTTTTAAAACAGTTTGGAGGTTTTTTCCTTTTAGTGGGCTTTGTGTCCTGCCCTTAGTCTTCCAGAATCAAATTAGTTATTGCAATTATAGTTACATAAGTTATAGAACAGGCATTATCTATTGCTAATGTATCTGGCATACTGTAATAAAACCTGTGTGTTCTCCATGCAGGTCAAATAGAAACAGCACTGGGGATGTTTATATGGAGTGCTCAGTCAGAATAATCACATTGTGCTCAAAAGTCTGTATGAGCACACAGTAACAGATTTCAATACACTTTCAGTATGAGCTTGGTCAGAGCTTTCAAGATAAAATGAAGGGGAAAAAAAAAAAAAAAAAAAAAAAAAAGGGAAATTCCCACATGAGTTCATTTTGCCACATTTCCAGAGTACAAAACTTGCTTTACTCACCGTAGTACTGGATGGGCTCGGGAAGGCCGTACCCGTCAGGGACGGTGACAAACGTGTTGGCCATGCTCTGCTCCCAGCTGCACTGCTTCATCCACTCTGCTGTGAGATCAGCCTTTAAACAGCAACCTGGGAAATGGGGAAAGGAAGAGAAACATCCCATGGGAAAGAATTGCGGGGTAGGGTTAGACACAGAGGCAGAAAACTCCAGAATATGGCAGAGTTTTCAGATCATAAGAAAATCAGATGTCTGTGTGAAGTCTCATAACACCCTCAACAAGGCTACAAAATGTTCAAGTGTCCTGATATTACAGATTTAGGGCAAAACTCTTTCCTAAATTTCCAAGTTATAGTTAGAAATGTTTTGTTCTGAGTTGAACACAAAACCATGTGGGGGAATTGGATTAATCACTGGTGAATTTTCTAGTTCAGAGAAGGTTAAAAGAAGCTTCACTGGATAGAATAAACTTGCTTTGGGCAAGAATTGGAGCATTTGCTCTAGTGTAAATGTGGGGCTGTCCTGTTTGTGCACAAAGATGAGGTTTTAATGAATTTATTTCATTCACTTTTTATGCAGAATTGAAGCAAGGAAAATAGCATGGAAGGGCCAGCATGGAATTTCTGTTCTTCATCACGTAAGTACTCATTTATGCCGTAAAACTCAACTTTGCTTGCTTAAGAACTGCCTGAATAACACTTCCTGTGTTCCTTTAATGGTGTAAAGTTTTCAGTGAAGACCAAAATATTGATTTCCAATAGGATGTGCTGCCTCTAAAGAGCTTTCCACTGTGCCTTGGTTGTTGAAGGAGCCTGGGCTCCTGGCTGGATTCACTGACATTCCCAATATCAAAGTGCACTGAGAGCTCACAGTGACATGGTGAGAGGAGCTGCTGTGCTTGGAGTTCAAAACTTACCTCATTTTTCAGTAATTTGACTTATAAATTCAGATTCAGAGAGAGGTTCTGAAAAAGTGTGCTCTAAAAACTCTTAATAGAGTTTTACGGGGAAAAAAAAGTCTGTATAGACAGTGGCAAGAGCTGGGTTTGAGTTTACATACCTACAGCAAACCTCTGGTTTTGCTTAGAACTGAGAGCTAACAGAGTAGCCATTACAGGAGTAAGTAGGAATATTTTCCTTGCCCCCTTGTCCCTCTGCATGAGTGGGATGTGGCCACAGGTTAAACCTTTGCTGAACCTGAAGCCCACTGAGCAAGGAATTTGCCCATGAACCACTCACAGGCTTTCCCTGAGCAGACAGGAAGGACAGAAAAGATGAGAAAGGCATGGAAGGATTTGGAAAATACAGCAAATCCAACTCATGCAATGGGAATCTCGGCAGAATTTATGGCAAGTTGGGTTTAAAGACCTTCCCTGAAGGAAGGGGTTTGGGCTATACCTGTACCTTGCTGCAGCTGAGACAATGAATGGACCAGGGAATCTGAAGTCCTGACTGGAAAAACACACATCCCCTCCCCCAAACTGGACAGAGCTTTGGGGCTGACCACTTTCGCTTCTTGTTGTCAGCAGAAGGTGAAAGGATGCAGTGAGGCTGGAATGCTGGGGGTTTGTTATCTCTGCTAGTAAATATTTGTTTGAGAGCAAAATAAGTCACTGAATCATGAGGTCTTATCAGTTAGATCAATTTGGCCTGGGCAAAGTCTAAATTTTTTCCCAAAAATGTGTGTTTGCTGAAGAAATGTGTTTCTGAATTCCAGTGGTTTTTTTAAATAAAAGTCATAATTAAATAATAGATTAAAAATTACACCGCTCTAGTCTTATAAAAACAGTATATTGGGAGTAGGAAGTACCAAATGTAAGGTGGTCAATTGCTTAAACGTTCTAAATCTTGGAAGCAGATTTTCCTTAGGCAAAGTTTCCTCAGCTTAGGTATTGTTTGAGAAGGGATTTAGCCCTTCTTACTGATTTTTATGGCTAATAACAGTAACCACCTACAAAATTTCCAACTTAGACTGAGACTTTGTAAACTGAAATCTTAAATTAGGAGGATGTTAGAACAGTGGGAAGAGTAAATCCAATGGTTATCTGAGGAACGCTCTACTGTCTTAGAATGAGACTTATGCGTAAACATTAAGAGTTTCATTTTCTGACATTTGAGAGTTTAGTGTTGACAAGCTTGTTCTTCTGATCAAACAAAGCATTGGGCTTTGTAAAGCAAAAAACAAAAGCCAACAACACAAACAAAAAGAAGAGAATAAGATAGTAAGGAAGGAACTTCATTTCCTAGGCCAGGCAAGTTTTGATTATTTATGAAATACTGTGAGACTCATATTTTCCAACCTTTGCCTCCCCCCTGGTGAGTGAGACAGCAGCAGGGAGGCCTCCTCCAAACTGCAGCAGCCCCTGGGATTCTGTGATCCATGTGCTGCTCTCCCCAAGGCTCTGTGCCCATCCCAAACCCCTCACACCTCACAGGACTGAGCCCACACAGACACCCATCAACCCTTTGCCAGGCACGGGAATTCTGCACGTGCCCAGCACGGTGAAGCTCCTGACACAAGGAGCACGAGACAGGTCCAGGTGTAATGTCCAAAACAGTAACTGGAACAAAGTTGAAATAAGAATGGAGCAACGGGTTTGGATGTTTGGGGCAGTTGCAGCCGTGCCATTCCCAAAACAAAATGTTATGGGCCCCTTTTTCTCTTTTCCGTGTATTCCCAGCATAATTGCGTGTTTGTGCATGAGTGCTTTAAGAGGAAACAAAAATCTAAATACATTCCCACAGAGGATGCAGAAAGGTCTTTAGCCTAAAAAGTGGAAATAACTGGGAACAAAAACCGAATTTGTTAATGACTTATTTTGTAGCATCCCAAGCAGTAACACACATAGGGTGGGAGCCTTCAGTCCTCAGTGACACAGACTGAGCTGACAGAAAATGTCATCTGCACAAAGCACACGCTGTTCCTGCTTTTCCTTCCTCTGCTGGGCATTTTCACCTGTGAAGTCCTGACCAGGTGAGGGGAATGGTAATTTTTGGAAGGGGTGACCTACACTCAAGGTGGCTTAAGCACGTTTGAAAATGTTGTGCTTTTACAGGCTTAGTTTTGCCAGTGCTCATCTTCTGAACTACAGGCATTCAGTATAAACCAGAACGTGTTGTTCAACGGCTTGGTTATCCATCTCATGCAGAAATTTAGTTCCTAGTCCCAACTGAAAGACTTGACAATTTATCAAAAATGAAATCCACTAAAGAAAGGAAAAAAGCGCCATTGATTGATAAAAGTAATGTAGAATCATAAATAGAATGTACACGTTCAGATGAGAATCCGAACCATACATCTATTTATTTCTATTTATGGTGAAAGATGTGGGGTTTATCATTTTTATTGCTATAAAACCCTATATCATAAAGCAACATATCATCAACTTATCAAATTTATTGGGATACAAAACATCCTTCATGGAGCAGGGCCACGCGGAGCCCTTTCAGAGGTCGGTACTGACAGTGCTTTAGCTGCTATCGTAAATATTTTGACAGTTGAGTCATGGGGAAATTTCTTGTTTACAGGGAATTTTAGGAACTTGAGCTGAATGTCTTTGCCATCTATTTAGCACACCTTGGGGCACGTTAGTGGTCACGTAGGGGAACTCAGAGCATGTTTCAGGCTCGGCTTTAATCACTGTACTTTGCTTGCGGCTGGAAGGCAAAGCTTGGGGATTTTTTTAATTTGGGAAAATTTAACCAAAAACTGAAAAAAAAAAGTAACTGAGCAAAATCAGTGCCAAGTAGGTGTGATGCCAGCTGATCTATTCAATTTCACTCAAGCAATTCAGTAATCACTGCTTAATTAAAGAATGATTTTGCAGGGGAAATTGTAGGATCACTTGATTGATCCTGTATGCAGCTTACATGCATTATTAAAGGTTTTTCTGTTCCTCCTGGTTTTAATGTGCCAAGAAGCTCCCCAAAGCTGCTTGTTGAAGAAATTCCACTTTTCTTCTTATTAAATGTGTTCCTTCTTGATCATATAATAACCATAATAGGAACTGGCTTATTTCACCAATGGACTACATTGCAATTATCTTGAAATTTTCCTTTGGAAAATTCCATCAATAATTATTTCAAAGGCATAATTTTTATACATTGTAAAATAAGAGGTTAGAGGTTGTTTGAAACCCACAGTTTTCTGGGTACTTTTGGGAAAGGAAACAAATAATTGAATTTAAAAGCTGTTTTCCTTCACTCTGTGTGTCAAACGAAGTACTGTTGGAACAAACCCTTGGCAGTAGAATCCCAGATTTAAAAGCGCATGCTTGCTGTTTCCATTTAGTCAGATGTTTAAAAGGAAAGAAAAAAAAGGAGGTAAAGAAGAAAAAAAGCCCAACACCTGGAACATTTTCACACAGCACATCGATATCTGGCTTGAGCAGCAATTTATAACCTCAGAGCATGCAGAGAAGGGAATGAAATACTCACAGTGGTTGCAGGGAGCTCCTCTCCAGCGCAGGGTCCGTGGGGCTGCAGCGCCAGTCCCAGCTCTGCTCCAGCTGGAGCCCAGCAGGCCTTTCCCTATTTATCAGTTTGTGTGCACACCCCGGGCTCCAGACACTCGGCAGAGCCACGCTGCGGCTCCGAGACACCAACTTCCCACACAGCTCCTCTGGGGTCGGAGCAAGGGCAGCTGCGAGCCCACATAAATCACAGCAGAACTGGGTCATCAGGGACAGAGGCCATGGGGACCCTCACGTCACTGCTTCCCAGAGTCCTCCCTGCCCCGCAGAGAGATTCTGCTTTCTCGCTAGAATTCGAAATTCTCCCATTTTGATTGCTTCACGTTGACATGCCGAGGTGGTGATGGAAAATGTTCAATTCCCAAGTGGGGAAAATATTGCAGTAGTATTATTTGGAGATTTTTACATGACATAGTAATTAAATTTGGAATGGCTGGCTCAGGCTAGGACCTCCAAACACCTTGTCCTCCGTGTTCTGATCCAGACACCCCTGTGGTGATGCAGCACACACCAGCCTCACACTCAGTTCATTGGCAACCTCAGTGAACTTATGTTGCCATTAACTCAGCAAAATTTTATTCTTAAAACCCCAAGTATTTCCATCGCTAATAACTTCTAAAAAATTAATATTGCAATTTGATGTTTTCATTGTTTCCTAGGTAGATGCGACCTCTTGGATAGGGAATTTTCTTGTTAGGTATCATGCTGCTCCACTGCTCCCAGCAGGTTGCAAATCCCCTCACTCCAGGAGGAGCTCACCTGCCTCCCGTGTAAGATTGGTTCTCCATTCACCTCAGGAAAAACTGCTTCTGTTGGATACTGCATGGAATTAGATGGGAAAAGGAAAATATAATTTCCTGTTGGGTTACTTACAGCAAAGTCACTTAAATGACTCTTTTGGGACAGTAAGTTTTCATGGCTAGACTGCCATCACCCTCCAAAGGAGGGACATACTTATATTCCATGGGCTCCAGAGAAGAGCAGCCCTAAGGCTGCTTATTTCCATGTGCCATTTAGGAATCTGTCTGTGAGTGGAACGGTTGAGACTTTCAAGAACAAACAGCATTGACTGATAAACGTTATTTGAGCATATTGTGGGGTTTTCCAAGTTTTCAGATGTCCTGCATTGATCATTTGTGGTGATGGGGGGCTGGAACGCAGCAATTACGCAGCAGAGATGAAGATAATGATGTTCTAAGCTTAATTACCATCAGCACTTGTCTTTCTGGTAAAAGCAGCCTCATACAGAAACTAGCCAAACTGTCAAAAAAACTTCAATACTAAAACTGAAGGTTTTACAATTGATAATTTTTTTCCCCAGAAGTATCTCTTTCACAATATCCCACTGACTTTTTCATCCAGCCTTTCTCGTGAAAATTAGAAAAACAAGCAGAGGTCTGTTAAATATTGTTGTTAGCTTTTAAATGCTACTGACTTTTATTTTTAGCATTTTTTCTGATAGAAGGAACCTTACTGATAAGCTGTTCAAATTAGCTGTAGGATGTGGGTATTTAGACCCTGTTGACTCCAGGGGACTTAGGCCTGAAGCCCAGGTTTTTAAAAAGCATAAGATCCCCATTCTACTCAGTTTATAAAGCCTGCTGGATTCAGGGTAAATTCAGTTTCTAGAATCAGTATATAAATAAGTTTATAAAATAACTATATAAAACTTAGTTGCAGTAGAAATGAATTGCAGTAATTAAATATTAGCCCAAGGTTAATTAACTCCCACGCTGTAGTAATAAAATAATTTTGCATAATCATGAAATTATCCAGATCAGGTGACTGGCTAAATACATATATTTATGTAAATACAAATATTTACATTATTTTAACAAATCACTGTTCCTATTCAAAGCTTAGCATGACAAAAATGGGAGACTTGAGGGCACACTTGAATCACCTAAAATACTGCTGCAAAGAAGAGGAAAATAAACTCTTTTCCATGCTTGTAAATAATCAAAAACCAGAAAGGTTATTTAGGAGTAAGGGAGATTTAAATTACAAACCAGAGAAAGCAATTACTGTGGTAAAAATAGCACTGGAGTGAGTTCCTTGTACAATCTTTTCCACTGGCTGTTTTGAAGACTAGTTAGGGCAACCAGATTAAATTTAAGAATTGTTTTGTTTGAGTTGTTTTGATTTATAAAGAGGACTTTGTGTAAAGGACTTTTGAGCTCTCTTCCAGCTCTGTTTTCTGTATTTTTCTTTACGTGCATCAATTCTATAAAGCACTGCTGAAGTCTCTGGTCTGTAACATGCCCAGAGCCACTTCAGTAGCAAAGGAAATAATACCAGACTCCAAGGTTGCTTTCCTAGTGGTGAGTAAACAAAATGTCACTCACAGATACGGCCTGAAAATAGGAGCTGAACGACTTCATGCCATGAGCCAACATCCAGAAGTGGCACTGAAGTGGGGAATAAGGGACACGCACGTTTTTCCATAGAAAACAAGCAGATCTGGTGACAGCAGCCTGACCTGAACATGCTGCAGCACTTGTGCAGCCTCACTGCCACCACTGCAAACTGGGAGCTCTGAGCAGCCAAATCCCTCTGGAGGTTGGGCAGCTGGATCCAAGGGTCTGATGGGTGAGGGAGCTGAAGGAAGAGCTTCTCTGAATCCGTACCTGACGAGAGAATCCATTTCCAAGGTCAGCACAGTTCTTTGCTCAATTGGACTGGAGAATCCGGATGTCTGTGACTCATTTGGTATCCGAATAGTTAAAGGAAATCGCATCTACTCCAGCTGGATCTTCTCTACATAAATGACCCGTTTGGCTTGATCTGGTATTGGATTGTTTACGTAACTTCAGTAATTAACCACTATCAGCCTCATTAATGAAACATAAACCACCTCTTCTGCTCATTTATAAAGCATTTGTCAAACAAAACTCAAACAAAGGGCAGAATCTCAGCAAAGTAACAGTCCTCCAAGAGCTACTGAGCCCTGACTGCAAGGCACAGCAGTCACTTTGTTGTTGTTTTTCAGTAGAACTGAAGCAGAAGTGATGGCATTGTCTATTGCTCTTGGCTAACTTCTCCCCAAGCCATCTGAGATCTGTCACATGAGGGCAAGGATGCCTGGACAACTATTTTGGCCATTTCAGTACAAAATACTGATGTTCCAGCTCATTACTGTAAATCATTAAATGATGAAAGCAAGAGTCAAATACTAAACTACTAAAGCCCTCAGAAAACTAATTGCTAATTACAGTAATTGTTGTTCTATGTGAGTTAAAGGTTATATTAAAATAATGATTATTTCATTACAGGATTAAATCTCTCCTGTTGGTAAACTGTTCCATGCAATGTTAAAGCAAGTTAAGTATTAACAATACAGATCACATATCAAAATGATCTAACCTAATCTTTACCTGGTTTTGTGTCAGAGAAATAAAATGGTTCAGAGGCATAAAAATACACTGGCAGACACATCCGTGCCAAATGTTTTGTGATCTGAGACCTTGTATTTCCTTTCCAATTTGTTGAGGAACTCACAAAAAAATGCCAGTTTTCTGTTCCCCCTCTCTTCTATTATTTATAGATCTTCCAAAGGTTTGGGAATGCTGACACTGTTGGGATTGTTCTTCATGGGTGTGGATGAACCTATCAGTCCTGGGTGAGAAGCAGCACAAAGCCTTGTGAGTACTGATTTTGCCAGTTGGTGTTACCTTGCAGAGTGAACAGCTCCCATTTAGCACTGCAGAGAGTGCATTCGTGTGAGATAATAGAAATACTCTTTGTTTTGCATCAAATGCATCAGACAAATCCTCACGATCAAATTGGACGAGAAATAACTCAGAAGATGGAAGTTCCTGTTAAGTTCTTAAATGCTTTTGTGGGATTAAATGATGAAATATCAGACCAAAGAGTAAGAACAATTTTCATCTTTTTAAGACTGATTTTTTCTTAATCATGAAGTTGTTGGGTAGTTTCACCTTGCATTTTCTTACAGGCTTGTAAGGCCAATCTTGAAGAACTAAACATTATGTCAAATTTCAGTCCAGAGCCAGACTGCCTTAAACTCACCTGAAAATCTCAGGACTGCCCACAAAATGTTACTGTTTCTCCTGTTTATTCTCTTAAATTTAATCTGCAGCACCTGAATGTAACAGTTCTTCCACAATTCCAACACCTGAAGGCAGAGTAGGCACAATAAGCCCATCCATTCAACCTTCACAAAGTTCCTGGGTACCCTGACACCTCCCCCTTTCAGTACCCTCTGCCAAATCTGTTTCCCTTGGCTGGAAGACCATGATTTGTTAATAAAATACTCCAGCAAGGCACAATGTGGAAGAAAGCAAAGCTATCAATTAAGTTTGATTACAATTGTAATCAAACAAAGTTGGTAGTTCATAGAGAATACTCTTAACTACAGGCACTGCAGTGACTGCATTTTGTAGGTACAGCAAAGGGAAGCCAAGACCTGATTTCCATAAAGCAGAGCTTGACACTCTGTATTAAGCATTACAAAATAATTATTGTGGAATCCCTTGCTCAGCATTTTATCAGCAGTGGTCTTGCTGCTGAGAGACTGAACTAACTGGATGTATTCATTTATCAATGATAATGTTTTTCCTTTTTTCCAGCCTGGATTCCATCTTGAGGACATTTGTTTTAACAGTAGAAAGAATATTAGACTCATAAATGTGAGTGCTGTGCTGCAGTGGGTGACTCCTCAAGATTTATCAAAGCAAGATAATTAGGGTGAACAATAAGACTGAGCTTCTTGGTAATAACTTTTGTCACAGGACAACTCTGCGTTATGCCATGTTAATCTACCTTGAAGTATGGGCTGGGAAGTGCAAGAGGAGGATTCCTTTGGGCTCCTGGCCCGTGAGTCTCTGAGCTACACTTTTGTTGAAGTGAAATAGCAGTGAAATTGTGACAGTAGCTGAGAGCAGTCTGAATGCTACCATTTAATTTTAAAAGCAAGCAGTCAGAAAGTGTTGGGGTGTGTGGTGTGAGAGAGGCAGGTTGCTTTTTAAATAGCTGTAGCTGCTGAAATAGTTGGGTTTTGAAGGAAGGACTTGTAGTGGAAATAACAATTGTCACATTCCATTTTTTAAAAGCTTGTGCCCTGCTGCATCACCATGGGAGGCTTGTGCTTTCAGACACTTAGCCACAATGTTTCTACCTGTGCTGACCACACTTAAAATTAATAATAATTCCACTGAAAATCCAAGAAGTATCCTAGAAATTTGCCCTTTATTCTTTTCTCTACGTCCAATATCTAGATGTCACTCCATCTGTTACAGAGGTTGCCATTTGATACCAGTCTGTTCACAGAATCCCAGAATAGTTTGGGTATGAAGGGACCTTAAATCCCTTCTTATTCAACCCCTGCCCTGGGCAGGGACACCTGCCACTATCCCAGGCTGCTCTAAGACCCAATCCAGCCTGGTCTTGGACACTTCAGGGATCCAGGGGCAGCCACAGCTGCTCTGGGCACCTGTGCCAGGGCCAACCCACCCTCACAGGGAAGAATTCCTTCTCAATATATAACTTGGATTTATTCTCTTTCAGCTTGAACCCATTTCCCTTTGTTGTGTCCCTCCAGTTCTTGATGAGGGGTCCCTCTCCAGCTTCCCTGTAGCCCCTTCAGACCCTGGAAAGGGCTGTGAGGTCTCCACACAACTTTGTCTTCTCCAGGCTGAACAGCCCAAACTCTCTCAGCCTGTCTCCATAGGGGAGGTGCTCCTGTCCCCTGAGCAATTTTGTTCATTTTTGGTCCATCTAGATTTCTTTTCTTTGTGATTTTCCTACTGTTAGCAAGAGCCTCCTCAGCTGTGCTTAGAGCTGTTATGTATTTATCCCACTACAGAAATACTATTTCTGATTTTCCAAAGATGGCCTGGAAGCAGTTTGGGCTCTGCAGCAGCGTTGTTGTTCTGAGTGTCTCAGTACTCTGCTATCCAGCCTTCACTTCTCCTGCTACAACAACCCCATGTTCTGTTTGACAAAATACAGCCATGTGGTTAAGAGTTATTAAAAGCATTAAAACATTAACCTCTTGTAACCCCATTTTTCACTTTGTACACACACATAAGTGTTTAATCAAATCGAAGTTAAACACTAAAAACTTTGAGAGGCCAAATTTATACATTCTATTTAGTTTACACAGAATTGATGTGATAAGCCAAAGGAATTACAAGGCACCCCTACTCAGAAATGCTCATCTGTTGATTTGTTTAAGCTCTGTTGCTACACACTCAAAGTTTTGGTGAAAAGCATTCCCAGCATTTAAACCAAGGAGCTTTGTCCTGCTGGGATCCGCTCTGTGTCCTGGCGCCACACGAACTCACTCTGCTGTCCCGTGGAGCTGGACAAATGATTCTGTGTCCAGATCTGCTGGAGAGGGGCTGAGCCCCAGCCCCGAGTGGGAGCATAGGCTCAGTGCAGTGTGGCAGTGGTGTCATAGACTCTCATCTCCCTCATCCTGGAATTTTATTCCTAGAAGCCAGAATGCCACAGAGGAAATAAACTGATCCTGAAATGACGGTCTGGTACAGCAGTGCTGGCCCTCACCTACCCCTGCTTGTCCTATTGGCAGGGAAGTCCAGGATGGCACCTCTGACACCAGGGAGAAGTGAGCGTTAAATTGGATTTATAAACACAGGAGCAGAACAGGCCAGCAGCTCAGGCACATCTCGGTGCAGCTCTTGCAGAGGTGAAATGATCCTTCACCCTGCCCAGACCTTGGGCTCCTTCAGCTGATTTCCTATGGATGTCTACTGGAATTCCCAGTGCCACATCTCTAAATGGCTCATTGAGTGCCAGAATTAAGTGGAACCTCAGGGACTGCAAGTTTGCTTTCACAGAAATCCCTGTGTTGGATAAAATGAAAAAGGGAAAGATGGCTCTGGCACACAGAGCTCGTTCCATGGAGCTGTGTCAGGTCTGTCCAGAGGCCCTGTGGAAATGGGTGCTCTGAGAGAGGCTTTGGAGGCAGGCACAGAGCTGGGAAAGGGAACAGAGGGAGGCAGCAGCAGTGCCGAGCTGCACACGAGGGGTCATGTGAGGATGTGAGAGTGGGACAGGGGGACACTGCCTATGGGATGATGTGTTCATTTTGGGACAGGACAATCTTTAGCCAGCTTGTTCCACAACCAAGATGGTCCACAAGCAATATTTGTCAGTTTTCCAAGTGTTCATGACTTGCCTATTAGGAAAAAGGAATTCTGATAAACTGTCTTAACTTTCTAGTATTCTCTAATAAGATGAAAAATAGGGAAGGACCAGAAGGTGAAATATGCTGTAACCATGGTCTGAACTTTCATTTCCAAACTAGTGGAAGGATTACATTTCCCAGATTTCCAGAATAGCTCTCATACTTTACTAATTAATCTGATTCTGATGAAATATTCCAACTGCAGCTGTTTATCCTGTTCTCTTTTGCATTGTGTGCATGTTGTGAGATTGTTGCTTTTATAAAATTATCTTGTTCAGCACTTCTGCACCAGGCTTGATTATCTCTGGGATCATAAAGAACCTTCATCTGATAAAGCATCCTGGAGTTTTCTCATGTGTCTGTGTGAATAGGGATTTAAACTAGAAAGATGATTCAAATCAAAGGCAGTCCTGCTAAAATATTATTGTTGAAAACATTGTTAATGAAGTCGTTGCTATTGAACAAAGCTTTGTGGCACAAAGCCTCAAGGACAGCCCGGATCACCAACAGGAGCTGCAGTTAGCAAATAAGAATCAAAGCAGCGAGTCAGCATTGCACAGCTTGTTATTTTGAGTGGCGGATGTTTACTGTTGGAAGGGACAAACAGCAGGATCAGATAAGATGGGAGCCCCGCAGATCCCCGCCGGGATTGATCGCGCTGTGAGGGAGCAGCCGCACAGATAAGCGGGACCCGGGGGTCAGGGCCGCCGGCCCTCCGCAAACAGCCTGTGCCGAGCAGCGCCCACTCGGAGCCGGCCTTGTCCCGGGCTCCCCCGACCGCGCTGGGGCCGAACCCGGGGCTCTCGGGGCACGGGGGCGCTCGGACACGCGGGACCGCGGCGTGGGCACTCGTGGGAGGGGGGCACATCCACCTGGAGCCGACGGCTTTGAGACGCCGCGTGCCGGGGGAGCGCGGTGTCCCCTCGCCCCAAAACACCCCCAAACACCCCCAAATCAGCGAACGCTCCAGGGCTTCGCGCTCCCAGCTCTTCGTGCTCTCCCCGGGAACGGCGGGCGCACCCCAGGCCCCGCCCCCGGCGGCTGGCCCCGCCCACAGCCCGGCCCACCTGTGCGCTGGCCCCGCCCCCCGGCCCGGCCGTGGCGCTCTGGCGCCGCCAGGCGAGCCCTTGGCGGATCGGCGGGCTCGCGCCGGCCCGCGCCTGCGCACTGGCGGCGCCGTGGCCGCGGGCGGAAGCGGCGTCCCGGCCCCGCGGGTTCGCGTCCGCCCGCGCCCGGCGGCGGGGCCGGAGCGGGGCCGAGAGGGGAGAGCGGCGGCGGGGCCGCGAGGGACATGGGCCCGCCGCGGGGGTGAGCAGCGCCGCCCGCCATGAGCTGCACCATCGATAAGATCCTGACGGACGCGCGGACGCTGCTGGAGCGGCTGAAGGAGCACGACACGGCGGCCGAGTCTCTCATCGACCAGTCGGCCGTGCTGCACCGGCGCGTGGCCGCCATGCGGGAGGCGGGCGCGGGCTGCGCCGACCAGGTGAGCGGCTCGGCAGGGCCCGGGCGGGGCGGCCGGACCGAGCCCCGTGTCTCGGTAGGCCCCAGGCGGCCGGACCGACCCCCGTGTCTCCTCGGCAGGGCCCGGGCCCCGCGGCGGAGCCACCCGACCCGTCCCGGCTGCGGCCGCACGTGGTGCTGGCGCAGGAGAACACGCAGATCCGCGACCTGCAGCAGGAGAACAGGGGTGAGCGGGCCCGGGGCGGTGCCGGGGGCGGATCCTGGCGGGTGATGTGCAGCGGGGCTCCGGGGGTTGTAGGGCGGTGTGCCCAACCCGGGGGATGCGGGGTTTGTCCCGGCGGGAGGCTCTTGTCGCGGAGAGCAGAGGTGCGGCTGTGCCGCCTGTGGCAGAATCTCTGGATGCCCCGATGGGGTCCGGGTCAGGGAGTCTCCTCGGCCGGGGGATCCGGGCAGCCCCGCCGCAGTGGCAGGGCCGGGAGCGATGGGGCAGCGCCGGTCCTGCCTGCAGCTGGTACCCAGCGAGCGCCTCGGGGCTCCTGCTGCGGCTGCCGGTCGTGGCCGTGACGTGCTGTGCTCTGCAGAGCTCTGGGTCTCACTGGAGGAGCACCAGGACGCGCTAGAACTCATCATGAGCAAGTACAGGAAGCAGATGTTACAGCTGCTGGAAGGGAGAAAACGTGAAGAGGCAGAACCAGTCTTGAAAGCCCATCAGGCTAATTCTGGGGTAAGGTGGGATGGGGACAGGAGAGTGCTCAACACACCTGTCCCCTGCTTGCTGTCATGCAGATTTTATTTCCATTCCTGCAATGTCTGTGCTCCAAAATACATTTTCTCCAAATCCTGACTCTTTGCTGGTATTTTTCCCTGTGTTCCTCTCAGAGCACACAGGTTGGAACAGCTGTCCCAGAGGACACTGAAGGGCCCAACCCCTTCACAGCCCAGGTGGAGGCTTTTTCTTTCAGCCAGGTGGTGACTTTCCTGGGTTAAGCTTAGTGTACCTGATCCTCTGTAGTAAAATCAAAGGTGTCCAAGTTGTTATCATTCCTGTTCAGTAGCTGTAACAAAAGGGGAAATAACCTCTTAAACTCTGTGAGCTGTATATGTTTAGTTCTTAAGAGATTTCACCCCTTAGTGTTTTTAAATCAAGGTACTCTGTACAGCGGCTTCACGTGTCCCTTTGTACATGTTGGGCTCAGTGACTTCAGAGCTCTGAGATGTGGCTGCTGATAACTGCTGCCTGTTTCATATTTTGGTGTCTATTAATTATAGAATAACGTTAAATTTCAATTTAAAACCTAGGAATTATGTTAGGCATTTTTTTAAATGGACTTTTTAAAAATGGACTGGGTTCCAGTCCATTGGAACTGGAGCCAGTGTAACTCTTCTGATGTGTGATAGAAGTTGCCACTGATATGTGGCAACTCACTGGTTCTCTTTTCTGAGTTGCTTAACTCCTCTAAAGGTAAGTGGTAGCTATATTTGGTTTCCAGTGCCTCCCTGAGAGCACGAATTGCTGTTTATCAAGGTTTTACATTTGAACAAGACTTGACAATGCAAAGCTGAAAAGGCTCTGAAGGAACCGTTTGAGGGATATCCCTTGACTGTCTCAATGTCTAGGCAAAGTCTTCTGTACTTGAGATTAAATCCTTGAGTTTTTTCCTCCCCACCATTTGGGGAACAGTAACAAACTTCTAATGTCTTTAAAAGAACTTTATTCCTAGTATAACTGTCTTCCTGTTTAGAAAAATAATGGTTTAGAAAAATAATAATCTTTCTTCCCAGAAGTCTTTTGTGTTCTCCAGCTCTCTTCTGGATGCTCTAATTTGTTTACATACTTTCTGAATAATGGAGTTCCAAACTGAATTCTCTGCTCTGTGATACATTTATCTTCCAGAGGCAATAGAACAACTGAGGACACTTAAAGAGACTCCACCCTGTTCATTATGTGCTGTATTGCTCTTCAAGCAGGAGCTGATGTTCCATATTGGAATTTGTCAGTGTTTGTTCCATATGTATTTCTAAGCTTCAGCAAAATGCATCTTGCAGAGGATTATTGTTGTATCTAGACAGATTCTAGACATTAAAATCTGCCTCAGGAGACTCTGGTCTTATTTGCTTTAGTTTTATTGCGTGATATCCTTCTGAGATAAGGCTGTTTACTCCACATTTGTAATTGTCTCTGCAGTTATTTTTGGTATCTTTATAAATTCAGTCAGGCTTTTCTAATAAAGCAATATAAAATTTGCTACCTACTAATCATGTTCACATGAATCTGCTGTCTCAGACTTTGGCACACTTGAAATTATTTCCCTTTAAGTCAGGGTGCCTTATCTTGCTGGCTGCTGTGTCTCTATTCACTGTTTTCACTGATAAAGGACTGCTGATAAAGGACAATAAGGTACAAGTTCTTATCCTTAAGTACACAAGGCTTGCAAGTGCTTGGGAGGAAAGGATTAAAATTCAAAACAGAAAGAGAATCCAAAATCAGGAAAATGGACTAAGTGATTTAGAAGCGATAAATTATGACTGTTGCTTTTGCCTGAACTTACTGACTGTATTAATTTTATGTCTTTCAGGAAATTGAAAGTCAAATAGACAGAATATGTGAGATGGGAGCAGTGATGAGAAAAGCTGTTCAAGTGGATGATGAGCAGTTCTTTAAAGTTCAGGAGAAACTGGCTCAGTTGGAGGTAAGAACAGAGCCAGTTGCTGAAGATAAATCGAGCTTTGGGGGTCTCTAGACTTTCTCTGGATTTTCTATGTTTGTGTCAAGGACTTACAACACTAAAAATGTGGAGATGGGGCAGGAAAGGCAGAACATGATTGTTTTCAAGCCCTTAATGTTCATATTATTTTTATGTATCTATAGATATAAATAAATAAAGCCAGAAGAAGATAAGCTTTAAATTATGTGGTTCCAGTGTGGCAGCTCTGTATTAATGCTTGCATTACAAACTGTAATGTACAAACTTTATGTATCTGTGAAGGAGGGGGACTGTTTAAAAATTAGCATCTTTTAACTATGAATTAGCACCTTTCTGTGATAGTCCTTTAGTTGTGAATTAGCTCATTTCTACTTCAGCAAAAATGTTGATTTTGCAGCTTGAAAACAAAGAGCTGCGTGAGCTGCTGTCGATCAGTAAAGAGTCCTTCGAGGTGGGGAGAGAAGATCTGCCAGACTGTGAAGCCTAGGCCACAAAAACCTCATCTCCAAGCCTTCAGAGACTGTTATGAAACTACCTGACAAGGATTTGTTGTTTCAGGTGTTTCCTTGTATATTTGTTTTATCTTTAAAGTGTGTGGGCTGTTTTCTCTGCATTTTTCTGAAGTGTTGGTGGCAAAAACTTGCACCTTTCCTTGTCTTAGTACCTGCAGCACTTGGATGCTTAACACTGAAGTATTTGATGTGTCCTCCTTTGTGATGGTTCCTCTCCCTCTGTTATTTTTTATGAGCTTTAGTTAATAATTCCAGCTGTGCAGATGGCTCTTAAATCCACCTTGTCTGTAGCTAGAGAGCATAATGCAGATTGTGATTATTGTGCTTGATAGAAGGAATAGGAGATGATTGCGAAACCAGTGTGAGAGGGAGGATGTGGCTTGCTGTGGCTGCACAAGGCAGCTGGGCACTGCAGAGTGAATGACCCTCAGAGTCTGGCTGACCTGACGTTGTCACGTGGTCTGACTTTGTCACCTGGCCACTGCTGAGAGAACAGCAGAGCACTTGAAGGAGTCACTCCTATTCAGAGCAAACTTTACCTTGTTTTAAGGGTGAAGATTGGAGTTAATGACCCTTCCTGCCACACACATTTTTGAAGGATTAATCTTTTTTGATAGATAGACCTGTCCCAGCCTTCCCAGTGCTCCCAGTTCTTTGGCAGCCCTGCTCTCTTGGTGTGCTCAGAGCCTGCCAGAGCACAGCACCTGCAGATCAAAGCTCTTTGGCCTCCCACAAGTTTGGGTTCAGGCAGAGGGAGTTCAGGTCTGCCTCAAAACCAAACCAAACCACCCCCATACTCAGAATTTTAATGTCACATCACAGGTGAGTCTGGTGACACGTGTTCCATAGTTACTGCAGTGGAATTAGAGGTGCAGTGTTGTAGGAGTTTCTCAGTAGGGTGGTATTTTTAATGACACTTTTATATAAAAGATTTCTGTCCTACCTGTGATTGAAGAATAATCTTCCAGGAACAGTAAACATCTCATTTCCACTATTAGCTGAAATTTTTAATGCCACTTTTTCCCAAGTGAGACTTCTGAATGATGCACAAGGTGGCTCCTTCCTGTGCTTACTGAGAGACAGTGAACACTGGAGACATTGTGAACATTTGGAAGACCCAGCAAGACTGGTAGATATAAGGGATTTCTGTACAGGAGTGCTCTTGTATACAGTTTCCTTTTCTATTAGAAATTGTTCAGGAGTGAATAAAAAAACCCCAATGGGAAATATATTCTCAAGTGTTTTCTGTTTTGTGAGTCCTGGGGGAGTTCCAGGTATTCTGCATATTCCTAAGCCTTTTGCACCTGAGTGAAATGACCTAAATGTTGAATTTTCTCTTTTTTAAATTAACATCATCTGGCCTGTGATGCAATTTTATCTTCACTCTCTCAGTGCAGAGTAACACCCCTCCAACTGGATCCTTGCTGTGCAGCCAGAAAAAACCAGAAACTAAATAGCAGCTGCTTTGATTGAGTTTATTGTTAATTACTAGCAAGAGAAAATTGGCAAGGGAAGTTCAGATATGTTCACAGAATATCCCGAGTTGGAGGTGGCCCACAAGGATGGAGTCCAGCCCCTGCCCTGCACAGACACCCCAAAATCCCACCCTGGGCATCCCTGGCAGCGCTGTCCAAACTCTCCTGGAGCTCTGGCAGCCCTGGGGCTGTGCCCATTCCCTGGGGAGCCTGGGCAGTGCCCAGCACCCTCTGGGGGAGGAACCTTTCCCTGATCTCCAACCTAAACACCCCTACTGCAGCTCCATGTTCCTATTCTGGATCTGGAACTGGAATCTGTGACTGTAAATGGCCAGTTGTACATTGTTCCCGAGGGCTGCTGGGCATTTTCAGAACTTCATCCATTTGTGTTGGAAACTGGACTGGAGCTTCAGGGCTGGAAATGCTCTGCCTCGTCTGCAAAGCATCTCCCCTGATCCCTCTGTCCTTCAGCTCGGTGGCAGATTCAGCGAGCGCAAGGCTCGTGTCCCTCCCTCGAGCTCTGCCTGCCCCGCACCAAAGGCGTCCCCTCACAGAGCGTGAGGGCCTGGAGCGCCCGCTGCCCTGGCCCGGGCCGAGCTCTCCCTCCCTCACTCGGGGTTCTCTCTCTACCCTTCAGCTGGGGCTCTGTCCCCTCTCAGCCAGGGTTTTCTCTCTTCCCTCAGCAGGGGCTCTCCCTCTCCCCGCAGCCGTGTCGATCTCTCCCCTCAGCCAGCCGGGGTTTTCTCTCTCTCTCTCCCCTCAGCAGCGGCTCTGTGCCATCAGCGGGGGTTCCCTTTCCCTTCACTGCGTTTCTCTCCCCTCTATCGAGGTTCTCCCTCTCCTCTCCGGGGGTTTTGTGTCTCCCCTCAGCCGTTTCTCCCTCCCGAGGCCGCAAGGGGGCGCTGCCCCCCGGGCGCGCGCGCTGCCACCCTCACTGTGCGCCCCCCCCTCCTCTGGCGCGTGCCCGCGAGCGCCACCCGCCGGGCTCCGGGCGCGCAACGCGCGGCCCCGCCCCTTCCCCCCCCGTCCGCGGGCGGCTCTCGCGAGAGCGCCGTGATTTCTCTCCTACGTGCCGTGCCGTGCTGCTCATGGCGGCGCTGGAGCGGGGGCGCTGAGCTGTTGGGGTGAGTGCGGGCCGGGCGCCGCCGCCACCCCCGCCCGCCCCGGCGGGCTCCGGGCGCCGCGGGACCCTCGCCCGCGCATCTCTGCCGGCACCGGGGCACCGCGCCGGGAGCCCCGCCGGGGTTGCGCGCGGCGTGGGGGGGGTGGTTGGGGGGTGCGGCCTACTAGGCCGGCGGTGCGGGGATGGAGCGGCGGCCGCGGGGCGCGGGGTGCGCGCTGCGCTCCGCGGGGCTCCGGGGGCCGCGGCGCCGAGGCCGCGCTGGGACCGGCCGTCCCGGGAGCCGCCGGGGCTTGCGGGCCGCGCCGGGAGGGGGCGGCGCCGCGGGGGCTCCGGGCCCCGGCGGGCGGCGGGGCCGTGCGGGCGGAGGGGCGGCGGCGGCTCCCGGCGTGCCGCGCGCGGCCCCGCCCGGCGCAGCGCGGCCGCGGCCCTTTGTGTGCGGGGAGCGGCCGCCATCGCCCCCCTTTGTGTGCGGGGCGGGCGCTCCCCCCGGCCCGTCCTGCCCGCACGGCCCTGGCGCTGTCACCGGCCGGAGCCGCCCGCCCCCGCGCACGGCGGCCCCGCTGGCGGCGGCCCCGGCGCCGCCCCTCGGCGCGGCCGCCCCTCGCTCCGCCGCCTCCATCTTGGTGCAGCGCAGCGAGCGGGGCCGCGGGAGGGACCGGGCCTGGGCGGTTCCGGCGGTCCGGGGCCGCTTCTGTGCTGTCCGCACCGATACCCAGCGCGGGGCTCGTCTCTGCACCACACAGCCCTTGAAAAATCCGGATATTTCTTTTGACGACTTTTTCGGGTTTTTTCTCTACGCTTTCTTTACAGATGTCCTTGGCAGTTCTTTAATTCTTTTTTCCCCCCATATATGTATTTTTTCCTGACATAAAAAGGACTTCACTACCGTGGTGGTGGCTCGTCTCACAGCTGTCACGTACAGGCTGGGGTGCCCAAGAGCCGGTGCTCAGCGCTGCTTTCCAATACCCATCTGAAAAGAGATGGAGGAGCTTGATCTCTATGAATCTATGTTGTATGCACACACTGAAAGACGAAGTTTTATCCTTATTAAATTGTACCTGGGGCACGTCACAGAGGGCTGTTTCTGGAAACACGTGCTCTGATCCACAGAATGCATGTCCTTGTAGTTGCCTCTTTTTGTGAAGAAAATGGGAAGCAGAACAATGCTGTCATCGGGCGGGTTCCATGTGGGGCTCTGTAGGTGCTTGCTGCCTGTGAACAGCTTCATGTGACCCGCTGTCATTTAGCAGAATCTGCACATGAAAGACCTCAAGAGCAGGGCCCAGCTTTTCCCTGTCTGTGCGTTAAACCTTTCAGCTGTAAATACACAAATTCAGGAGGCAGTAAGACTTGGGGGCTGGGCAGCTGCTCAGGGTGTTTACCATTTGGAGGAGTATTTATAGTAGCTGAATTAAAAAGTAAAGAATTTGAGGGAGATGAGTACAGTGAGATTTCTTTTTGCTTGAGTTATGCTTGCTTGATGAGCTTTTTTTTGTTTTTTAAAGTGTAGTAAAGCCATCTTGTTATCAAATCAGACCAGGTTTTAATGGAAAGGTTTATGCCTTTACTCCATGACTGATAAAATTATCTTTAGTCTTATTTGATCAGATAGGATGTTTTGATTATTAAATGAAAATGTGGTATATTTTATGGCCAGAAAAATGATAAATGTAATATGATAGGAGTTACATCTCTAGGAGAGCTCTAATAATATCGGTCTAATTAAATGAGAGAGAAGAACGTGAGAAGATTCCAAGTGTGTCTGTGCAGTTCCCGGGATGCAGTGTGCTCATTTGAGAGCTGAAATGCTGCCCCAAAATAACACTGAAAGAGATTATGGTAACAGTTGCCCCAGTGTAATGCTGAGGTGAGGGAAAAGCAGCGATACTGTTATCTTTGCAATAGCTTTGTGTCTTCTGATTTACGATATTTTATAATCTAATCTTTCAGTGCAAACCTTTCACACCAAATCTGAACAGCCTTCACCCAGTTTATTCACTCTAGTTCACGTGTGTTTAATGCTCTGACAGGAAAACTCATTTCACCTGGAAATTCTGAGTGGTGGCTGAAGGAAATACTTCAGCTGGGGGAAGTCACTGAAATACAAATTTCTGTAAAACTGGAGATGAGTTTGCACGTTTGGGGTTCTTGCAGTAGCTGCCTTCACTCAGCATTTTCACTGGGGTGGGGGTGAGAGTTTGAAGTGTCTTTGCATTCAGGTTTCAGTCACCTAAACTGACTGTTTCAAATCACCAGAGGGAATTCAAAGCTCAATATAAGTTGATGAAATTCACTTTCCTGCTACACTGGAGAAATAGGCTTTGTCCATATTTTTTTTCTCTTTTGATGTGGGACTTCTGGAATGATTTGGGGAAGAGTTGTGCTCTGATGCTTCGTACCTTTAGATTACTGCAGAACTGCCATATCTGTGAGGTCAGAGCTGTGTTGTCTCTCACCCTCTTTTGTCCACAAAAATATCCTCCCTTTTTTTTCCTTATCTACTGAGTAAGCAACAACTCAAAACTTGATTTCTTCTCAAGAAAGGCTTCTATTTCTGTAAGGTTATGTTTTGTGTGGTAGGTGGCAGTTTGCTGAAAATGCTTTTTTCATGAAAAGACAAAGTGGCACTGGAAAACTTTAGGAGGGAATTAACTGCTAACTGGTTACTGGTTCAGAAGGGCTTCTCCCTGGTGTTAGCTACACAAATATCATCACATGTAATCAACATTTTACAAAAACTGTTTCAGAAGTCCAGAGAATGGCTCTGTGTTATTTTACATGCATAATTGAGAAGTTTGTTAATTTTTGTACAATACTAAATGTGCTTCAGGTATTAAGTCCTTAACTTAAACTTAAACTTTGAACAAAAGTAATCAGGAAGTTTTAATTCCATATATATATATATATATATATGCATGCATCCTATTGCTCCTCTGAGGATCTTTGTGAGCACTTACATAAATTATGACATAATTTAATAAGCACCCATATAAAGTTATTGATAGGAGGACTAAGGCTTGCTAATGGATCAAATCCTAATGATCAAAATGAAGTTGTGTTTTAATGGTACGCACTGGGACCTTCCGTGAAATGACTCAGTGTATCTGAAGATTTCAAAATTGGAAATACCATCTCACTGGCTTGGAGTCTGCCAGTCTTTTGGAAAAGAAAACTGGAAGTGGGAATGCCAAATATGTCTGTAAACAGCTTTTCCTAGCGTGGATTAAACCTACTGTATTAAGGTAGAGGAAATACACCTGTTTTTAGTAAGACCTAGAACTGATGTGCAAGGGGGTTTGCCAACAGATGGTCTTTAAGGTCCCTTGCAAACCAATCCATTCTGTGATGTGATGAGAATTTCCTGCAAAGTGATACTTAGTGTGTGTGTCTTTCTCCTTTCTCCAGTATGAAGTGGAACAGAACAGAATTTACCACCTGAAACTGCTGCTTCAAGTTCAGATCAGGAAAAGAATATAAGTATACCACATTGTAACAACTCAAGACCAAAGAAGAGGCAACTTACACTGAAGAAGATACAAGGCTTGATCTGAAACAAGAAGTTTGTGCCTACTCAACAGCTTCAAAAGAGCACGTCCCGACGCTGCTATAGTAGTCTTTGTTTTCTCCAGTGCTGTAGTGAATCTGCCCAGGGCAGCAGCACTTGTATTCTCTAGAGCCTGATAGATCACCTTCTTTTGCTATCTTTTCCTTTCTCTTTTTGTCTCTCTTCCTTTTGTTCCCTTTTTTAAAATAATAGCAGTCTTCATCCTTAGAAACTTGTGCTGAAACAGAAGAATCGGCAAATACTACTGAAAGTGCAATATTTGAATATCACTGCGAGGTTGGTGCACGTGCTGGAGAGTTATATATGTATTTTTGAACTTGGTTCTTAATAAGTTTTTAACAGAAGGGGGTGGGGTTGGTTAGGTTTTTTTAAGAGTTCTTAAAAATTAATTCATTTACTAGTGAGGCCCTGGCACAGGGTGCCCAGAGCAGCTGTGGCTGCCTGGAAGTGTCCAAGGCCAGGCTGGACACGGCTTGGAGCAGCCTGGGCTAGTGGAAGGTGTCCCTGCCTATGGCAGGGGGTGGAACAGGATGGGCTTTAAAGCCTCTTCCCACCCAAACCATTCAGTGGTTCCATGACTCTTTGTTGTTATGTTCATTTAGTATGGTGAATTTATGGTACCTGCAATGTGGTTCTATTTAACAATACTTATAACCCTTGAGAGCTGATTATTGATGTTTGTTTTTTCTAGTAGCAGTAGGTTTGTGGTTCCAATCCCTTTTCTCAAATAACTTATTTTTACTCTTTTAATCTTACAGCATTGGTATTTTTTTTTCTTCCTCTGAATATTTCTTTTGGTGGGGTTAATACTTCATATTCCAGTTATGAGATGTAGGAATTTGACAGTTATCTGGAAAAGCTGCTGATATTTTATAGTATCTTTGTACAGAAAATTTTAGTGCCAACTGAGGAATCTTTGTTTGAACTGAAGTTGTCAGGCTTTAGAGGACTGATGAGGAGTTCTTTGTGCTCTGCTGCTAATGTTCCTTTTAACTCAAACTGTTCAAACCATGCCATGCAGTGGTAGTCTGAGCAGGAGGTGAAGCACTGTGGCTTTCTAACCCTGAGAGAGGCTATTCTGAGATAAATTTTAAGCTAGATTTTTGTCATTTTCTCTCTCTCTGGTGTGCCTTTAGTTCATGTTTGAGGCAGGGTGTCTGTTTGTTTCTTCTCCTGTATCAGAGGTGAGGTGGCCATTTGGTGACTCACAGAAGTCTTTGGCAGGCTCATTCCAGCTTCCAGAATGGGTTAATGCTCTGGCCTGTAATTCTCCTGGGAGAAGGTATAATAATATATCATTTTCTCTTTCCCCAACCACCCTACTTGCAGGACCAGTTTATTTTTGAAAAGTATTTCAAACTCTAGGGTAGCTTAAAACACTTCAGCTGTTGTGTTCCCACAAGGAACTTGTGTGAAGTGTTCTGGGGTTGCCTTCCTCAAAAGATGAGGATTATTATCTTGGGATGATGCTGACAAGAGCTAGTCAGTAAATCTTAGCATCTTTATCAAGTGCTTTTTTGTTAAATAGTCAGAGAAAATGTGTCCTTTAAATATAATCCAGTGCATAAAAAAGATGTGACTGCTGTGGCTTTTGTCCTTTGAGCAGCTTAGGCTGGACAGGAGGGGAGAAGAGATCTTGGCTGAGGCAACAGGTACCCCAGAAAGGTGGTGAAACCTCTGTCCTTGGAGGTGTCCAGGACTCAGCTGGACAAAGCCATGGCTGCCTTGTTGGCAAGAGGGCTTTGAGGAGGGATGGGCTGGAGTTCTCTGTCTCTCTCTAACGGAGTCTTGTTTCTGATTCATTATTTTCTGGCATGGCAGTATTGCATGACTTGAACACGTTAAGGATATTGATGTGTGCCACTTATTGTAAGTTGGTGGGGTAAGAAAAAGAGGGCAGCATTGATTGAACTTAAGAGATTGTTTTTAATTTTTAAGGGAAAGAAAAGTGAGATGTAGAGCAAGGAAATAAGCAGTGCATGTTACAGAAATGTTATCACAGCAGATTTAGCAGTTCAGTAAATTCTTAGAGATCCTTGGGAGGTAACACTGTACTGTGGAAGTGCTGACCAGTGCTGTGGGATGGAGACCATTACAGTGTCCTGGGATCCTTTGGCCCCCTCAAATCACTCCCCCACCTTCTGTTACTTGTGTTTTTCTTCATCTACATCCTACCCCGTGTGGGTCTGAACCAGAAGGGGGGAGAAGACCTTCTCCTCTAGGAGGTAAAATACTGTCAGTCTTTACTTTGTGTGCTTGTTTCCAATTTATTTTTTTTAATGTCAGTCTCCAAGACCAAAGATTTCTGCCCAAGAACTTCACAGCAGGTGTTTTTTGGTGCTCTTTGATCACTTTTAAACTGATTTCCAAACAGCAGAATAAGAATGCTGTGCCTTCTAATACATTGAGTAACTCACTGGCTATGTTATAGCGAGAAACATAACCCTTTTACAGGTTGCTCAGGTGTCTTTTATCTCTACTAAACACATTGCTGAGTAATTTTTAATCTCTCTGCTTGTTGCAGCAAGAAAGCAGAGAACTGATATGATCTCACTCTGTTTCCAAATTAAAACCTCTGGAAACTAACAAATAATCCTGTATATTTTAAGATGCATATTGACTGTTTGGAGGGGGGTTGCTTCAGTTGTCTCTCTTGAATTGCAGTGTTTAGTGAGGTGTAATTCATTTCATCTGACTTAATTGTGAACTAAGTCCAAGTGCCCTGCTTTAAAAAGGAGACTTGTACATCAAAAGCCAGCGAGTTGATAAAGGGATTGGGAATGTTTCAAGGGTGAATCTGTGACTTGAAAAGAAAAAACACCCCATAAAATAAAATGTTTTAATAGATGTCAGTTAATTCAGCAGTTCATTACACCTTTAGTGCTATTTTCAAATTTTCTGTGTCTTTCTAGTACTTGAGCTTCTGTGCCACAGGAATGTTAAAATTCTGGTTATTAATTCCATAACTGTGCAAAATGTTTTAATTACTTAATACCATTTTTTAGTATGAAAGACTGAACACATGAACTAGGGTGAAACTATGCAGGGATTTGAAGCTAATTGTGTTGATTCAGAGCTGTTGCATTTTCCTAATCACCTGTTTAATTTGGAAGAGCAGATACTTCAGATATTTTCAGGGTCTGGTGTGAAACAGTGAATGTGGGAGTACTTTGAGGTGTAATACTTGAAAAATGCCAGAAGTCTGTTTAGTTCTAAGGAAGCTTTGTTTTGGTGTTACAATTCTGGCTTGTTTTATAAACATGTTGCCTGTATAAATTTTAAGGATTACCATGCTAAAGAAGCTCAACTCTTTTGGTTGTTTTACTCTGTTTTAAGAACAGAGTAAATCTTAAAACCAAATTTTAGGACTGTGTCAGTTACAGAAGCTCTTTTTGTTGATGCCTTGGGAAGGCTGACCTGAAGCAGAGACTGCACAGAGCTAGAGAATAAAGTAGGGATTTATTGAAAGGCCTTTAGGGTACACCTTGGGCAGGACAGGGCCTGACTAGGGATGGACTAAGAATGGTCACAAAATGGACCGGTCACGAGATCTTACATTTTTATAAGTTTTGGTCCATTTGCATATTGGGGTTTAATTGTCCAATTCCAGCTCCAGGCTGTGAGGTCTCATCCTTCTTGTTCCTCCCTTCAGTCCACCCTTGTTTATGTTTTTGGGCCTGAAAGTTGTCCTTGGTCTCCAGCAGGAAAAGGATTTGTTTTGTCTCCCTGCTCTGTGAAGGGAGCTGACTAACACTTAATATGAGGTTCAGAACTGCACCCCTAGGCAGCACAGAATCTGTAAAACATGAAAGCCCAAACTTAAGGCTCCAGTGTTCCTGTGTTGTGGGGATGTGAAGGGTGGAAGCTGATGCTCAGTATTGTTCTTTGCCTGTGCTTTGGCCCAGATGAGCTTTGATCCAAACCTGCTCCACAACAATGGACACAACGGGTACCCCAATGGTACTTCGGCAGCGCTGCGCGAGACCGGGGTCATCGAGAAGCTGCTGACCTCGTACGGCTTCATCCAGTGCTCGGAGCGGCAGGCCCGGCTCTTCTTCCACTGCTCCCAGTACAATGGCAACCTGCAGGAGCTCAAAGTAGGAGGTACCTGAGCTTTGGCACCAGTGTCTGTCACTTATCACAAAATACCCTCTGCTGCTTCTGGGGCTAAACTGCCAGTCAATAATTCACTGCTCCTGGCGGGAGCCCTTCCCAGCGCTTTGTGCAGCTTGTGGTGCAAGCTGCTGTGGAAAAGGAACAGGTGCAGTGTTAGGTCAAACTTGTCTAGCTGTGATGGAGGCAAGTACTCAGACTGTGGGAGAATTTACCTCTTGTGCTCCCTATTTCTTTGTTTTGAATTAGTTTGAGGATGGCCAAGTGTTTATCAGCATGAGGAGGCTGCAACTTCATGCTGATAATTACCATGAGAGTGAAGTTTCTAAACTGTTTCATGGCCTTTGTTGTGTTGTCTGAACTTCAGTGTGGCTTCTGCTGTGTACAGCTAGAAAGGCAGGGGGAGGGAATTGCTGTGGAATTACACCAGAATAGTTCATTGGCAACAGGAGATAATAAGCAGAGTAACCAGAAAATTTTTGCAAATCACGTGTCCTTCCTTGGTAACAAAAGGACCTGAGTTCTACTTGATTGTGTTTGGCTACAAGCAGTGAATTAAGCTCAGCCATTTAGTGATTTTTCTAAAAAACCCCAATCCCAGACAGAACTGTGAACATTGCAATGTTTGATTGTGTTGCAGATGATGTTGAGTTTGAAGTGTCTTCTGATCGCCGAACTGGAAAACCCATTGCTATTAAACTGGTGAAGATAAAGCCAGAAATATTACCTGAAGAACGAATAAATGGACAAGTTAGTGCCTATTTTCTATACCTGCATCATTTCCATCCTTTACTCCAGTACAGAAAACTGGGTTAATTTAGCATGGATATTAACTACCTCCAGTATAGTTACACTGAGATATATTTCGGTGTGCTCTGGTAAAAATTCAGAGGTTCACTTCACTCTGACTCAGTTCAGCCTCTTACTTGGCTCCAAACACTTCTTAGAGCCAAGAGGGGTTCTGTGAAATTGAAAAGTTGCAGTGTGGCATTCCCTGCTGAGTATGTAGTAGAGGATACTGAGATTCATTTGATGTACAACAATGCCACTCCTGAAATGACTAGCAATGGATTTTTTTTTTTTTTTTGACTGGTAGGTTGTGTGTGCTGTTCCTCACAATTTAGAGAGTAAATCTCCAGCTGCCCCGGGTCAAAGTCCAACAGGGAGTGTTTGCTACGAACGTAATGGGGTAAAGCTCGTGTATTTTACTTGAACTCTTCACTGATCCATCACTGTGGTCTATGAGAAAAAACAAAGAAAAAAAGCAGTTAATGTAGACAATTGACACTGCACTGAACTGTGCAGGTTTTGGCCAAAAAAAAAAAAAAAAGCATGCTTTGGTAATTACTACAGAAAATAATGTTATTTAGACAGTTTGCTTGCTTATATCTGTGGAGAACTTCCTAGAGCCAAATAGATGTTCTCTTTTAAACTTGATTAAGTTCATGTATCCTTATCTTGAACTTTATCATTTAGAAATTGGCCTTTAAAGATGGTCCTGTACAAAACCTTTCAAGTTAAGCTGCTTGTTACATACCAAAACAGCACGATGGAAAAAGAATGTTCTGCATGCCATGTTTATTATTGTTGATTTTCTCACAAAATTAAGCAGATATTGTTATTAAAATTGTGTTACTCTTGCTTTGAAACAACTATTCTGCAAATAGAGTAACTTTAGTTAATGTTAATTTACAGGAAGTATTTTACCTGACTTACACCCCAGAGGATGTTGAAGGAAATGTACAGCTGGAAACAGGAGATAAAATAAACTTTATAATTGATACAAATAAACAGTAAGTTGGCATTGCTTTTCTGACTTCATATTTTGTTTTAGTAGTCAGGCAGAATTTATACCTATTCCAAGAAATATTGCATGAAATACAATCTTAATTTTTGTTTCAGTTCTGAGTTTACAGTTTGTTTTTATTTTTCTCTAGTACTGGTGCTGTAAGTGCTCGTAACATTATGCTATTAAAAAAGAAACAAGCCCGCTGTCAAGGAGTAGTCTGTGCCATGAAAGTAAGTGATTTTATGTTTCATTTGAAAATGAAGTGCAATTTTGAAGAGTGCTGTTCAAAGTAATATTGAAGTTGTTAACAGCTCGGGCTGTGGGTGTAAATTCTGTGAACTAGTTTAAACAGCTCATCTTTGGTAGTGTTGCTCTTAACAAAGAAAGTTCCATTTATTTCTGTGTATATATTTCTTGTAATAGTCAGCTGTGTACATCTGTAAGTGCTGTGCTGGGATTCAAAGTCTGGTTTGTGTGTAACAGAACCTGTCAGATGGTTTTTGGTATGTTCCAATAATGGACAAACACTTTTTTTTTCCCTGTTCACAGGAAGCCTTTGGATTTATTGAGAGAGGTGATGTCGTGAAGGAGATATTCTTTCATTATAGTGAATTTAAAGGTGACCTAGAAACCTTACAGCCTGGTGATGATGTGGAGTTTACAATCAAAGACAGAAATGTAAGACGAAATCCAGTAAAACGGAAGCCAAGGTCCTAGGGAATAACTGCACAGCTCTCTGCTTTCCCCAGCTTTAAAAAAGGGGGGAGGAGGTTCCTTGAGGTTCATGGGGAATGTCTGTTACTTTCTCTTTTCTTAGGGCTTTTGACTGATTTTGTGCTCTTAGGGTAAAGAAGTTGCAACAGATGTTAGACTGCTGCCTCAAGGAACTGTCATTTTTGAAGATATCAGCATTGAACATTTTGAAGGAACTGTAACCAAAGTAATTCCAAAAGTACCCAGCAAAAACCAGGTGAGTTTCAGTAGTTAAATAAATTTATGTAATGCTCGTTTGATTGTATTGAATTCTAGTCAAACAGTTATTCCCATTTCTGTTTCTATTCCCAAACAGCTATTTCCCATTGCTGCATAAGCTTCATGTCACACTTAACATTTACTCTTTTTCTTAATTTCAGATCCAAAGAGGAAGAGTTAGGGTAGTGGTACATGATGGAGTGTGTGTTTTTAATGTTTCAGATACTTGCTATAAATTTTTGTGGGGTTAGGACATATCCTTAAAGCAAAATACATGGGAAAAAGGGAAAAATATTTGCTGGGATAAGCCAGATCTGTGGATTCTTGTGAGCATTACCCGTTAATGAGGCTTTTGGGCTGTAATGTTTGACTTGGAGGTGTTCATGAGCACTTCCACTAAGGTTTTAGGTGAGTCTCTTTTAGTGTGGGAATGTTTGGAGTGTTTTGAAGACATAATAAGAAAGAGCCTGCCTTTTAGAAGTGTTGTGAGTATGGTTGTAAACTTCATTCTTGAAATACAGAGAAGTCCTTCAGCAGGACATGGCTGTGGCTTAAAAAACCTTCAAGCCAACCAAGAGCTCCAAAAGCCACCTTGCATTGGGCAGGTTCCAGATGAGGAGTGGTGGAAATGGAGCAGAGCCTGAGTCCAGCAGGATTTGGCAGGAGCCCTGGTGCTGTTGGCAGCTGTGCTGAGCCCTGCAGGTGAACTCAGCTTTCCCTTGGGTTTTCTGTCCCCAGAGTGATCCATTACCCGGCCGCATCAAAGTGGACTTTGTGATTCCTAAAGAGCTTCCCTTTGGAGACAAGGATACAAAATCCAAGGTGACCTTGCTGGAGAGCGATCACGTTCGGTTCAACATTTCCACGGACAGGCGCGACAAACTGGAACGCGCCACCAACATTGAGGTTCTCCCCAACACTTTCCAGTTTACTAATGAAACCAGAGAAATGGCAAGTATCCATCTCTAAACATTTCTAATTCTTGAGGGGAAGTGAAAGTAAAACATGAATTGGGGGCTGTCTACAACAGATATAAAAATCAGTCCTGTCTTCCATTGCCTGCTCTGAAATCCAGCTCTGCAGTGCAAGCAAAGTAGAAAATTCAGAATTAATGCTCTGCATCTTTGCTTTAAAAGAATAAAATCTTAACTTTTTTTTAACATTTAAATGAAATTATATTAGGAAATTACACCTTAACTGGCCGTCTTGGATGGGATTGCTGGCTGGTTGTAGCAGACAGAAGTAATGTAGTCTTGAACTGACAGTTTAAAATTCATATACTTAAGTCTAAAGAGGTAACTACTCATCTTCCTTAGGAAAACTGGAAGACTCTAGGACTACCCTGGCTCAGATAGTGAAAAGTGTAAATAATTGGAGGAGGGACTGTGAGTGGCTTTTGTATTTCAAGTTTTTTGGCCAATCTCTATCTGAGGGTCAAGCAGAAGGATGGTAAAGAGCAGAGTTCTTTCAGTACAAGAAACTCTTTGTGGATTACAGGGACTAAGATGGATGTGCTAATCAGTATTACAGAATATCTTTCATTCCTGTAACTTGGAATGTTGATTCTGTTCCAACTACACTGTAGCTTTGCTTTGCTTTGCAATTTGGGGTTCAGTTACAGTGTTGTCACATCAGTGTGCTGTGAATTATTGTCCCTTGGCTGTAAAAAAACCCTGAGTTTTGATTTAATCCTTTGAGATGTTTGGTTTCTATCCTATAGACTTCTTGTATTTCTGCTCTGGGTACATACACCTGCCTGCCTGAGTCAAGCTGTCATGGGGGTGATAAGTGCTGGCAGCTTCTAGGAGGGTTGATTGGATTGCTGGGGTTTGTGAAAGCTGTTTAAGAGAAGAATGTTCCTAAAGGTGGAAGGTACCTTTGCACTGTCATCCAGATCCTCTAAGCTTGTCCTGAGACTTGCTAAACTGTATTAACTGGGTTGAAGGCAACATGTTAATGATTCTACCTTAATTCTGGCAGAATCTGGTACTAGGGTTTGGGGTTTTGTCAGTAGATTCTGTTTATCACTCAGCATTCCATTTCTAGTGGTTATCAGGAAGGCCTCTAAACTCCTGTGTCACATGGGACTGTGTTCCCATAACACACACCCACGGGTATGGGAGTCCTGTTTAACAGCTTCTCTGTGATTCCTCCCTTTGTGACTGGAAATCTGATGGTCCTTCTCTTAAACTTTTCTCTGAACACTGATTTTATTTCCTGTTTTTATAGATGGTTGTACATTTAGTGTGTGTTTGTATGTTTTATATGGTCCTATAGATGATCCAGTGTTTGTAGAGCTGCCCCACTGTGTTCCCTGTGTTGTGGTACTGGGAGATTCTTGAACTTCAGGCCTTGGTAGTGGCTTAAATTAATATTCTCCACCTCACTCCTCATCACAAGTTAACTTCAGGAATGAGGTGGGAAGAACTTGTCTGCATTTCAGGTTGACCAGGGCCATGAGCACCAGGGTTTGCAAGGAAGGACATTGCTTAAACCAAGTGTTTTCCCAGGATTCAGGCCCTCCTGCCAACTCCTGACACATGGAGCAGCTGCAGACAGATGTCACATACCAGGGATTAAACTGTAATTGTTTGTTTGCCTGTTCCAGGGTGTGATTGCAGCAATGAGGGATGGCTTTGGCTTCATTAAGTGTGTGGACAGGGATGCTCGGATGTTCTTCCACTTCAGTGAGATCATGGATGGAAATCAGCTCCATATTTCTGATGAAGTGGAGTTCACCGTCGTTCCTGTAAGTGGGATTAAAGTGCCTATAAAATCTCATATGTCTGTAACCTCCTATAAAATGTGTAAAATGTCTGTAACCTGATGGATTTCTTTCCCAGGATATGCTGTCTGCCCAAAGGAACCATGCCATAAGGATTAAAAAGCTTCCCAAGGGCACGGTTTCCTTCCACACCCAGTCAGAACATCGCTTTGTGGGCACTATAGACAAAGAAGCCACTCCAGCCAAAGCCACTAGCCCAAATAAAGGCAAAGAGAAGGTAATGCTGCTCTTCTGCTTGTGAATATCCCTTCTGCATTCCTGCCATTGCAGGCTGAGGCTACTTCCTTAAAATCTCTAATTCAGCTGGGTTTGGAGCACTGCTCATTCTGTATAGATGTGAACTACAGCTGATGGGAGCAGTCAGTAAAAACCAACTGCTCTGAGCAAGATAATAAAAGTATTGTTAGTAGTCATTAATTGTCATACTGTTGTTGAGGATAATTTCCAGGAGCTTGATGGGGAGTTTTTCTCCCTCCCACTACATAAGATTCTAGATAGAATTATTTAAGACTAAATTTCATGAGGAAATCTCTTGCTGTTTTGTTCTACAGTTTTAAACAATGCCAGAATACTTGAAAGTTCCAATAAATGCTTCCTGGAACTGGTGACAATACTTCCATTGCCTTTTAAAATACTGTCTGGTATCATTCAAAGCTCCTTACCCGGAGTTTGGTTGTGGTTTTGAGCAGTTATTGTAAAACCACTGAGACTTCAATGAGCAGTGCTTGAACTGTGGGTAGGAAACTCTTGATAGAGACACTGATTGCTGAAATTCTGACCTCTTGTTTTCAGGAAGCTGAGGATGGAATAATTGTGTATGATGACTGTGGAGTAAAACTGACCATTCCTTACCAGGCCAAGGATGTGGAAGGATCTACTAATCCCCAGATAGGAGATAAGGTAGAATTAAGTGTACTATTGGGAAATGCTGTTCTGGGCATTGTGGGGATGTGAGCTCCTCTTTGCCTTTACTTGGAACAAATGGAGGACAAGGCATCTATGTGATATCACCTGGAATGTTGTTTAAATGAGTCAATCTTCTGCAAGTGAAAAATACCCTCCAACCTGCTGATATATAGATGGAAATAGTGTCTTACTGTGTAACTGATGCTTTTTAAACAAAGAATTTTTATCACTAAGTGGACACCACTTGTTAAGAGGAAGTTAATTAGCATAGAGACTAAGATGGATATTGTAGAGGGAGAATATTCCCTCATGAGCATATTAGCCTGAGAGACAATGGAAAGGGAAAAAGCTTGGAGATCAAGAAGAGCAACAAAACTCAGGAGCCATTCTAGTTACTGGTTATTGTCTCTAAAAACTGAAACAAGGAGTGATGTGAGGCACATCCCACTGTGGGCCACTGATGAGCAGTGTAGGGAAAGGAGGTGATACCCATGGACAGAAAAGGCTCTCAGAAAATGTTTAAGGGGTGGAAAGCTGAGTGCTGGAGGCTGGCATGCCTTGCAGGTATCCCAGGTGTGGTGCTGCTCCCTGGAATGTAGGAAATGTCAAAAAATGACAGACAGGGTTATGGGAAAGTAGTGACTAGGAAATTACTTTCCTGGAGAGCCCAGGTGCTGCTGCAGAGCTACACAGCTTCAAAATTCGTTTGGGGGTATTTTGTTTGTGGTCATGATTTTCTTTACATGTTTCTGTCTGGTATTGATCCCCATCTCTCCACCAGGTTGAGTTCTGTGTGTGTGAAGTGAAGAGAACCGGGCTGCAGACAGCTGTTTCTGTCAGGATGCTGGGACGTAACTACAGCTCCAAGAGGCTCCTGGGATACGTGGCAGCCCTGAAAGATAACTTTGGGTTTATTGAAACAGCCAATCATGATAAGGAGATCTTCTTCCACTACAGGTGAATGACAGTTTTATTATTTGATTGTGTGTCTGTTTAGGGGGAGTGGGAGGGTGTGGAGTTTTGTTGCATTAAATCCATTTACACACACAGAGAATATATATATTTATATGTATGTGCTTAGATATCTACAGTTTTATATATCGTCTCTGCTGAACTGGTTCAGGCTTTTCTGTTAGTCAGCAGTGCTGGTGTTCTGTGCCTCTAATTCCCAGGCCAAGAAATCCAGTTGTGTTTTGTATTTGAAATGCTCACTTTCCTCAATGGAGATTCCTTGTGAAGTGGGGATTTAAATAATTTCCAATAACTGATGTGGATGTTGGGTGAGCATTACTATTGTCATGTAAATAAAAGAGAACTGTTTATCATTCTGTCCCTGTAGTGAATATTGTGGTGATATCGATAGCCTGGAACTTGGAGACACTGTGGAATACAGCTTGTCAAAAGGCAAAGGAAACAAAGTTAGTGCAGAGAAAGTAAACAAAACACATGCAGGTAAGGCTGTACCTGGTGGTCTCTGCCTGCAGGGCTCTTGGCATGTGTTGAGGGGTAAAGTTTGTTAATGATCCATTTATAATTGGAGCTGAGAGCAGGAGGATGCTCAGTGTGGGCTGGTCATTGGTTCCCTGAAGGCTGCTGCCTGTGTTTGCAGAGAACAGACAAGCACAGGCCAACAGTTGTGTGCACAGCAGCAGTTCTGTGGACCTTTAGTGTTCTCAGCCCTCCTCACTTGGGGGTTATAAGGAGAGGCTGAGTGGCAGAACTGGCCAGATCAGCACTGCACTCATTGTGCTGTACCTCACAGGGGAGATGGCAGGAGCAGGGCAGATGGGGGAGGGTGTTAAGGACTTGGGGTGGGGGGAATGCATCCTTTAGGGTTATTTGATGATTAAAGCGAGTAGGGAATGCAGTGGAAGAGAAGTGAAACACTTTGATTTGCTTTTCAAGCTTCCTGACATTAAATTTCTTGTGAAAAATTTTTCTACTTCCATGTATGAAATATCAGTGTGATTTTGATTTGGTGTCATGCAGTGCAAAATGTTGACTCCTGGTCAGTCTGAATCACTCATTTAAATCAGTTTTAAAATGTGATTAAAACAGAACTATTCTTCTATTCTCTGTCTCTTTTCAGTGAATGGTATCACTGAAGAAGCTGATCCAACTGTTTACTCTGGTAAAGTAATTCGTCCCTTGAGGAGTGTAGATCCCACACAGACAGAGTACCAGGGCATGATTGAAGTCATGGAGGATGGTAAGATTGGTTCCTTTTAATTAAATGTTCTTTTCACAAGTGCACAAGTTGAATGCACTGTAAATAGAGCTGTTGAAGGTTTTATTCATGCTACAGACTGTATCCACACTGCTAAGCTGACTGTAAAAGCAGCATTTGTAATATTGGAAATCTGAAATCAGGTGGCAAAGGCCTCTCAGTTCTGTCTCATACTTTCCCTCTTAGGTGAGATGAAAGGAGAGGTGTATCCCTTTGGAATTGTTGGCATGGCAAACAAAGGTGACTGTCTGCAGAAGGGGGAGACAGTAAAGTTCCAGCTGTGTGTGCTGGGTCAGAACGGGCAGACGATGGCTGTGAACATCACCCCGTTCCGCAGGGCCACCGTGGAGTGCGTCAAGGACCAGGTGAGGGACTGAGCACCAGGGCCGTGGGGATGGCAAAGAACTGCTCCAGCTGGCACACAGCAGCTGAGAACCTCTTCAGCACTGGAATTCAGGGAGTTGTGCCCAAACAGATTGCTCTAGACTCCAGCTCTAGGGAGCAGGTGTGGTAACCCAGGTTATGCCAGACTCTGGGTGTGACTTGAGTAAAGGTGAGCTCAGAGCCTGGTCTGGTGCTGAACCATCAGAACTGCTGGGCAGCAGATAATTCTGAAGATTTGGGTTTGAGATGTCCTAGAACTTGCTCTAACTGGTTTCTCCTGCACAGAGTATTTAAAAAATGTTGAGAAAAACAAATAAAACATGCACATACTTTGCTTCTGGAAGAAGCTTCATCACAGCATTAAGCAGCCAGTGATTACAGCTCACGTGAAATGCAAAGGCTGATCTTTGCCTTCCTTGCATCTTGGAATGATTAAAACATTAAATGCTGCAAATGCTTTCTGTTTTCACAGATACCATGCAGCACTAATTTCTAGTCATTTATGGAGAGGCTGGATGAGTACTCCTGGCTTATACATGAGTAGAATGGAAAATAGAAATAAATGGCTTCTTATCCCAGTGACAGGCTGAAAAATGGAGTGGTTGCTGATGTGTAACTTCAGGGTGGAGTCTCAGAGCTTGGGGCACTGCTCTTCTCTGTTTAAAAACAGCTGCCAGGACTTGGGGGCAGTTTTCAGAACTTGTTCTATAGACTTTAGGATTTAAATATGACTTCACGATTCCAGGAAGTGCCTGGATTTCCAGAAGTATTTTTTCCAGACAGAATGTTCTGATCACTGCAGAAATTGCATTTCTACTTCTATTAGGCAACACAGTTTTGAACTTTTATTTAAAAGTAGTTAAACTACAGTGATGAGTAATTACTGCATCTGTCTGGGTGCAGAGCAAATCAATAACCTTGTGATGTGTTGCTTTTCAGTTTGGTTTCATTAACTATGAAGTTGGTGACAGCAAAAAGCTCTTCTTCCATGTCAAAGAAGTCCAGGATGGTGTGGAACTCCAGGCTGGGGATGAAGTGGAGTTCTCCGTAATCCTGAACCAGCGCACAGGAAAATGCAGTGCCTGTAACGTGTGGCGTGTCTGGTGAGGCTTTGGGATTGAAGGGACTGACCCTGGCACAGTGTCTGCATCCCAGCAGAGCCCTGCAGGCTGGGCCTGCCTGAGCTGGATGTTCCTGGAACAGGAGCTCTGGGTTCCAGCTGGCTGCAGGGACAGCCACACCTGAGAGCTCCCAGCTCTTCCAGGGGATCCAGTGCAGGCAGCAGCAGCACTCCCAGCTCTTCTTAATTACAGATGGCTTGTTCTCTTTTTAACCTATTCTTAAACTCCCCCTGTAGCAGGAATTTGGATTCAGCCTTGCAAGTGGAAGTTGATGATAAGGAAAACTGATGGCTTTCCTGTGTGGGTGCTGGCCTCTGGCCAGCACACTCCACAGTGCTGCCACCTCTTTCTTGAAGAGCAGCTTTAATTTTTAAATAGAAAACTCATATTTTAGAGATTCTTCTTTTTGGCATGGCATTTTTTACAAGAAATGGTTTGGGGATTTTTTAACTATATACTTGACTATACACTTGAAAAAACCTGCATAATTTGTATTTCGTTTAAGCTTGAGATAGCATTTCAGCATTTAATGGAAAGCTAATGTTTTTGTCTCAAAATTCTGTGTTCCCATTGTCTTCAGAGATGTTAATGCTCTGCCATGATATGCTAGCAACTTGCAAGCCTTTATTAATTAGTGCAGTTAAATTAGAGTCACAGAATGGGTTGGATTGGAGGGGAACTTAAAAAACCATCTCGTTCCACCTCTGCTGTGGGCAGGAGCACCTGCCACTATCCCAGGCTGCTCCAAGCCCCATCCAGCCTGGCCCTGGACACTTCCAGGGATCCAGGGGCAGCCACAGCTTCTCTGGGCAGTAGAAATGTAGGAAACCTCTGGTTTAGGTGGGCATGAGAGTAAATACAAGAGCCCTAAAGAACACCCTCTGGAGAGCACTGAGCTCCTGCTAGTGCAGAGTTCCAGTGTGGACAGCAAGGTTTGGGGCAGGGCCAAGCCATCAGCCAGGTGTGCTGTCACACAGCATCAGTCCTGCAGCCTGTCACTGCTCTGAATGACTGTGCTCAAGGCCTGTGAAAGCCTGGGGTGCCTTTCCCAGCTCGGGGGTGACCCTGCCCCGTGTGTGCTCTGTTGCAGCGAAGGCGCCAAGGCCGTGGCTGCTCCGCGTCCCGATAGACTCGTGAACCGTCTAAAGAGCATCAACCTGGACGATGCCAACGCCCCGCGGCTCACGGTGCTCCGCCAGCCCCGCGGCCCCGACAACTCAAAGGTACTGACAGGACACTGGGGCAGCACTGCTGCAGGGCTGGGCTGGGCAAAAACACTGCTGCCTCTGTCAGGGGAGCACGGCACTGCTGCCTCTGTCAGGGAGCACAGCACTGCTGCCTCTGTCAGGGGAGCACAGCACTGCTGCCTCTGTCAGGGGAGCACAGCACTGCTGCCTCTGTCAGGGAGCACGGCACTGCTGCCTCTGTCAGGGGAGCACGGCACTGCTGCCTCTGTCAGGGGAACGCAGCACTGCTGCCTCTGTCAGGGAGCACAGCACTGCTGCCTCTGTCAGGGAGCACGGCACTGCTGCCTCTGTCAGGGAGCACAGCACTGCTGCCTCTGTCAGGGAGCACAGCACTGCTGCCTCTGTCAGGGAGCACAGCACTGCTGCCTCTGTCAGGGAGCACAGCACTGCTGCCTCTGTCAGGGGAGCACAGCACTGCTGCCTCTGTCAGGGGAGCACAGCACTGCTGCCTCTGTCAGGGGAGCACGGCACTGCTGCCTCTGTCAGGGAGCACGGCACTGCTGCCTCTGTCAGGGGAGCACGGCACTGCTGCCTCTGTCAGGGGAATGCAGCACTGCTGCCTCTGTCAGGGGAATGCAGCACTGCTGCCTCTGTCAGGGGAATGCAGCACTGCTGCCTCTCTCAGGGGAACGCAGCACTGCTGCCTCTGTCAGGGGAGCACAGCACTGCTGCCTCTGTCAGGGGAGCACAGCACTGCTGCCTCTGTCGGGGCCCTGAGCTGTCAGCACCTGGTGTGTGCTGCTGTTGTGCAGTGTCAGGGTGGGTTGTGTTTGTGCACAGTGCTGTGCCCTTTGCCTTGCTGCGTGCTGTACTTTCAGAGGAGCACACAGGAGAGAAGCAACTCACTGCTGCCTGTGTTGGAGCCTTTCTGTCGTGGTTTGTCTTGGCTGTCTTAGTTTGCTCTTCATTTATAAACCTCAGAGGTAGCAAGTGAAGTCCATTTACCTAGACGTGGCTTTCACACAAGGTTCTGCCACTTCTTGATAAGCAGGAGAAAAGTGTCTGGAATGTCTGCGGTGTTTTGGACTGCAAAGAACATCCCACAGAACCTGTTTTGTTGCTGTCTCTGTTTCTGAAAACAAACATGACTAATTAGAAAGGCGCTGCTTGGGTGGAACTGACCAGGCTCTGCCTCAAAGCCCAGTGGCAGCTTCACAGTTGGACTTGATGATCTTAAAGCCCTTTTCCAGTCTAAGTGATTTCATGACCGTGTGGTGCTGGAGCTAAAAGTTTGTCCTGTTTTCTTTGCAGGGATTTGGTGCAGAGAGAAAGATCCGCCAGGCTGGTGTTATAGACTGATCCCAACCCCACGGCGACGTTGGGCCGCGCGGTGGGGCTGGCGAAGGGTACTGAATATCTCCCTGTTCACCCCTTCCTCCAAATTCTCAGAAGCTATTCCACCAGTTTTAACACCTTCTCATGTTATGTTTAAAATTAAATTTACGAAACCATTTTAAATTTCTGCACAGTTGCATTCTGGAGAACTTTAAGGTGGCGCCTTATAGTATCACATTTTAGAAGCTTGTTTTGAATGGTGCATTTAACGCAACTGGTAACTGCAATCTCCATTGCCTCTGTGAGTAAACATAGACAGCTCTGCTCGGGCAGACCTTGTGGAATTCTGCACTACAGTTATTATGCTTTATCCTTGTTTTTGGCCAAGGTTTATTATGCCTTAGTGCTCAGTTGCATTATCTTCCTTCCCAAGTGGAAGGAAGGACTCACTTAAGCTCACTCTGCTCAAATTCTGAGGACCATGTGAGGGTGGAATAAGTTCAGTTTCTATCAGATCTCCACAAACATTCAGATACCTGGAGTTGATGGCCAAATGTTACAGTGTTTTCCTAGTTCATTTAACTTGACTCCTTTAGCCAGTCCTTAGAGCTCAGTGCAAGTCTCTCCCAGGGTCGGTGGATTTTGTAGTGTTCTGGAACAGACAGTGCAGAATTTCATAAGGCTGAGGTGTGCCATCAGTGTGGTAATTTAAATATATTTAAAACAATGCACAAATCTGCTGCTGCTTAGAACACTGCAGCTTCTAAACCCAGTTTCTTTTACTGATTTAAATTTAAAAAAGAAAGAAGTTGTGCCTGAAGTGGATACATTTTTTTTGTTCTTTTTGCAGCCGGCACCCAGTGTACTGTAAGAGAATAAATACTTAGGCTTTCCATAGCTGTATTGAGACTTTCATCAAGGTGAATAGTTGATGTCTGTGTGCTTTTTTTTTTTTGGTTTATTTTATTTGTTTTGCTTTTTTGTTTTGGTTTTTTTTCTGGGTTTTTTTTTTTTCCCCTCCCCTGCTCCCCTCCCTCCATTTCCCCAGTCACACTTTATCAAGCAAGAAAACTGAATGATTGGTCTAAGTATTACTTTAACCAAAAAGATCAGGAGTTACTTTTTGGAATAGAGGGCAGTACTGTGGTTTGGTTTGGGTTTTTTGTTTTGGTTTTGTTTTTTGGTTTTTTTTTTTTTTTTTTTTTGGTTAATTTTTTTCCCCCCTTTTTTTTTTTCATGTTACCTCTATTCTCAATTTAGGGTTTTCTTCTCTGGGAGATGCATTATCTTTGTAAAACAAAACATTGCTTTCTCCAATTTTTTTTCTGTTAATGGCAAAGAATGGAAATAGAATAAAGTTTTACTGATTTTGAAAAAAGCTTCACTGTGCTCAGTCTCTTCTTTCCTCAGCGAGGGCTGTGTTAGACCTGCATTGTCCCCACCACAGGCTGGGTCCTGGTGCCTCCCACTCTCACACCACCCCCAGGGATTTCTGTTTTATTCCAGTTTGCCCAAAGCAGGGAGCTTCCCGAAAGGCTCCATCAGCACCACGCTATATTTATATTATAACAAACAGCAACATTCATTGGGTACAAACCCATCCCATCACTGCTAATTAGCATCCAACCCCTATTTAGGAGTTCTGTGTCTCTCCCTTCTGTGCTCATCAGTTTTCTTCATTGGAGGCAGGGTCTGTTTGCAGCAGGGGTCAGCGTGCCGTGCTTGTGATCCCCAGTGCTGGAATTCCTTCGCCGGTTCCTGCTCCCTGCTAGGGCCTCTGTGCCACAGCCCCTTCCTCCTGGGCTTGTGCTCTCTTACCCTTAAAACAGAAGACGAGCCAAGTGCGGGACGCTCACTCACACTGCAGTTACTCACCCAGAGCTGCCCAGCTCCAGCTGCTCTTTAGCAGCTTTTAAAAAAGCACAAAGTCTGATTTAAACCCTTATCAAATCCCGGGAGGCTCGGTGTCATTCCGAATTTAAAAACCACAGGGTGTGGGTTCGGTGTCCTTCCCCCCGTTAACGCCCTGCGCTTCGGCTTTGGTGCCGTTCCCTCTCTAAATCCCCTGGGCTCGGTCGGTGCCGTTCCCCCGTGGAAGGTCCGGGGCGCGGGGCCGGCGCCGTTCCCCGTTTAAAGCCCCGTGGTTCGGGCTCGGTGCCGCTGCCGGTTCGGAGCCCCCGTGCCGGTGCTGCCGTGTCCCTCCCGTGTCCCTTACGTGTCGCGCCCGTGTCCCGTCGTGTTCCTCCCGTGTCCCGCCGTGTCCTGTGTCCCTCCCGTGTCCCCTGTCTCTCCCGTGTTCCTCCCGTGCCCCGCCGTGTCCCTCCCGTGTCCCGCCGTGTCCTCTGTCCCTCCCGTGTCCCGCCGTGTCCCCTGTTCCTCCCGTGTCCCGCCGTGTCCCTCCCGTGTCCCGCCGTGTCCCCTGTCCCTCCCGTGTCCCTCCCGTGTCCCGCCGTGTCCCTGTCTCTTCCGTGTCCCTCCCGTGCCCCGCCGTGTCCCTCCCGTGTCCCCTGTCCCTCCCGTGTCCCTCCCGTGTCCCTCCCGTGTCCCGCCGTGTCGCGCCCGTGTCGCGTGTGCGGAAGCGGCGCGGGCGGTGACGCGCGGGCGGGAGGCGGAAGCGGCGCGGGGCGATCGCGGGGCGGCGGCGGCGGCGGGGCCGGGCCGGGCCCGGCGAGGCCGCGGGGCCATGACCGAGTACAAGCTGGTGGTGGTGGGCGCCGGCGGCGTGGGCAAGAGCGCGCTGACCATCCAGCTCATCCAGAACCACTTCGTGGACGAGTACGACCCCACCATCGAGGTGCGCGGGGCCGCGGGTGCGGGAGCCGGGGCGGGCTCCGAGCCGCGGGCTGCGGAAGGCGGGGGAAGCTCCCCCGAGCCGAGGGCGCTGCCCGCGCCGGGCAGGAGCGGAGCCGCCGCCGGGTCCCGGCAGCACAGCCCGGCCCGCGGCTCTGGGAGCGGCTCCTGCCCCGTTCTGCCTCGGGCTTCCGAAAGCAGCCACGGGCAACCAAAAAGGCCCCCACGGGTCTGTGCAGGGCGTGGGTTCTGCGCACAGGAACGGTGTTTATGATACTCTTCTCTTTTTTTCTTTCTCCTGTTGAGGAATTTCTTTAAAGCAACAGGAGTGCTGTGTTTTGTAACAAAGGATGAGAGGGCTTAGAGTCTCAATTAAAATGGGGTATTTGGGTATTGTTTAAAATGTGATAGTTCGAGTAATATTATAATATTGTAGTTTTAGATATTGGTAGTTTTTCATCAGAGATGGATGAGAATCACAAAATCCAGCTTGGTTTGGGTTGGAAAAAACCTTAAAGCCCATCTCGTTCCACCCGCTGCCATGGGCAGGGACACCTCCCACTGTCCCAGGCTGCTCCAAGCCCTGTCCAACCTGGCCTTGGACACCTGCAGGGACCCACGGGCAGCCACATCTTCTGTAGAACAGCTGGAAAAGCTCCTCCTGTGCTTTTATCATCATCATTATTTTTGGTTTTGCTCCGTACACGCTGGGGTGGCAGGAGCAGGGCAGGGCTCACTCCCGGTGCCCTGTGTTGCAGGACTCGTACCGCAAGCAGGTGGTGATCGATGGCGAGACGTGCCTGCTGGACATCCTGGACACGGCGGGGCAGGAGGAGTACAGCGCCATGAGGGACCAGTACATGAGGACAGGGGAGGGCTTCCTCTGCGTGTTCGCCATCAACAACAGTAAATCCTTCGCCGACATCAACCTCTACAGGTACAGCTGGGGCTGCCCCACGAGCAGGGCATGGGAACAGGGCAGGGACACTGGCAGAGAGAAGCACTGAAGTGCCTCAGTGGAGGCTCAGTAACGGACGAATATTAAATCTCCTGCTTCTTTCAGAAAGTTTTGTCACTGTGCTTTTGCCTTGTTTGCAGGAGAAGCATTTTTTCAATCCCTTTACAGTTTTTAGCTTTTATTTCCCCACTCACTCTTAGCTTGAAAGAGTTCTGGGCTGGACCAGTACAGGAGTCACTTCAGACTCGTGCTGACTTCCTTCCAAGTGGGTCATGTTGATAAATAACATAGAGAATGCACAGAATCACAGACAGGGGAGGGACTGGAAGGGACTTTAAAGCTCGTCCATGTCAGGGACACCTTTCACTATCCCAGATTGCGCCAAGGCTCAGTGTCCAACCTGGCGTTGGGCACTTCCAGGGATCCAGGGGCCGCCACAGCTGTGCCAGGGCCTCATCACCACCTTTAGTCAGTTAAGACTGGGATGGTTTTTAGGGTTTTTTTGTGTTAATCCTATCATCAATCCGTATAAACATCTCCAAGGGGAGCCAAGAGAGCAGTGTCAGACTCTTCCATGGTGCCCAGGGACAGGACAAGGGGCAGTGGCCATAAACTAAACCACAAGAAGTTCCACCTCAACATGAGGAAAGATTTCTTTCCCTGAGGGTGACAGAGCCCTGGAACAGCTGCCCAGAGAGCTGTGGAGTCTCCCTCTCCAGACACATCCAAAACCCACCAGGATGTGGTCACCTGCTGCAGGTGACTCTCCCTTGGCAGAGGGGTTGGACTGGGTGATCTCCAGAGGGCCCTTCCAGCCCCAGCTGCTCTGGGATTCTGTGAGTCTGATGCCATTTACAGCTACAGAAAATGTAGCTCACCCATCTCTAAGAAAATGGGTGGGAAATCCAGAGTGGAGTTATCCATGGACAGAAATTGAAGTGTACAAAGTGCTCGGCCATCCTGCTGATCCCTGAGGCCCTGCTCCCCTTTAATGTGTTTGTGTGGCACAAGGTTGTTTGAATACTGAACTAAACCACTTTTTATGTTTAGAAAATAGTTCACAATTTTTTTTTTTTTTCATTTGTCTTCCTAAAGAGAACAGATCAAGAGAGTGAAGGACTCGGATGACGTGCCCATGGTGCTGGTGGGGAACAAGTGTGATCTGCCCACGAGAACAGTGGACACAAAACAGGCCCAAGAATTGGCAAAAAGCTACGGAATCCCCTTCATAGAGACCTCTGCAAAAACGAGACAGGTGAGGGGCTCCCCCAGGGGCTGACTTCCTCCTGGGAAATGCAGGAATGACATTTTCCCACGTGCTTCTGCTTTATTTACAGGGGAAGCAGTTTTTCAATCCCTTTACAGTTTTTAGCTTTTATTTCCCCACTCACTCTTAGCTTGAAAGAGTTCTGGGCTGGACCAGTACAGGAACACTTCAGACTCGTCCTGATTTCCTTCCAAGTGGGTCATGTTGATAAATAACATAGAGAATAAAAGAATTTCAGCTCCCTTGAAGTTACTAAATAAAACTTAAAAACTAACTAGGGAAAAAAAATTCAGAATAATAAACGTAACTAAAATCAGTAAATGTACAGATAAAGAGACCTGCAGTGGTTTTATGGAAAATTACATAACAAGAAAAAATAGCACATGCCCAAAAAAAAGTTTAAAAAATTCACTTTTGCTATCAAAACATTCAGTAAATACAACCACCAAAACCCCCTCTTAACAGACCTCCAAAACCATAAAAAACCTCCCAATAAGAAACAAATGCCTGCAAAATAACTCCTAAGAAATAATTCTTATGTCTTAAATAAGAAACACATCTTAATTACAATAAATAAATACTTTATTATAAAGTCTCTCAAAACACTCAGAAGAAAAAGAAACTCAGCTACTTTCTACTGCTTCAAATTATGTTAAAAATTTGATTGCAACCAATTCCAGCACCGCTCAGTGCTGGCAGGAAGAGCAGCAGAGTTTCAGCTGCGCTCCCTGGGGAGTGTCAGAGGCTGAGCTCACCCCAGACCTGCCTGGTTCTCTTGGCTCGTTAATGAAAGCCAATTAGCAGATTATGATTGCAGACAGAATTCCCCAGACTGGACTAATGGGCTTCTCCAAAGCCTCCTTGGCCACGTGGGGCTGTGCAGCCAGCCCTGCTCAGCCTGCAGCAGGGGAACAGAGCAGGGAAGGTGCAATTAATTACTGAGCAGCAGCCAGAAAATCCTAAAGAGTCGAATTCTAAGAATTCTAAAATTAGGCAAGGAGTAGCTTGTTTCCTGTGTGGAGCCTCCCTGAGGTTTCCATGTTTATTTTAGTGGTTGTTACCCCAGGAGGAATCAGGAGTGTAAGGAGAGGGTTTGGGACATCCTCTGGGGTTTCTTCCTCTTAGGAGCCACAGGACAAGCTGGGCGCTGCTCTTCCTGTAGAATTGTGTCTTCCAAATCCATTAAGGGGTTCTGGGATGGGCAGGTCAGTGACTTCAAAAGCTTCAGGGAAGGAAACCTGAAGTGCTTTCAGGGAAGAAAACCTTGTGTTTGCATTCAGGGTGTGGAAGATGCTTTTTACACGCTGGTGAGGGAGATCCGGCAGTACCGGATGAAGAAGCTGAACAGCAGCGAGGATGGGAACCAGGGCTGCATGGGATTGTCCTGCCTGGTCATGTGAGAAGGTGAGCTCCCCTTCTCCCCTGGCCTCTTGCCTCTTTGCCTTCCAGCAGTTGATAAGTGTGGCTTAGAAATGCTGGTTGCTGTAGGTGGGGTTTTCCCCTTTTATAGAACCTGTTGGTTCCCAGAGATTTGGATCCTGCAATGTTTTAATGCTCAAAAAAGAAAAATTCCCCTCTAATTCTGGATTTGGATCCTGCAATGTTTTAATGCTCAAAAAAGAAAATTTCCCCTCTACGTTGGTGACAGAGCTTCAGAAAAGGAATTTTCATTCACATCACCCTCTTGGCTGATGGGTGGATGGAACAAGATGATCTCTAAGGCTGCTTCCAACCCAAAACATTCCATGATTTCCACTGATTTCAATGGTGTGACTTTCTGTGTCATTCCTTTCTGTCCCTGTCCTTTGGGAAACCATTTGGACTGTTTGGAGAACGTGTAATTTCTGAAGAAACACCTTGAAAGAGGGGTGTGCACAGCTGTGCTCCTGAGTGATTGACTCCTGCACTGCTTCCCCTGAGCTGTGTTCCTCTGGAACGTGCCCATTCTGGGATTAACCACATAAAACGGTGCAAATAATGAAATCTGAGTTCCCAGCTGAGAGCAATTCCTTTCCACAATTCCCTGAAAGATGTTGCTCGTGACTATGAAAACAGACAGACCAGCCCAGGGCTTGCACTGCTGCACTGCGGGGCAGAGCTAATTAGTGCTAATTGGAGGTGCCGTTCTGTTGCAGATGCCAAGAAAACGTGGTTCAGGTGCAGCTGCTGGACGAGCCTCGATCTCCTGTGCTGCCTCTCCTGCTGATCCCTGCAGTGTTCTGGTGCCAGTGACAGACTCTGGGCACCAGAGTTCATTAGCACAAGGTCCTTCTCCGTGCTCCATCTGAAGAGAACATCCATGGCATCTACCTCCCTGCTCAGCTCACGGAGCAGCAGCACCTCTGGATGTGCTGGGATCCTTTTCTCACTGTGTCACCTGGGTTTGTTCAAGAAGAAAACCAGTCACGAAAGTGAACTATAGAGACTAAATGCTGTGAAAAAAAGATGACACTTTACCTCTAGAGTAAAAGCTAGAAGTGCTGTGTGTCCCCTGTCTGTTGGATTCCGTGCAGTGCTGTCAGAGGAGTGGCACAGAGTAATGTCACACGGGCTGGTGCCACCAGGAGTGCCCCTGTCCCCTCTCAGCTGGGTGCCTGCTCTCTGTGCACCTGTACAGCAAAAGTGCAACATCTCCAGTGCCAGGAGTGCCACCTACCTGATCCTCCATGTCTGTAATAAAAAGGAAAACCTTTCCTAACTAAGTGCCTGTTTGCTAAGAAGATTTGAAGTTGTCCCTTGGGTTGAGGAAAACCCCAAGGACTGGAATTTCTTGGGAGCTCATTGTCTCAAGCAGGCAAGTGTGCTGTGGGTGATCTGTGCCTGACAGGATCCTCCAGCAGGAATTTGGAGGCTGGAAGGTTCAGCAGGCACTTGCGAGACTCTTGGACAAGGGAGGGGACACACTGCATCTGTGTTTTACTTTCTTTGTGGGTGGAACAGTTTATATACTGTATTGTTTTCCTGCAGCATTCAGATCTCTTCCAAGTTGGACCAAACCTGTCAGCTGTTCATTTTTAACACGAACTGCCAACATTTCTGGGCAGCTTCTCACTAATTAATCTGGTAACTGGAGGTTGCTTTGAACAGCTGCTACTCAGCTCTCTGTAACTTGCAAATCGTTTTATTCTGGATTATTTTCTTACCACAGACTGTAAAGAGTCTCTTCAAAATGTGTCTAGACTGTAAAATGTAGTTGGAGTTTCCTTGTCAGGGAAGGAGTGTGGGGGGTTGGGGTTGGCTCTGTCAGGGCTGCAGAAAGTGGCTGCTCCATCCCTGGAAGTGCCCAGGGCCAGCTTGGAGCAGCCTGGGATAGAGGGAGGTCCCTGCCCGTGGCAGGGCTGGGATGAGATGAGTTTTAAGGTCCTTTCCAACCCAAACCACTCTGGGATTCTGGGATGAGATGAGTTTTAAGGTCCTTTCCAACCCAAACCACTCTGGGATTCTGGGATGAGATGAGTTTTAAGGTCCTTTCCAACCCAAACCACTCTGGGATTCTGGGATGAGATGAGTTTTAAGGTCCTTTCCAACCCAAACCATTCTGGGATTCTGTGATGAGGGGGAGAGCTGCCACAGACACCTGAGCTTCTGATTGCAGCATCCTTGCAAAATGAGGAAGGGAAGGAGTTCAGTGGTGGCCTCAGGAGGTGTGGGACAGACTGGTGGGAATTCTGGGCTCACCCTGACAGCCTCCAGCTGAGGGAATTGTGAGTTCTCACAATCTCCTAAATCTGAGTTCTTCCCAGAACAAAACAGCCTCCCCTCGTTCCCTGGGTGCACAGGAGTGGTCACCACTGCAAAACCTCCCTGGAATGCCTGTCCTGCCCTGGTCCCTGTGCTGCTGGGACAGGAGAGCTGAATTCCCAGCTCCTCTGGGGCAGGAGGAAGGAGCCCTCAGCCAACAGAGGGAGCATTCGGTCAGTGCCAGGCCAGCAGAGCAGGGGAATTGCAGGAGGCTCAGTTTCAGGTTGTTGGTGTCAGTCACACATCTTAATTTGGAGTGCTCAATTTCAAATGGGCATTAGAAATCAGTAAACAGAGAGAGAAGAATTCTTCCCTTTTAATATTGCTTCCATCACTACTTACAGTCTTAATTCTCTTCTGGGAATGAAGAGGATCAATCTGCATCACATTTTCTTTATCTGTGATAATCCTTATAAATATCCTTTTCTCAATTTATTTTAACTTTGACTGACGTGACTGATAAGAATTAAACCCACAAAAAATTTAACATAAAATATTCTTTTCCAGCAACATACACACAGTGGTGGGCAGAACTGTGGGGACCATTGGCTGTGGCTTGAGTTTGATGTTTCCTAGAAAAGCTGTGGCTGCCCCATCCCTGGAAGTGTTCAAGGCCAGGATGGAGCAGCCTAGGACCATGGGAGGTCTCCCTGCCCATGGAATGAGCTTTAGGGTCCCTTCCAGCCCAAACCATTCCATGATCTCGTGCTGCAGGTTAAACCTGACACAGCTGCCACCACTGCACAGGCAGGGCTGAGGAGGCTTTGTCAGGATGAGATTTGTGTGGAAGCCTTCCCTGTGGCAGGAGATGAGGGTCTGCTCCTGAGGAGGTGTGTGGCACATGGGCAGTCAGTTCATAAAAACACCTCTGGGAAATGGGAAAAAGCTTTTGGGATGCAGGAAGGGGCAGTGTGGAGTTTGTGAGGACACTGAACAGTGACATTCTGTCATGCAGGTCTGTGGGTGGGGTTTAATTTCTTGGGAAATGCAGGAATTGCTCAGGGCACTGCTGTGGCCATGGGAAGCCTCTGGCATTTATGTTTAAAGGCTGTGTGGTTAACCTGGAGAATTCTTTGGATGGAGGTTCATCATAGCAACGTTTCACACTGCTCAGCATGCTCTGGCATTAAAATGTACCAGCTGGAGCTCCAAAAGCTGGGAATTCTCAGAAATGTGTGGGAACTGACTGGAAAACTCATCTGCTTCTCTTTGCTGTTCTCTTTCTCTTGGGCTCTATAAAACCTGAAAAGGGAAAAAGCCCTGGTGAGGATAGGTCTGTATTCGTGTCACCTTTGGAACCTTTAGAAGGGTTTTTAGGATATTTTCAGTTTTTAGGATGCTGCAGAGCTAACCTGCACAGGTGATACTCCCAACTCCATCAGTGTAGTTCCAAATCCAGCAAAAAATACAAAACCAGGGTGGTGAAATGAATGGTTATAATTTGTTTCTAGCTGTCTCACAGAGAACTCTGGGTTTGGTGGCAGCCAAGAACTGGAAGGACAAACCCCTGTGAACTTCTAGGAAAGTTATTTAGAAGATAAGCACAGAAGGTTCTGCACAAGACAGGTCCCTGGAAAAAGTGGTTTAGTAGATTTGATCCAAATATTGTTATTTAGAACAGCACAACTCTGTGCTAGTGCCAAGCTGGTTTCACTGCCCTGACTGGGCAGGACAGATATGAGCAACTTTTGAGGTAAAATATTAGAAAAGGGTGAAGCTCTTGTTCAGAATTCCAAGTGCCAATGGCTGTAACAGGAGTTTCTGTTGCTGTGGCTGAGCACAGCTCTGCAAGGAGCCACTGGGACTCTGTGGCTGCTCCTCTCTGTGCCCCACTCCTTGGTCTTGTTCAAACACTGCTCACATTCTGCCCTTGTCCTTGCCAGGACTTTGGATTTTAACCAGGCTCTTTAAGCTGCCATCACTTTTAGTACAGCTCAGACTTAGAATTGGATTTCAAGCAGCCTCAGGCCTGTGGAAGTTTGAATCACATTCTGACCTGTCTGTGCTCCTCAAAAACCCCAAACCTTGAGTGTCTAACCCTCAGGATGGTCGGGAAATGTTGGGATCTGGATTTTTAACCCAAGGGCTAATTTGTTGTTACATTGTTTAATTATTTGCTTTCAATAATGCATCTCTTTTGGTTTGAATTGAAGTAAATTATTTTGCTTCTTAAATAACTTTTTTAAAGAATAAACTTTGAATTCTTTGGTTGTTTTCTTTGGGTTCTGGGCATGGGATCCATGATTGGGTTACAGGAGGTTTATCCCAGTGCCTGTGGGGTATCTGTGGGGTGGGATTTACTCCATTCTGTCATGGGGCAGGGGCAGCTCTATCACAGATGTGCCCTAGAGCATCAGTGAGCAGTGAGAGTGGCCTTGAGACCTGCCTCAGGCTTGGTCCAGAGTCCAGTTTTACTGAATTCACCAATCTGCATCTTGCTGCTGCTGAATCTGTTTGCAGTGGGGTCCCTCATGCTGACTTACATTAAAAAATAGAGAGGGAAGCTTCTTTACTTGTATTCCAATGGCAAAACCAGCTATTAAGTTACTGCTGTGCCCAAATCATGCTCTGTTAGGCTTTTAAATTGCTTGATTCAGTCTTCTAAAATACTTCCCTGTTGCCTTCCCTCCTGCAAGAAGGCAAATTGTGTCAGACCACACAGTCAGGAAATGTGCTTCAAGGGTATTTCTCCTCAAACCTTGTGTCAGGCATCTGAAACCTGGAGTCCAACGTGGGAATTAAAAACCAGACCCCCCAGGAATGGGGGCACAGAGCTCCTGCCCCAGCAGTCACTGCCTGTCCCCAGAGGATTCACAGCCTGAGCTGGGGGCTGAACCCCAAAGGTTTCTGGGCTTGCTGGGAAGGTTTGTTCCCTGCTATGGGTTTGTCCCTGCACCAGCCTGGTCCTACAAACCAGCTCCCTGCTGAGGAACTGCTTTTGGCTGTGCCCTGGGACAGAGGCTGATCCCTGGGGGATCCGTGCAGGGGATGACTGAGAGCAGGGTGGGGAGAGGAGAATTTGCTGAGGGTTTCCCCAATCCTGGGGCAGTGGATCCAAGCTCCAGCACAGCCAGGAGTGCCCTGCTGAGATCCAGGTTATCCCCTCTCTGTTCATGCTCCTCCTCTTCAGGAGTTTTAAGCATTTTCTAGCAAAGCTTGCCCCATGGCTCTGTCTGGGAGCTGCCCCTGTGCCGTGCTGGAGGAAGATCCTGCTCAGTGACCCAAGCTGCCAAATTTCTGGCACGTCCAACCATTTTCCCTTGGCTGGACCTGGGTGGAACAAGGGCAGCTCAGGGGTAAAAGTGTGGGGGTTTAGAGCCACTCCAAAACCTCTGTGTGTGAATCACTCACGTTCCAGCTGAAAAAAGAGTGGGAAGATGTTGGTGCTTCTTTTTTTGTGTTAGAGGGATTAACACAGCAGAGTCACAGTTTCATCTTGGGACTCAGTTGTTTATGAATTCTTATCTATAGCACAGTCTCACAAGTTGTGAGCTCTAACTAGTAAGTTAGAAAATGGAGGTGGCTCTAACTCTTTCCAAGATTATTTAAGCACTAATCACCCAATAATGAGGTGACACCTATATTATTTATACTTTTAACCCAATAATTGACCACCCAAGGCCCACAATGTGGGCCTTTTCACCCAATTAGAAAAAAACCACCCAAAACCACAAAGAAGAAGGTGAAGAAGAAGGACTTAGACAACGCCTCAAATCCTCCATATTGCCCCATATATATTACTAGATACCAAACCCTACATTTTCAGCTTCCAGAATTCCAACAGGAAGACAGGCTGTTTGTGTCAGTCCCTGAGTCTGCACAGGCCCTGGATCTAACTTTAGCACAGTGTGCCCAGGCTTTACTCAGATTTCCACCATGAGCCCACCCAAGCTGACCCTGTGATTAAAAAAGCTGAGGGATCAAGAGACGATCAAGATTCTTCTCTTGAGGAAGATGACCTCTGTATCCTAAAGGTTATTTTTGGTTTCAGATGTGAATCCCAAGATCCTAAGGAGGGTTAAGGGCAGATATAGTCTCCTTGTGGGAGAGCAAACAAGAAGGAGACAGATTTTATGGACCTTGAGTGAAACTGATACACAATAATGTGGTGTGGAGACTCTCAAACTTGGGGATGGGTGAGGGCAAAAAGAATTCAGAACCTGAAGATTTTATCAGCATCAGTGGGAGACCAAAGCTGTACCAGCATCCCAGCTTTGCCCTTGTGCTGCACCTCTGCAGGTTGGAGGGAGTGAAATTTACATTCTTGGGGAATAACAGGGAAGTGGGGATAAAATTTCCTAAATTCCAGAGATTTTCTCAATTGTCACCCAGCTTGTCTTGAAGTTGTGCCCATCAAATAGTGGCACATGTCTTCCAGAGAGCTCCTGGATGCTGTGGAAATTATCCCAGCTGGAGAAGCTGTGCCAGGTCTCAGCTCACGTCACTTCACTGGCTGTGCCACAAGATTCCTGTGCTCCTAAGGACAAAATCCATGCCTTGCTATTTCCAGCTTTGTATTTTATTTTATTTGTGCAGGTGACTCTCTCACCTATTCCAGCCTTCTTCTTGGGCAAGGCCTTTCCAGAGCTGTTCGTGCAAAATGTGGCACAGGAATCCCTTGGATGCACAAATAATTCCAAATAATGGTGTCTGCTCCAGGTGGTTTTTCTGTTCCCTTCAATGCTCTGCCCAAAGCCACCCTTTAAACCACTGCCAGACTGTGCCCAAATGCTTTGTCCTATTCCAGGACAGTTTTTCAACACCATCAAGAATTGAAGCACAAACAAACATGTTTGACATCAAAACTATTTTATCCTCCTGACCTGTTCAGTTTCACCACTTCCCACCAGAAATCTGAATCAGAAGCTCAGAGTTATCCTGGCAGCACACAGGACACAACAAACTCTGGCCTTTCTCTTCTCACAGGAGGTGTTTTCCAGCTGCAGGTGAGAGCTGAAGAAGGTTTGAGGACACCCTAAAGGAGGGTACAGCCCCCAAAGCCAATATGCTGGAAAGAACCTGCTTCAAATGAAGCCAGGAGGTGCCTCCCAACCTGGGAGCTGCTCTGCAGACCCAAGGTTGAGGCAGGAGCTCCCTGATACACCTTGGGCTTGACTGAGAGCTGCTCTCTGTCAGATACACCTCGTCACAGACCTGATTATCAGATCAACATTGTGACACAAAGCTTGAAAAAGGCAGTTCCTGAAAAGCTCAGGAACAAACTGTGACTCCTTGCACTTTCCTTTTATTTACTGGATTTAGCTGGGAAGAAGTGAGGACAGCTGGGCAACCCTGTTGGTAAAATCCAGGCTTTCAAACAGATCCCTCCCTCAGGAAAAATCTCTGAACAGCTCAGGTAAGAGCACATGGTTTGTACCTATCCACAGCCCCTGTTCTGATTGGCAATTTCCTTTAAACCTTTGGTTCAGCACAGAAGGCATCAGGTTTAGTCTCCCTTAAAAGACTGAATGCCACAGACCACATTAGAAAGGTGCAGCTGCCCTGGAAAGCAGAAATCTGGCCAGACACCAGGTGACACTCCACAAAATGTAAAATGCAAACCTGACTTAAAGAAAAACATTAATTAAATTTGAGCCCTGCTTTCACCTGTTTCAGTGCAAGTGCTTGTGGCTGCACTTTAAATAGTGCCACAGTTGATCTCCACTCTCCTTTTAGAGTGGGAGAGTCTGATTACAGGGAAGGGAAAGCAGTAAAATTAGTGTTGGGCTGACAGGCAGTCACTTGGCCCCTCGTGCTTGGGGACTCTGGGGTGTCACTGAGGCTCTGCAAACGCTGCTACCATGTCCCGGGTGAGAATTCCAGGTAGGTCTGAAAGCCAAGTGTGAGCCAAGGGGCCACAGGACAGGTTCCAGGCCCACAGCCTCGGAGATTTGGATGTGTGGTGGCCAGGGGACCTCACTGGGGCCTTTGGGCATTTTTCTTCCTGCTTGGAGGTGTTTTTGGATAGAGCAGTAAAGAAATTGTGTTACTGTTTAAGTCTTGCTCTGCTTGTACTGAAGGAAGATACTGTCTCTCCTGCAGTGTAATGGGTCCTGTAATGACACCATTAAATCCCTGTGGAAGGGCTCAGAGGGACTTCAAGAATCTCTGGCCAGCCTGAGTGAAGCTCAGATGTGGGGAGCTGCAGCCCCAAGGGGATGGCAGCAGGAGCTGGGCAGCAGGGCCAGGGCCAGGCAGGCTCTGCAGGACAGTGCACAGGGACATGTGACAAGTGGCTGCAGAGCCCTGAGTGATAACAGCACCAAACAGCCCTGATAGGAGCGTGTTTGGAATTGCAGGGCTGTGGTGTGAGAGAGGCTGCCCTAGCACATGAAGCTGGTGTTAAATCCTGGCCCTGCACCATCAGTGGGAGGCTGTGAACCTCCCCGAGTGTAATTTCCACCCACTAAAGAGATGAAAGGTCAAACTAAACATTTCTGGGACCTTTTTTTTGGCAAATGAATACGTGGAGTCAGGATTCGGGAGCGTGTGTTCCACAGGCTGGGCTTTGGGAAGTCAGCAGCTGTGATGCCAGAGCTGCAGCCTGAGCTGCTGGCTCCGATGGAAAGGGCAGGGACTGCACCCCCAGAATGCTGCTGCCACCCTGCCTGAGCAGCAGGGAGGATCTGTGGGGGTGCAGAGTCTCAGCTGTCTGATCCTCTCGGGGAATAAGGGGAGCTGTGACCACAGGGGGATGGAACTCGGCATCTCTGAAATGATCACCCATCCTGAGGGCCACAAAGGAGTCAAGGGTAAAAAATAGCAAAGCCTGGTGCTCTGAGTCTCTGGAATACCTGCTTGCCTGGTCAGCAGAGAAGGCTGTGCTGCCCTCCCTGTGTCCCTGCTGCATCCCCACAGGTGCAGCTCAGCCTTAGCAAGGACTGGTACCTGTCAGGCTCTGGTGGTGTGCAGTGAGAGCATCTGGGTTCCAGAGAATGCTCCACCTTGGGCCCTGCAGGGAAAGCAGGGACTGTGCCAGGCAGAAGCTGTGCCAGAGCCACGTTGGGCTGGATGGGTGGGATGGACCTGCAGTGGGGTTTGGTTCCACGCCAAGGCATCACCAAGGCTCTGTCGTGGGACAAGCAATGCAGAACTTCCTTCTTTGTGTTCCTCAAAGTGACAACTTCCTCTCTGTCTTTTCCTTCCAGTACCTAAAGGGGCTACAAGAAGGCTGGAGGGTCTTCTCACAAGGACAGGGCATGACAGGACAAGGGGGAATGGTTTTAAGCCAAAGGAGGGTTGGTTTAGATGGGATATTGGGAAGGAATTCCTCCCTGTGAGGATGGGGATGCCCTGGCACAGGGTGCCCAGAGCAGCTGTGGCTGCCCCTGGATCCCTGGAAGTGTCCAAGGCCAGGTTGGATGGGACCGGGAGCAACTTGGGACAATGGAAGGTGTCCCTGCCCACCAGATGAGCTTTAAGGTCCCTTCCAACCCAAACCATTCTAGGTTTCTTTTGTAAGTGGTAGGCGTGGAAGACTTTGACTAAACTTGTACTTTGCTAATCCCTTTTTAAAGACTGATGAGGTGATAAGGCAAAAGGGCTCAGATTTTGAGGGGCTGATCACAACAGCTTTTATTTTGTCTCTGTTTTATTTCAAACAGCAGAACACAAACGTGAGTATTGCTGGGTTTCTCTATGCTCTGCTGTGTTACTTCCTAGCCATGATCACTGGAACCAAGCAGCAGTTACATGATCACGTAGATCACGTAGATCACGTAGATCACGTAGATCACGTAGATCATGTAGATCATGGTGATCCTTCAGCAGCTGGGGAAATGCTATTTCCTGGCAGTGCCAGCTCTGCCCATTGGTGTTACATGGAATTGTACCACCTTTTGGTCCTTTGATACAGCACCAAAGTATGCAGTTTGTTAAATATCTTTCTGGCACCCTGAATGCTGTTGAGAATCCTCTGTCTGTTCTGCTTTGGTCCTCACCTGTGGCCTGTCACCTGTGTGACACTCGATGGTGAGGTCCATCCTTGGGCACTGATCCTCACCTTGCTTTGTGTTGAGCTACCAAAACCTGCTGTCAGTGCCCCTGTGCAAACATCTGCTTCTGGGAACCCCTTGGGTTCTTGTTTTATGGTGTTTTGTTGGCAGTGGAAGGGCTTTTAACCTTCCTTGTCCTCCTCCATAAAGCTCCAGCCAGCGCAGTGTCAGTGGTGGCTCTGGAACCTTTGCAGCACCATGCACGTGGTGGGCTGGGAGTGCCCAGCTGGGGCTCCCTGGGGTGGTGGGAGCTGAGTGCTCGGGCTGCCATCTCTGCCCCCATCCACAGCTCTGTCCTCCCCCTGACTGCTGCAGCAAGTGGATTTTGGGCTCCCTGGAGCTGTAATGGCTCTGCCAACTTTCCTTTCTTCCAGCCAATGCATGCTCCCATAACTGCCCTTTCCAAGAACCTGCTTCTCTCTGGGCCTTTTGGCAGCACTCTTGGACTGTGTGTACTTTTCCTGCTCTACTGGGGGTATCAAGGTATATCTCCAGTCCAGCAGGTGTGGCCCAGCCTTGCTGCAAATTTGGGAGGTGGCTCAGAGTCTTCTCTGGGCTGTGGGGGCCATGAGGAAATAGCAGCTGAGCACGAAGCTGCCTGCAAGGGGCACCTGCCTGTTCCAGTGGCTGGGAATCAGCCCCTGTGGGACACTGAACGCCTCTTTGCAGAGATGGACGACTCCCTGCGCTCCTTCGCCGAGAAGATCTTCGCCTCCGAGGTGAAGGATGAGGAGGTCAGGGGGGAAATCTCTCATTTTGATGTGGAAGAGAACTGCCCCATCTCCCGCCAGGAAATGACGATGCACATGATGCTCCAGGAGTCCAGTGCCACAGTGGAAAAGCGGTGAGTTCCCAGGAGCCTGGGCAAGGGGAGGAGCACAACCTGCCCCTCCTGGCCAGAGAAAATGGGGGGGATGTAAATCAAGGCCCTTGGGCACAGCTCACACACCTGTGGAATAAATACTTGATAATCCCAGGGCATCTGTCAGGTACTCCAGGATTTCCTCTCCAGCTGTTTTCACTGTTGGACAGGAAGACACCCTTGGCCTGTTCCCTGGGTGTCAGCACAGCAATGGCCGTTGGGGAGGGAGACTTAGGGACTCTGGAGAGATGCAACTTCCAAAGCCTGTGGGTACTTTGTGTGCTGTGGCCTGTGCTTCTGGCAGTGTCTGTTTAAGGTGCTCAGTGACCACCAGTGAGCTTGTGCTGGACTCAGAAATCACCAGTGAGCTGGTTTGTGCTGGGCTCAGAGATCACCAGTGAGCTGGTTTGTGCTGGGCTCAGAGATCACCCGTGAGCTGGATCATGCTGTGCCCAGTTGGAACATGGCTGTGGGCAGTGCCCCAGGCCCTGCAGCTGTGGTGACCATGGAATGGGGCTGTTTGCCTGAGCCTTTCTGTAGCAGGAAGAAGCTGATCCGAATGAAGACAACAGTGCTGGCACCACCCATAGCTCCGGGCTCTGGACCCAGCCCGGCTGTCACCGAGGAGGCCACCTCCACCTGCCCCGAGTACCACACAGTGCCCGACTTCCAGCGGGTGCAGATCACTGGGGATTATGCCTCTGGGGTAGGTACTTCCATGGCTGCTCCCTTTCTATACATATTGGCCACCTCTCTGGTCCCTGCCTGTCCCCCAGCAGTGCCCAGTGACACAGGAGTCTGTACCAGTGAGGAAGGTGTCTCCCAGCTCAGTCTGGGCCTCACCAGAGCTGAATTCCTTAGCAGGAGCTGTGGGGTGCTGCATATCCCCGTGGGATTCTCCAGGCAGGCCCTGGCAGGGCGGGCTGTGCTTACTCTGTCACATCCTCTCTGCTTGCACACAGCTCTGTCTGAGGTCTGTGCACATCCAAGGATCCCAGAACTGCTGAGGGAAGTCACCAAGCCCCTGATACAGGCAGGGTCACCTACAGCCAGATGACCAGGACTGTTATCACATCCCGTGCTAATCCTGCCTCCCTACATTTGTGCTGCTTCTAAGAACCTGCTGGAGCTGCATAGCAGAGGGGATCTGGAAATCCCTCCCTGCTCAGGCACTGAGCACATTCCCCCTGCCATGACTGCCCTAGCTGGGAGTGCTGGTTTCCCAACTTACTCCACTCCAGGCTCTTCTGACTGCCCAGAACACTTGTCTGTGCAGTAAATCAAAAATCGTTGACACACAGGGTTACTGCATGTTGTTGTTGTTTTTCCTGCTTCAGTTTCAGCCTGGGCTCCAAAAATAGCTTTAATGTTTTGCCCAGGACTGGCTTCCATTTCAAGGCCAATTACTGATTGCAGTCAGGAATGCAAGAGGAGGTGACATCGGAATTCCCTGGTTCTGGAGCCAGGAGCTTCCCTTTGTCATGCCTGGGTTTCTGCCTATCATCCCTTCCTTACCCTGCTCAGGCAGGGCAGTGGGACATTGATATGACATGATGAGATATATGAGATATGATATGATATGATTATATGATATGACAAGAAAGTTGGAGAGGGACTTTTTACAATACCGTGTAGTGACAGGAAAGGGGGAATGGCTTCCCACAGCCAGAGGGCAGGGTTAGATGGCATATTGGGAAGGAATTCTTCCCTGTGATGATGCCCTGGCACAGGGTGCCCAGAGCAGCTGTGGCTGCTCCTGGATCCCTGGAAGTGTCCAAGGCCAGGCTGGATGAGGCTGGGAGCACCCTGGGATCATGGAATGTGTCCCTGCCCACAACAGGGGCTGGAACAAGATGAGATTTAGGATCTCTTCCAGTCCAAACCATTTTTTGACATTTGTCTTGCCGTGACCAAAATCTCCCTCCACCTGGATGCACCAGGGTGTCTCTTGTACATAACCATGTTCCAGTTGTGTGGTTGCCTTCAGCATCACCACCCTTGCAGGTGACAGTGGAAGACTTTGAAGTGGTGTGCAGGGGCCTGTACCGGGCGCTGTGCATCCGGGAGAAGAACATGCAGCAGTCGCTGCAGAGGTTCCCCAAGACGCCCTCGCAGTACCTGCGCGCCATCGAGGGCGAGCCCTGGAAACCAAGTGACCATGGCCCAGGTACATCCAGGCACCCCAGAGGCTTCCTCTGGCTGCAGCCTGGGGCAGGGCTCAGGAAAGGGCTGTGCAAGGCACTCACCCAGGCCCCCTCCTTGGTATCACAGTGGTGCAGTGTCCCTGCCCTCTGTGTGGGGTGGGGGAGCAAGGCAGGCCTGGGAGGTTTGGGTTGGCAGCCTAATGGAATCCTCCTTTTGTCGCAGTGTTCACCCCGCCAGTGAAGGATGGACAGGATCCCTTTGACACTGGGAACCTCCCTGAGGACCTGGGATACCATGTGCAGATGAAGGACGGGGTAGTTTATGTCTATGCAGACAAGGCAGCGGCTGAGAGAAATGAGCCAAAGGACCTGCCCTACCCCAGCCTCCAGCACTTCATCGATGACATGAACTTCCTCTTGGTCCTGATTGCACAGGGGCCTGTGTAAGTGCACTACCCACCAGCTCCTGCCTCAGCGGGCAGAAGGAGCTCAGGGCAGCCCCCTCCCATTCCTGGGAAGAGGGAGGAGCCCGCTGGTGGCACACCTGGCTGCCCAAGTGTCCTCAGCCCTTGTCAGCCCTCTTGACTTGGGTCTTAAGGAAAGCAGCACTCAGGGGCTGGAGATGAGACCTGCAGGTAGGCTCCTGGCTGGCCAGCCTTCCTTCAGAGCTCTGTAACAGAGCCAGGGGAGGCACCTCAGGGCAGCAGCGCTGGCCAGCATGAGCTCCTCCACCCCAGGTGGAATCTGTGTCCCCGTGCTGAGGGGTGAGGAGCCCAGTGACTGTTCTGCCCTTGCTCTCACCAGGAAGACCTACGCTCACCGGCGCCTCAAGTTCCTCTCATCCAAGTTCCAAGTGCACGAAATGCTCAATGAGACAGAGGAGATGAAGGAGCTGAAGAACAATCCCCACCGTGACTTCTACAACTGCAGGAAGGTAAGAGTCAAGGCTTAGAGCCCGAGGGACCCTGGAGAGGAGCTGTCCCTCCTTGGGAAGTGGATATTAGAGTCCATGTCTGTAGCAGCAGCATTACTCCTGTGAATGGGAATGTGCTGCCTTCCATGCTCTTGGCAAAGTTGTGCCCTCTGGCTGTGTTCAGCCGCTGGGCTGAGCCCTGCTCCCCACACCACATGCTCACCTGAGGGGTTTGTTCACCTCCCTGGGAATCTTGGGAGCTTGAAGCTGCCCCTCTGTTTTCCCAGGTGGACACACACATCCATGCTGCAGCCTGCATGAACCAGAAGCACCTCCTGCGTTTTATCAAGAAATCCTACCGTGTGGATGCCGACCGCGTGGTCTATGACTCCAAGGGCAAACAGCTCACCTTGAAACAGCTCTTCCAGCAGCTCAATCTGCACCCCTATGATCTGACAGTGGATTCCCTGGATGTCCATGCTGTAAGTGGTAGGACATTTACTCTAAGATCACTCTTGGGCCACTCTTGCCCCCATGGCTTTTCCCTTCCCTGTGCAGCCACACTTGTGTGCATTAATATTTGTGTCGCAGCTCCCGTTTTTGCCATTTTGGTTGGTTTGGCTCAGTCCCTGCTGCCTGCCAGGCTGTGAGGGCAGTGTTTGAGCCTGATCTCACTGCTCCAGGGCCGGCAGACATTCCAGCGCTTTGACAAGTTCAATGACAAGTACAACCCTGTGGGGGCCAGCGAGCTGCGGGACCTCTACCTGAAGACAGAGAACGCCATCAATGGAGAGTATTTTGCTACCATCATCAAGGTATGGAGAGAGAGGAGGAGAACAGGGTGAAGCTGTGCTGCTGCTGTGGCTTCCCTTGCCATGGTGTGCTCTGGTTTGCAGGAGGTTGGCTCTGACCTGGAGGATGCCAAGTACCAGCACACGGAGCCCCGGCTCTCCATCTACGGGCGGTCGCCTGAGGAGTGGGCCAAGCTGGCCAAGTGGTTCAACACCCACCGGGTCTATTCCCCCAACATGAAGTGGATGATCCAAGTCCCCAGGATTTAGTATGTGCTGTGGGGCTGAGGGAGCACTGTGCCTTATAGACCTCTCATCCCCAAAAGGGTTGTGGGGACAGTGGGCTGTGTTGTCCCTCTGGTAGCAACTAATCCCCGTCTCTGTTCACAGTGATGTGTTCAGGTCTAAGAATTTCCTCCCTAGTTTTGGGAAAATGCTGGAATATATCTTTGTTCCTGTGTTTGAGGCAACTGTCAATCCCCAAGCCCACAAAGAGCTGAGTGTCTTCCTACGCCATGTGAGTGTCACCTGGTGATGTTGTCAGGTGTGGGGAGAACTCACATTCCTGTTTGTGCACAAGAAATGGGGTCCTGACATGGAAAATAGCATCAGTGGGCTCTGCCCCATTCTGGGGAAGGGGGTGTGTGGCCAGAAGTGCAGGGAGGGGTCAGACTCCTTGGGCTGGCTGCTGTGGGGCTGTGAATTGATGTCCACTCATCTCCTGGAGAGGTGTGAGCTTTATTCTTAGTCCTGGACAGTGCTTGGGGGGGGGGTGAGGAGTGAGGTCTGCAGCTTTGCCCCACCCTGCCCTTGGGGAGCACGGGGGTAGAGCCAGGCTCTGCTGAGCTGTGGTGGGGCAGAGCGAGCCCACCTGGGCATGTCGAGGTGGGGAGTGTGAGATGCACCTTTTCTGTTCCCTTGCCAAGCAGATCACGGGCTTTGACAGCGTGGATGATGAATCCAAGCACAGTGGACACATGTTCAGCACAAAAAGCCCAAAGCCAGAGGAGTGGACTTCCCAGAAGAACCCATCCTACACCTACTACATCTACTACATGTATGCCAACATCCTGGTGCTGAACAACCTGCGCAGGTGAGCCCTGGGATCTGCCAACGGGCTGCCTCGTGACTTGCCTCAGTTCTTTGATTGTTGTGTGGCAGAAGTGGGGATCTCCTCGCTCTATTTGGAGCACCATGTCCCAGAGCAATCCAGACACTCCTCGGTGGGAGGTGTGATGGATTAGGGAGAAAGTTTAGGGATTGCAGAGATGCATCTATTGCGCACACAGAGGAGAAAAGAGAAGGAGCAATGTGCTCCTAGGCCAAGCTGGATTCCTGGGGACTCATGGTAGGGGCAGAGCTGTGCCTGAAGTCAGGTCCAGCCACCCAACCCTGCTGTTTGCCTGCTCTGAGTGCTCCTTCCCTGTGCCAGGCAGCGCGGGATGAACACGTTCCTGTTCCGCCCGCACTGTGGCGAGGCCGGGGCCCTCACACACCTGCTGGCAGCCTTCATGACAGCTGATAACATCTCCCACGGGCTCAACCTCAAGAAGGTACGTGGAGCAGGCTGCCAGGAGCAGCCCAGGCACAGCAGAGCAGGAGAAGTGCTCACAGCTGCCTCATGTAGCAGGCAGTTACCTGTGCCTCTGCTGTACCCTGACACAGCCTGGCTTCAGGCTGATGTGAAATGGTTCTCTGGGCTTCTCCATGCATGTTTGGCGATGTGGCTGAGCAATGTACTAGATTTTGGGAGTTTAGCCTCACAGACCCATCAAAGAATATGTTTGTTATCATTGGAGCCAGCTGAGTTTGATATCAGACAGCACCTTGACCTCCTGTGCTCCTTAGCCTGAAGAACTGATTGCTGGCTGGCTCATCTCTCTCCTTGCACACAATTCCCTGGAGTGACCCTGGAGAGGTGGAAGGTGCAGCAACTTTATCCCTAACATGGTACCTCTGCTCATCTTTGCAGAGCCCGGTGCTGCAGTATCTGTACTTCCTGGCCCGAATTCCCATCGCCATGTCCCCACTCAGCAACAACAGCCTCTTCCTGGAGTATGCCAAGAATCCCTTGCTTGACTTCCACCAGAAAGGGCTCATGGTGTCCCTTTCTACAGACGACCCCATGCAGTTTCACTACACCAAGGTACAGTGTGAAATGATCACTGGGGCTGGGACTGTGGGGCTGGCACTGTGTGGGCCACGGGATTTTTGGAAGCCAGTGGCACTTGCAGAGAGTCTAGCATTATGCTGGGCCATCTCCCCATCCACCAGCAGATGTTCAGGTAGGATATTAGGAAACACTTCTTCACTGAAACAGGGATCAAGCATCTGAATAGGCTGCCCAGGGCAGTGGTGCCTGGAAGTTTTCAAAAAATGAGAACACGTTGCACTTTGTGATACGGTTTAGGTGGCATGGAGGTGTTGGTTGAACGCTGGACTTGATCATGGAGAACTTTTCCAGCCCCAATGATTCAGCAGTTCTGTGAGCTCTGGGAAAGCCCCTGCAGAGCAGAGCATGGGCTGTGCTGGCAGAGGCTGCTGACCCCTAACCCTGTGCTGCAGGAGCCCCTCATGGAGGAGTACGCCATCGCTGCCCAGGTGTTCAAGCTCAGCACCTGTGACATGTGTGAGATCGCCAGGAACAGCATCCTGCAGTGCGGCCTGTCCCACGAGGTGGGTGTCCTGCAGTGTGTCCTGTCCCATGAGGGGTGTCCTGTCCCATGAGGGATGTGTCCTGCAGTGTCCTGTCCCATAGAGATGTGTCCTGCAGTGTCCTGTCCCATGAGGGATGTGTCCTGCAGTATTCTGTCCCATAGAGATGTGTCCTGCAGTATCCTGTCCCATAGAGATGTGTCCTGCAGTGTCCTGTCCCATGAGAAATGTGTCCTGTCCCACGATGTGGGTATCCTGTCCCATGAGGGGTGTCCTGTCCCATGAGGGATGTGTCCTGCAGTGTCCTGTCCCATAGAGATGTGTCCTGCAGTGTCCTGTCCCATGAGGGATGTGTCCTGCAGTGTCCTGTCCCATGAGAGATGTGTCCTGCAGTGTGTCCTGTCCCATGAGGGATGTGTCCTGCAGTATTCTGTCCCATAGAGATGTGTCCTGCAGTGTCCTGTCCCATGAGAAATGTGTCCTGTCCCACGATGTGGGTATCCTGTCCCATGAGGAGTGTCCTGCCCCAGGAGGGCTATGTCCTGCAGTGTGTCCTGTCCCACAAGCTGGGTGTTCTGTAGTGTCTCATATCCCATGAGGTGTGTCCTGCTCCATGAGGGGTGTGTCCTGCAGCATGTCCTGTCCCATGAGGTGTGTCCTCTCGCACAACGTGGGTGTCCTGTCCCATGGTGTCCTGTCCCACAGGGGGATGTCCTGCAGTGTGTCCTGTCCCACGAGGTGTGTGTCCTTCTGGGGTGGTCCTGCTCACGGCCTGAGATTGGCGACCAAGCTCCGCCCCTGGGCTCAGGGCTTCCCTCGGGCGCTGCCAGCGGGGGCTCTGAGGTCAGTACCGCTGTCTTTGCCTCTGGCAGGAGAAAATGAAGTTCCTGGGTGAAAACTACCAGGAAGACGGGCCCGATGGCAATGACATACGGAAGACGAACGTGGCTCAGATCCGCGTGGCCTATCGCTACGAGACCTGGTGCTACGAGCTCAACCTCATCGCCGAGGGGCTGAAGAACGAATAGGCGGGGGTCGGACCACGGGGCCGGGCCGTGCCGACTCTGAGGGCGCCGCGGCCGGGGCAGCGCCGGGACCGTGCCGGACTGTGAGGGCGCCGGGGCAGCGCAGTAAAACCTCGTCTGTGAAGCGGCTCCGAGCGCCCTGAGGGAAACGGGGCGGGACCGCCTGAATGACAGCCTGACCAGCCAATGGGCGATGGCTCTGTGCGCCTTTGGGCGGGGTGAGGGTGGGATTTAGATCTGAGTGACAGCCACAGCAGCCAATGGACGGCGGCTCCGTGAGCGCCGGGGGCGTCCTGCGGGAGCGGGCCGAGGCCACGGACAGACGGCACGGGGCGCGGCGGGGGCGGGGCGTCCTTCTGAGTGACGGTCGCATCAACCAACGGAAAACGGCTCGGGGCGCTCCGGGGCGGGGAGGAGGCGGGATCATGCTTGAGTGATGGCTATAGCAGCCAAGGGAGGTGGTTCCGTGCGCGCCGGAGCGTCCTGCGGGAGCGGGGTCGGGAGCGGCCGAGGCCGCGGTGAGACGGGGCGGGGGGCGGTGGGACCTGGCGGGGGCTACGCCGGGAGGCGAGCGGGTCGTCCGGGGGGTTTGGGGCTTCCCGCAGTCGCAGCCGGGCTCGGGGTTGCGGGCCCCGAGAGGGGTCCCCGTGTCCCGGCTGCGGGCAGGCGGGCAGCGGCCGGTGCAGCATCTTCCCCGTGTCTGACGGGCCGGAGCGAGCAGGTGCCTGCTCCAGCTGCCCGGGAGGAGACCCACCTCGCAAGAGGTCGGGCTCTGGTGCGTTCGTCTCCCCGCCGTTCGTCCAGATGCCTGCAGGGAGGTGCCGGGCGGACCCAGCCGGGGTGTCCGTGATGGGCACAGCCGAACACACGGGAGGGCCCCGCGGGCCGTCGGGGAGCGCTTCTCTCGGTGAGGGCGATGGAGCCGCCCGTGGCTGCTGCCGTGTCTCCCCGCGGGGATAGCCAAAAGCCGTCGTGCTGAAGGTGCCGCTGTCTCAGCAGAGCAGAGCAGGTCACACCTCCAGAGGGTCTCTCCCAACCCCACCGCTCTGTGATTCTCTACAGAGTTTTAGGCGCTGCTGGGCTGTGCTGGTTTAGGTCTCGCTGGATATTTGTGCTTTGTTGCACTGAGGTGCGTGGGGCTCAGTGGTTACAGAGCTCCCTGGGTACGCTGGCCCAGTGTCCCCTTGCCTTCCCCGCTGACTGCACATACACAGTGACCATGGTTGGACATGGCCTGGCTGAGAGGGTACCTGGCTGTGACAGAGCCCAGGCACTGCTGGTGCAATTCCTTCTGGCAGCTGGGACTGGCATCAGTGAGTGATGGAAGAGAAGAGAAGTTGCTGGAAGACCAGCCCCTGGAAATGTGTATTTGAGCATTGGTGGCTGGAGGATCTGACCTGGATGTGACCCTGAGTCCTAGTGCTGTCCATTGCTGCTTGGCAAAATTTTTATCTCAGTCTTCCAGTTGTAATAATATAATATGGGTATGACTCAGTGGGCAGCTCTGGAACACATTATCTAAATGGTGTCTGAGAGGTTTTGTGGTGCTGCCTTGGCCTGTACCCTTTGAACCTCCTGGGGCGGCTGCCTTGGTGCTGCTGACATTCCCAAAGGAATGAGTGGTTGTTTGTGCCCCCACACAGCTTGTCTGGGATGACCCATGTAAAGCCACACAGGCTTTGTGACTTTCCTTTGGAATCTCACCTCTGATGGTGGCACCAAGGAAGTGCTCCAGGATAAGTCGTGTTTGATTTTTAACTCCATGCCCAGCTTGTGTCTCAGTGTGCAGCTGCAGCATTCCTGGGGCTGGCAGCCAGCCCGGGGTGTAGGGGCTGAGTCAACTGCTGTTTGTCAGTATTGCTACCCTGGGCATTCAGATACTGTGAGTCAGGTTAAAAACCCACGACTTTAAAAATAGTACTTTGTGGGTTCTGTCCATGTGCCCTCTGGTGTAGCAGCCTTCAGGGCTTACATGTTGGAAATGCTCTGGTTTGGTGTTTTTTTACATCTTGAGGAAAAAAACATGCTTTCAAGAAGTAGAATTCCATCACTTTAGAAAAAGTCAGTAGAAAAGTCTTAGGACCCATGGCAGAGGCCAGATTTAACCTCCTTTTGCTGTGTAATTGGGATTAGCAGCACATTTTCTGTGTCCAGGATCTAATGAGGCAGAGCTGCTCCTCTGCAGGAGATGCAGCAGCATGGAAGGAGTTAATACCTCATGGTTAGAGTAGCTTTGTATCGAGATGGAAATGACTAAGCACACTGCATTCCTGAAGAGTTACTTATTTTGATATAAAATCTGCTTGTTTGGTACTGCCCATGTCTTTGAGGCATCAGCATGGCAGAGTTGTTCAGAGGAGCTTCAGGGTTGTTTGGAAAGGAACAGAATGGGAGTACCTGAGAGCTCTGGAAAGGGTCCTTTCCCTGCAGGAATGAGCTGCCAGCTTCCCTAAGCTGCAGAAGACCAGAAACTGCTTTTTATTTGGTTACTAACACAGGAGGCTTGGTGACAAGGACTCTGGGGTGGTTTAGGGCTGCACAGCTTTCACAAAAGGACTGAGATTGCCTCAGAGCTGCACGGGCTGGTCCAGGCAGTGTTTGTGCTCCAGGAGCAGAACAAGGTAAGGTGCTGTGTCTGTGCCTCTGTTCTCTCTGTGCCTCTGCTGCGGGGTGCTCAGGGTGCTGGGGGGTCCAGCAGCACGGCTGGTGGGGTGGCCTGAGCCCAGCAATAGACAGGGATTTATTCTGGAACAGCACTGGCAGCTTTCTCTCCTTGGGAATGTGGTTTCAGGAAATGAAATTGTCTTGAGGCTTTGCATGGAAAATGTGTAGTGTTGTCTCTGGCTTTCAGGGCTGGAAAAAGAGTCAGGGTTACCTGTCATGTGCTGTGAACGTGCCTTATTCTTCTGCTTTGGGAGCTTCCAAACAGCGTGGATCAGAGAGGCGGTCTTTTGGCAGAAATGGGTGATGTTTTGTCTAGAAATTATGTAATTTTCCCCCAAACTGCTGCTTCCAGTGAAATAATTCAGTATTCTTAATTACACCAATCTCCTCTAAGTCCTGATGCAGTAAGGATGATAAATTTGGCTTCTCTGGAAATACTGGGAAGCACACTGGGGCCATTGAAGGAGTTTGGAAGGGGAGGTCAGGATGGAAGCAGTCACAAGTCTGGTTATTCTGTGACAGGAATGATTTGTACAGTGCTTGATACAAGTGCTGGCTGCCTAACCCAGGTGGTCTCTGCCAGCTCTGTGTCCCTGAACTGTGTTTTAGCCTGGACTGCATTTAAGGGTTACTTAACTTGGATCACACCACCCCAGTGTGCTCTTTCTTCACCAAAGATCAGTCTCTACCCTTGCCTGGGCTCACGTGATGAGCTGAGATTAAACGCCTGGTTCTTGATAGCAAGCCTGGGCAGGTGAAAAGCTGCATTCCTTCTCCTCCTTGGATGGATATTTTGGAAGAAACAGTCCAGGGAGTAGCACTGAGCAGGGAGAGCTTTACGCTTGTATTTGATTGTCTTTGGATCCCATTCCTGCATGTCCAAGGCCAAGCTGGATGGGGCTTGGAGCAACATGGGACAGTGGAAGGTGTCTGTGCCCATGGCAGGGGGTGGAAGGAGATGAGCTTTAAGGTCCTTTCCAGTCCAACCCATTCTGGAATTCCATGTGTTGGCCAAGGCTGAGCTTCTTCTCCACATTTCTCAGCTCCTGGTTGTGCCTCACCATGGGAGCAGGGACCTGGGCAGTGGGAGAGGGCAGGAGCATTCGGCCTTGACTTTGGCCATGGCTTGAGATGAGGAAGCAGAAATGGATCTGGCTGGCTGAGGAAGCTGCAGCACAGACAGTTTTTGCTGCAGCCTTCCCAATGTGAGCCATAGCAGGAAGGATGTGGGGTGGGCTGGCAGCCAGCAGAGCTGCCCAGCTTGGACACAGCAAGGATGGACCCACCTGGAAAGCTGTGCAGGGTTACTCAGCCTCCTCTGTGCAGTCATTTGTCCTCATGAGTGGGGTTGGATGTCAGGAAAAGGTTCTTCCCGCAGAGGGTGGTGGGACGCTGAAGAGGCTCCCCAGGGAATGTGCACGGCCCCAAGGCTGCCAGAGCTCCAGGAGTGTCCTGTGCAGGGCCAGGAGTTGGACTGGATGATCTTTGTGGTTCCCTTCCAAGCATATTCCATGATTCTCTGTGGATATTTCTCCAGGCTGCTCCCAGAGGAGCTCACAGCTGGAGTATTTGGAGGAGAAAGCAGCCAGTGCTGTTGGGAATCAAAGCAGCTGTGGGCATGGGCTGCATGTGCTGAGTGAATGCATGTGCTGCACTTGTTCAGTGCTGTGGGTAAACCCTTGCTCCACTCTGTGGGGTCCCTTGGGTTCCTCTCCCTGTGCCAGTCCTGCCTCCAGCAATGCTGTGTTTGAAGAGCTGGCAGGCTCTGGAGGATGCTGGTGTGAAGCTGGGCTGCTGAGGAGGCTGTTGGAGCTCTGTCCTCCCCTGGCTGTCCCCAGCAGAGCCTGGCCCCTGTCCCCAGCCAGGTCCTGGGGTGCTGGTGCTGTGCTGTGGCACGGCAGAGGGAGAGCTGCTTTCCTGTCTGCTAATCAGGGCTGTGCAGACACGGATCGAGGAAGGATGGCTCTGCTCTGGCTCAGGATGTTTTGGCAACAATGCCTATTTATAGGAGAGGGCAGGGGCCCCTCGCTGGTGTGGGAAGAGGGTCTCCAGTGGCTACGGAAGCACTGAGGACAGGCTGGAATGCTGATGATGGAGCAAATATCCCCAGCTCGGGGCTTACCCAGATTGTCCAAGTTTATCCCGTGCACTGCTGAGTGGGAGAGTTCCCAGCAGCTGTCTGGGACAATGGGCTGAGTGATTCCAGCCTGCAGGAATCCACACTGTGGAGACAGGGAGCTGCTTCCCACAGCAACAGTGCTGCTTTGGCAGAGGGGGAGAGCGCAGCAGAGCCAAGGCTTGGTGCCACGTGTACCCAAACCATCCCTGAACTGCCTGGGAGCCCTGGGATGTCCTTCACCAGTGAGCTTTCTCACTAGTGCTACCAAGCAGATCTGCCAAGGCCGGTGCTTTGCTTTTAATGGCACTGCAGATGCCTCTGCCAGGCAGATCAGCAGCTCCAGGAATAGCCCTGAGCCCAGGAATTCGAGGTGTGGCAGCAGCAGTGGGCAGGGTGTGGGTCTGCTGTGGTGGGGGCTCTCCACACCCAGCCTGGAGAGTGGGACATGACCCCTTGCCAGGCAGGTTTAAGCTGCTCTGTCTCCCAGCTTGGTTTGCTGCCCATGCCTGGCTCTGCCCACTCTGCCAGGCCGTGGTGACTCAGTGCTGGCCGGGCGTGGTGGCAGTGGCTGGGGAGGACACGTGCCCAGGGTGGCAGTGGCAGCTGCCTGGCTCTGTCAGCTGGAGCCTGAGCACAGGCTTGGTGTGACTCTGGCCCCTGGTCCCACCTGGAGCTGCTCTGGCTGCTTTCTCTGGGATCCTCTGTTTTTGTGCATGTGTGGATTTCTGCTGTTTCCCTGCCTTTTGCAGGGAGACTTCTTGGTGCTGGGGGAATGTTACCAGAATCCCTGGCCTCAGCTGAGCACTTGTCTCCTACTGCAGAGGTTGTTAAATACAGCTGGAGGGTTGGAATTTCTGAAATGGGTTAATTGCCCAGGGAAAGGGAGGAATGGGGCTTGTTAGAGCCTATGGGCTGTTGTCTTCTGTCCAGGATGAGTTTTCACCTGTGCTGGCAAATCTGGGAATATTGGAGATGCCTTATGAGCTGCAGGTAGAGCCAAAGTGCTCCAAGGCTGAGGATTCCATACATGAAATGTCTGTACTGAGGCCATGCTGGACCTGCAGGTGCTGGGTCTGTGCAACCACCCCAGTTCTCCCTGGTGATTTCACCTACGTTCCTGCTGGATTATCTGGAGGATGTGTGCCATATCCCCTGTATTACATGTGTGGGAAGTCTCAGAGAGCACAGCTCCTGTTTGTGCAGGCTCAGCTTGGATAGGAGAAGCCAGAGTGTTTCTTTAGCATTCCTTCTCTGCTGACCTAAACATGGGGTGATTTTTCACTTAAAGATGAGAACTCACCTGTTTCTTCTGCCTTTTGAAGCTCCTCTGGCTGCAAGCCACAGGCTGGGCACCACTGCCCTCCAGTCTCTTGGATGGCAAATTTAGGTCAGGTGTTGACAAACAGAACACCAGGCAGGTTTTCACTTGTGTTGTGGAGCAAGAGAGCACTTCTGGGAGGAGGATGCACTGCCAGAGTCAGGCTCTTCCCCAGCCACCACAGCTCTTCTTGTCCTGTGTGAAGCAGCAGCTCCTCTCTGGAGCAGCAGATGTGGTTCCTGTTTCCTACAGCTGCCCTGGTGCCTCGTGTTCTGCTATGTCTCTGCTCAGTGTGAGCTCAGGGATCTGTCTCTACTGCCTGAGCATCAGGAGGAGCTGCACTCCTGCAGAAGGGTTGGCTGAGATCCCCGCTGCCGTGTTCCTCTGCCATTAAATAATTTCCTTGAGTTTGGATGCTTGGGATCCCTCAGGATGTTTTGCGCCTGCTGCGTTTGTTTTGAAGCCAGTGAAGCCTCAGCTCCTTTTGCTCACCCTCCCAGCTGTGTGCACTAACAGCCCCTGTGGGCAGCGAGCTCTGGAAGCCCATCCTGAGCACGGGATGGATGTGATCTGGGGAGGAATGTTGGCAGCATTGCCGGGGAGCAGCTGGGATTTCGGGGTGGGGAGCGTGGCTGGGGTGCAGCTGACGGCTCTTGTTTTTGCCCGCAGGTCGGAGCAGCCAGCCCAGACTCTGTGACACCTCTGGGCACTTTGGAGTTGTGGTGCCAGCTTTGATGTGTGCAGGACACGGGAGGACGTGGCCAGGGCTGGAGATGGGCTGTGTGTGAGCGCTCTGGCCCTTGCCATGCACCCCACGGGGGCTGGGGACAGCAGCTTCTCCCGCGCAGCCGTGCAGACGCTGTCCCGCAGCCACTGCCGCAACATCAAGCAGAAGATCTCCCAGTGGGAGGGCAGGACACGGAGCTGCCCCAGCAAGGAGAGGCAGCAGCCGAAGGACTTTGGAGTAAAATATGATCCCAGCTGCAATGCACTACCCAAAGTGAAGGCAGAATGCACAGAGAACGGCAGGAAGGCTGGGCCCAAAGATCCAAAGAGCCTGGGGTTGGATTTCAGGGAAGGTGCACGGAGCTGCTGGCAGGCTGGGGACTGTGCTGGCCCAGCTTCCCGAGCCAAGCAGAAAGGAGAGGGGCAAACAGGCTTCCAGGCCCCGGGGGTGACACTGCCCCCAGGGAACTTCTATACCTCACAAGCTCTGTGGAGGAGAGCAGATCCCCTCCTGCCTGGCAGAGCCCCTCCTGCTGCCTCGGACCTCCAGAGGAAGCGAGGCAGCTCTGGCTCCACGGAAAGAGAACTGCAAACCAAAGGAGTGGATGCTCTCTGCAGGGCAGAGAGGAGCTTGAGAAACATTTACTCTGAGGTTGAGGGGCAAGAGGAGGAGCCAGCTCCTGATCCACCCCCTAAACCCCGCAGGACTTTCCGCTACCTGGCAGAGAAGGGTGCTGGTGGCCATAGAGATGCCAGTGCCACCAGGGAAGCTCCCCTGCAAAAGCAGTGTGGGAGGGACTTGGTGTCATCCTCCAGCAACCCTGAGAAGAAAATAGCCAGCAGGAGGATCAGAGGGAGAGCTCAGAGGTACATAATTCATCTGTCATGTCTGAAACATTTCCTTAAATCACTTTCTAGATGGGTTAAGCAGCTTGCTTGGCATGATGTCCTTGTGGAGGTGCTGCTAGTGATGGTGCCTCTTTTCATGGGGAAAGGATGTTCCTGGGTGAAAGTGTCCTGCTTTTGCTGCTGACAATCTTGCAAAGAAGGCTTCAGGTTCCAAACAGAAGTCAGCCCACACCTTAGAATAGAGTGGAATGACAATATGTTGGCCCCAGGGAGAGACCTGCCTGCTCCCTGCCTGCTGCTTGCCCTCAGCTGCAATTTGTGGATGGCAGAGCAGCTTTCTCTTGGGCCACTGTGGCTGCTGAGTGTTTGGCTTTCCTGGGAGAGAAGGATTCTCTTGTTGCTTAAGGCTGGAGGCTGTGGGTGCTGCTGTTGCAGTAGGTTTGGCTGGTTCTCCCTCTTTCCCATACCCTTCTGAGGTGGCTTGATACAAATCCAGCTCACAGGTGAGCTGCCTGTGCTAGGCTGGTGTGCACAGTACCAGCAGAGATGTGGCTTGAGGTTCTGAAACCTTCCACTGTGGCAAAGTGTACAGCAGCAATCCAAATTTGATGATGATGGGCTAAATCCCTGCCAGCTCCTCTGTGACCTCAGTGCCCTAATTTCAAAATAGTGGCTAAGTGGATGGAAATGCCAGCCCACAAATGCATGAGCACCCTGAGCACAAGTAGGAGAGGTCAGTAGGAAGCAGTGCCCTGGTTCTGAGCTGCTGCAAGTCTGCAAAGCTTGGTTTGGGTTCTTGCCTCTGTCAGGATGGGTCTGGCCATGCCTGCCTGGAGTGTACTTGGCCATGGAGCCTCCAGCTCCCTTTGTTACTTAACAAATCTCCCAGAGTAAGTGAGCAGGACTCACTTGGTGTGCTGGCTTTGACTGGGATAATTTTCTTCTTGGCATCTTGTGTGGTGCTGTGTTTTGGGGTTGTGATGAAAATATTGATAACACAGCAGTGTGTGACTGTGCTCACACAGAGCTGGGAGGGGACACAGAGGGACAGCTGACCCCGGGGATGTTCCAGACCCTGTGGTGTTCTGCTCAGCAGTAAAAACTGGGGAAGAAGCAGGAAGGGGGGAACATCTGGAGTTTGTGTTCCCAAGTCACTCTTATGCATGATGGATCCCCTGGGCATGGCCAAACACCTGCCTGCCGAGGGAAATAGGGAATGAATCCCTTGTTTTGCTTTCCTAGCTTGTGCAGCTTTTGCTTTACCTTCCAATCTGTCTTTTTCTTGACCCATGCACGTGTTTTGTCTCTTTTACCCTCTGATTGCCTCCCCCATCCCATGGGGCGGGAGTGAGGGGCTGAGCTGCTGCCTGGGGTTAGACCCCAACCCTTGGAAATGTGAGTCCAGAATGGAGCATCTGTGTGCTGGATGGTCCCAAGAGGGGACTGCAGACAGCAGCTCAAGCAGGTGCCTTTAGAAGAAGTTACACTGGTTTTCCTCTAGGAAATCTTTTGAGTTTGAGGACATCCAGGGCTTCCGCAAGCGGCCGGCAGCCAGCGGCTCCCACAGACCTCGGGAAGAGACAAATGGCACTGCAGCACCCAGGCTGGTCCACACTCAGTCTGAAGACAACATCTACGAGGACATTATCTGTATGTGCCTGTGCTTCTGGGGGTGCCCTCACTGTGTTTAAGGGTGGCAGTTGTGCTGGGGAGGGAGGAGTGAAGGTGAGGATGCATTGAGGCCCTTTCCAGTTCTGGGACTTTTAAGGTCTTCTCCATCTGGAGTTCTTTGTTGGTGTTGGTGACATCTGCACATGAACAGCCTGATTTCAGATGTCATGGGAGGTCACTGGAGTTGGCCTGTGCTAAACTGATTTCTTTATTAGCTCTTGGAATGCTTTGCTTGAGTGTTGCACAGAGATCAGCGTGAGCACTGCCAAAATGAGCTGCTTTGCAATAGAGCTGCTTGCTCTGCAGGGGAAGAAGTGTTTTGTTCTGCTGAGTCCATGTGCAGTTTGCCAAGTTGACGGCAGTGGGTTAGAAGGATGTGGTGGGAACCTCATCCAACTTTAAACAGGTCTCTCAGACCCTGTTAAAGCTTGGCAGACAACTGCACACTCTCCCCACTTAAATCCCTGGCAAAAATTACAGGGCTTTATCTCCTTTCATAAATCCCCCATCCAATGCTTTTTTCAGGTCCTACAAAAGAAAATCCTTATGAAGATATCAGAGCCCTGCCCTTGCCCCTGTGGAAGGTCCCATCTGTCTGGAAGCTGCCCCCTCCCCGGAGCATCAGCAGGGCTCCCAAGGTAGGCTGGGGGCATTAAAGGGTCGGGTGTTTGCAGAACCATTCTCACAAGGGCCCTCGGTTGTGCTCACCCCCAGACTCACCTTCCACACTGCAAATCATTGGTTTGCCTTACTGTTTCATTGCTTGTAATAAATTTACATTTATTTATTAATGTAAATAATATATAATGTAAATAATGAACAGCCATGGCAGCTGATTAAGCTGCTAAGGAGCAAAAGAGCAGGAACAAGAGAGATTTGGTGAGATGCTTGAGTGGGGAGGTGGCATAGAGACCTTGGCAGAGTTGCCAGCTGTAATCTGACTCCTCTGCCTGTGAGCTCGGACCAAAGCTGGATCTCATGCTTAACTTTCTCTCCTGCTTCTGTTTTCCAGCCTCCCCCAAAACCTCCCTTCCTCAGCCGCAAGACGCTGGAGCTGAAGCCCTCCCAGACAAGTTTCCAAGGGAAGATGGGGAAGGAGACCTCCCTGCCTGTCACTCTGTCTGAGTGGAAGCTGTTCCGAGCAGTGGAGGCTGCCAGCAGGAGAAAGAACCTGCCCTGGGTGAGATTCAAGTGTGAAACTTCACTTCTTGCCTGACATTTCAAGCTCTCACTGCTTTGCAAGTGCTTTGTAAGTGGCCACAGAGCTGTGGGCCAGGCAGGTGATTGCTCTTGGCACTGCTGCTCCTGCCATTCCCTCTCCAAGTGGCAGGGCTGGTGTTTGGGGATCTGAATGCCAGTTCTAGCTGGGACAGTGGTGTTTTTGTTGGCCAAGAATGGGCAGACAAAGTGCTCAGTGTTGATGTGGAGGTCAGGGCTGTGTGTGAACACAAGCCTTTCCTCGTGCTTTGTCACCTCAGCCTTGTTCCCAGGGTTTCCATGGAGTGTCGTGGTGCTGGGTTTGTGCTCTTGGAGAGCTACAGGGGCAGCTCTGTAACGCTGTGTGAATGTGTCCCCTGCTCCCAGTGACTTCCCAGACTGATCCTGGTGTTCCACTGCAGGTCCTGGGATAGTTGTGGGGTCCTTGATTACTTGGAATGTTGGCCTGGAGTTGTGGACTGGCATCAGGAGCAGCTGTTTCATAGTTTAAAGGTGCAGAGCAACTCTCAGGGATAAGGGCATTTCCCAAAGCCTTCCTTTGGCCTCCCTGTCCTGCCTGGCTGCAAAGACAATTATGCTGCTGGGGCCAGAGGGGTGAGGAAGGCTTTTAATCCACCTTCACCCAGGGGACTGTTCTGACTCTCCTTTGGTGCCTTGGGAAGGTTTTTAGATCCTCGTGTTGGTTACCAGCTCACATCCCTCAGTGGTAAAAGGCACCAGGTGCTGTAGAAGGGCAGTTGCAGCTGCCCCTATGATGGCACTTTGTGCATGGGACTCAAATTCCAGTTGTGGTAGTGGCAAGGACTTATTTTTGCTGTGGTAAAATCATTTCACTTCAGCAGATCTTCATTTCATCTGAAAATCACGTGTATTTGCTCAGATTACACAAGACTGTGAGGTAGAGTTGGACGGCTGCAAAGGACTTTTCAAACCTTTAAAGTGCTTTGGAGTATCAAGTAACTTCTTTCTGTGTTTTTAAACAAACCCTAGGTCTGGAAAATCAGGAAGGAGATGGCAAGATGATAAAAATGCTGTGATGGAGAGTATCTCTCATTTGGAGAGGGAAAATAAAATGTTCTCCAAAAGCAAACCTATTCCAAAAATCTGGTAACAATTTAGATGCAGGAAGAGCACTTTACTCTCTTGGCTCATGAGGAATTGAGCCAAGGTTGCTGGAGAGGTTGAGGAAAGGGCTGGGGTCTAAAAAGACAAAACCTTTTGCCTCAGAAGCACATGGCTGCCTTAAACACACCCAGGGTGGTGACTCAGCTGCACAAAAATCAGGACAGAAATGAAGATCTCCTAGGTAAGGCTGGATAAAAGGGAAAGCAGGCAGATTTGGCAGGAGGAACACTGCTCTCTGCAGTGGGCTGTTTGTTCCCTGCAGCCTCCTCGTGCTGGGAGGGCTGGCTGAGGCAGAAAATGGGGAGAAATCAATTGGAAAAGGAGAGCCTAAGCCTGGCTTGCTGATCTGGGGATTAAACGCTTGAGCTGAACAAACAGGTTCTCTTTAATATATTTCTTTTTATGCTGTATTTGTGATGACAAATGGCTGGGCCCCACCCTCCTGTGTTCAGTTTAATGAATTCTTGAGGCAGGAATGAACTTGACCTGCTCCCTGCATTTAGGGTAAATCCCTCTTCACATGAAGCAAAAGCCGCCTTTGATGTGGGGAGTCAGGAACCCCTGGGGCACTGGCAGGTGAGGGGAAGGCACAGAGCAGGCTGTGACAGGGACACAGAAAGTGTCAGGACTTTGGTTTTGAGGCTGTTGTGACCAGTGGAAGGAAGATTACCAACACAGAGTGCCAAGATGCTGACCCTTCTTTCATGTCTGTGCTTAGTCTGCACTGGGCCGTGCTTTTTTCCCAGCTTTTTTCTTCCAGTGGACTGGGTGTGTGGTCCTGCAGCACAGACCCACTGTTCTGTCCCACTGTTCTGTCTGCATTCATGCAAAATCACAGAAAGGTTTGGGTGGAAAGGCCCTTAAATTCCACCTCGTTGCACCCCCTGCCATGGGCAGGGACACCTTCCACTAGAGCAGGTTACTCTGAGTACATCATCCTTCCATCCCAGCAAACACCTGGGACAGGGCCTGTGCTTGGAGCAGCCTTGTTCTGTGCCTCACTTGTGCTTTAGGAGTCTTGAGCTGACACCCAGCTACAGCAGCAAACCCAAAAACCAACCCAAAAAACTGCAGTGAGAGAGCTCTGCTTTTTTTAGGCTTGGAAGGAGTTGGGATGCTGGGGAGCATGTTCTGAGTCCTCTGTGCTGGAGGGTTTTGTAAGATGTTCTTGCAAGTGCCTCTGCAAAGAAAATGGAGATCTGATGCCAGACAGTTTGTCACTTCTATTTGGGAAGGCAAGTGTGACAATTTCCAGAATGCTTGTACAGTCTGGTGTCAGCTTTGAGCTGTGCTGACAGGGATCCCTCTCTTGCAGCAGAAATCTGTGCTCATTCTTTATCCAGTGAGCTGGGCTGGAGGGAGTCCAGCCTCTGAGCCAGGGTTCCTGCAGGATTTGGGCAGCTTTCCCCAAGTCCTGGATGGTGGCTGTTGGGCTGCCCTCCTGTTGGCAGCTGGACCCTTCTCTGAACCCCCACATTAATCCCTGCTTCTGCTTTGGATTTCAGCTGGTACTGAAAATACAGGAGATCTTTGATTCCAAGCGTGGGAAGAAGAAGGTGAAGCTGCTCAGTCCTGCTGGGAGAGAAGCAGCTGCAGTGAAAGGTATTGGGGTCTCCAGCACCACTGTCTGTGCTCTGAACACCTGGAGTGGCACAATTCCTCTGCCCCCTGGCCTGGCACCAGCACCTCATGCTGACACAACAGTGCAAACCCCAGACTCGTGGCTGGAATTGAGCTTTCAGCTCAAGGAACACTTGCCTAACCCAAACTTAACACTGTCACAAGGGGAGGATTCTGAGCCTGGAGAGCTGAGCTGCTGGTTAAAAGTGCTTTTTCAAAAAAGCAGATTAAGGCAAAAATTCCTCAGAAAACCACTTGGCATGAGGACTAGCACTGTCTTCTGCACTTGTTGTCTGTGTGCCTTGTTCTGATTGAAATACACAGTTTATAGTGTATTTATAGTTATTCTGTTCAGCAACTCTGTTAAGTTTTATAGCAGCCTCAACCAACCAGCTGGTTTGTTTTCTTTGCCCGTGTTCAGCTGACCTACAGGTCATTCACTGACAGCACTGGCTCGATATCAGCTCTGCTTTTTGAAATCTGCTGTTGTAACACATTTTCCAGCTGCCCTTGGCTGATGCTTTGGGCAGGATTGGTGGGCAGCCCTGAGGGATGTTGATCTGATGAGTCTCAGGTTCTGTCTCTTTCCCAACTTTGGGTGTTGCCCATCTTCCTTCTGCGTGGCTAATAAGTGAAAACTATGTGTGTTTCAGGTGAAACCAGTGGGAATGAAAGCGATACGGAAAATCAGCCCAAAAGTGAGTGAATCACAGGGGCTGGTCCTGTCCCCACAGCACTGCACCCTTGCCTCATCCCTGGTGGGATGAGCACGCTGACGTGTGGGGATCTGCTGAGACAGGGACAGGGAGCCTCTCAGAGGCCACAGGGCCAAGTCTGGGAGCTGTTGCTGTGACAAGCCAATCTCTGTTTCTGCCCTTTCCCCTGAGCCCTTGAGGTTTAATGCCGTTCATCTGCCAGTCATCAGGAGCAGATTCATTTTGGGGTTGGTCATGTGGCTTGTGGGAGGTTGTTCCTGGTCAGCTTTGCTGCTGCTGCTGATTCCTTCCCTTGGCTCTGTTTTATGTAATGCTGTGAGATGTCCTTTCCTCTGGGGAGAATTCACCTGGGTATTTGTCTGGTTCCAGTGTCCTGAGTTTGATCACAGACCCAAACTCCAGACGTGAAACACCTACTTGGTTTTAGCAGGTTTTAGCTGCCATGTGAACACAGATTAAACACAAGGATCTGGCACAGGGTGCCCAGAGCAGCTGTGGCTGCCCCTGGATCCCTGGCAGTGTCCAAGGCCAGGCTGGATGGGGCTTGGAGCAACCTGGGATAGTGGAAGGTGTCCCTGCCATGGCAGGGGCTGGCACTGGATGAGCTTTGAGGTCTCTTCAACCCAAACCATTCAAGGATTCTATGAACTATTTTAGGTGTTTCATTTACTTGGAGGGAAACATTCAAAAGGCTTTAACTTGGAATGGAAAGTGAAGTTCCATTTCTTTATGTTAAGGAGAGTAGTGGAGAGTGAAGAATCTCAGAAGTACAGTGATTGAGTCACTGCCTGGTGGAAGAGTTGTTTGAGAGTGTCTAGGATGTGTCACAGTGCCTGGGCCACAGGAATTCCTGACATCAGAGGGCTGTGCCTGTGCTTGTGAGGCTGTGCTGCCTGTCAGGACAGCCCAGCCTGGGGGTGTCCTGGCCAGGGAGATGCCTCTGCCTCTCCTGGGTGCCCGTGGTGTTTGGAGTGGCTCCCTGAGTGCTGACAGCTCCTGAGCTGCAGCTGGGCTTCACTCCCTGGTGCCCCGTTGTGTCACTCTGAGGTGTGTAAGAACATCAGGGCAGCAGGAGAAATTTCAGTATCTGGCAGGGGGGATTTGTAGAGCTGCTGCCAGGCCAGTGCTCCCTGTCTGAATCACACAATGCTGGAATTGTTGAGGTTGGGAAGGACCTCAAAGGTCATCAAGTCCAGTCATCAACCCAGCACCACCACCATGCTCACCACTAAACCACATCCTCAAATGCCACATCCACACATTTTTAAAAGATCTCCAGGGATGGTGACTCCACCACTGCCCTGGGCAGCCTGTTCCAATGCTTAACAACCATTCCAGTGAAGAAATTGTCCCTAATGTCCAATCTAAACCTCCTCCAGTGGAATCTGAGGTTATTTCCTCTCCTCCTGTCACTTGTCCCCTGGGGGAAGAGCAGCTCTGTGCATGAGGAACTGGCACAGGTTCCCCATATCCCATGGAGAGCATTTGGATGTTGGGCAGATCCTCCCATCCCTTTTCCCCCTCTGATGGCAATGCTGAGTCCCCTTCTGTGCCCTGCAGGAGTGTGGCAATGCCAGCCACAGGGATTTATTGGGATTTATTGGGATTTATTGGGATTTATTCCTCTCCCCAGGTCACCGCAGGTGCCTGAGGCACACGGCCTCCAAGAGGAACCCTCACTACCAGACCTTGGAGAGGGATCTCATCGAGCTCCAGGAGCAGCGGCTCTTTGAGCTCTTTGTTGTGGTGTCCCTGCACAAGAAGGCATCTGAGGTCACCTACACACCACACATCATCCAGCAGTTCCCCAGCAAGGTAAGAGCTGTGTGGAAACCTGTCCAGGGAGCTGCTCAGCCCTGTTTCCCCTCCTAAACAACACTGGTCAGGATCTGGGCTTGGAACATGAAGCACCTTGCTCTGTTACACACCTAATGTGAAGTGCCAGGAGGCTGTTGAATATGTGTCTTGATAATGAGTTTATTGTCTTTTTTGAACTAAGAAGGTTCCTACTTAATTCAAATTTCATGAAGCCATGGGGTGTTTGATACCAGCTGAAGGAGAGGAAGGAGTGCAGAGCTCTGTCCCAAAGCTGGCAGGAACCTCATAACTCCTTTATAAACGAGGAGTGAAGCACTGATGGTGCACAGGAACTGGAATCCCAGGGCTTTTATGCTTATTTATACTGTTCTGAAAAAGAATAACAATAAAATGGCAAAGCTGTTTGTACAAACCTCCAAAACCAGGAGAGGTGTGGAAGTTGAAGTGCTGTAGCTAAACCAAGCCCTTTGAAATAAGCTGTTCAGCCCAAATGGGTGACAAAACCAGTGTGTGACTGAATTATAGCTCAGTGTCCTAAGCTGGGAAGCTGAGAGGGAGCCTTGGTGTTTCTGTGGTACCAGATTGAGATGAATATTCAGTTGTCAGTGTCTGGGCTCATGCCTGCTGCCTTCCACTGAAAACAGAACAGAGCCAGGAATTCTGGCTGGGCCATCAGGAGAAAGCCAGGGATTATTGAGGAATCTGCATGTCATCCACATGGAGGAGATGTCAGATCCACTCAGGGAGGTTGTGTGGGACCCCAGCAGGTCCCACAGTGTCCCAGTTCCTGCTGCCTAAAAGATGTGTGTGCCAGTAACTCCAGTGTCTTAAGTGTGTAAATGCCTTGGGTTCACAAGGTGAATAAGGAATTACAGTCAAAAAGAGTGCACAGTGTTAATTTAGTGGTTAAAATTGAACACACCCAAATAATACCTGCTAAAAGTGCAAACTTTAGGGTGCTGGGAGGAAGAAAGGAATGCAGCAGATTTGGCTTTTCCCTGGTGCAGCCTCTCAGTCTGTCCATTGCCTTTGGGAAGGGCACTTCAGTGTTCCCCTCCTGCCCTTGACTGGCTTTTATAAAGGCACTGACACCAAAACTTATTTTCTCAGTATTTACATATCCTCTGCTCAAATGAAAGTGTTTTGGTGAGTGACTCTAGATGGCACAGTGTGTCAGATTGGGTGTCTCCCTTCTAATATTAGCTTTGCTTCCAAGTAATCTGCTGTCACCCTCTGCTTTGGGCTGTGAGCCCAAGGACATCTAAGCTTTTGTACAACTGTTACTCTGTGAGAATGCTGTTCTGTTTTCCTAACACTTTGTGCTGTCACAGCTTGGGACACTGGAATAGCCTGGATGTGCTGAGTGCCTAAAATCAACTTGATGCAATAAACTTTCCACTTCTTGGGGGCATTTCCTACTTAAATGTGTAAAATTTCCTTACATTTCTTACAGAGCCTCTTATCTGAACACCTTTCTTTTGCCCTTTCTGGGCAGTTTTGAGCATGGAAAATGTCCTGGAGTCCTTGAGGGATTTGATTTGAACCCACATGTGATGTGGGTGGAACATGTGATTCAGGGACAGTTTTTGCACTTCAGCTCTGAGTGATCTGCACATCAAAAGCTGAATGCATTCCTGTTCCTATTGTGTTTTCAAATCTCCCATGGGTAGAACCAAGGCAGGCTGACCCAGCCATCATTTGGGGGCTCATTTCTACATTCATTTTCCAACAAACTTAGCCCTGCTTGTAGATCCTTACTCTGTCCTCACCAAGCTGGGTCATTTTACAAAGATCCAGTCAGCAGGAAAAATGCAAGAGGGAACTGGGAATCTGCTAATTGTCAGAACATATTCTGTACCTGTGCATTTGTGATGCTGTGCGATGGATCAGCCTTTGGAAGTGTCAGGAAGAATGCTTTCTGTATTTTAAATGCTGCAGCTGTGCACCAACTTCAGTGACTTCAAATGCATCTGTTACCCCTCCAGCCTGAACATCCCTTCAGACCATCAAAGGATACTGAAGAGAGGCTAAAGGTCATTCCCAAATTCTGCTTTCCAGATCCCAAGGACTGGTTCCCTTCATCAGACCTTAAAAGGTAAAGACCTGGTTTGGAATACTTGTGACTGAGACAGGCAGTGCTGAAAGCTTTGGAGTGTGCCTGAGGAGCTGCAGCCAGAGCAGGGAAAAAAGGGGAAAGGATCCAGGAAATCCCTGTGGTAGGAGGGGAGATGAGGTGTGGAGCTGGGCTAGAAGGCTGCTGCTGCCTTTCCTGTAAGGAGGAGTTTGTCCAAGGCCAGCACCTGGGGCTGGAAGTGCTTCTGCTGCTCCTTGGCTGAATAGGGAAGCAGCTGGGAGGGAGGAGAGAGAGAAAATCTCAGTGAGAGCAGCTGGGAAAGGGGAGAGAGAGAAAATCCCAGTGAGAGCAGCTGGGAAGGGGGAGAGATGGAAAAGCTCATGGGGTGCAAGTTTTTACCCTGAACACATCCCAAATTCCTTGCAATCATGCCTTGGCCCTTGTCAGCATGACCAGAAGGAGTTTGTGTGCTTTGTCAGTCTCTCCCCTGAGCTGTGTGGTGAATTTAACCCCGACTTTGCCTTGGTTCCCCAGTGAAACCTTTTCCTTCGTGCTGACGGGGGAGGACGGCAGCCGCTGGTTCGGGTACTGCAGGAAGCTCCTGGTGAGCATCTCTGGGAGGGCTGGGGGTACAGAGAGCACTGTCTGGGCACTGCCAGGGCTGCTTTCCCACCTGGGTCACACATCCTGTGCTGCTGTGGTGGTGCCAACCCTTGGGATGCAGAGGGAAGGGTCACGATGGTGCCCAGGAATAGTGAAATGGGCATGAACCAGCTCCTGGAACTGGGTGTTCCTCGAGAACCTTCATAGTCATAAGTGTAGGGGGGACTGCAGCAGAAGGAATTCTGCAGTTCAGCTGCAGTGTGGGCGCTGGGTTGTTCCTTGCCCCCCTGTTCCCAGCAGAGCTGTTGCTGTTGCCTTTCAGCCAGAAGGGAAAGGGAAGCGCCTGCCCGAGGTGTACTGCATCGTGAGCCGCCTGGGCTGCTTCAACCTCTTCTCCAAGGTGAGCTGGCACTGCCTTTTCCTTGAGCCCTGACAGCCTGCAGGCTCACGGAGTAACTGGATGCTTCTGCCAGGCTTAGTGATTGCACCTCATCCCAGGAGAGTGGGGCTTCCTCCCTGTCCCTGCTTTGAGCAGGAAATTAAATCCTGGTGCTGAGCCTTGTCAGCCAATACACAAATCCTTCAGCAATTGTTGCCAGGAATGGCCTTCTAATACCTGCTGTTAACTGAGGGTGCCCCTTCATCCTCTTCTTCTGTGACCTGGAAACAGAAAATCAGTTTGGGATGGAGTTGGACCTCCCCTGGGTTTTTGTAGCTCCATGAGAAGGGGAGATAAAGAGGTGAAGACTGGGGAAAGCTGCCGCAGATAAAGGGCAGCTACTGCAGAGGGACAAGCTTTGATGAAAATGGTTCTGATTGGTGGAACACAGAATTTCAGGGAGGTTCCTTGGCGAGGGGGATGGGGTGTCACTCCTCCTAACTCCTGTGAATAATGAGAATTTGATTACTACATACAAGACATTTCCTTCCAGCAGCAGGAGACTGGAGAGTTGTGCTCCAGGAACAGGAAGCTGTTCCTGTTTGATTGTTCAGTCGTTTGAGATGAATTTCACAGGGGTCCCAAGCGAGGTGGGAGAGGGCTGTGGGTCTGTGCCGGAGCTTTCTCCAGGGGAATGCTGTGATGGATTCTCCCCTGTGATCAGCAGCAGCAGTGACCCAAGGGCCCGTGTGTTTCCCTGCAGATCCTGGATGAGGTGGAGAAGAGGCGGGAGATGTCCCCAGCCCTGGTGCACCCCTTCATGCGCAGCGTGATGGAGGCGCCGTTCCCCGCCCCGGGGCGCACCATCACCGTCAGGAGCTTCCTGCCAGGAGCAGGAGATGAGGTAACAGAGGTCAGGGGGAGCTGCCTGCTCTCTCTGGGGTCTCTGGGACACAGAGGCTCTTTGCAAACTGCACAGAGAAATCATGCCTGGAAATCGTTAGTCTGAAGAAAATGTCCTGAAGTTGGAAGGGAGGCTGTCCCAGAAACCTGTTTGCTGTGGAATCATCTGCCCTGGAAGTGATTCCCTGCTTCTTAGAGCTTCTGGGGCACACTTCTGTGCTGCCCCATGCCAGCTGTCTGGGTCATGATTCTATGTAGAATCATGGATTCAGAGAATATCCTGAGCTGGAAGGGACTCACAAGGATCATTGAGTCCAACTCCTGGCCCTGCACAGACACCCCAAAATCCCACCCTGTGCATCCCTGAGAGTGTTGTCCAAACTCTCCTGGAGCTCTGGCAGCCTCGGGGCTGTGCCCATTCCCTGGGGAGCCTGGGCAGTGCCCAGCACCCTCTGGGGGAAGAACCTTTCCCTGATCTCCAACTTAAACTCACCTGGCACAGCTCCAGCCCTTCCCTGGCTCCTGTCCCTGCTCCTGCCCCTCAGGAGGAGCTGCAGCCTGCAGTGAGCTCTCTGCAGACCCCTCTGCTGCAGGCTGAGGGTCCCAGCTCTGGGCTGCTCCCCAGCTGTCCCTGTGTCCTCCCAGGTGATGGAGCTGTGCCGCCCCTTGGACTCCCGGCTGGAGCACGTTGACTTTGAGTGCCTCTTGCAGTGTCTGAGTGTCCCCCACACCATCCGGGTCTTTGCCTCTCTCCTGCTGGAAAGGAGGGTCATCTTCGTGGCTGACAACTTAAGGTAAGAGATGAGTGTGAGTAGTTCTCTCTGAGGGATTCTCTCACTGGATATTCTATCACCTGTGATTCTATCACCTGTCCCATGTCCAAGCTTGTCTTGTTTTGCAATTAGTTCCATTTGAAAACCTTCTGCACTCTCCACACAGCATGTGCATGCCTAGAATTTGGAGTATGCTGTTTACACAAGAGGAGATAAGGGAATGTTTCCTTTTTGCCTCTTTAGCCTGGGTTGATGGTGGGTTTAGCTCCCCATAACTGAGGTCAAGAGTGACTGCATGGAGCCTCTGCTGATGCCCAGACTGTACACGAGTGGCACCTGAGCTTTTCCAGCTTGTCCTGAAGGAGACACTGACCACCCTCCCTGTGCTTCTCCCACCTCTCCAGCACTCTGTCTAAATGTGGGCACGCTGCAGTGGCAACACTTTACCCCTTCACCTGGCAGCACACCTACATCCCTGTCCTGCCAGCTTCCATGATCGACATCGTGTGCTCTCCGACCCCATTCCTCATTGGCATCCTCTCCTGCTCCCTGCCACAGCTCCAGGACCTGCCCATAGAAGAGGTGAGGATATGTGAGACACAGACAATGTCAGTGGGATCAGGTTGACCCCTCTGGAATAATCTCTGGGTTCTGTCTGGGTGTAAACCTTCAAACTTCTCTGAGCCACTTGGTTAATTTGCCAGATAAATGCCAGGATGTCCCAGCATTTTCAAAAATAAATAATATTCACTGTTCTCAGAGACAGGCTGCACTTATGCAAAACTTGTGTTTTGTGTGTGACAGCCCTATTTAAAAAACATCCCACATTTAAAAAACAAATTAAGAACCTGTCTTTTCTCTATACAGCAACATACCTGGTTATGAGTCAGTGTTTTCTATGTCTCCCCAGGTTCTGATTGTTGATCTTTGTGCTGACAAGTTCTTGCAAGAGGTGAGTGAAATAACAGTACCAGTAACTCGTGGGTTTATGCCAGGAAAAGGCATTGATGAAAGAAAATAATAAAAAGATATCAAGAGAAGCTGATGTTCATTTGGAGATTCCAGTGGCTGAAGAAACACCTTGTAATCCTTTTGAACTGACAGGGAAGGGAACAGGCTTACAAATCCTTGTTGCAAGGTTGAGGTTGCATGAGGTGGAGAGCTCTTCAAAGCCAAAGATGCTGCTTGCCTGAGCTGAATTTAAAAACTATTCCTTGGTTTCTTACGTGAAGGAGATCCCTAAGATTCTCTGCTGCTTTCTGTCTGTCTCTCCCTGTTCTGTACAGCACTTTCTCCTCTCTCATCCAGCTGGGGTGTGTTTCTTGGTTTGGGTTGTTGTTTTTCTCAGGAGTGACAGTCTAGGGAACAAATGATCACAGTTCACTCAGGGTTCTCTGCTGAACTTCCCCAAAAGTGCTTCTGCATCCCCAAATATGTAGCTATAAAAATACCAGGGATTTTATTACTAGTTCAGGATATTTGCTTCTCCTTTTCTTTGCCTCACTGTTCTATTTTGCATTGCAGCCTGCAACTGGAGAAAGGTATTAAAAGGATTGGGGGATTTTTTAAACCATATTATTGAGACCTGTCATATTTTCTCAACAGACTTTTCTTGATTTTGTGTGTTTTACTGGTGAAATAAGCCTGAGTCTGTGTGGTGGCCAGCTGTGTGTGTGACTCTAATAAAATATACTTGGGGCATGCTGAGCAAATGTGTTTAATTTCTGTGGCTGCAAGATAAATATATTGTCTCCCTTAAGATACATCACAGAATAACTCCCCTCTAACTGCTTCAGGCATGTTATGAATATTTCTAATCTAACCCCTGGTTCTCCTGCTGATGGGAATAACACAAAAGTCCTTCCTTGGCTGTTTCTGTCTGTAGGTATCAGATGAGGACGAGATCCTGCCCCATAAACTCCAGGCTGCACTTGTACAAATCCTGGAAGAACGGAGTGAAATCCTGTCACACGGGCAGAGTGAAACACAAGGTACTTTCTGTGGAAAAGTTTCTATGGAAAAGTGTTTTCCCATTAGCTGATCTCTACCATGGAGTTGATAAAAATGTGCAAATGGAAATAAATGGAAATAAGAAGCGACATTTTGGCTGTTTCCCTGTGATCTTGTGAATGTGTGAGAAGTTTGGTGTGCTGACAGTTTCCTCTTTTCACAATTAGTGTGGGCAGAACAGTAGTTTCTTTTGGGCCAACAGTATCAGTTCCTGTGCTTTGAATTTTATTGTGTTTTTCTAAGTGGCAGAGACAAGGTTTTTTCTCAGAGAATGTAGCCAATTTCTGTATTTTAGAGGGTAATCTGACTGATCATTTTCAAAGTTGAACTGCTTTATACATGATTCATCAGATAAGAAGGGGTGAGAAACTTAAAAAGCTTTGAGTGGCTTAAGAGAATGGCACCAGCAAATTATATCATTCCATAAAAACAAAGTTTGTTTTCCTGAGAGTTTGTATTCTGTAGTTTGCCTAATTCTTGGAGAGAATTAAACTTAGCCTATTATGAGCTGAAAGCTCATTACAGACCAAATGTTTGACAGGGAAAATGAAATGATGGATGTTTTAAATTCTGGAAAGGCTCTAGAACCAAACCTGTCCCATCTGCAGCTGGAATTTGACCTTGGGATATTGAATATTTGAGCTGAGACTTCTTTGATATCAATTGTGGGCCTGATATTTCTGGGTCTGAGAGATTTTAGCAGCTGCTAACTTCTTCCCCAAGGGAAAATTTCTCAAGAAAGCTTCTTCTCAAAACAATCTTAGCAAACAACTATTCTTTCCCAAAACAATCTTCTCTGGGTGGTGTTTTGCTGTTTCTGTAATTTAACCAATGGGATTAGAGAGGTGTCGTTCCTATTCACCAATCATGTGAAGTCTGTATCAGAAAACTTATAAAAAAGTGGTAAGAATTAGACAATAAAGCCTTTTTTTCTATACTTTGCCTTCTGAAATATTTAGAGTCTTTCATCTCTCTTTCCTGTCTACAATGGCAATCAATCACCTGGAATCTCCTAGTCTGAGACACAAAAAGTGACCGAGCTCTCTAAAAAAGCCACTCCTCCTTTAGGAGAGGAATGAGCAAAGTGACAAATGTCCTCCCCACAGGTGACACGACCCTGAACTCCCTGGTCTCAGAGGCATTTGTGCAGTTCTTCGTGGAGATTGTGGGGCATTACTCCCTGCACATGAGCGTGACGGAGAAGGGAGAGCGCGTGTTCCAGCGGGAGCCCTTCCGCAAATCGCACGGCTCGCGCACCGTGCGCCACTTCCTGCACTGCTTCATGGAGACACAGATGTTTGCGGGCTTCATCCAGGACCGGGAGCTCAGCAAGAACCTGGTCAAAGGTACCTGTGGCGTCACCCTCTTGTTTCTTGTTTTGGCATCACCTTCTTGGTTCAAGGCTGCTTCACAGGCTCCCTTTGCAAGCGTGATGCCACCTGCCTCTGCTGTTGGAATTCTGCCACATGGAATAGCCCCGTGCCTTTCTAATTACTCAAAAGAATTCAGTTTCTAAAGCAAAGATGTAGGGATGCACCCCCACACCCGAGCAGGTGTTTCCATATAGGGAAAGGTTGAAGTTTCACCCCTTGCTGTGCTAATAAGGTAAAGGACACAGAAACTTTGATGTTCTTTTCCCTGTAATTGGCCAGGTGCCAAGCAGAGGTACCGGTTGGAGCCCTGGACCTGTACCTCAAAACCTGTTCCCAATTTCAGTGGGCAAGGTGCCAAAAAGCCCTCCTGGACTATTAGGTACTTAAAAGACTGCACAGAACTTACTGAGGCTGTTTTGGACTGCCTTAGCCAGTGCAAGAGTTCTCTCTGCACTGTGTTCAATTTATATTTCTTTTGTGTGATACTGTTTGTTATTTTTGTCATTATTAAAACCTTTTCTTTTACAAAGCACACCCGGACAAGTCGTCTAGCTATTATTTTAAGCCATTTCTCTGTGAGGGCTGGCCCTTCAGAGGTGATGGACTTTTATGGGGTTTATCCCATCTGACCCCACGCAAGATTCCATCACAAAGAATTTCTGTATCTCTCTCTTTTCTCCTTGTTCCTGCAGCTTACACACACTACATGCAGGATTTCCTTTTGTGGCCTTGTCATGATGCCACATGCTAAAAGATGGAGTAACTCATTTGGTGAGTGATTTTTAATTTTTTTTTCCTCTTTAGGCCTTTTTGAGGTCCGTGCCTTGGAGTATTTGGAGAGTATTCCAGAGACGGAACGAACTGGAATGAACAAAATCCTTCGCAGTCTTGGTAAAGGAACACCTTTTGGTTTTTTATTCATTGATAATTTTTTTTAAATTACTTGTAGCTATTGAATAATTAATTTATTACAAAGGAGAGGAATGCTCCTTTGCCTTCTGCACCTGTGTTCCCTTGTTTACATTTACTGCTTCAGGGGATACTGAACACTGTGTGAGATTTTTCTTTTGTTTTTAAGCTTTTGTACCTTTAGATAAAGTTTGTGGGAGTTGCTGCTCTGAGCGCTTGTTCCTTAACTTTGGTCCTGCCTGAGGACAAGCCCAGGGGACAGAAGTTGTGTCTGCTGGCAGAGGTGGCCATGTGGGGTTTCCACCTTAAGTTCCTCAGCCTGCTGAGTGTCTCCAGCTCACAGAATCCCGCAATGATTTGGGTGGGAAGGGACCAGTTCTGTCCTGGGCAGGGACACCTGCCACTATCCCAGGGTGCTCCAAGCCCCGGTGTCCAACCTGGCCTTGGACACTTCCAGGGATCCAGGGGCAGCCACAGCTTCTGTGGGCACCCTGTGCCAGGGCCTGCCCACCCTCACCTAAAGGTCCTAATGCTGTTTTTTCTCTGCAGGCAGTAAAATGAAATTCCTCCAGAAGAAGTGACCGGGCGCTGCTGCGGGACAGCGGCGGGAGGGGGGAACAGCCGGGGCCGGCTGAGCTGTGCCCTGGGAGGGCTCCGCGTGTGCTGCGGCAACAACCAGCACGGGGATCAATAACACTTCATGGATCGATCACCAGTTCCATGGATCGATAACAGCTCACGGATCAGTAACTAGTGCCATGGATCAATTACAGCTCATCGAGCCAACTCTTGACGTGTCTCTCTTTCTTAAGGGGGCGTGGTCGCGACGAGAGGGGCGGGGCAGGGGAGCGGTGCCAGAGCTGGATCTCCCCGGGAGGGGCGGAGCTAGGCCTGGAAACGCTCCGGGAGCGGCGGGACCGGGGCTGAAGTCAAACCGGGAGGAGCGGGGCCTAGGCTGAGGGGCGGGGCTGAGGCAGGCGGAGGAATGGGCGGGGTTTGTGCGGGGATGGGCGGGGTTGGGACCCGTCGGGGCGGGGTTTGTGTGGGGAGGGGCGGGGTTGGGACCCGTCGGGGCGGGGTTTGTGCGGGGAGGGGCGGGGTTTCGGCCCGTCGGGGCGGGGTTTGGGCGGGGAGGAGCGGGGTTTGTGCCGGAGCCGCGTGCCGTCCCGCCAGGCGTGACGTCATTGCGCACGCGCAGTGCGGCGGCCGCGGCCAAGATGTCGGGCCCGGGGCTGGTGGCCGGGGACGTGGTGGTGGATGCGCTGCCCTACTTCGACCAGGGCTACGAGGCGCCGGGCGTGCGGGAGGCGGTGCGTGCGGGGCCGGGGTGGCTGCGGGGAGGGGCCGGGGCGGCGGGCGGGCTGTCCGCCTGCCTGACGCCCCGTGTGCGTTAGGCCGCGGCGCTGGTGGAGGAGGAGACGCGGCGGTACCGGCCGACCAAGAACTACCTCAGCTACCTGCCCGCGCACGACTACAGCGCCTTCGAGGTGAGCTGAGGCGGCCTGGCAACTCCCAGGCCCCATACCCCGCTTGTCCCCACTCCGTCACCTGGCTGTGACAGACCCTGCCTGTCCCCGTCCTTTCCCGCATACCCCTCTGCTGTGCCCACCCCTCCCCACCCCGTGCCCCTCCTGTGTCTCTCCGCCCCTGCCCCGGCTGTCTCTCCCCCGTTACCCGTTTGTGTGTCACAGCGGGGAAACGGTGATGAAGGACACACACAGAGTTTGGTCATCATCAGAAGACTTTACTACACTTCTGCTTTGCCCTTTTATGAGACAATGTGCTGAAAAGGGCAGTGATTGGTCGGGGAAGGACTGCATCTCTTCTCCTTTGGTAAACAATAGGTGAGGGAACAGTGTTATGAGAAAGAGCTGAGAAGAATCAGCCCACATAGATATTTACAATAACAATGAGAATATGTTTTGAGAACGAGAAACTTGTAGTTCAGTTTCTCATGGGAATCAGCATGCAACAGTTATCAGTAGAATTCTGAAGTCCACAAAATACAGAGCTACAGTTTGTGTGCTGCCCCCGTCCTCCCCACCCTACTCCACTTGTGTCCCTCGCCTGTCGCTCACCGCTGCCTTCCCCACAGACCGAGATCATGCGGAACGAGTTCGAGCGCCTGGCAGCCCGGCAGCCCCTGGAGCTACTCAGTATGAAGAGGTGAGTGGGGCCGGCCTGGGCAGGGCCCGGTGCCCCAGGCGAGCCGTGCCCGGTGCCCCAGGTGAGCCGTTGCCTTTGCAGGTACGAGCTGCCCGCCCCATCCTCTGGGCAGAAGAACGACATCACGGCGTGGCAGGAGTGTGTGAACAATTCCATGGCACAGCTGGAACATCAGGCCGTGCGCATCGAGAACCTGGAGCTCATGTCCCAGCACGGCTGCAATGCCTGGAAGGTGTACAACGAGTAAGGCCTCAGCTGCTCTGCTCAACACCAAGTTCTGTGTTGAATTTCTGTGTATTTATTGCATGTAAATCCAGTGAGGATCTTTAGAACGTAGCCTGGAACAGATGAACCCCTGTGAGTTCCTCTCAGTTCATCACAGTCTATCAGAGCTGTGAGTGAAAGTGGAGGCTGATCTCAAAGTTGTCTAAGCAGCCAAGAAAGAGCATGTGTTTTAATACATCCCAGGCTTGAACGTAGTGGGATATTGTTGATGATAGTGGATGTTACTTAAGGCTAGTGATAGCCTGTGGAAGGATAACTCAGTAGTGGAAATGAAGATGGGTTACTACAGATCTTGGGCTTAGGCTGGAGCCATAATAAAGCTTAATAAGGCTGCTGCAAAAGCCAAGAAAAGGTTGTAGAGTATAGCTGCAGGAAGCACTGGGGCTAATTCAGACAGAGAATGTTAACGTCCACTTTTGAGAAGGGTTGGCTGAGCCTTAGATAAAGGAGTAAAGGAATTAGAAAAGGCCAAAGGAATTGCAAACCTAGCTCAGAGAGAAGGCAGAGGGTTCCTGAGCTCCGGAGGAGGGAAGCAGGTGAAGGATCTGCTGGCTGGGACAAGATGTTTGGGTTGCAGGGGCTTGATGAATCTTTAACACGGAAGTTAAATGTCAGGTGAAATGGGGCTGATTTAGCACTTGTGTGCTTTTAATGTTTTTCTTGCTTTCTGTCATCAGGCACCTGGTTCATATGATAGAACAAGCCCAGAAAGAGCTTCAGAAATTGAGGTGGGTCATTCTTATTCATAATTTTGTACTGAAATTGGAAGTGAACCTTTTCCTCTTCCCCAAGCCATACAAAGGAAGATGTATATGCTGGCTGCTGCCATGGTCACAAGGAATAAGACTCAGTAAAAACAACAATTAAGAAATGTGACCCTGCCCTCCCCAAGCAGTTACATTCATTATGTCTTTTCTACTCAAAATTTTGTGTTTGGTTTGTTTGAACCTCTGCTCTGGATTTATGGAATCCGCCCTGAAATGTAGTGATGCTTTCTTTTCACTGCTGATAATTTAATGTGCCATTGTCTCTGTAAGGATATCGCCCCTGATGTTGAGTTTGACCTTTTACTTTTATTTAATTCAAGGTTCTCTGTGAGCCCTATACTGGGATTTGTCCATGTGGATGTTGTCATTACAGTCCTGGCTACACAAATGTTTTCTGGCAGTACTTCTAGGGATTGAGTGTACTTGGAAATTAGCAACAGGTAGTGCAGATGCTAAAGAAATGAGGAAATAAAACTACATCTTTTTCTCCCCAGGAAAAACATTCAAGACCTGAACTGGCAGAGGAAGAACATGCAGCTCACAGCTGGGGCTAAGCTGCGAGAGATGGAATCCACGTGAGTATTGGCATTTCTCTGTTAACCCTTCCACAGGTTTCTCCATTGCTTCAAGTTTACTTGAAATTCTTCCACTTGAGATTCAGTGATGTTTTGGTGCTGCTGTGGGATACCATTGCTTTGCAGAAAGTCTTTTGAAGTACTTGTAGTTTGGTTCCATATTATATTTATTGAGGTTGAGCGAATCAACAGATGAGAACAGGGAATATTTATTCGCTGCTTCAAATTTCCTAAATTGTATTAAACGCTTCTAATCTTGATATTGGCAGTTAGTGGATGAGTCTAGTCATTATATTTTTTGTGTTTTCAGGTTTAACGCTGTTAGATGTTACTCATTGTCACTTTGGTTGTTCAAATGACCATTGATGTCAACTGAGGATTATCATGTGTTAAGAAAAATACTGCCTTATTTGGTGTTTCTGCTTGCCTTGGAGCAGTAGTTGTCTTTGATTTTAAACCAGAGGGCTGTTACATAACACTTAAGGGCTCTTTTTATTTCTTTTCTCTTCCAGGTGGGTCTCTCTTGTCAGTAAAAATTATGAGATTGAACGAACTATTGTGCAGCTGGAAAATGAAATTTCACAAATCAAGCAGCAGCATGGGGAAGCAAACAAGGAGAATATCCAGCAAGACTTTCAGTGACTTAATCCTGACTTGTCTTAGTGCAGCATGTGTTAAAAACTACAAACCAGACACTTTGGAAATGCTGTGTCTGCAGACGCCTGTAGTTGCAGTTGTATGGGGTGGTAAAAGGGTATTTCCATCACTTCTTTTCCTTTTTTTAAATTCTAGGAGGAGGTAGGGTGGACTCAAAACATCCTGTTTAATGTATTACAGGCACCATTAAATGTACTGTGAATTGTTTCACTTTTTGTATACTTAAACCAGGAGCTCTTATACTGAAAGCAAGAGCTCGTGTTGTGTTTTCCCCTATGCCTTTAATAAATCCTGTTTTGCAATTTATCTGGTTTCTGCTTCATGTCCAAAGTCTGGGAGCTGTGGAGGAGGGGGCTGGGCCAGGTGGACCCCCAGAATCCCCTGCAGGAGCAGTGGCGGGGAAACTGGAATTTGGGGTGGGGAAGTCTCTCTGCAGCACTGGGGCCGTGCAGTGCCCACCGAGGGGGCTCCAGTGCTGCATCCTGCACTGTTCCTCATCCCAGGGCATCATTCCTGATCCTCCTCCCACTGCCCTGGTCCCTGTCCCCATTCACTGACTCCCATCCTGATGCAATGCTTCGTGTCCCGGTGCCCTTTTCCCTATGCCCGTGTGCCATTCCCCATCCCACTGCTCTGCTCCATGTCCCAGTGCCCTTTTCCCTGTGCCCCTGTGCCATTCCCCATCCCACTGCTCTGCTCCGTGTCCCAATGCCCTTTTCCCTGTGCCCCTGTGCCATTCCCCATCCCACTGCTCTGCTCCATGTCCCAGTGCCCTTTTCCCTGTGCCCCTGTGCCATTCCCCATCCCACTGCTCTGCTCCGTGTCCCAGTGCCCTTTTCCCTGTGCCCCTGTGCCATTCCCCATCCCACTGCTCTGCTCCATGTCCCAGTGCCCTTTTCTCTGTGCCCCTGTGCCATTCCCCATCCTGCTGCTCTTTACCATCCCAGTTATTCCCAATCCAGGTCTGCTGTTTCCTGTCCTGGTGCCCTTTCTCCATCCAGGTCCATTATCCCCATCCCAGTGCATTGTTCCCCATCCTGGTGCCCTGTTCCCCTTCCACATGGGTATTCCCCATCCCAGTGCTTTGTTCCGTATCCTAATGGGTTGTTCCCTATCCCGGTGCCTCATTCCCCCATCCCCGTGCATTATTCCCCGTCCCGGGGCGTTCTTCCCCTCCCGCATGGGTTATTTCCCAGCCTGTTTTGTGTCATTTCCCGTTCGGAAGGGTTATTGCCCACCCCGGTGCGTTATTCCCCTCCCGATGGGGTATTGCCCACCCCGGTGCGTTATTCCCCCTCTTCATGCGTTATTCCCCATCCCAATGGGTATTCCCCATTCCGATGGACATTCCCCCTCTTCATGTGTAATTCCCCGTCCCGGTGGGTTATTCCCCTTCCTGATGCTTTCTTCCCCTCCCGCCTGTTGGTGTCATTTCCCGTCCGCAAGGGTTATTCCCCAGCCCAGTGCGTTATTCTCCTTCTTGATGGGGTATTCCCCACCCGGTGCGTTATTCCCCTCCCGATGGGTTATTCCCCACCCCGGTGCGTTATTCCCCCTCCCGATGGGTTATTCCCCACCCCGGTGCGTTATTCCCCTCCCGATGGGTTATTCCCCACCCGGTGCGTTATTCCCCCTCCCGATGGGTTATTCCCCAGCCCGGTGCGTTATTCCCCCTCCCGATGGGTTATTCCCCAGCCCGGTGCGTTATTTCCCAGCCCGGTGCGTTATTCCCGGTGCTCTGTTCCTTATTCCCGGTGCGTTACTCCCCAGCCAGGTGCTCTGTTCCCTGTTCCCGGTGCGTTATTCCCTGTTCCCTGTGCGTTATTCCCTATTCCCGGTGCTCTGCTCCCCATCCCCGATCCCCGTTCCCGGAGCGCATTCCCGCGGGCGTTCCCGGGGGGCGTGGCCATGCCCCTGCCGCTACCGCCCATTGGCTGGGCTGCCGCCACCACCGTCCAATAGACTTTCACTTCTGGGCCAAGTGGCCACCTAGAGCCCCGCCTTTCCCTGACGTCACGGCCCACCCTCCCTGCCGCGCCGTTGTCGCGGGAGCGCGCGCGCGTGCGCGGCGCCGGTCCCGCCCGGTGACGCGGTGACGCGGAGCGTGCGCGGAGCGGGTCGGGTTCAAAGGAGGAAACATGGCGGAAAACAAAGGAGGCGGCGGCGGCGGGGACGCGGCCGCCGAGGCCGCGCCGGGCGGCGGCGGCGGTCTGGAGCCTCCCGCCGGCTCGCCGTCCGCCGCCGTGCCGCCCGAAGAGCGCGAGAGCCCCGGGGCGGCGGCGGCGGAGCGCGGCGGAGGCGAGGCCGAGGCCGAGGCGGCGGCGGGGCCCGGTGCGGCGGCGGGGCCCGGCCCCAGCCCGGTGCCGCCGCTGACGCCCGCGGCGCCGGCGCCGTTCTCGCTGCTGGACACGTGCGCGGTGTGCGCGCAGAGCCTGCAGAGCCGGCGGGAGGCCGAGCCCAAGCTGCTGCCCTGCCTGCACTCCTTCTGCCGCCGCTGCCTGCCCGAGCCCGAGCGCCAGCTCACCGTGCCCGTGCCCGGCGGCGCCAACGGCGACGTGCAGCAAGGTGAGCGCGGGGCTCGTCCGGGACATCCCGCCGGGCCCCGTCCGGGACATCCCTCCGGGCCCGGCCCGCCCGCCCCCAGCGCGGGGCTGTCCCGGCCCCGCTCGGCCCGTCCGGGAGCGCGGGGCTGCGGCCGCAGCGATCCGCGGGGCCGGGGAGGGCAGGGCCGCCTGGGGCCGGCGGAGTTGTTGGGATTGGGAGTGCGGATCGCGTCCGGTGGGTTTCCATCGCAGGAAGGAGGGACACGGGCCGGTTGGAGCGGGCGCCGAGCTGGTCAGAGGGATGGAGCAGCTCTGCTGTGAGGGAAGGCTGAGGGGATTGGGATTGTTCAGCCTGGAAAAGAGAAGCTCCAGGGAGACCATAAAGCCCCTTCCCGTGCCTGAAGGGAGTCTGTAATAAAAATGGGGACGGACTTTTTAGCAGCACCTGTTGCGATAGGACTGGGGATAATGATTTTAAAGTGGAGCAGGATCGGTTTAGATTAAGTGTGAGAAAGAAATGTTTACCATGAGGGTGTTAAAACACTGGAACAAGTTACTCAGGAAGGTGGTGGAAACCTTCAGTGTCAGGCTGGGCCAGGCTCTGAGCATCCTGCTCGAGTCTAAGATATCCCTGCTCGTGGCAAAGGGGGTTGAAATAATGACCTTTAAAGGCCCTTTCCAACCCCAGATATTCTGTCATTCTCTCCTTCTGCCTGTTTTGTTTTGGCTTTTGGGGGTGACACAGCGGAGGCGAGTCAGGAAGGGGGTGGGCAGCTGCTCGGTTCCGTGGCACTGGGGTAAAACGTGTCGAATAAAGTTCAGATTCACTGTTGTTGCAGTATTACCTGCCTGGGTGGGAACGCTGTGTGCACTGCACCTGCTTTCCTGTGCACCGAGATAAATCCTTGCAGTGCTGTTTGTCAGCTGTCTGCCGTACAGAACTTGTGCCAAGGAACAGGGGTACACTGCTCCTTCCACGTGTTCTTATCAGAATCACAGCTTGGGTTTGATTTTTCTTTTTAATACATATTCAGGCGTAGAATTGCAAAGCTTCTGGAGCTTTAGTTGGGGTGACTCACATGCTGTGGTGTACAGACCAAAGTAGGGCCCTGGTAAGTGGTTTTGCAGGTCCTAAATGGGCTCTGTGGTCAGGGAGACCTTGTTCAGTGACACCTTTGCACTCAAGCCTTCTCTGTGTTCCCCAGTGATTTAACCTGGCATGGTAGAGATTTCTTCATCCAGACTGTTCAGAAGTTCATCTGGGATGTGCTCTTAGAAAGTTCATCAGTTTTAAAAAGATGATGTCTTAAATATAGTTTGACAATGCACACAGTAAAGCACTCAGATGGTCTTGTGATCCATGTTTTAAAATTGCAGATTCTACATTTTGTGTAATATCATAGAGTAACAGAGTGATTTGGTTTGGAGGGGACTTTAAAGCTCATCCAGTGCCACCCCTTCCCTGGGCAGGGACGTCTTCCACTGTCCCAGGCTGCTCCAAGCCCTGTCCAGCCTGGCCTTGGACACTTGCAAGGATCCAGAGGCAGCCACAACTGCTCTGGGCACCCTGGGCCAGGGCCTCACCACTCTAACCGGGCAGTGATATGCCAGTGGCATACACAAAACGTGGGAAGCAGGGTTTATTTTATTAGCAATGAGCAGGATTATCTGAGTCCTGCTGTATCTGTAGGACACAGGTGTGAGAACCACTGTGTACAAACTGGAATATCACTTCTTGTTGTACACATTTTAAGAATGCTTGTTGGTGTGCTTTGGTGTAGAAAGAGCTCGTGTTTGGACTGTTGGAGTAAAAAGTTAGATGATGAGAGCAAGGTACAGGGCACTGGAGCATCTTTCTTGTCAGGGGAGACTGCAGGGCTGGGCCTGGTTAGTCTGGAGATGGGATGCCATCAATCCATACAAATATTTTCAGGGTGGGTCAGAGGAAGGTGTCAGGACCTTTTTAGTGGTGCCCAGGGCAGGACAAGAAGCAATGGCCATAAATTATAACACAAGAAGTTCCACCTGAATGAGAAAGAAATTCTTTCTGTGGAGGATGGCAGAGCACTGGAGCAGCTGTTCAGGGAGGGGAGACCCACCTGGACACATTCCTGTACCACCTGCTCCAGGTGACCCTGCCTCGGCAGGGAGTTGGACTGGGAGATCTGCAGAGGTGCCTTCCAACCCCAGCTGTTGTGGGAGTGTCCTGTAGGGCTGTGTGATCCAGCTGTGGATCCAGCTGTGCTGGCACCTCAGCCTGCATGAGCACAGGAACTGGCAGCAGCTCGGCCGAGGATGGGCCATGGACCAGCAGAGGCATTTTTGTGGGCAGCTCTCTGCACCTTGAGAGTGCAATCAGTTGGGTGGCACAGGAGATGGTTAGCAGTAAATGAGATAGAAAATGGACCTTCTGAGCCTCCTGAGAAGCACCACAGTGCTTAGTCACACAGGTTCCTTCCCTGTTTGGTAGTCTCAAAAGTGTGAAGTGTTACTTCCACTTCTGCTGATTCTCAAGTCTCCTTCATGACGAGCGGGTGTTTTTTCATGAAGGAAGAGTTAAGGAGAAGTGGTACCTGTAGCTGGACCTGAGGCAGGTTACACTTTGCTGCAGGCTCTCACTGCTGCCTTGTGTGTGCCTGTTATCTTTCAGCATCTCTTCACATAGACCTGAGAAGTGCAAGTGATATTTTCCTGGTTGCTTTCTTAATTAGTTTCAGAGTTTGCTCAGTGAGAGGTGTCAGAACTTAAAATAGCAGATTTGTGTATTTACTGGGTAACGATTGTGGAAATTGAATGTGTATTTATTGGGTAACAGCTGTGGAAATTGAAGGTGAGGTTGGCAGAGCAGTTCTCTGAGTAACAGCACCTTTCCTGGTGAAGCTCCCTCTGCCCTCCTGGATAGTGGTGTTGGGTCTGGATCAGCATCTCTGCTCCTGCCAGGCTCCCACTCCCTTCAGAGCCACTGCTAAAGAAGGCAGAAGAATCATCTCAATTCCTAAAAGTTAGAGAACCCCTGACTAAAGCTTAAAAGAATTATCTGAAGTTGTGGTTTGTTGTATTAAAGACAAGTATTTGGTGGGTTCATACCTGTTTTGCTGGTGAAAGAAGTTTATTTTGCTGTTGATTACATTTATGTCGCAAAAAAAATAGAAGATTTTTCTTTTATATATTTAAAACGTATGCATTTGTTTAACATGAAAGGTAGAATCTCATATTCATTTTAATGTCTTAATTGGTTATGGGAATGTGCATTTGATTTGGTGGATAGATGATTTCGTGGTGGTGTTGCAGCTGTCCAGCTCAGGTTGAATAGGTTACAAGAAAATGCCTGCATTTGTATCACAGTATTCTGAAAAAAAAAAAAAAAGCTGATTTCTAAATTAGAGATTTCAGACTAACAGATACTGTAGAAGAACTTTTCCTGCACCCACTGCTGCTCCTGCTTCTGGAGGAGAGGTTGTTTTGTGGTTTCACTGCCTGGATGAGATATTTACAATCTCTAGTAAGAAGATTATCTCAGCAGAGAGGGTGTGGGGCTCTCCCAGCTCCTTGGGAATGTCACAGTTACAATTAGGCTAGAAAAACAATTAGAATTAGAAAAACAAAATGAGCTGAAAAACCTCCACAGCTGGTTGTGTGCCTAAACTGAGGAACAACACATTTACTACCCAGAGCTGTGATGTGTGGTACCATAAACTGGTTTGATATGCTGAATTCAGCTCTTGTACCCAGTGCTGCTGTGTTGTATTAATCATACCTAGTTGTTTTTGGTTTTTAATTTGCTTTGTGAAAGGAGGACATAAAATGTCCCTTACACTGAGTTTAGTGGCAGTTGCTGTATTTTCAGTCCAGAAGAATGAAAATTCCTGCATCAAATAAGGCTGTTTAAGCTGAGTAAATGCAGCATCTTAAGTTTTATTAAACTGGATGTGAGTAGACATTCCCTGAACTCTCTTGATTCTTTACTTTTCTCCTGTGTTAATAAGTGAGGTTCATGAATATATGCTGGAGCCCAGCATGAGTCCTGGAAAGCGTTCAGTTCATATTCTGGACTTAATAAAAATCTTGCTGTGAAACTTAAATTTTAGTCTGAATTAATAGTGTATTGTAAAATACTTCTATCTGAGAACATTAAGGCATGTGTTATTTTTATAAGAATTAATATCTGTGGCAGCTGTAATTTTTTTTCTTATTAAATATAATATATTGTCAGTTCAGTGTGTGATAATTGTGATATAATCAAGGACTGTTAAAAAACACAAAGCTGAGTTAGGAGTCGGCCTTGAAAGCAGTTAAATTTTTTTTAAATGTACATCTATTCTGACAGATTTCAGTGTGATAGTGTCACACCCGTGACCTGTGAGGGTTTGTTTCAAGGTCTAATCACTGAAATTAGAGCAGGGGTTTGATGTATGGCTGTGCAGAAACATCCTTGGACCCTTGCAGCACTGAGAGAAATAAATATTAGGTACGTGGAGTGAGTACTATCAGAGTTCTCACCCAATAAATGGGACCTGGCAGGGATTCATTCCTGAGAGGGCTGATTCCCTGCCAAGCCTGAACCCAGAACGGAAGCTGGAGTTACTGGATTGCACAAGTGCCTGCGAATATTTCCTGAACTGGGAAGTTTTATTTCTCATTGTCTTTGCAACAGTGTAAACATCTGTCAGGATTTTAATTATCTTACAGTCACTCAGTGCTTCAGTGGGGGATCAGTCTGGTATTGCCACCTAACCCAAGCCTGTGTGTGGAACCAGATGTCTCAAACGCTGCTGATGCTGCTGCTTGCTCGACAGAAATTGGGTTTTGGGAGGTTGCTTGTCAGGGGATGATGTGATGGAGTTTTAGGCTTGTGCTCATTGATGTTTCACAGGTATCAGCAGAATCTGAGGCCATTCTTTGGCACAAGTGTGGTTGGAGTGGAGCATCACGTGGGGTGGCAGGGCCAGGTGTGCCCGGCCCCACCCCTGGCCCAGAGCCGGTCTGGTGACAGGAGGGGACAGGAGGTGACAGGAGGTTCCTGGGAGCTGCTCCAGCTTTGTGGTCACTGCTGGGATGAGCAGTGTTGGACCATCCCCCTGGGACCGTGGGGAATAGAAATTCCTTTATTCATGCTTGCACTGGGGTCCCTTTGCTGTGCCCCCCAGCTCTGCCCCTGCCCTCACACCGTGTGTGCCCCAGCCCAGAGCACTTGGGCCACCACTGCTGGGTTTGTCCCAGTTTGGGAGTCTGTCCCTTACTGGGAGCCCTGTACTGGCCCAGTGTGGTCTCCTGCAGTGCTGAGCAGGAGGGATGGCTGTCCTTGTTCTGCTCGTGCAGCCTGGCACACACTGCTCTCTGGTGAAGGATGTGCTGTTGGCTCCTGTGTCACTTGTTGTCCATAACACACTTTAAACATTTTATTTTCGGGTAAAGTGGGGTCAAAGTTACTTCTTTATCCTGGTGTTTTTATAGTTCAATACTCAGAATGTTATGAAGCAGCTAAAAAACTGATAAAGATTTTTGTGCTGCACATCAGAGCTGATGTTAAAGGAGTTGGATGTTATGAAAATAGTAAATTTAATATGCAAGTAGAGGTGTTTAGGAACACAAGTGTTTGGGGTCAATGTTTGAATAAACTGAATTTATAAATTTGAACTGCTGGAAAGACTCCCTACAATGTCCCAGCGATGGAGAGGATCTGTTGGGTGCTGCTGAGGTACAAAGTGAATTTTGGATCTCTTCCATTATGTGCATGCTCTGCTGTCTCTTGTTCATGTCCATGATCTCATCAGATCCATGCCATCCTCATTCAGATCAATAACTCCCTTAATTATTCCATTATTGCTTTTTGTTCTCTCTGAGATTTCAGTGGGGTTGGGCTGTAATGTGTTTATTTTGATTGAAGTCAGCTTGGACTTGAAGCCAACAAGTGAACGTGGAGCCCTCAGTGTGGTGCTTCTTGCAGAAGTTCCTTATTTTGCTTTAGCTCCTGTGGTGGATTTAGGCAGTAGATGAGTTTCCATGGCTCCTTGTGTGTTCCCCTTTCCTTTCACCCCACCTCCCCCTTCTCTCCCAGAAGGCTTCTGTGGTGTTTGTAAACAAAAACTAAAAAACCAGATTGAGAGGATGATTGTAGGTGGGTTTGGTGGGGGAACAGGTTAATTCTTACTGCCTCAGGAAGCCTTGTTGTTGTAGAGCTGGTCTCTGAAACATCTGAGGGAATTCCAGAAGGAAATGCCCAGAAGGGTGGGTAGGGAGCAAGGAAGATTCAGAAAATTCCAGGTTTTTTTCTTGTGCAAGAGCAATGGGTATGAGTTGAACACACACTGCTTCCTGAGTATCATGCTGGAGTGGGGACAGTAGCCAAAGACTTGACATGAGCTTTCACTGGAGTGTCTCTTTTGATCCTACAAGACTGGAAATACAGAGAAATCAATCTTTCCCCTTTCTTCACTGCAGCTCTAAAGCATCCATGAAATTTGGCTGTGTTTTAGTATCGTTGGTATTGATATGTCAGCTTCGAGAAAGCAATTTCTAAGCAGGTTTTTAAGATTTGTCTTATTGAAACTAGCTCAAGATGAAACCTGTTGGAAAAATTACCTGTTTTGAGATGCATTTGGAGAAACGTAGTTACCCTTGGGAAGTGTTAAACTTAATTAAATAAAAAGGTATTCACAGAGTTCTGAGTAACAATTAAGAAAAATACTTGTGTTGCAGCTTTAGGTGTGAGTTGGGAGTGGCAGATTAAAAGCACCATCCACTTGAAATGTGAAGGTTTTTGCAGTGTTCTCTATGATTTGCTGCTGGATTATGATGCAGGATTTTTAGCAGCCTTTTTGTTTTCAGGAAAACAAAATCAACTTTCCTCCTCTGTTTACTTCAGTCATGCTCCCTGACATGCTTTGATGTCTGTGGTCTAGTTCAGCGTGCTTTATCTACACCATAAGCACTTAAAAGGATTAGAGAGATGCTGCTCTCATTAGTGTTCTTAAAGTCTTTGACAAATCAGGAGGTTTAATGTGCAATGGGAGGAGATGTGGCTGCTGTTGTATAACTGGCAGTGAAATCTGTGTGCTGGCACCTCCCTGCTCGGACAGAACCTTCTGGGCTGTTCATGGGCTCGTTTGGTGAGGGCAGCTCCTGGCTCAGCAGAGGCTGCAGCAGAGCTGGAGCCTCCAGGAAGGTTCTTGTTGTGTCCTTGGTTTCACCAAGCAGTGACCTGGGCTCACACTGGGGCAGGAGCAGCCCTTCCCAGGACAGGGATCATTCTTGGGATGTGCCAGAATTCCCATTTACCTCGGTGTGGGCTCTGTCCCAGCTCCCATCAGTGTGTGGGAAGAGCTGCTCCCAGGGGCAGGTTCCTGGAGTTTCTAGGGATCCATCCCTGACCACATTTCTGTGTTTCTGTCAGTGCTTTGTGTTGCTCCTCTGCTCCTGAAAGGTTCTGTCTGCCCCAGGAGACTCCATGGGAGTGTGGCACAAGGAGTCTGGGAGCCTTTCCTCCCTGAACCACAGGCTGAATGGCTCAGGTGAGAAAATGAAACCCTTTGAGCACGGTTGGCAGTGCCAGGCTGGCTTTTCCTGCCTGCTGGATTGGACACTCACAATCCACATTTCCAGACAGGAAACTATTCCTGCTTCTCCCTTCAGTCAGCCTTAGGCAGGGTGGAAGAAAAACCAAAACTCCATTTGGTGTGAGTGTTGTGTGTAGCAGCCGATGGGGGACAGGGAATGTGTGTGATTGGAAATATTTTTGCTGTTCTACAGAAGTGTGGGACCAAAAGCAGGATCTGATGTGAACTGCCTCATTAATTGGGAATAGGACAGAAGGGAAGGGGAATGTGGTGCAGAGAGCTCTAGAGGCCTGTGGCAGAGGGATAATGAGTGTTTGTGCTCAGGGTTGTTACAGGTCTTACACACTCGGGGTGTGTGATAGAAACAAGTGGAAAAATGGGAACTGTGAGTCCTCTGAGGTACAACTAAAGAAGCTTGAAAGCCCACTGCTGTTATCTGCAGCTCTTGTAAAACAGTTCATCGTTTCCTGTGGCCTTTTAGGTCCAAAGCATGATTCTCCCTGAATTTCTTCATGGAAGTACTGATATCCACAGGAGCATCTGTGGGTGGCTGGTGAAGTTTGTAGGGTGCTGAATTGTTCTTTTTTGAGACCTGAAGCATGACTGTGTTCCTGTAGTTAATGCTGAGGGCAGGGTTTTGGTGGCAGTGTTCTGTAAGGCACAAAGGAACTGCTGCACAAAGTGTTTCAGACCCTCAGTGCAGGGTTTCACGTGGTGTGGTCAGAACTTCCTGAAAAACTTCTCTTTTCTCAGCCCTTTGCTTCAGTGCTGCTCTTGACCTCTGGAGCAACGATTTACAGCTGCAAAATAACACGAAGCCATCTCTGAGGACATAGGAAATCTCGATGGTAATAATTAGGCTTGAGGGAGATCATAAACCAGTCTGACCTTCATAATTTGTATGAATGTGTCTTATTCTAATTCAACTGTGATTTAAAAAATTTGATCTTTAAACAGTAGTTTTTACTACGTGATAATGCTTTTGGAAAGCAGAGTTACAGTGGGAATGTTTTGTACCAGGACTAATGTGTTTGATTTGTTTGATGCAGAAAAACAATGTAGTGAGTTCTGCTGGAGTATAAATAGGATGATACTTTTATATTTACTTTTACTTTATTATGTAAGAGTTTTTTCATTCGAGAAAACTTGTTTTTCTCAGAGGTTATATAAACATTTGAACCTTAGTTTGTCCTAAAATACATTCTCGCTAATTTTTTCGCAATAAACTTTGTTAGCTCAAGTTTTGACAGCTAAGAATTTCTGTTTTCTATGTAAATGCTATTTCAGTGTGATTTTCTCTGCTTTTCCCTCCTGCCTCACAAAATTAGCCACATCTGTATCTTTTCAGTACATTTGGTTTCTAGTACAAATGGCACTGAAGTAATTTGCTTTTTATTAGATTAAAAGACCAGGATATGAGATGTTTAGTGGCTCAAACATTATTGGAAAGCTGCTGTTGGAAATAAAGGGTGTTGAGATGTGAAAAAGAAGTGTAATGTGCAAAATGAGAATTGTAAGGCCTTGTCTTTGGGTTTTGATCTCTTGAGGCGTGCAGAACACTGGGGGCACTTTGTGTGCAGGTTTTATTTGAATGTGGAGGTGCAAAAATTGGGTGTTGGACTGTGAGAGCAGGACCTGGGACTGCCCACCCCTGTGCCCTCTGACAGGGGCAGTGGCCAGGGTGGGATTACCCCTGGCCAGAATCCAGCCTGTGGGCTCTCACTTGGATCAAAAGGCTTGATTTTATTGAAGCTTTTATTGGTTTTAAAGTAGCCAAAATTTGCCTTAAAGTTTTTTGCCAAAATTTTCCTTACAGGAAGGGGTTTTCATCTGTAGAATTTCACTTGCTGTTGCCTAGAGATTACAGATCTTGAGCATCTTCTGTTCTGTTGTTTTCCTGAAATATTTCATGTGCTTGACCCAAGGCAGCACTAAAAATTGAGTTTAGGTTTGGTTTGGATGGAGTAGTTTTAATGGTAAATACCTGAGATTTTTGTTCTGTAAGTATATACACCTCAGCTGCTGGTATTTCCTAAAGAATTTTGTCTCTCAGCTGTAAGAAAACCTCAAAGTTCTGCATGTGGGGAAGGTTTCACTGTGTGTGAAAGCTCCTTTATGTGTGGCTGCTGCAGTACTGGTTATTTTTCATCTTCTGCTCTTGAGATGTATTTGGTTTGGTGAGACAGGGAATTTTGAGTTGGATTGTTGTTGCTCTGCAGCGAATCTCCTGTGTTCTGAAGCCATCATTAATTTTAGCACTTGAAAAAATTACACTACTCCATTACTAATGTAATTAATCTCCCTGAAATAAGTCCTGCTGTCCTAATTGAATATCCACAAAGGAGCTGAGCATCATTTAATTACACTTCTCAACGTTGTTTTAGTGTATAAAAATACCCAATGGCTTGGAAAGCTTCTGAAGATTATATTCTCAATAAATTGTGTAGGAATTTGATTTAAGATCAGATGACACTTCTGTGAAGTGTGAGCCACTATCTGAAGTTATAAATAGGTTTTCAAACCTTCATGGGCGTTGTTCGTAGACATCTTTCAATGTCAGTTTGGTTCGTGTAGTAACTTCTGTGCAGCTCTGCTGAGGATTTAAAGCTAATTTAGTGATTACAAAGGATAACAAAGCAGGTTGCTGGTGTTTTATTGCTTCATCTGCCTCCCTGACCTCATGGAAATTGATTATATTGGAAATCTTCCTGGGCTACCTGGGAGAACACTGAGACACCCTGGTATTTTCAGGAACATCACTGAAGTCACCCCAGCTCTCTGGGCACGGTCTTCTCCATGCTTGTCTTGAGACAGACTGGACCACAAACTGTTCTAAAAAATAATTTAAAAAAAACAAGTGTGTTGAGTTTCATAATCTAAAATGAACAGGGGAAAAAATGAAATATTTTCTTGGGAACAACAAACTAATTTGCTAAAAATATAGGATTTTTTGGGGAGGAAATAAGTAGGAAAAACTGAGTATGATGTAGAAATTATCCCAGCTAGGTGGGGGATCCTTTTGTGTAGAGGTTTGTGAGGGTTTTTTGGGATTAGTTGAGGGAGTGTAATTTGGGGTGCAACCTGTTCTGTACCTGTAATGGCTGGTTTGTAATGACAGTGTCACCGTGGAATCCTTTACCCAGGTGAAACAAGGAGTGTGCTTTGTGTTTGCTCCTGGGCACGCTGAGCTGGGAGTTCTGTTGCCCTAAAAGCCTGTGGGGTGCTGTGTTTTGCAGTGGGGGTGATCCGGTGCCCCATCTGCCGCCAGGAGTGCCGGCAGATCGACCTGGTGGACAACTACTTTGTGAAGGACACCTCGGAGACACCCAGCAGCTCTGATGAGAAGTCAGAACAGGTAGGGACCATCCTGCCTGCCCCAGCCTCAGTTCTGGGGCTCTCAGTGCTCCCCAGAACAATTCTGGTGCCTTTTCCCCACCCCTCCTCTGATTTCTGGACCTGTCAGTGCTCCTCAGGATGATTTTGGTGCCTTTCCCCCAACCTTTTATGCTCTCTGGGGCTGTCAGTGCACCCCAGGACAATGCTGGTGCCTTTTCCCCCACCCTCCTCTGATTTCTCCAGCTGTCAGTGCTCCTCAGAACAATCCTGGTGCATTTTCCTCAACCCTGCTCTGATTTCTGGGACATCCCAGCTCCCCAGAACAATTCTGGTGCCTTTTCCCTGCCCCCTCCTCTGCTCTCTGGGGCTGTCAGTGCTCCCCAGGGCAATATTGGTTCCTTTTCCCCAACCCTTTCTGCTCTCTGGGGCTGTCCATTCTCACTAGGACAATGCTGATGCCTTTCCCCCACTCCTGCTCTGCTCTCTGGGGCTGTCAGTGCTCCCCAGAACAATTCTAGTGCCTTTTCCCCAGCATTTTCTGCTCTCGGGCTGCCAGTGCTCCTCAGGATGATTCTGGTGCTGTTTCCCCACCCCTCCTCTGCTCTCTGGGGCTGTCAGTGTGATGCTTGTGGCTTTTCCCCACCCCTCCTCTGATTTCTTGACCTGTTAGTGCACTTCAGTATGATTCTGGTGCCTTTTCCCCACCTCTCCTCTGATTTCTGCAGCCGTCATTGCTCCTCAGGATGATTCTGGTGCTGTTTCCCCACCACTGCTCTGCTCTCTGGGGCTGTCAGTGCTCCTCAGGATGATTCTGGTGCTGTTTCCCCACCCCTCCTCTGCTCTCTGGGGCTGTCAGTGCTCCTCAGGATGATTCTGGTGCCTTTCCCCACCCCTGCTCTGCTCTCTAGGGCTGTCAGTGCTCCCCAGGATGATTCTGGTGCTGTTTCCCCACCCCTCCTCTGCTCTCTGGTCCTGTCAGTGCTCCTCAGGATGATTCTGGTGCTGTTTCCCCAGCCCTGCTCTGCTCTCTGGTCCTGTCAGTGCTCCCCAGAACAATTCTGGTGCTGTTTCCCCACCCCTGCTCTGCTCTCTGGGGATGTCAGTGCTCCCCAGAACAATTCTGGTGCCTTTTTCCCTGCAGGTGTGTACCAGCTGTGAGGACAATGCCAGTGCCGTGGGTTTCTGCGTGGAGTGTGGGGAGTGGCTGTGCAAGACCTGCATAGAAGCTCACCAGCGAGTAAAGTTCACTAAAGATCACATGATCAGGAAAAAAGAGGATGTGTCCTCAGGTGAGTGTTGGGTATCACTTTGTCCTGCCTGTTCCAAGAGCCTTTTCTCTTTATATGTTAGAGGAGAGGGGGAGGATGATGGAGGTAACAACCAATTCTGTGTTTTCCCCCTAGGATTTGGGAAAAGTACAGTAAAAAATTATCAGTACAAAATCAGTAGCTGTAAAAATAGAGGAAAAACTAAATTTATAATTGAAATTTTGTGTAGTTTGATGTCCAATGCCTTTGGAAAAGATTTAGATCCATTCTTAATCATCTTTCTGTTCAGTAGAACAAGTAACTAAATGGAGGGGTTGGAATCTGGAGAGCAGTGACATTGATAATCTTATCCATTGTCCAAGGAAATTAAATTTTTTCACATTTTGCTGTATTTTGTAATAAGAAGCAATTATAGCTCTCCCTTTATAGTTAATATAAATAAGTTTATATATAAAAATAAGTATATATATATAAAAGTTTATAGTTACCTTCAATATATGGTGTTACTTTGTATTGATACTGTGGAGTAAATGTAGAATTTGAATCTATTTTAGATTTAATCTCTCAGTGAGCAAAATTTAATATATGAAGTGTCTAGGGTTTGTTTAGGTGTGCAGCCTTATTAGAAGTAAATTCTTAAACTGTTGTTTGATCATATATCATTTGTAGCCTATTGAGGTAATGTGGGAAATCATCTCAGGACAGGTCCAGGCTGTGTGGATTTTATAATTTATAGCCTGCTGAGGTAATGTGGAAAATGTTTCCAAACAGGTCCCCAGGGTATCTGGATTTTAACTTGGAAAATTCTTTTTGTAAATGGGTTAAAAGTTCTGATTTAAAGACTTGTGGGTTCTCCACAATCCGGATGTGTCGGAAGAATGATCATATTGAGGAACAGAGATCTCAGCACTTTTCTCTCTTCATTTAATTTAAAATTAATTAAGATCTTCATAACTGTTTTGTTGTATCCTTTCAAAGGAACACACTCATTTTCTTTCTGAAAATTATGTAATAGTTAAAAAGTTTGCTGTTGAGCTTAGTTCTTTTAGACAAGGATCTTATTTCATTTGCTCTATCAAATAAACCTAATTTTGGAGAGGCTTCTCTTTATGTCTTAATGAATATTTTAATAAGAAATATTATCCATTTAAGATTAAATGTGTTAAGCCTCATAGATGAGAAGCCCTTAAATTCAATCAAATTATAGGGATCAAGAAAGAATTACTGATGTTTTTACGAGGAATGCTAAGTTGTGACTCTCAGTGTGATATTACACCTCAGATACCTGCTGGGAAGGGGCTGAAAAGTGACTGTTCCAATAAAATAAACTTTCTATTAGAAATTTTATTTATTGTGATTGTGGGGAAGGGCTGGTCATTGGTTTTTTTTTCTTCTTAGACTCAAAGATGTGCCCTGGAGACTTTAAGTTTCTCTCAGTGAGTGGCAGCTGTAGGTTCATCAGCTCTTTCTTCACAATAACTTGCATGATATAACCAGCTTCAGAAACATTGGAGAGTGAGGGAAATGTTTTAAACCCTACCTGCTGTACCTTCCAAAGGCTGCTTTCCTCTTTGCTAAGCTCAAGATATCTTCAGAACACTGCAGCATTTTTTAGTAAACCCAGAACTGGTTTTTTGCCATTGTTTGGGGGTTTAAGTGACTCTTAACACAGGCAACATTTGCTTTGCAGTTCCCACTTCAGTTGTGTTTGACTAAGTGAGGTGTGTAAGTGTTGGAAGGAATAACCTAGAAAACCCATGGGGTAAAAAATAAAAAGGTTTGAGAGGTTTGACCCATCCTTCAGTGTGCCAGAGGTGAAATTGCATGGAATTAAATTATAAACACACATACACCGTGCTGGTGTTTGTGTGCAGTCTTACAGCGCCTTTTGGGTGCTCATGAGAAAAAAGGAATTCTCCTTCTCCTTGAATGAATAAAGTGAAAACAGCTGTTAACCACTGGCACTGCAAATCACAGAGTCATGAAGGTTGGGAAAAACCTCTGAGATCATCAAGTCCAACCCCTGACCTGAAGTACTCACAGTAACTTCAGCGTGAGAACAGATCTGGAGGTGCCTTTGCAAGCTCTTGGTTGTTATTGGAAGTTAGTCATTTTGCTCTTGAGATTGTCTAAGTTTTATTTTAAAATGCACAAATGGTTTATTTTTAAAAACAGAGGCCGTGGGAGCATCTGGTCAACGTCCTGTTTTCTGCCCTGTCCACAAACAAGAGCAGTTAAAACTTTTCTGTGAAACCTGTGACAGGCTGACATGCAGGGACTGTCAGTTACTGGAACACAAAGAACACAGGTACAAATATTCCCATGTCTTAACTCCTGTGGTGTGCTGGCTCAGAGGATGACGTGGCATTGATGTGAACCAGTTGTGTTGGGAATTCTGCTGCATTTACTCCTTGTTGGACTGAAACCATCCCTTGCAAAGGAGAACCTGTGTGGAGTGATGGAAACTTGGTCAGTTGGTTGAGTTTCTTCAAGTCTCATAAGATCAGATTCAAACCCAGATGGGCTGAGGAGGTTTGGTGGTGTTCAGGTGTTAATTTGCCTGGCAGTTCCCAGTGCTGTCACTGTGTTCAGGACTTGGATGGAAATTCCTGCAGCCCTGAACACCTGGTACTGTGAAAGAAACAAAAGTGATTGAGTGAGTCACGGGTGAGGTAATTTTCTGGAAGGGCATATTTGATTGTGCAACAGTTTTAGGGGAATTTTGTAAAGGAAAGTCTAAGTTTTGCCTCTTACATTATATATTCTTCTAGTGCAGAGGGGAAAAATGGTTTGGTTTTTTGGCTAAAAGTTGCCTCATTCCAGGTAAAAAGAAATGCTGGGTTTGCCTCTGCTAGAAGGAGTTGAGACCCCTTTAAGCATTCCTGCTCTTTAGCAGCTCTGTCATGTAGTTGTTTGAATGTCTGAGCAAATATTTTTCAGTGTTATGATAGAGAATCTGGAGGTAACACATATTTGCCAACCACTGCACCATTACTTTTCCTTAACTCTTCTCTGCAAAGGTGTAATATTGAATTTACTGTTGTTTTTCTCAGAATAGTGATTATTCTCAGACTGCTACAGCAGCCTGTGGAGAACTTTCACTTTTTAAATTATTATCATTAAAATATTAACACCCTCAAATATTCCTGCTGTGTTCTTTCATAGGCTTAATCATAAATACCCTGGATGACTCCCTTGTCACACAAGGGTGCTCTCCTGGGACATATTCACTAACTTGCTCTAGCTGATTTCTTTGCATCTGTTTTGTGCATGTTGCTAATGGATTAACAGATGGATCTTGTCCTGTGCTCTTCCAGAAGGAGAATTCATTGTTATTCATGTGCCTTTTTTTTGCAGAATATTCTTTCCATGTGGTTCTGTGTGCAGGTGTGATTTACAGATGATTAAGGCACTGCTTTGTCTGCCTGAAGTACAGCTGAGATTTTGTGGAGAATCATGCCAAGTGGAAAAAGAATTGATTTTAGTCCCCTGTTTTCTTCTTACCTGAAATCTTAACAGTTTACACCAAAGGAGGGTGAATCACCATTTCAGTAGCTCCATGGTCCAGGGGTCAGAATTTCAGTCGTAGAATTCCAGAATGGTTTGGGGTTGGGAGGGACCTTAAAGATCATCCAGTTCCACCCCTGGCATGGGCAGGGATTGTTGGGGATTCTGTAGAAAGCTGACAATTCTTTCAGCAGCCTGATGCTGTGTGGTTCCTCTAATTTGGGTCATTTCCAGTCCACACACTTGGGAAGCTGGAAGTACAATACTGAAAGAAGAAAAGTATTTTGGCTGTAGCAAGAGCTACAGGAAAATTTTAGCAGTTCAAGCTGAATGTGATTTTTCATTTCTCCTTCAAGTGGAAATAGGAGTTTGAACTTAATGAAAGTAATTTCAGAAAATCAGCAGCTCCCAAACATGTCAAATTTTGCTGTCTTTTGGCTTTAGGAATGGTACTTTTTTTGTATTATAGTATCTAAAATCTCATGCTGCTGCAAGAACTTTAGATTGTTCTTACCAAAAGCAAAATTCCAACACTGAGACTGAAGAATCTGAACCCTTGGAGTTCAGGCTTGTCTGTTGCTAGTACAAACTGAATTAACAGGAGCAGAGTTGTTTTGTTGTGAATGATGTTCTTTGTCTGAGTCCCTGTTACCATGATTGTGAATAATTTAAATAAAAAAACCTGGCTTTCTGTGAGCTTGATAACAATCCAGACAGTCTTTTCCTGTTGGATTGGAAAGTTCTAGATTGTGGCAGAAGACAACACTACTTTCTTTTTCTTTGGGAGATAATGTAAGTTGTTTCTAATACAGCTTATAGAATGCTTCATTAATTTCAGGAATTTTCTGCCAATTTGAATATTGGGAAAACATTGCCAAGGTGTTCTGGGACCTTAAGTTTTCCCTGTTGTTAACAAATTGTATTTCAGAAGCATGACATTATTTATTGCAAAGACAAGTCTTAGGAATCCTGGATTTTGAGCAGTTGATCAGGAAAGATGGAAATGTGCAGCTGCTTAATTCAGAGGCATTTTGATTCTATTGCATTGATAATTCCAATGTGTTAGGAAAAGGTTCCTAATCCTGTTATTTTCCCTCAGTGTTGGTATTTACCCTCTTTTCAGATGAAGTAATGGAAAGTACCTTTGATAGCAGCTGTTTAGTTGAAGAGCTTGGAAGGGAATGTTCTTCCCTTGGAAGTAGCAGAGGTGGAAAAAACTTGAAATTTTTTAATTGTGAAATTTCCTTCAGATTAAATGTGAGCAGTATCATCTCAGGTGAAAACCTGGGGAATTTGGGATCGTTTAGGTGGTTGTTTTTTGGTACCCTTTAATGTGTGTTTAAGCTATTGGTGCATTTTCCTCAGCAAACTCTGAAGTTCCTGTTCCATAGCCTGCCATCCTTGGAAATGAGGCAGTGCATCCCTGTGTGGTTGGAATTGATAATTTCCCACAGTGGTTCAGTCTCCTGGCCAGTAGCAAAGGACTTTATCAGCACTTCAACATTTTGCACGCTGGTCAGAGTATGCAGAGTCTGATTTTTCTTGGTGTTTTGTCATATTCTTTCAAAATTTCCTGGCTTTGCACCTGAACTGGGAACCATGAGTTCCAGCCCAGTGCCCCCTGCTAATCAGTGTCTGCTCCTGCCTGTTGCAAAGGTACCAGTTCCTGGAAGAAGCTTTTCAGAACCAGAAGGGTGCAATTGAAAACCTGTTGGCCAAACTTCTTGAGAAGAAGAATTATGTAAATTTTGCAGCTGCCCAAGTTCAAAATAGGTAAGTTCCCTAAAATAATCAGCTAATTCACTGCCTTTTTAATGAATCAGTGAGATGAATGATAGGACTAGAATAACACATTAGAGTTAATTCGATGTCTTCATAATTATTCATAATGTTTATTTCCCTCTCTACAAGACTCTGCATCTCTTGGAAGTTGTTACAAGAAACAAATGTTAAAAGTTATGTCTTGTGACAACTTTGAGTAGAACCAAAGATGTTGACACATTTATTGCACTTTGGGGATGGGGGAGAACAAAAGAAATAAAAAAAGCAAGAAAACCCATCCTATGGTTTCTTCTAAGTTGGCTCTAGGCGACAGAAAAGTTGAAATGTTAAAATATTTTTATATTTCCTGTGAAGACCTCTGACAACTGTGTAACAAAAACTTGGTGTGAATTTGAATAGGAAATTGTGGTTGGTTGTGGGGTTTTGATTGGGTTTTTTTTTTTTTTTAGGTAGCTTCACTTAAGATTTCCAGGGTTGTCTGAAATTCAACATCACATTAAATACCCAGTATAGAGGCAGAGGGAGCACGTGATCTCTGCTGGCTTTGCACCCACTTGGGTGACGTGGTTGTGCTGCAGCTCAGGGAATTCCACCCTGGTTCTCAGTGGTTTTGTGAGCCTTCTGCAGCTTTTAGGTCATTTGCAAAATGACACATCTGGGGGTGGAAAGTACCAGGGCAGGAGGAGGATGTGCACCACAGATAGAAAGAGAAGTTGTGATGCAAATTTTTAACTCCTTGTGGTGCCATCTACATTTGAAAAAAAAAAAAAGGCAGTGTAAGGAAGGAAGAATGTACAGCATGACAGAGGTAAATGTGTGAAGAGTGAAACAATGAAAATCGGTATTTTTATGTGCTGATTTTCCATGGAAGTCTTTGAAAGGTCCCAAAACACAAAACCATTGTGAGGCATAGAATTTTTACACACTTGAAGACACAGAAGCGCAGTCACATAGGCAATAATTAACCTGAGAGCTCAAGAAATGTCACAAAACATTCTCTGATAGGAATTCCAGGCCAGGAATGGGTGATGCACATATGAGTAACACATTGTAATGGTGGGGGGTTTTGCCCAAGAGTTTCTGGCTTCAGTGAATTCAGTGAATTTCTGCAGTGTGGGATTGAGTTGTGTCAAGTTGTCTCAATTTTCTGCTGAGCCAAATGGCTGGTGCAGGTGAGACAATTTATTCCACTGCTTAGCTTGTGTGTAAGACACAAAATCCATCATCCTAAAAACTTCAGGGAATGAGGGAAATAAAGGTATTACAATCTTGTTGTAATAGCAGTGTTGGCAGGCGGTAGGAACTGGCCATCATCTGTGATGGTGGAGCATGAAAGTGTTGAAGGAACAGCTCTGCTGGAATAATTGTTGGGTGCCAAAGCCAAGGGTGAATGCCATGGACTTAATGAAGGGTTGGTTGGGTGTTTTTTGGAGTAGGAGACCAGGTTGTGCTGTCATGAAAAACCATGTGTGTCCCAGGTGCCTTAAGGGCTTTGAGCCCAGCAGTGAGTGTTGGTCCTGTGGCTGGGTGACATCAGATCCTTGATCTGGCAGCAAAAAAGCTCTTCCAAAAAGGACAACTTAAATCTTCCTGTTGGCTCACAGCAAAGAATTCTGCTGCAATGTGATCTTGTTAGATGAAGGCAGTATAGGATCAAGTCAATGCAGAATTTCCATGAGTTTAAGAAATGCTGCATTTCAAATTCTGTGGACAGATCTCAAGGTAATTTGCTTGAGTCTGGAGAAGCTGCAAATGCACTAAAACTGAGGAAAAATGGCAGTGATGAGGGTGTAAAAATCTGACAGCCAGTAGTGGTAAAGCACAAGAGAATAATCTAGACCAATATCAGGCACATCATTAGTGAAATTTTTATGTCTTTATTGTGTATTAATTACAGGTCTGTAATAACTTTTTTGTTACAAGGGAGGAATTAATTTGAAATTCAGGGTTGATTTCTTTTCTGCTTAATATAAATTATCTTAAGTTTAAAGCATCAGATGCAAATTTTTCATAGTGAAAATTTTTCATAGTGAAAATTTTTCATAGTGATTTGGATATAAATATATAAATGTACATACAGACACATGTGGTTGTTTCTCTATATAAACAGATTATTTCTCTGGTTATTTATGTAAAGTGTGTAAGCTACAAGGACTTTCATATTCTTTGAAGTAAAACAAGTAGTGAATTTGTATTTGGTAGTGAAGTGTAGAGTGACTGACAATCCATTGCTCTTTTTGTTTGTTTTTTAGGATAAAAGAAGTAAATGAAACCAACAAACGAGTAGAACAGGAAATCAAAGTGGCTATATTCACCCTCATCAATGAAATCAATAAAAAGGGAAAATCTCTCCTACAGCACCTTGAGGTACACTTGAAATAAAAAGCAGTGGTGGTGTCGAGTTTCCAGTCCCCTGTGGAGGACTCAGAATTGAAAATGGATTGTTTGGTGTGACTGCAGGTGTTGTGGTACTGACACTGCCTCTGAGTGGGGTGGTGGAGTTAAATCTCTTGTTTCTCCTCTGATTAGAGCCTGTGGCTCCTTCAGTTTTGTGTCTATGCCTCATACCCAGAATTAGGCTCATTGAAAAGGAGTGTCTGAAAATCTCCTTTAATGTTCTGTGTGCCATATTTCTGTGTTATAACATTCTAAGGTGTGTATAATTTAACAATTTCCTCAAATAGCTTTTTAAGGTTCATGTAAGAACAAACAGAACAGTCTCATGTATTTGTACATGAAGGTGTAATGCTGGTATTTAAAGTTGTATAATACAGCATAATAAAGGAGACCATGAGTTTCAAGCATCTTTTCCAGATGGCACATTCTGAATAATTGCATTCTGACTTTTATTAAAATCCATGAAAATTTAACTTACTATTTTTTATCTGAAGAGAGGAAATCCCTTGTAAGAAGTTGGTTGAGTGCATATGGCCAGCCTGCCATGAGAAATTTAGGATCAGGTGAATCACAATAGGTTTTTCATGGTTAAAGAACAATTATTTGGCAAGGAAATTGAATATTCCTGGAAGAATAGAGTAACTTGATCATTAATAAAAGAAATAATGTAAAATTATATGAATTTTGACTTTTCTTGTTTACCTAGCATTTTTTAAAATTTTCTTGGGATGTTTTCCTTTTGATCCAAAACGTGACAGCAGTTTGAATCTTCCTCCTACATCTGAAAGTAGGAATAAACTTGTAATGAAGTTTTTGTTTCTTTGCAGAACGTAACAAAGGAGAGACAGATGAAGTTGTTACAGCAGCAGAATGACATCACTGGTCTGTCACGGCAGGTGAAGCACGTGATGAACTTCACCAACTGGGCCATCGCCAGCGGCAGCAGCACCGCCCTCCTCTACAGCAAGCGCCTGGTGAGGGAACCCTGGGAATGTGGGGGTGTCCTGAGCTGGGAGGGGCTCACCTCAGGGATCATCCAGTCCAGCCCCTGCCCTGCACAGACAGCCCCAAATCCCACCCTGGGCATCCCTGGAGTGCTGTCCAAACTCTCCTGGAGCTCTGGCAGCCTCGGGGCCGTGCCCATTCCCTGGGGAGCCTGGGCAGTGCCCAGCACCCTCTGGGGGAGGAACCTTTCCCTGATAACCAACCTAAACACCCCTGGCACAGCTCCAGCCCTTCCCTGGGTCCTGTCCCTGTCCCAGAGAGCAGAGATCAGGACCTGCTCCTCTTCTTCCCCACGAGGAAGCTGTAACTGCAATGGTCTCCCCTCAGTCTCCTCCAGGCTGAGCACCACACAGCTCCAGCCCCTCCCTCAGGTCCTGTCCCTGCTCACAGAGATCAGAGCTGTCCCTTGGCTGCTCCTGAGAAGAAGCTGCAGCCCCCAGTGAGGTCTGACCTCAGGCCCCTGTTCTCCAGCATTACAAAGTGCCCTCAGGCACTCCTCATGTGGCTGCACACACCTGGCTGTGCAGTTCTGTCCCAATCCCTGTGTCCAGAGAGAGGAAAAGTTCCAATAAACCCAGAGCACGATAAGACACAAAGCCAAGTGTTGGTAACCAAGCAGGTTTTATTTTATTGGTGTGACACTTTATTTTATTGACATTGACACTTTTATTGACATGAATGCACCCAGTTCTGCACATGCAGGTTGTTCACCTGCAGGCCAGGGGTGTGCTCACCACTGGTACCACAGACCATCATTCTGACACCAACTTTCCCAGTCTGAGAACATGTCCTGAGCCACAAACACAGAGGGGCAGGGGAATCAAATCTATCCAGAGTGAGATTAAGACACAAAAGAGGTCAAATGTTGGTAATCCAAAGGATACACCCAGTTCTGCCATGTGGGCCCTTCATGGTACCACATCTTCTACTTCAGATCTTAAAACAGCCAAGCAATTGTGCAACAATTCACTCTTCACCATAAAGGTTTAGGGAGTGTTAGTGTAGAAGGAATGGGGTCAGCAGGTGAAGGCACCTCAGTGTTCTCTGGAATCATTGCAGTAATGTTGTGGTGTAACAGTGCTGCTCTGCAATCCTCAGAGGAAAGAAGTTGTACAATGTGGGATTTTCCTGATGAGTTGAGAATTTTCCAGGCTGTGAACCAAACTTGCTGCTGCCCGTCCTTGTTGGTGTTCCATGGCCTGAACTCTGTGGGCAAACACACACTTGTTGTTTCTCATTCTTCATTTCTCTGTCACAGCAGTGTTTTTGTTTTGTCTCAGATAACATTCCAGCTGCGGCACATCCTGAAGGCACGGTGTGATCCCGTCCCAGCTGCCAACGGAGCCATCCGCTTCCATTGTGACCCCACCTTCTGGGCCAAGAATGTTGTCAATTTGGGTGAGAAAACTGTGTTTGTTTGTTCTGTGACACTGGGAAAACTCTGAATTGGGGGTGTTTATCCAACAGGAGTGAGTGCAGTGCAATAGGTCTCTTAATGCAGGAGACAAAAACTCTCTTGACCTAACCCATCCAGTCCTAATTATCCTCCTTATCTGCTCTGTTCTTTCTATTAGCAAAGCTTTCTCTAAATGGATATTTTTAGAGAAATATCCAGTGGGAATGAGTTCTAGGAACTCAGGAGTTCTAGCATTTTCCAGTGGGAATGGTTCTAGGAACAGCTCTGATCACAGAGTGATTTGGGTTGAAAGAGATGTTAAAAGTCATCTCATTTCCACCCCTGCCATGGACAGGGACACCTTCCACCATCCCAGGCTGCTCCAAGCCCTGTCCAGCCTGGCCTTGGACACTTCCAGGGCTGGGGCAGCCACAGCTGCTCTGGATTGGACACTGGACCTCTGCCGTTTCCAGTATATTCAATATAATCACTTAGAGTTTGCAAAGTACAGGTTTTGAATGAGAGAAGAGGGCAGAGCACAGTGAGACAGAGGTACCTCTCAGCACCTGCTTGTGAACTTCTCTGTTGGATAAAAATCTCATAGAAAATCTGATAAAAATACCAACTTTTGTGTGTACTCACTCCTTGCTCTGAGTCCACCATCCAGTTTGGGGTGTTCCTGTCTTCAGTCGAGGATGTTTATTCTCTGGGGCAGACAGGAAGCAGAAAGGAAACTGCCAACTTTAATAAAAAGGATGTGCAGATTCCACTGAGTACACATTCACATTCAAAAATCAACATTTTTCCTTTTCTGTATAAAAATAGGACAGGAGTTATCTAGAGAGGCAACGTGGTCTGTGACATTGGAGCAAGACAGGACTTGCTTGTAGCAGTATTTTGTGTCGTGTTTGTAGAACCTGTTCAAAGTCACTCAGTGGTGGGACACTCAAATATCTCTTCCCAGGCTTTGCTTCTTTAGACATAGAAACTTTATACTCAGCATGTTTGTTTTCTGTTTTATTCTCATCTTGTCCATTTCTTGTGAACGCAGAGAAGTCATTTCTGTCTGTTGTGGCTTTTAAGCTGTGCAGTTCCAGTTCTTTCACTCTTCCCCCACAGATCATGTTTTAATTTTTCTTGTAGTCCGAGTTCTCTTTTTGCTTTTATCACGTATGGTTATTGAAGACATAAAGAGGAAATTTCAAGCTTAAATTGCTCTGAGAAAACTGCCTTAGAAACATCTGAATATTCCACATATGCCAGCTTTTGGAGGATGATGAGATCTAACTGTTGATTGCTTCTTTTGCGTTGTTTTAGGTAACCTGGTCATTGAAAATAAACCAGCCCCTAGTTACACTCCCAATGTAGTGGTTGGGCAAAATCCTCCAGGAACAAACCACATCAACAAAACTCCAGGACAAATCAATCTGGCTCAGCTTCGACTGCAGCACATGCAGCAGCAAGTGTATGCCCAAAAGCACCAGCAGCTGCAGCAGATGAGGATGGCCCAGCCATCTGCATCCGTGCCCAGGCAGAGCAGCCCCCAAGTCCTGCAGCAGCAGGTGAGTCTTTCTTGTGTCCTTATTTCACATTCTTTCACCTTGTTTCGCCATAACACTGAGATTTAAAATTGCCCTGTCAAATCTAAACTTACAAAGCAATTTATAAACTAAAATCTTTTGAGATTTGAGATACTTTAATGTGACAGCTAATGGCTTTGCTTGATGTTATGTTACTACTGCTGTGGAAACAGATGGGCTTCTTTTCTCCATGTTAAAAGCACAAATTTTAAAAAACCCAAACCCTTGCAGCCTCCCAGGTTGATCAGCATGCAGACCATGCAGAGGGGTAACATGAACTGTGGGGCTTTCCAAGCACATCAGATGAGAATGGCTCAGAATGCTGCTCGTATTCCAGGAATCCCACGCCACAATGGACCTCAATACTCCATGATGCAACCTCACCTTCAAAGACAAGTATATCCTGTGTACACGCTTCATTTGTGCCATTGTGCCAGACTTTCATTCCAGTAGATGGTACCTCCAGCTGTAAATGTGTTTATCTGTCCCCCTGTAGCTTACAGCTACACACATTTATATGCTTCTATTCCATGTTGCATTACTGTGCTGTGACAGTTTTGCTGAACCTAAGGAAATTCAAACCTTAGGGGTGGAGATGAAATCCAGTGTTTGTATTGCAGTTTAGTTCTGGGAAGCAAAACGTTTCCTTTTGCACTTTTCAGTGGCATTCAGCTGAAAAGAACATTCAGAGGTTTATTAGAGAATAGTGAGGAGTAGTGAAGTTCAAAGTGATCTAGTTTGAGGGGTTTTGATTAAATCAGCTACTGAAGTGTTTTTAAATTCACACCTGAAGCATTGATGCAGAGCTCTGCATGCCATTAAGAATGAAAATCCTTGACAATGAATGTTAACGTGACTGAAATACAAAAAGTGACTTTATATTACTTGAAACAGTTACTTTTATCTTTAAAAAAAATTAGACATGTAAACTTGAAAGCTATCTTTGGAGGAAGTAATTGCTCTGAGGAAGTAATTACTTCAAGAAAACACAACCATATACGAAATAATTCGGTGGAAGAAGTGCTGTGTATTTAAAATCGAGCCACATGAAGTATTTTTTCCTTTCCAAGTGAAGAAGAGTAACAGTTGCTCTGCCCTCAGTGCTGGCAGGTGCTGTGCTAGCTGTGAGTGTGAGCTTTGCCCCGCTTGGGTTGAGGTCTCTCCCCGGGGCGGTGTTGCAGTGAGAGCCTCAGTGGGTGGCCCCGTGACCCAGCCCTGGTGTCTGTGTCTCCCCAGCACTCCAACCCCGGCCACGCGGGGCCCTTCCCGGTGGTCTCCGTGCACAACACCACCATCAACCCCACCAGCCCCACCACGGCCAGCATGGCCAGCGCCAACCGCGGCCCCACCAGCCCGTCCGTGTCGGCCATCGAGCTCATCCCGTCCGTCACCAACCCGGAGAACCTGCCCTCCCTGCCGGACATCCCTCCCATCCAGGTCAGTGCTGCTGCCCCCCCTCTCTGCTTTTAGAGTCACCAGGTAGCAGGATTTGGCTGTGGGATGGTGTAATTGTCTGTGACAGTTCTGGCTTCTTTCTCTCTGCCAAGGGTGGGATTAATACACGGGAAATGCAGGTTTCATGTTCGGACCTGGATGTTTATTATTTCTTACCCATTTACAGACACACAAGCCACGAGCTCTAACTAGCAAGTTAGAGAAATGAGATAAAGTGGAGTACCTCTAACTCTTCCCAAGGTTGATTAAGTGATAATCACCCAATAACAAGGTGACACCTGTATTATTTATACTTTTGACCCAATAATGACCACCCAAGGCTCACAATGCAGACCTTTTTCACCCAATTACAGAAAACCACCCAAACCCTTGAAGAAGAAGGACCCAGACAACACCCAAAGTCCTCCATCTTGACTTACATGTATTACTATATATTAAAACCTGAAATCTGAGTTTTTCACCCTATGAGATCCCACACCACCATTCAAACTCCACACCCACAACCCCTGTGCTATCACTCAATCTCAGGAGCCTGTCCCAAGGCCTCAAGTCAGATGTGGTGCTGGCTTTGAGGGTCAGCACCTTTTAACACACAAAGCCTGAAATTTTCAGCCTCCAGGGTTCCAACAGTTATCATCTAGAGTTGTAAAAGTAAAATCTTCAGCCCTTCTGTTGCTTTTAATCTTCTTTTCTCCCAGAGTCAGGATTAAATGCTCAAGATGCTATTTTGTGTTCAGACTCAAATGTTTATTAATTTTTATCTGTATTACAGTCTCACAAGCTGTGAGGTCTACTACACTTCTAGTTAACAAAGTAAAAAATGGCTGCTGTCTCTTTCTTTACAAGGCCTTTTAAGGATAAACAGTCCAATTAAGAAATGACACTTAAATTTTTTTTACCTTTAATCCAATAACCAGCTACCTGTAGTCCGTAATGTGGACTTTTCTGCCCAATTACAAAACACCACCCAAACCCCTGAAGAAGGTGAAAAAGGACTGGCCTCTGCCCTAAATCCTCCATCTTGTTTTATATATGTATTACTATATTCTAAAACCTTAAGCTCTGAGTTTTCCACCATATGATACTGCACACTTCTATTCAAACTGCACACCCATAATCCCAGTGCTGTCACTCAATTTTAGAAGCCTGTTCCAAGGCCTCAGGTCAAATGCAGTGTTTGCCTGTCAGCACAGAAAGTCTGAAATTCTCAGTGCCCAGGGTTCCAGCACCTTCTCTTAGGTGTGCAGCTGTTTTATCCATATAGGGCTGACTTGCTCCACCTGGTAACCTTTAGATTAATCAATATTTAGTGTGTCCTGTAGTAAAATTAAGACTTTGATTAATCTCAAGTACTGTGTTCACTTCCTTTCTTCCACAAGACCATCTTGTGGGAAGATATCAGTAGAGTAATTAATAATTATGTATTTTGAGTGTCCTGAATGGTGATTTATTCAGGGTTAAAGCTGCCTGGAGTTTCTCTTTGATGTTCATAGAAGGAACAGGAAGCACAGAGGGGACGTGTCCCATTGTCACATAGAGAGGGGACACAAGCTGAGGTGGATTTTGAAGTTGAGCTCATTTGGAGAGGTGAAAAGCACAATGTAATGTACACATGGAGGCAAAGAAAGTAAAAGCAGTATGTTTTCTGCAGGAGTGTTTGGAAGGGGAGGAGGATGATGGTTTCATCCTGACAACAGGACCTTTGCATTGAAATGTAAAACCCAGGAGATTTGGTTTCATACAGGAAACCAAAATAAATTTCATCCAAGATGCTCTGCTGGAATACCAGCTGCAACTTTGCAACTCTTAAATGCTCAGGGCTGGTATGTCCAGTGTTCTCAGGAGGCTGCAGGTCATTTCTAATGTGAGAATGGTGGGGAAGGAGGAATCCCATCTCCGTGTGAGCAATCTGCAGTGCTGAGGCTTTAGAACAGAACACCAGTGTGAGTGGTTGTGGCTGATTCAACTGAGTGTGTGAAGCTCATCAGAAATAAAATACCTCTTAGAATGAAGCTTTACAGTAAAAATGCCTTTTAAAGAAAAAAATTCTTAAACATGCTGCCAGGAAAACCACAACACACTGGGCATAAACTAATACCAAATTAGAAATTGTGGGATAGTCCAAAGCATTGCCATGCACTTCCAGGGGCACTGAAAATGCAGAATTCTGCTAAGATACTCTTCTTTTTATACCTGCTCATGTAATAGCTGTTATGAATTTTAGTTGGATTGACTGGATAAGAAGTGTTAGTCCTTCAGCTGCTGGCACAGTCATTAAAACCCACTTGGAATGCAGTGTGTTTCAAACACATTATTTCATTTAACACATTTAGCACATTTAAGCAGTTACAGCAACAGGGTCTCTGTTTCCTTAGGTTTAACAGGTACTAAAATCTGTTTGAAAAGTGAGTGGGAGATTTCCCATCATGTTGAGGGAAGACAAGATTATGGCTTCCCTTAATATCTTAATTATGGAATAACTTTTGCAGCCTCAGTAATCTGGTGGTTCATGACTAACACAACACCTGAGCAGCTGGGAACCAGGAAGTTTGCAGTGACCTTGTGTGAGTGCAGCCCAGGTTCACACTGGGAAAACTCAGATTTAGGAGCTTTTGAAAAATTTTACTTGAAGTTTCTGATTTGAAAGCCTGATCTCTGCATGAAACTGATTAAAAATATTTGCTGATGTCCTGAATCCTTGAAGGGAGAGGGAATTCCAGTAAAGATACTGATCACAGTTTAAAGGTGTGGAACTGGTATAAAAGTTGAATTAGACCTCTCTGATTGAGATTTTTGTTTTTCCTCCTTAGCTGGAAGATGCTGGTTCCAGTAGTTTGGATAATCTGCTAAGTAGATACATCACAGGCAGCCACCTCCCCCCACAGCCTACAAGCACCATGAATCCCTCCCCAGGACCTTCAGCTCTGTCTCCAGGGTCATCAGGTAAATCTGATGGGTTTTTCTAGAGATTCCAGGAAGTGATGGGTATTTCTGCTGTTTAAATTGAAAATAATTGCCTTCCCTTCCTGCCAGAAGAGAAGTGATGTTTTATTTAAAATTTGTTTTGCTCAGAAATAGATTCTACTGGGAATTTAAATTTTACCCTCCTTCAGAAATGTCTTCATAGTAACAAACTGCCAGCACGTGGATGCAGTATTCCACATCCATACAGAGACACTGTCAGGGTCATTCTGAGCATAACTAATTAATAGTAGAGCTTTTCTTATGCACTTGAACAAATTAAGTCACTAGTACCTAATTCTGAGTTATTTAAACATTGAAAATGTCTATTTCTATGAGTAAGATTATTTCAGTCAGTAAGAAGAAATCCTTCTCTGTGAAGATGGTGAGGCCCTGGCACAGGGTGCCCAGAGCAGCTGTGGCTGCCCCAGCCCTGGCAGTGTCCAAGGTCAGGCTGGACAGGGCTTGGAGCAGCCTGGGACAGTGGAAGGTGTCCCTGCCCAGGGCAGGGGTGGGACTGGGTGATTTTTAAGGTCCTTTCCAATCCAAACCATTCTGGGACTTGATGTTTCTCTTGGTTTTCTCTACAAGACTTGTAAGATCCTGTAAATGAGTGGGTGCAGCAGTGGGGCTTCCCGTGTTTCTCAAAACCTGCATGCAAACCATGCAGAGGCTGCTTTTAGGACTTTATTGGTGGCTCCTAGTGCATAAAATTTGAGGATGTAATGGGTTGAAGGTTTTAGCACTGTTTGGATTAGGTAAAATAATTACTGGGACTCCAAGAACTGTGTGTTGTCACTTTTTTATTTAATGTGATGTGCTAGGTTTGTTGTGATCAAAAGACTGTGAGAACAGCTGACTTAGGTGACTTAGTAAATGAGGATATTTCTGGGGTTACTCAGCATTAGTCAGTGAAGGTAAACTGGTACCAAATCAATTTCTGTGCTGCTTCTTTGCAGGTTTATCCAACTCCCACACTCCTGTGAGGCCCCCCAGCACCTCCAGCACAGGCAGCAGAGGAAGGTGAGTGTCACATTAACACTGTCAGGCTAAAAAAAGTCAGACATGAAGAATTCCAAAAAAGAATTGGCAATTGGCAAATTGTGCTTTGTCATAACTGTGACTGAGGAATGGAAGAATGCTTACATGAAGATATATATTTTAATTTTTTTTTCCTGCACTGTGATTCTCCTGTGTCTTGTAAATTGGAGCGATAAATGTTCTGACACCCTTTGCCTTTGTTTGGGAAACAGTTACCTGAATTTCTTTGCCCTGTTGATTTATCCTCTTATTCATCTCATGATGTGCTGATGTCTTTCCAGCTGTGGCTCCTCGGGCAGGACTGCTGACAAAACTGGCATTGGCTTCAAGGCTGACCAAGTGAAAGTAAAACAAGAGCCAGGCACAGAGGAGGAGATCTGCAGTTTCTCAGGAGCAGTAAAGCAGGAAAAAACAGAGGATGGCAGAAGGAGTGCTTGCATGGTAAAGTTAGTTTATGCCCAGTGTGTTGTGGTTTTCCCAGCAGCATGTTTAAGAGTCTGGAAAGGAAAAAAAAAAAAGCATTTTTATTCTAAAGCTTCATTCTAAGAGGTGTTTTCTTCCTGATAATGCTCTGCCAGGCACAGGGTGGCCTGTAATGTAAACTTTATCTTTAATAATTAAAATGAAGTGTAACAGAGGGTATTTGCTGCTTTTAATCCCTAATTAATAAAACCTGTGAGTCACCCATTGATAGGGGACATTCCCACATAGGTAATTGCATTCAGAAAACCTCCGGTCAGTCAAAAGTTCTTTGACCAAAGTATAAATCAAATAATTAGCAAATGAATATTTTTCAGTGTTTCCCAACTATGCTTGATTGAACAGGACTGTGTACAGAGAGCAGGGTGGTGGAGTTGAGGATTTTTCCTAATGACAATGAAGTTGTCCGTAACAGCTTTTAATGACTTAGTGTGTTTGGCTTGTTATAGCATTTCTCATGTTAAATATCAGAAGAAATAATATCAACAAAGAAAGGACATGTGAAAAAGCAGTTTTCAATACTCTGTACAGCTCAGCTCTTCCTCATGATCTCCCATGGTTTTTGGGGTATGAGCATGGTACCTTTGAGTGGTGGGAGGCTTTGGAGTTCCACCACAGGCAGAAAGATGCCACCGTAAAATCAGCTCTGATTTCCTGTGTGCTGCTTTCATTCCAGCTCAGCAGCCCCGAGAGCAGCCTGACACCACCACTGTCCACTAACTTACACCTGGAGAGTGAACTGGAAGCTTTGGGAAGCCTGGAAAACCACGTGAAGACAGAGCCAGGAGATCTGAGTGAGAGCTGCAAACAGTCTGGGCACAGCCTGGTGAACGGGAAATCGCCGGTGCGGAGCCTCATGCACCGCTCGGCCCGAGTGGCAGGAGAAGGGAACAACAAGGATGACGACCCCAACGAGGACTGGTGTGCTGTGTGCCAGAACGGGGGGGACCTGCTGTGCTGTGAGAAGTGCCCCAAGGTGTTCCACCTCACCTGCCACATCCCCACACTCCTCAGCTTCCCCAGGTACCGGCAGCGGCGGCGCGGTGTGGGCTGAGATGGTGCACAGAACCCAAACTGGTGTTTCCTCCAAAATCAGCTTGTTCTGGCTGGTTTCTTCTACCACAAAACTTTCCATTTCCAAGGCCTTGCCTAAGTTGTTTGTGTGTAGCTGATCAGTGTTTATCTGATAGCAGAATCCGATTCTGTTTATCTGTTTGTGTAGTCTCACCATGTGATTCTGTTGTGTAAAGTTCATTTTAAGGCAAGGTTGGAAAGGTGTTACAAAGCATTAAAGCATCATATGAGAGCAAGAAAAAATGGCCTTGACTGGCAGAATAATTGTGAGCATTAAGAGTCATTCCTTAGCTTTGGGTATTCAAGTCTTTACTGCAGTAGATTGTCAATCTTTAAGAGTGAGTAAAATCTATTTGTCATCATCACTGATGAGAATTTATCCCTGGATGTCTGGAATAATTGTATTTTTCTCTTTAGTGGAGAGTGGATATGTACATTCTGCAGAGACCTGAGCAAACCTGAAGTGGAATATGATTGTGACAATTCCCAGCACAGCAAGAAGGGGAAGACAGCACAAGGCCTGAGTCCTGTGGACCAAAGGGTGGGTCTCAAACCTGCAGGAATCTGCTTCCAAGGAAAAAGTGTTTTCTCACATCAGCTACCCTCCACTGACTGGAGATGGTTTTGCTTTGACTGAAGCAAATTAAATGTAGTTATGGCTTTGCAAAACAACCCAAAATGATTAATGAGATTGTTCCTACTGTGGCCACATCTCCAGGTGCTGGTGACTGGGAGTGCCCCAGTGTATTGGGGCTGTAATCACATAGGAGCTAAAATTCAGCATGAACAGACTCTGTATTTAAATGCATCCTTTAACATGCACTTAATTAAAAGTCCTTTGCATTCAGCAAACTCCATAAAATAGTTCTGTGAGCTTGGTGTGTTGAAGTGCATCCTGTGAGAGGTGCTGGGAGTATTCAGGTGCATTTTTGGGGAGTTTTAGTGATCTTGACAATCAGAATTATTTTTAGCTTTTAGCTTTATTTTTGTTTTTAACACTGTGTAGTGTTCAGAGTATTATCAAATCAAATTCCTCCAAAGGAATTACAAGCAAAGCAAGGAAAAGTATTTCAACAGGGAATTTATAGAAACACTCTGCCTCTGCTTTCAGATTGTTCCATTTTGTCTTGTGGGGAAAAGTCTGCAGCTCAGTCCTTTTCTGTTACATGTGGTTGTGATTGGACGAAAGCTTACAAGTGGTTGTAATTGGTACTTTATTTTTTAAATTTGCAGTATATTAGCTTGTCTCTCCATGCTTGACTTCAGCCCCAGGCTTTTGATTAGGAGGGAGAAAACAGAGAGGAAAATTGTGAACAGTGAATGGAATTCTGCCTCTCAACTCTGCCCTCCTTAGAACTTTCTCTTTTTTAATTAAGTTGAAGGGGTTGCATTTTAATTTGCTAGTACTAAGCTCTTAAAGTACAAGCCTATTTAAAGTAGGGAGGTAAGAATCTCTGGGCTAAGGGATAAATGAAGAATATTAATCTGAGCCTGTTTATTTCTTTATAAGAAATGTGAACGCCTCCTGCTTTACCTGTACTGCCACGAGCTGAGCATTGAGTTCCAAGAGCCAGTCCCAGCCTCGGTGAGTCTCCTGAAAAACAGCTGGTGATTTATATTTGGAATAACAGCCCTGAGAGTCTGCAACTGAATTTGGGAAGGAACTGACTGCTTTCACCAGGAGCATGTCTCCCTTGATCAGTCTAAAAGTTCTGGCAGTCATCCAGAATTTCCTGGGTCTGAGAGGGAGAGCAGCTGATTCTGGAGCTTCTCCAGGCAGATGCTTCACTCCCAGTCTCAAAAACAGATATTTAAAAATACTTCCAATTAGCAGTTACTGAATTGCAACAACATGTCTCAGGATACCCATGAAACTCAAAATGCTTTAGGAGAGCTTTTTGTTTCTTTTTGGACAAACTTTTGAATGAGAGGAGGGAAGAAAATGCTTTGACTCTTGTGTTTTCAGCTGTAATGAAAAGCTTTGCTGTGCTGTGAGAGACACTAATGGTTAGAAAGAATCCCAGAGTGGTTTGGGTTGGAAAGGACCTTAAAGCCCACCCAGTGCCACCCCCTTCCACTGTCCCAGGCTGCTCCAAGCCCCGTCCAACCTGGCCTTGGGCACTTCCAGGGATCCAGGGGCAGCCACAGCTGCTCTGGGCACCCTGTGCCAGGGCCTCCCCAGCCTCACAGGGAAGGATTTCTCCCCAGTCTCCAATCTAAATCTACCTTCCTTCAATTTAAAACCAATCCCCCTTGTCCTGTCACTCCACACTCTTACAAAGAACTTTTTAAACAGTTTAATTGTTCTGCTTTGCTGAACATGCCTGAAATGTGTGATGAGATCAAGGGATTGATACCTTCAGTGTAGAAACTCAGCTGTGAACTCTGTAGCCATTCATAAATAAACGAAGCCATTTACTCTGTAGCCATTCAGTGATAAATCACTGTTGATTTTTACAGATACCAAACTACTACAAAATCATCAAGAAACCAATGGATTTATCCACAGTGAAGAAGAAACTGCAGAAGAAGCATTCCCAACACTACCAGACCCCCGAGGACTTCGTGGCTGATGTCCGGTTGATCTTCAAGAACTGTGAAAGGTTTAATGAAGTATGTTAACTTCCAATCTGAACACCATTGGTCAATTTAGGTGAAGGTTTATTTCAACCTGGTTGTGCAGCTTCTCCCGTGAAAGTCTCTGCTCCCTCTGTAACTTTTGATTTTGGAGCAGATGCTGAATCAGACATTTAAAAAACAAACAAAACTCAAGGCAATTGCAGAATAACTTCTCATTTTTAGCTAAATTGGGAGAGCAGAGGAAACTTGTAAAATGCATTCAGTGGTATCTGTGAGTGAGTGAGGAGCAGGGTGACCTTGTTACTGTGCACCAGATTGATTGTAGAAGTGCTCAGGAAGTGATGTAAAGACAACCAAAGAGTCCTTAAAAGGGTCTCAAGCTGCCCAGGTAATTGTTTTACACTCATGGAACATTGCAGAATCTGTTGAGAGACTTCCTCTACTGAGGAGCTGTATATCTGAAGATATTCTGGTTTAGTACCTCACACAGGCTGAATCCAGCAAAGCTTTGTGGTCATTATGGTTTTTATTAACCTTCCTGCTTGAACTCCTTGGTAGTTGGGCTCTCACAAAAATCAGTTTTCAGTGGATAACTGGGGTATGGGGTCATATTTTTTTACTAATTTTGCAGTGATCCCATCAGATAATGAAATACCCCTTACATGTGAAATGTGGCTTGGGGAGATAAATGACCTGAGTGTTACTGCTAGTGGAGCAATGGAAAAATAATCTGGATATCAAAAAAAGACAAAAAAAAAGGTGATATTGTGCTGAAACACAATAGTAGGAGCTAAGAGGGTTCCTGATCTCTGAGATGCTTTAAAGCAAGGATGACAAAAGGCATCACAGGGAATGGCTTTCTTCTGACCTTAGAAATGCAGAAAACAGCCAATATTCCTTATTTCTCTGTAAAATGTACCCTGAACTTGCAGTGCTTGGGCTGCATTTCTGGCCCTGTGCAGAAGGAAACTGCACAAATTAAAAACTCCCTAGGAAAAATCAGGGTCAGTGATGTGATGCTGGAACTGCTCACAAGCATTTGGGACTTTGTCAGCCCTGACTCCTTTATGTCCCTGCATTAGGGGAGGTTCATGAGGTAATTAATTACATGAACTTCTCAATCAAGGGAATTAATGAAGCATCCACTGTAGAGGAAAACATGCTGCAGCTCTTAGAGACCAGAGTACAACAAGGGAGGAAGGACTGAGGGATGTGGTGACTTTTTCTTACTTTTTTTAAAAAGAAAAAAAAATGTGTTTCAGTTTGCCTGGCTCATGGCAAAAGTTGAGTCACTCTGACCTCTCACAGCAGCATCATGTCGAGTGCCTCTAAGCCAAAAGCTTTTCCAAAGCAGAAATCCAAGTGGGGTAATCCCCAGGAAAGCCATCTCCTGGAGCTCTCCCCTCCAAAGGAGACTTTCCCACAATCATGTCCAGGCAACTCCAGTTTATCCTGAAGAAAGCAGTCATGAGTAGAAAATGGCTGGGAGCCACTTGTACAAAAATGATGTGTTCTGTTGGAGGTTTATTTACCACCTAAGACTGTTTTAAACCTGCTGCCTAAGTTTGGGAACTAAAGCTAACAAACCATAACAAACTATGTTGTTGTTATGGCTGACTTTAGTCATCCAACCCTGTGCGATCTCGTAACTTTAGAAAGGATTATAATTTCATTTTTTTTGACTCTGGTATCCTTTTTAGATGATGAAAGTTGTTCAAGTTTATGCAGAAACACAAGAGATTAATTTGAAGGTAAGCGTTTCAGACCATGCACACTTGGTGAAGGGATGTGCATTTCCAACAGGTGAATATTCCTGTCTTCTTTCATCCACAGGCTGATTCAGAAGTAGCACAGGCAGGGAAGGCAGTTGCATTGTACTTTGAAGATAAACTTACAGAGATCTACTCAGACAGGACCTTCCAGCCTTTGCCTGAATTTGAGCAGGAAGAGGATGATGGTGAAATAACTGAGGACTCCGATGAAGATTTTATACAACCACGTAGAAAACGCCTAAAATCAGATGAGAGACCAGTGCATATAAAGTAATCTAATGAGATGGACCTAAAATTTATTGTAAAAACTGTTATTTAAGTGTTCCTGGAATATTATCATGCCTACAGTGGCCATCTTGAAGAAGCTGATAGCTTTTTAAACAGTATTAGATAACAAAAAACACTTGTACAGAAAAACATTCGCATCAAAAGGGGAAAAAAACCTGTATTGTAAATTTTTGGTGGTTTGTATTTTTTTTTCCTTGATTACTTGCTATATTCTTTCTTTTCCTGATGGAGGGGACACACTCATCCTGGTCTCACAGACAGAGGTGGAGGAAGGTTGAAGAGAAGCAGATTTGATAGGAGATGTTCCATGTACAGATAAGACTGTAGTGACACGATCTGCAGGACTGGACCCACTCAGTGACTGTACCTTGCATTACACTGCAGTGTAAACTGTGAGCAGAGCTCCTGAAATCCCCTCTGTGTCCACTCAAGTGTGTGTTGGTCATTGCTTTGATCATCTCATTCAAGCAGGATTGTGAATAACTGATCTGTGTCGATCCAACTGTTGACATTTTGCTTTCTTTACTCCATTTTATGTATAGCAAAAGGAACAAGAAGGAAAAATCATTAAACTGTTCTGAATGGGCGAGTGCAGGAATGTGAGTTTTTGGCAGATGAAAGGCTAAGCTGCTGGCTCCAATCCCTTTCAGTAGGACAAGGTGTATTTATTAAAGTCCTGTACCCAGAACATTTTAATGGCATCCATGGCAGAAGTCTCAGTGTTGTCATCTGTCCCTGACCCCCTGACGAGGCAGAATGTTCTCTCCAGTATTCATTCTCTAGTTTTCTGTACTTAAAATATAGACTGAAGAGGTAATAACTGGTTGGGGTGTTTTTCCAGTCTTCCTAAATATCAGTTTCTAATAGACCACTCGGCAAACAATAACCTATTAACTACCAAATGTGTAAAATTTCCTGTATTCACTTTGTCTTATTTGTAAATAGTGAATTGAGATTTCTTGCAGGTCAGCAACATTTGCTGAACTGTTTTTAAGCTAATATGTATTCTTATTGATTGTTCCTATCAAGAAAAGATTTGTAATATATGCTATTTCTAACATTGCATTCATTTTGAGGTTCTGTCTTATTTTTCTTAGAGTACTTCTCAGAACTTTCTTCAGAAGCAGCTTGTGAGGGAAAAGTGCAGGAAGGTTGGAATGAGTCCGAGTTTGGGTTGCCTGTCCATCCATTGAACAAAGCACTTGCACAGGGTTTGGCCCTGAGTGGTTTCTGGTCGAAGAGTGAGAACAGAACAATTTCCCAATTCCCTCAGTAACCCCTGAGGCACCTCTGCAGTGCCTTCCCTTGCACTGCCTCCATCCCAGCATTCCTGCTTAGAAATCATGGAGTCATAAGGAGTTACAGCTCAAGAAGTTTTCTTTACTGACACAAGTCAGTACTAGAAATCAATACAATTTCTGGCCTTCATATTGATCTTGTTAAAGGAAGTTGAAGGATTCATGTAACCAATGAGCTTGAGGTGGCAAACTCTGAATTTGCCATCGTTTGTGTGGATGCAGCAATTCTGTGGGAGATCCCTGGGGCTTTGGTGTACTCAGCAATTCCCATGACGTTGTACACGCTTTATCATCGTGGTAAAGAGAAATATTTTAGCACAATATCAAATTGAGAAATGCTCTCAGCAGGTTTTATGCAAATCACTGCAGATTTTGGTTTCTTTAATAAGAACCAGGTCTGTGTACCTTGGGATTCTCCCTCTTGCAATAAATGAGGGGACTGAAGATGTTTGTAACTTCCAGCTCACTTCTTTATTCAAATGTTACACTTCAAACTCAAACTGGTTGGCTTAATTTTTTTTTAATTTCTCAGACTTTAGCAGTGCTGTTTTAAGGGGTTTTTTTACCAGTTTTGTATGTGAAAGGAAAAGGAATTCTACTTCAACATATTAAATTGACAAAGAGCAACAACTTTGCTTGTGGAAAGGCTGACGTGTGAATAGGACACTGGTAGTGACAAGGGATCATTTCATGGCTCTGTGTATTGCCTATTTATGCATTTCTAGTTTCTCAGCTTCATTTTGCAAAAGGAATATCATTAAAATTATCATGAAAATAAGATTCTGTGAACTCTCTTCACTCGGGGCTCTTGTTTTTATGGCACTCTGGTACCTTCAGGCCTCACCTTTTGAGCTCTTCCCTGGGCAGCAGGTGGGGATTGGATCCTGCAGAGACCCTGGGGATGAGCCAGAGCACGGGATGGGCATGGGGGGATCCCAGGTGGAGCACAGCGGGAAGGACTCACCCCAAACCCTCCAGGGAGGCTTGTGTCCCCCAGCTGCTGCAGGAGCAGGGCCCTCTGCTCCCCACGCAGACCCCAGAGCCATTCCCAGTATTTTGGGACAGCCTTTCCTTTGAGATGGCCTCTCCCAACTCTTCACTCCAGGTGCAGAACTTGTCCAGCTCAAGCTCAGCATCTTCTGCATACCAGGAGTGCAGCTGAGCTGGACCTTACTGAGCCCAAGTTCTGCCCTGGCCCAGACCCCACTGACCCTCCAGAACTGCTCCTCCCATCCATTCCCCAGTGCTCAGTAGGATTATGTGGAATTTTGAATGTTTGCAAGAAATCTCAAGTGTTTCTTTTATACAAGGAAACAAAACATCCTCTTCTTCCCCTTCATTTTTGAACTCCCAGAGCAGCAATTCAGTGATTGTTTTGAAAGCAGCAAAGTTCTGTTTGAAATTATTTGAAAGGGTAGATAAACTCTGCTAATCCCTTCCCTGATCCTGTAGTCTGGGTGTTCATCACAGGACTGGCAAGGGTTTGCTCAGTGGAAACAATTTTTGGTGCCTCGCTGTTTGTAACTCATTCAGGAGCAATTTATTTGGTTTGTATTAATGAGTCATTAATTCTCTGGGCATCTTCTCCATGCCAGCTGCTGGGTGTGCAGTGTGTGAGTGGTTTTACCTGGGGAATCAGAGCACAGTTTACATCAGGAAATCCTGTAAAATTGTGATCCCACGGGCTGGCAGGAGGAATCTGGCACTTGGTGCAACTCTGCTCTCATTTAAAACACTCCCAAAAATTCCTGTCTCCATTTTGGCTGAGAATTTTTGTTGCCCATGAAGTTTTAAGTTAATCCAAAGAAGGAAAAGGCAATTTGCTTTTGAAATGAGAATGCAAAGTACCCAGTGTGAGCTGCTGGGTGAGCTCAGCAGCTGTGCTGCCCTGCAATTCCTGGTGGTGAGTGGGAATTCAACACCTAAATGGGCTCAGGGCTTTTATTTAGCTGGAATTAAGTGGCCTAGAGCACAATAAGGCAAAATTATTACCAAAAAAAGGGGTTTTCTCCAACTCGTGCAAACAGAAATGCTCAGCTACAGTAGAGAGGTTGTTCCTCTGTGTGGGATGTCACTGTGGCACTTCACTGTGACACTCTTTATGCTGGAGCAAACATTTCAAGCCACTGCAAAAGTCCTTAAAATGAGCCCAAATTTCTGTTTTATCACCTGGTTGTGGCTGACCTGGGAAAGTTTCAGTTATTGCAACAGTATTTTGAAGCTGTGTGTGTGTGGTGTGCTGGGAACTGGCTTTTCCCAGTTGGCTTTTCCTTGTTTTTCTCACTCTCTTCCTCAGAAAAAAGCAATAAAAGTGCTTTGTCAGCTGCCTGCCAGCATGACAGGAATCCTTTCCTTTGGATAACGATTTTATAGGGAAGTTTGTATGCAAATCACCAAGCCTAGCTTTTAAAAATAAAGTGTGCAGCAGTTCCTGACGATATAGTGTGGCATTTTATTTTAAAAAAATTGGGGAAAGTTCCATATTTTTTTAAGAAGTAGCTGTTCGAGCAAATAATGGAGGTACTTTTTAAAAATAAAAATGTAAATGCCGCAGTTTACACAGATGGCACATATGGATTGTATCTTTGGGTATGGTGATTTATTTTGTCTTCTCAAAGTGTGTGTGCAGTAACTCTTCCACCTACTTCCACTTGGCTTATGGGGATTCTTTTTTCTCTGCTTTCTAGTGTATCAGGATTGAATCAGCTTTCCAAAACTGTAGTTAATTTGGGAATCTTTGTTACAAGTGGACTATGAAATGCATGAAATGCAGTTTGGGCCTTTTCTGTTGAGTGAAATCACAGCTCGAGGTTGCTGGCTTTAGAATTTATGGGATTTCTATCAAGAGAGGTACTGGAATATTTTGTAAGCTGGACTTTGGCAGGATTCAGTCTGGAGTGAGCTCCCCTGGCATGTCTGTGCTCACTGCAAGGGGGGGATTTTTAGGCTTAGAACACCAGGACACATGTAAATAATCCTGTACAGATTTGTGCAGTGCAAAGCTTGTTTTACATGTAAGCATTCTCCTGGAAGGGTTAAATCATGGCATTCTTTGGTTCTTCAATTATTTCCTGCTTCCAGTACTGGGGCTGGCTCATTTTGCACATAATAAACTTGCCTCATCTTTTAATATGATTCTTCAAAAAAAAAAAAACCAAGTGCTGTTTCTGTGATATTGTATTATCTGAATCATCCTATTTAACTTTTTTTAAAAAAAGTTACCATTGCTAATTGTTCTGTTCCTGTGTTCTTTTGCTGGTGTGTAATTAAAAAACAGGAAATTTTCTTTCCCTGGTTATTTAATATTTTAGCTGCCTGTAAATATTTCTTGTTAAGTGCTCTGGAATGTGCTGTAGAAGTTGTATTAGCTCAGTTTAAAGCATTGTTTGGAACCCATTTTGGTTGCTTATTTCTATTAAATTAGAAAAATCATTCTTTCAATTTGAGTTTCTTTCTTGCACTTCATCAGATACGGACTCACCCCTGGCAAAATACTTTCCTGACATCACCTGGAGTGTGGAAATGGGGTGAAATTTGGGCTGCAGGAGCCCAGGTGAGCCCAGCTGAGGCGGCAGAAAATGATTTGTCACATTTATCTACACGTGGGCATGAAACACAAGGGTCTGGAGGTCTCTGGACCTTCTGCATGCAGTGGAAAATTCTGCTGTGTCCCCTCACCTGGGGCTGCAGTTTGGTGGATGTGCCTGGAGCTGCTTCCCACCTCTGGTAAATCCTACGTTTGCTGTGGATGTTGCTGCTGGAGCAGTGTCCTGACATTCCTGCTCAAAACCAAAGGCAGAACTGAGCCTGGCAGGTCTGGGGCTGTGGCTGCAGCTCTGCAGCTGCAGCAGGGACTTGTCTGGCTGGTTTTGTCAGGAGTCAAGGAATGATTGCAGCTCCTGCAGTGCCCCAGGTGAGCACAGAGCTGCGAGAAGGAAGGGGAATGAGTTTGCACCTCAGCTAAAAGTCCCTTGGAATAATTTCTCTGCAGCCAGTGAGGGAGAGCTCTGGTAGCCTGGAATTCCTCCCAGCCTGGGGGTGTGTCTGAATTTCCAAACCCAGGTGAAGGCTCTGATCCAGGCAGGTCAATAGCTCCCTTCAGGCTGTGGCTCACAACAAACTCGAATTTTACTCTCACTTTGTTTATTCTTTAGGTGCCTGTGGTGGCTGAGCTTCACAGAGGCTCCTTGATGAGAGCTGCGTGCCAGGAAAAGGTTCAGTGAGCTTCACTGAAGCTTCTGTTCTTGTTAAAACAAAGAACACTGCACTCACTGGGCTCTGCACAGAGGAACAGGTGGTTTGCACCTGAACTTGGGCACTTCCAGCCCAAACCCTGGCAGCGCAGCCTGGAGCTGGCTCTGCCCTGCTGGGCACCAGGGGGTGGCTGAGTGCCCTGCTCACCTCCCCTGCAGCTGGCACAGCAGCAGGGAGGGCTTGGAGGGGGTTTTGTTTCTCTTTGCCAGGCCTGGCTGTGTGCACAGCACTCCCAGCTCCCCCAGCCCATCTGCTGCAGCTCTTGGGTGGTTGGTGTTGGCCTTTGTGCCTGGGCTGGCATCTGGCATTTGCAGCTCCTCTGTTTGACTCCGCTCAGGCTTGCTTGGATTTTCTTTCTCTCAATGCCCTGGGTTTAATTCTCCTGGCTTTAATTAATTCTCCTGGCTTGCTCCAGTGACACTGAGCTGTTCACCCCATCACACAGCGCTGCACTTTAGTTGCCAATTTTCATTTCAGCCCGGGGTGAAAAATCCCATCCCAAAATCCTACCAAAGATTAGAAACGGCTGCTAAACAACCCCTTGCTGCCATGGTAGAATTCACACCTGCTACAGAATCCCAGAATGGTTTGGGTTGGAAGAGATTTTAAACTCATCAGTTGTGATGAGTCCCCCAGCCATGGCAGGGACACTTTCCACCACCCCAGGTTGCTTCCAGCTCCATCCTACCTGGCCTTGGTACTTCCAGGGGTGTGGATATCTCTGCAGACACAGATGATTTGGGGGTTACTGCTGTCTGAGGGTTGAGATGATGAGTCTGGATCTTCTCCAGAGCTCTGGCCTTCCTTCCCCTTATCAATCTCCCTCCCCATGTGAGCTCTGGGTGACTCCAGTGCCTGAACAGGCTCCAGGGGCTGGGCTGCACTCCTGGCTGTTCCCATGTCCTTTGCTCAGTGTTGGTGGAGCAGATTGAGCAGAACAAAGCACTCTGGGCTGACCAAACTGCTCTTGGCCAAATCACCTTCCATTGCTTCCCACGGGCTGCAGCACAGTGCTGGCTGATCTCAAACTGGGTTAATGCTTAGGGATAATGTTTGCTAAATGTGAAATGTGGGGTTGTGTTTTGTGTCAGGTAGAAAAAGGCAGCCTGTGTAGCTGTGGTTGTGAAATGTGTAGAAAGAGGCCACAGGACAGTTATAAAAATGAGTTTTAATGAACAAATGGGAAAAGCATGGAAAGAGGCTTTTGGACAAATATTTTGCTTACTTATAAGTGAATAATGTGAGCTTTAAAGTTTTCACAATATAAGTTTTAAGGTTTTTTTTTAATTAGTATGAGTTTTATAGGCCTTTAACATTTAAGATAGAAGAATGCAGAAGTATTATTTGCTTTGAAAATAAAATTATTATAAGCTTTAAGCTGCTTTGTAAAAAAAGGTTTTGAACTATAGCATTAGAATATATAAAAGGAGTTGTAATCACCTAAATAAAAGAAGGAAGTGAGCTTATCCCAAGCTAAAAATTGATGATCCTGGAAAGGAAAACTGGACAGTCCTGGAAAGGGAAGTTAGACATCACCATCACTGATTTACAATCCTGGAAAAGGAAGCTGGACCTCACCATCACTGATGTATGATTCTGAAAAAAGGAAGCTTGACATCACCATCACTGATTTACAGCCCTGGAGTATAGAAATTCAACGTCACCAATAGGAACTGATCACAATGGGGTATAGAAATCAGACTTCACAAATAGAAACTAGGAGGAAACCACAAAAATCCCTGCTGAGGAATGCTTATGAAGATGCTCAATAAATACCAGCAAAAATCAGTAGTCAGTGTGCAGTTGGAGGGGAGACCCCCACTGTACCCAGCGCTGCTTTGCTCACACTTTACCATTTTTATTAATGAATTAGTAAATTGATTGTTGCTTGCTATATTGGCTGAGTCAAGCTCTTCATTCTTTACATAAATTAGCAAGGTTTAAAAGCAGGGATCGAAATTCCTGCTCCTCTCATGACCACATCAGAGATGAGCAGGTTTAGCACAGCCCTGCAGTGAGCACATGGCCCAAGGTTGGGTCACAGCAGCTGAGGCTGCCGGGGCATCCTCACCAAGGGACAGCAGAGTGTGCAGGGCTGGATCTGCTGCTGAACCTGCCACTGCTCATCTTCCAGCCCTGGAGGTGCCCAAGGCCAGCCTGGGATGGTGGAACGTGTCCCTTCCCATGGTTCCTTCAAAACCAAACTATTTTGGGATTCTGTGATCTGCTGGCCAGCCCTTTTTGCAGCCCCAGCACAGCCCAGGGGCAGAACTCGCTGCTGTTCGTGCAGCTCAGGCCCTGCCCTCCCTCAGGGCCTCAGACACTCAGGGGCTGGGCAGGATGAGCCACTCCAGCTAAACCTGCCTGAGAGTCCCTTTTCTTTTTTGTCTTGTACATCACAGACAAACCCAAAAGCTTTCTGTGGTGGAAGAATTGCTCAGAAGTGTTTGGAAATCACATCCTTTAAGGATTTCCACCGCTGTGGGAATATGGGGCTGGGATACCCCTTTGGGCCCAATGGGATCTGCATTGCAGGGTGGATCTGTTCAAGATCACTTCCCTGTCAGGAAAGAGAGAGCTCTGAAAGTGCCTGGAACCCCCATTCATCTGGAATTTTCTTTCTGAGCCCCCATTCATTTGGAATTTTCTTGTTTCTGCAGCTGCCGGCAGGCACAGCAAGGCCCTGCCCTGGATCTGACCGGGTTTGCTGCTGCCCGCTGAACGAGGTGCAAAATTCCAGACTGAAGTCTTGTTTCCTCTCGGAGTTTGTGTCTCCAGGCAATCCCAAATGTAAGTTCTTTATCTCCCCTATCTGCACTGGATGTTTCCAGAGGAAGAGGATGCTGCAGCAGCCCCAGCAGGGCCCGAGCTCAGGGTAAATTCTGCCTCCCAAACACGGACAGATCTGGGCTTTAACCAGCTCAAGGGCACAGGGAAGGTGCCGGTAGTTCAGAGATACGTGGGAAGCTTGGGGAGCTCTGGATAACCCACACCCCCTGCCTGGAGGCAGGGACCACAGCGTGTAATTCACGCACCATCCTGCCAAGAACCCGCAAATTAACTGTTCATTAAAACCTTAAAATCTCCTGCCCGGATCGTGTCACCAGAGGGTGCTGCGAACACAGCGCTGCGGGGCAGCAGGAGCTTTTCCTGGGGAAGAAACTCTCGGCTTTGTGTTCTGCTGAGGGCACTGGTGGGGGGAAGCTCAGAGATCCCCATGGAATGCCTGGGAAAGTGTTGGGAGTCTAGAAACTTAGATTTTAAGATTTTAGTATATAATAATGTATGTGGGGCAAGATAGAGACTTTAAGGTAAAAGTTAGTTGTTCCTTTTTTCACCTTCTTCTTCCTTCTTCTTCATAGGTTTAGGTAGTTTTCTGTAATTAGTTGATAGAGTCCACATTGCAGACTTCAAGTAATTAATTATTGGGTTTGAAGTAAAAATAATTTAGGTAGCATTTCATAATTGGAAGGATTGTCCTTGAAAAAACCCTGTAGAAATAAAGAGGTAATCCACTTTACCTTTGTTTTCTAACTTGCTAGTTAGAGCTCACAGTTCATGAGTCTGTAAATAGATAAGAAATAATAAACATCCAAGTCCAAACGTGAAACCTGCAGTTCCCGTGTATTAATCTCAACCTTGGCAGAGAAAAAGAACCCAGAACCATCACAGGAAGGAGCTTTGGAGAGAGGGATTTGCTCAGAGTGAAGGGCTCTGCTCTGCAGCATCTCCCAGCCCTCCCAGGGCCCTGCTGGGGTGGGATGTGCAGACCTGGGGGGGTTCAATCATTCCTTTCTCTCCCTGTCTCAGCCTCAGGGAGCTCCGGGGTGTGAGCAGAGCTGAGCCCTGCACGGGCAGAGCTGGGGCTGTTTGTGCTGGGCACAGCTGGCAGCAGCAATGATCCCTCTCTTCCCTGCCCCCTGCCCTGGGCTGCTCCGTGAGCCAGGGATGCTGAGGAGGGAGAGGATGGGACGTGGGAACAGCCCCGCTGTCCCCTTGCTGTCCCCTCACGGTCCCCTCCTCTGTGTCACTGTGGCCGCGGGGCTGCCGGAGCTCCCGGCGGGCAGGAGCTCTGTGGAGGTGACAGCTTTGTCCCCTGCCTCTGATGGGAGTAAATGAACCATCCACACTGAAAATCCTCTTGTGTGCGGATGTCACCAGGTAATGCCAAAGAGCAGAACCACGGAATCCCAGAATCCCAGAATCCCAGAATTCACAGAATCACAGAACCACAGAATCCCAGTCACAGAATCACAAAATCACAACCACAGGATCACAGAATCACAGAGTCACAGTATCACAGAGTCCCAGAATCCCAGAATCCCAGAATCCCAGAATCCCAGAATTCACAGAACCACAGAATCCCAGTCACAGAATCACAAAATCACAACCACAGAACCACAGGATCACAGAATCACAGAGTCACAGTATCACAGAGTCACAGAATCCCAGAATCCCAGAATTCACAGAATCACAGAACCACAGAATCACAGAAGCACAGAATATCCTGAATTGGAAGGGACCCACAGGGATCATCCAGTCCAGCCCCTGCCCTGCACAGACAGCCCCAGATCCCACCCTGGGCATCCCTGGCAGTGCTGTCCAAACTCTCCTGGAGCTCTGGCAGCCTCGGGGCCGTGCCCATTCCCTGGGGAGCCTGGGCAGTGCCCAGCACCCTCTGGGGGAAGAACCTTTCCCTGATCTCCAACCTAAACCCCCTGGCACAGCTTCAGCCCTTCCCTGGGTCCTGTCCCTGTCCCAGAGAGCAGAGATCAGCACCTGCTCCTCCTCTTCCCCCCACGAGGAAGCTGTAACTGCAGTGAGGTCTCTCCTCAGTCTCCTCCAGGCTGAGCACCACCAAGGAACTTCTCATTTGAAATCTCCTGGACTTGTCACTTGAGCCAGGCATGCAGTATAGCTCAGGGTGCTCTCTGCACTGCTGAGAGCTGTTCAGGAAGGAGATGCTCCTCAGCCACTTTTTGTCTCTTAAAAGTTTTGGTTTGGGATCCTTTCCATGAGCAGAGCAGGTGCCCAGGGCAGTCACTGCTGCCACTGCACAGATTTGCTCTGAGGTCTGAGCCCAGGCAGCAGCCTGGATCTGATGTCTCTGTGTCCTTGGTGCTGAGCAGAGCTGAGGGCAGGGGAGATCTCAGCCTGCCAGGAGTCTCAGCCCTGGATTTTTGGGCCAAATCAGGCCCTGCATTGGACGTTGGGTGTGTTGATCCTGCTTGGAGCTCAGGACACCAAGGGTTAACAACAACTGTGGGGTGGGCTGGACTTTCCCTGTGTCCATCTCTTGTCCTGCTGCCCTGCACTGAATGGAAAGGGAGGGTACAACCACCTGGAACGAGTTAGGGAACAGGCAGAACCAAAATTGGGAGTACTGAGACATTTTGGCTCTTCCTTCCTTACTCACTGGAAGAGCTGATGGGGCTGTGGGTACCCGTGTGGGGTCTGGGTCTCTCTCCTGATGAAGTTGCAGCGTGCTCCTGGTTTTACCAGCCTTGTGCCATGCTCTCCTGCCCTCTGGAAAACCTGAATAATCAGAGAGTTCAGTCAGCATTCAGCCCTCTGCTGTTCTGGAGGTTCTCTTTCCCAGTTAGGTGTCCCCAGCTCAGCCTGGTCTTTGCTAACTCCTGCACTTTCCAGTTCCCTTTCCCAGCAGGAGATCTGGTGCTCGGTGTGCTGCTGGTTCAGGGGGTGACTCTGGACATGTCAAACCAGTTTAATCTCCTGCCCAGTTATAATCAGCCTAATTCTGCTGCAGATACAGACCCAGGTTCCTTCTAGTGCCTGAGCAGAACATCAGTGTGCCAGGCCATCTTATTTGCTGCTGGCTGTTGAAAACTAAATTCTGTGGGAAGTAATTCAGTTATGCTGGTGGGTCTGGAGGCTCTGTCCTGCCCTGTGGTTCCAAGGATCTCTCTCCTTGCCTTTCCTGGGTGATGGGCACAGCAAGTGGCTTCACAGGAAGGATTTCTGGCTGCAGAATCACGGCTGAGATGTGATTTGTGGGGGCCACATTTGTAAGATGACAGAGCTTCATCCAAATCAAGACCTGTACCCTCAGAAACTGATGAGTTTCTTCTTCCTTTTGACTAAGCAATGTTCTTTCCTGATTGCTCTTGAGTCCTCAGAGTCACAGAATCACAGGGTGGTTTGGGCTGAGGGACCTGAAAGTCCATCCCAGTGCAGCCCTGGCCTGGGTGCTGTGTTCAGAGGGCAGTGCTGGGGAGGATGTCTGACTGTCACCTCAGCAGATGAACTCAGCAAACAACTTTCTGCCAAAGCTAACAGCAGGGTGTCCTTGTCTCTTGTCATTTAGAGCCTGGGGAAATAATGTTATCAGTAAGTAAAGATACTTAAGCAAAAAAAATTTCCAGTGAACTCTTTTGGCCCTGGGATCTGATGCTGGCAGGAGCAGCCAATGCCCCACAAAGTGTCTCCTGACACCCTCCCTTTGCCCTCAGCCTTTCCTCCAGGGTGAGTCCTCCTGGGCTGAAACCTTTTTGGTAAAGCAGCCTGTAAATTTTCTTCTGGGAGTGTCCAAGGCCAGGCTGGATGGGGCTTGGAGCGCCCTGGGGCAGTGGAAGGTGTCCCTGCCCATGGCATGGGTGGCACCTGGGTGAGCTTTAAGGGCTCTTCCCTCCAAAAACACACAGCACCCATTCCATTGCTGTGGGCTCTCCTGCCCTGCCCTCTGCAAGGACACCCTCATTCCAGACTGATGCCTCACTTTTGGGGGATGTGGAGCTCTGGGTAAGGAGGTGCAGCAGAAACCAAAGCTGGGAAAGGCCCACGTGCTGCTTGGCTCAGCTGAACCCGGTTATTTCTCCACGAGGGTCCTTGGGGACATGATTGCCAGCACATCTGTCATTTAGGATTCTGTCTGTTGTCACCTGTGGAAGGAGATTATTAAGTAGTAAAGTGATTGACAACGGCTTTCTCTTTTTTTCTTTTTATTAATAGGAGCATTGCAAATGCTGCTCTGGGCTCCCAGGGGAGCTCCCTGCAGAGGATGCTCTGGGGCTGAGCTGGATGTGTAAACAGCTCCTCCACGCAGATCCACACATCTCTAAGCAGGAAAAAAACACTTGGATTGTTGGCTGTATGTCTTGTGAAAAAGGTTTGGGGTGGCTGAATGGGATGAGCTGGGCATGCCTGTGAGCCACACCACATCCCCAAGGGCTGGAAGGTGCCTGGGAGAGCAGGAGAGATGGGGGAGAGGGAGACTTGGTCAAAGACTTGGCTGCTTGAAGGTGTTGGGTGGGAAGCACCAGCCCAGGAAAAGCAGCTCCTGCACAGCCGAGCTCCTCTCTGGAGGCTGCGGGAGCAGGTTAATCAAAGAGCTCTCAGGTTTCTTTTCACATGTTAATATTCTCCTGAAATAAAAACATTACAGCATTTTCTCTCCAAGGCACAATTGAGCACCATAGGTTTTGTTTTCCCTGTTATAAAATACTGCTATTTTTATTACTTGTATTTCCACTGGGAGAGATAAAAATAACCAGAATACAGCAAATACTTTGTTAGTACACTGGGGAGAAAAAAAACCCCAGCTTATAACTCCTCATTTTCCATTGCAGACAGCAACCTAGAGTGGTTCTTCCAGAGGGTTGAGATTAAGGATATCCTGCTTCGCTTCTTTGTTTCCATGAAAACACTGGTGGTTTAAAGCCTGGGTTAATTCCAAGGAATGTTGGGGTTTGGGATCTCCTGCCCCCTCTGCCAGGTGTTACTGGAAGGTGGCTGCAGATGGATGTGTTCAATCTCTGACTGTGCAGACACATGGAATTTATCCAGGGCCTTTTATCCAACTCCCTCCTCTTTCCTGATGGAAACGCTGCTGAGATACAGCCATATGCTGTGTGGCCTGGGGATGTTTCAAATCTAAAGATCCCTCATTTCATGGCTGCTGGAGCTGGGAATCAGTGGCCAAAGCCTGGTCCCGCTCTGGAAACCCTGAATGCCACCTGCAGCCTGCTGGGATTAAATGTCAAGGGGCTCCTCCTGCTTCCCTGAGCTGCAGTGGCTGAGGAGGATGTGAGAGCAAAGGCTTCCCAGGAATCTTTAGCACTTTATAACCAAGAACAAAATTTTAATCTCTCTTCTGGGTTCTGACACCAACGCTTTATTGGCCTTCAAAGAAAGTGCAGTCTTTTAAAAATAAATTATGCAGTGATATTGGTAGAGGTGTCCATGGCACAGAAGGCTGAAATGGGACCCTAAAAGCAGCAGTTTTTCATCTGCTCTCAGAGAAAAGATGTGTTAATACTGATCATTAACATTTAGGCAAAGGCCAGCTTGAGCCTTCTGACAGCCCTGGACCAACAGCAGCCACTCTGACCGGGGGCAGGCAGGATTAACTGTTTGAGTCAGGGTGAGGAATTGAAATGGGTCTAATCCCAGCCTAATGCTCGTTCCAGGGATTTGTTGCCATAATCTTCCTGAAATTTATGTCCTAAATAAGCCCAGCTTGCCAGGCTGGCAGAGGCTGACAGCCCTGGGCATACCAGGATGCCAAGTCATGGAACCATGAACACCCTGAGCTGGACGGATCCACCAGGGCCATCCAGCCCAGCTCCTGCCCCTGCACAGACACCCCAAAATCCCACCCTGGGCACCTCTGGGAGCAGTGCTCAAACTCTCCTGGAGCTCTGGCAGCCTCAAGGCTGTGCCCATTCCCTGCAGTGCCCACCACCCTCTGGGGAAGAACCTTTTTCCCTGATATCCACCCTAAACCCCCCTGCACAGCTCCAGCTGCTCCCTGGGTCCTTGGGCAGGTACTTCAGCCAGGCCAGGCTCTGACTTCGTTCATTTCATTGAAGCTGTGGCTCGTGTTAAAGGCAGCTGTGAAAGGTCAGAGCTCCCTGAGCTCTCTGGACAATGGCTTTGAGCACAGCTCATCCTCCCCCGAGCTCAGCTCAGCTGATACCATCAGCCATCTGATGCTGCTGGAGCAGAAATGGCTTTTTAAAGCTTCCAGCCCTGCCAAGTCAGGCTCTGACTATTCACCTTGAGGATATACAAAGATCCCAGGTCAATAAAATGTATTTCAGAAGTCTCACCACCAGGAAAAAGCGTCCTGCCTCTGGAACTCTTCCTGCCTGGATGCACACAGCTCCAAAGCCACCTGGCTCCAGCTTTGTGTGCAACACAGCATAGTCCAAGATGCCTCTTGGAATTGGAGCTTTTCAGGACACAGAGCCACATTTCCTTGCCCTGAATCCAAGGAAGCCAGCCCTGCACAGAATGCCTCGCTGGCACTGCAGGACAGGAGCTGGCAGCAGGGACTGCCACCCCCCGCCACTGTGGCCTTTGGGCTGAGCAGTTTCCTCCCAGGCTGTGCCCAGGAGGGAAATGTGTTATTTATCTTCAAACTCCTCATCTCAGAGTGTGCTCGTGGCACAGTCCAGGGATTTTCATTTTAGGCTACAAATTAGCATGATCCTTCCTTCCTTCCTTCCTTCCTTCCTTCCTTCCTTCCTTCCTTCCTTCCTTCCTTCCTTCCTTCCTTCCTTCCTTCCTTCCTTCCTTCCTTCCTTCCTTCCTTCCTTCCTTCCTTCCTTCCTTCCTTCCTTCCTTCCTTCCTTCCTTCCTTCCTTCCTTCCTTCCTTCCTCCCTCCCTCCCTCCCTCCCTCCCTTCCTCCCTCCCTCCCTCCCTCCCTCCTTCCCTCCTTCTCCTTTTTTTCCTCCCTTTCTCCCTCCCTTCCTTCCTGGATATTCAAGGAGTGGAGTGTCTATAATCAAATAACTCCTCCCAAACCCCAAGTTTCCACAGGGAATGAAGAACCAGGACAGACTCACAAGGAGGAAACCAGCATCTCCTTTTTATTTCTGTTGTTCTATGCAGTAGATTTGATGCTTAGCACAAAGTAATTGGTTTTAAAACTAATTGTTTTGGACTTCAATTCATTCTACCTTCCTGTCCCCATAGGATAAGGTGCTCTCCTCCTCTGTGCAGGTGAGGGGCACATCCCTCCTCTGTGCAGGCAGGAATGAGGGGAGGATTTTGGATTTCCCACTGGAGCAGTGTGTGGAGGGGCTGCAGTGCACGTTGTGTTTATCCACAGATGACTCGGTGCCGTTGCCAAAGGATCCAGATCCGCGTCATTTTTCCTGGCAAGAAGCTCTGGATCCTTTGTGAGCTGTTTCCAATTATTATATTAACTGGGAAAGTAAACAATGCCATGCTATTAGATAGAGCTGGCATGAATAAATGCTGCTGCTCCCTCTCCAGACTTGATTATTATTAAGAAATAAAAATATCAGCTTCAAATAGATCCTAATGCGGATTAAATGAACAGCGTGTTCTGTCTCAGCTGGGCAAATATATCTGTGATTCCAACTTAGTAGCACACATTCATGAAATTATGGAATGGTTTACGTTGGAAGGGATCTTAGAGCTCATCCCCTTCCATCCCCATCCACTTCCACCTAGCCCAGGTTGCTCCAGCCCCAAAATAAATCCCCTCCAATGGATATGTCTGGAGCACACCACCCTCATTAATCCAATTGCAGCATGCTACAAAACCTCCCAGTTCCTCAAATGTTTGTGCAATGCTGTTTCTGGTGCTTGGCTTCTGCTTTACTGCAGGGAAAATGATCCTCTCTTTGTCCCTCCCAGAGTTTAGGAATTTTCCCACTCCCTGCCTTGCTCACTGAGCAGCCTGGAGCTGCCACAAGCTGCAGTTTTCCTTCTTTCCTTGCAGTTTTCATTCATTTTGTGTCCCTCTTGTCCGCAGGGATTATTTCAGAAGTAATTCAAGAGCTGCTGTGTTGCCTGTAACTCATTTCTTTGTTGAGTTTGCTGAGCCACTTTCCCCCGAAGTTTACTCCACTCCCAGCCCTTCTGGGGTAGCTCTGCCTCTCCAAGTGTGACAGCAGCCCCTGGACAGGAGCAGGGGAGAGATAAATGCTGCCTGAAATGCCAAGGGCACGCAGCTGCAGGGAAAAGCTCTGCCAGACACAGGAAGCCCAAAATGCCAGGGTGGATGTGGATGAGACAACACCACTGAGCCCCTGCAGAGACCACCAGCTCTGCCAGGTCCCTGGGATTTGGGGAATTGTCCTCTACTCATGCTGGGAGGTGGAAAAACAGCTTAGGGAGCAGTTTGGTCTCCAAGTAGCAGCTGAGTCTGAGGCAGCTGGAAAAAGGAGGCTGTGGCCAGCCCAGGAGCTGTGCTGGGCTGCCCTGAGGGGCTGCACAACCACTGCAGGGTCTGGGATGGGATCTGGCTTCTCCAGGGGGCAAAGTGAGAGCTTCTCATCAGGACATGAGAGGGGAAAATCTGAATGCTAACTGCTGTGTGTGGGGGGGGGATGTGGGAGAGGAGAATTGGGAACCAGAGTTCCTGCTTGGGAAAAGCAGAGTTTGGATTTTCAGCTGCCACCTGGCTCTTTCCCAGCCTTCTGTGCTGGACAATATAGAGTGTGTATGACATAAATTCGAAGGTACAAGGAGTAAAAAAAGTCTGGGTTTTATTCTGAAGGAATATTTGTTGAGAGTATGGATGAAGCATCTTCTGTTATTGGTATCCAGAGAGCCTGGAATCCTCTGATATGTAAATCAAGGTGAATATTTGACCCAAGGTGACTTTAAATTTAAAAGTAAAAGTTCTCGGTATTACCCTTGTAATAAAATTAGCCTTTTTTCCCCCCAAATAATTGAATTTTATTATTGATTTCTGTGTTACAAGCTCTCAATTGGGCATTAACCTTTTTCAAAGAGTTTAGCTGGGGTGGCTTTTTTGTCTGTTGAAATCTCTTTAAGATAAATTCAAATCTCAAATGCAAGACTTGACTGATATGTTCCAGGAACTCTTCTCTTGGTGCCAGTTTTGGTGGCTCAGGCAGAAACTGTTGCTGTGCTGGAGACATGACGTGATGCCTGGGGCTCACTGCATCCCCTTGGGTACAAAACCTTTGGTTTTGGGACTCAAATGCCCCAGGGCAGGCAGTGAAGGGAGAAGCAGAGATTAGGAGCTGTTCCCTCCCCGGCCAAGCAGATGTTGTATGAACCCAAACCTCAGGTTTGAGACATAATTTGATCCTCAAGTTTCTTTAAAAAATAAATGGGTGGGTTTGGGGAGTTTGTAGTCTAAAAGTAATGCAAAATCCACCTGAGTAAGTTACTGGGTGAGCTCCCGGGGTCTGAATCCCTCCCCAGAGATAAACACAGACCTTTGCTGGTGTTCCTGGCAGGTGATAGGTGACAAACACCTTCAGAGGAGTTCTCAGCGTGCAGCTCTGCCTCAGCCCGTTTGCAGCAGCAGCTCGGGGAGGACTGACCAGGCTGGGTGAGTGTCTAATTAAAAGTCTCTCTTTGTGACCAGTTCCTGGGTTAATAAAAGGTTTCACTCACGTTGTCCTGGCAACAGAAGTTTTTGGGAGGAGCAGAGCTTGGCGGGTAAGTGGCTCTGCCAGACACAGGTGCCACGTGGGGACAGGAGGGATGTGGTGGTGACGAGTCCAAAAAGCTTTGGTCTGGCCAAGGAGGGACCAGGGTGGCCAAAAGGGCCCTGGCGTGGCTTTCCAGGGTGTTGGGCAATGCCTTTGTGCTCCTCAGGTGCCACCCAGACCCTTTATGTCCCACCAGCACAAGAGCTGGAGGAATTATCCAGCCTGGGAATGGGTGTGGAGCAGGTTCTGTGCTCAGGGCAGCCTGTGCTGTGCTGGGTGCTGGTGTCACCCCTGGGATCCTCCTGCTGTGACAGCTCCCAGTGCTCCAGCAGGTCATTAACAGGGAACACAAACACGATCTGAGCTCACCCTGCCGTGCTGTGGGGCTGAGGGACCCGGGCAGCCTCAGCCCTGGCTCTCCACAATGCTCATTAGGTTTGTACAAGCTGCAAGAACTCGTCCTGCTGTACATAATTTTAATTGCCTGCTCCACAATTGCCTGTCAAATATATGCTCTGTCGCGTGGCATGACCTGCCTGCTTAATTGCAACAGGAATAAAAAAATACTGCAGAAAGTAAAAGGGAAAAAAATCTAATTATGAACTAGAATGGCGTTCTCAATCTCTATTGCCATCTGCAGCCTGGTGCGTTAGGACCAGCACAAACAAATCAATAAAACCTGCAGCTTTTCTTCTGCTGCCTTTGGCTGTTGTAAGTAGTTTGTGGGAGCACTCTGGTTCCTCCTCTCCGGTGAAGTGCTGTCCTCAGCCAGGAGGTTTCACCACTCGCTTTATTTGCAAAATCCAGGGTTGGGACGCGAAACTCCACACCTGGAGAGAGGGCAGCAGTGAAAGGGTTAAAAGGAATTATCAGGGCTGCAGCTTTAATACGTCTCTCGTGTGGAGGGCACGAAACTGAGTTGGGTAGGAGGTTCTTTGTCTGGAGCAGCCTTGGCAGTAAACAGAGCTGTGATCTCAGAGGCAATGAGGCACCGGGAGCGCCGGGGGCTGCAGGCTCCGGCTCCGAGCGGGGGCCCTGGGGCAGCTCCGGGTGTCCCAGCAGGTGCTGCCACACCAGAGGATGGAACTGCAGTGAAGCTGCTCCTGTGATGAGCCCCAAGCCCACCCTCTCCTCCTAGTCCGAGTTTCCTAGAGAGCAGAGGGAGCGGAGGATGCAGAGAGGGCGATGAGCGGTCCCAGGGAGGATGGCCGCTGTCGCAGGGCCATCAGCATCCTCACCGAGCTGTGCCAGAAGAAAAGCCTGCCCAGCTTGGACCTGGACACCTGCAGGGAATTCCTCCTGCTGCCTTCTGACCAGAGCCTGATTATCTCCGAGCCAGGTACGGCCCCTGCTCCCGACTGCTGGAGGGTGCTCGTGGAAGGCAGGAGGGACATCCATCCTCCACAGGGGGAGGAAAATGTTTGGGAGCCCCATGTTAGACCCAGGGGTTAGTCCTGCCACTCTTTTGGGAGGGTTCCTTCCCTTTCCACATGTTCCATGGTGAAGATTTGGGTTGAGTCCTGCCTCACCTGTTGATGTGGAATGGGATGGCTGCACAGGGGAACAGCTGGGATGTTCTGGGCTGCTTCATGAGATAAAGTTCCTGTGAAAGTTCCTTTCTCAAAAACACAGACTCCTGTCCTGTATGAAACAAACCCAAACCAATCAAAAAGCAGTAAAGAGCCTACTTAAGCCACTGGGATGGCAGGAACTGATTGGTGCTATCCCGGTTTGAGAAACTGAGGGATCCCATGGGTTTCTGTTCATCACTGAGGCATCTTTATGTACTTTCATATATGTGTTCTACCCTCCCTAAGAATTTCCTGAGTTGTTCCTGGTCAGGTTGTGGAGTCAGGGAGGGACTCTGGTGTGTCAGGGATGAGTCAGGAGCAGGAATTCTGCTCCAGGAGCAAAGGGGCAGCTCCGTGTGGCAAAGTGGGGAATTTTCCCTACACCTGTTCTCACAGCTGCTGGCTCCGGAGGGATCTCCTGCTGTCATTTCAGAAGACTGCAGGGGCAGTTGGAACCCCAGGCTCACGTGCTGAGGAGCAAAACCCCAAATCTCATAGCTTTTAGAATTATTGCTAACCTGCTGAAAGTTGTTTGTATATTCCAACAGTTTCACAGAGGGCTTCTGCTAAGGTTCCTGTGGGCAATGATGTGTAAATCCAATGGATTTCACAGTGGTTTTTACAGCATGAGTTTTCACAAACTTTCCTCCTCTGCTGAGTGCTCTGTGCAGAGCCCCTGTGCAGCACAGCTGCCCATCAATCCCTGTCCAAGGCTTTCTGTGTCACCTTCCCTCCCTTTCTCCTGGCCCTCCTCTGCCAGGATCTTGTGCTGGGATGCAGCTGGCACCCCTGGGGCACAGGGCACCAGGATTCTGCCAGCCCTTGGTTTGCAGTGGTGCTTCCAGCACTGCTTTGCTGACATCTCCAGGCACACCCCTTCCTTTCACATCCCACTTCACCTGTAACTTAATTCTCTTCTTAAAATGAGTTTGTTTTATACCTGCCTGTTCCAGAGGCCTCTTACCATGGCTGGTTGTGTCCTTACACATCACATCCCGTGCAGCAGCTTTCTCTATTGCTAAGAGAGCAAACAGCTTGCAAACTTATTGCATCAACTTGGAATTCTTTACCTTGCACCAAAATTAACACTTTCCTGACTCTGCAGCAGAAATACTCTGCACTGCTCTTGTTCTGTCCACCCTGATATGACAGATCTGCATTTGTTTGTGCAGCCTGTCCAGGACCTCATGCTCAGGTTGGGATCACATCATTCTCATCATCTGCTTTTAGCAGGGTGAATGTCTGTGTGCTCTGAGCTGTGCTTTGAGTGGCAGCCCCAGCACCCCGGGCAAGCTGTGCCGGGCTGGCTGCACGAACAGCCAGGGCTGTTGTCTCTGCTCTGCATGACTGGGCCCATTTTTATGTCTAGACAGCACTGAGGACCCAGTTTGGGCCTGACATGTACAAATACTTCTCAGTTCCTGGCTGTAAAGCTGCTCCAGCAAGGGGAGAAAATAATCTGTTTGCATCAAGTGTTAACTAACACAGTTACAGAGGTACCATGCCTTCCCCATCAGTGCCTGGATGTTTATCTAATTATCTGCATTGATGCTTTGTCCATTTCATCCTGAAGTCTCACATTGAGCAGATTTGCTCAATGCTCAGAGCTCAGACCCAGGCAGCCCATCCTCCCAAAGGCAGGCAGAGGGAGGGAAGGTGGGGCTGTGTGAAGGTGAGCAGATGGCAGCAGGCAGGTGCTGTGTCAGGAGCAGGGCAGAGGAGCCCTGGCTCCTGCTGGAGTGTCCCCAGCAGCCAAACAGCAAACCTGCTGGAGTCAAACTGGCCTTATTTGTCATCATCATGTGGAGTCTCCGGCTTCTTGGGCAGTTTGTTGCCTCCTGGATAAATCTATTAACTGCTGGCTGGGTCAGCTTGGCTTGTGGAGTGTCCTGCTGAAGTTCAGGTAGAAGGAAGCACTGCCAAAGCTGGAGCCAGGCTGCTCCTGCACAGCTCAGCACAGTTTGGTCTTTTCTGCTGTTTCATGCGTGGATGGGGGGCAGGATCCTCAGGGAATGTGTGGAGTCAGGTATCATCAGCCTTCTTGAACTGCATCCAAGAGTGGGAAAAAAACCTGTGAATATAAAAATATTCCTAAATAGTATATGTAAGAGTAAGTTTTTGTGCAGTGGTTTAATTTTTTTAGACCATTCTGGACTGGGTGTCTGGAAGGGCTGCTGTGCACGGGGTGGATGCACCTCTACTCCCTGGTTATGTAACAGCTCGATCTCCTCCTCACAGCCAACAAGAGCAGTGGAGCTGCAGCGTTTCTCTCGAGTACATCCAACAAAGGAGGATGGCAGGCTGCTGCAGCCAGACCTGTCAGAAAAACGAGGAGTTTGGCTGGGGGAGGTTTGGGTGCCGCTGCGTTGGTGGGGCTCTGAGGGGGAGCTCTCCCTGCAGCCGGGCCCGTGGCGATGCCAGGAATAGAACTGATCTGGCTGGGGAACCCAGGATGGAGGAGCTGCAGCATCTCTTTGTTGTGCCTGTCTCCAATCCTCCCCCGGAGCTCCCTCCCTCCGATCGCTCTCCTCCCTGCCAGGCCTCAGCTGGGGGTGCCACCCCACTGTGGGCAGTGACGCTGCCGGTGCTGTGGGGACAACATTTACCACAGGTGATGGCCCTTGAGAGGGTGGGCTCATCCCTCCTGTGCCCTGGAGGGGCACTGACAGCTCCTGGATGTGGCTCAGAGGGTTTGTGGCACAGCTGCACTGAAGGGCAAAGGCCTTGGCTGTGCAGCAGGGGAGTCAGGGCCCCACAAGGCCATGGGGACAGGGATCTGTCACCTCTGCCTTTGGGACAGGAATCTGTCCCCTCTGCCTGTGGGACAGGGATCTGTGCCCTCTGCCTGTGGGACAGGAATCTGTCCCCTCTGCCCCTGGGACAGGGATCTGTCCCCTCTGCCTGTGGGACAGGAATCTGTCCCCTCTGCCTGTGGGACAGGGATCTGTGCCCTCTGCCTGTGGGACAGGAATCTGTCCCCTCTGCCTGTGGGACAGGGATCTGTGCCCTCTGCCTGTGGGACAGGGATCTGTCTGCTCTGCCTGTGTGACAGGAATCTGTCCCCTCTTCCTGTGGGACAGGGATCTGTCTGCTCTGCCCCTGGGACAGGGATCTGTCCCCTCTGCCCCTGGGACAGGAATCTGTCCCCTCTGCCTGTGGGACAGGAATCTGCCCCCTCTGCCCCTGGGAGTGCAGCTGCAAAAGGCTCTGGGGTCTTTGGGAAACAAGGTGCTCGGAGGGGTGCTGTGCAGGCCCAGGAGCTGGGCTTTGGGGACCCTGGTGGGATCCTCAGGATATTCTGTGATCCTGTGGATCCCCACAGCCTGTTCCCAGCTCAGGATGTTCTGGGATCCTGTGGATCCCCATGGCCTGCTCTCAGCTCAGGATGTTCTGGGATCCTGTGGATCCCCACAGCCTGCTCCCAACTCCCCTGAGCTGGCTCCTGGTCCCTGTGGCTTCACAGAGCCTGGGTGAGGACAAAGGCTGCCAGCCTGTCTCAGGAGATTTTGTGGGGAAAAGGGGAAGCTTGGCTCCTTCTGAAATGGTCCTGTAGGCCTGGTGAGTGTTACTGGGGAGAGTAAGTTTGGCTGGGGTATTGGGAAGGAATTGTTCCCTATGAGGGCAGTGAGGCCCTGGCACAGGGTGCCCAGAGAAGCTCTGGCTGCCCCTGGATCCCTGGAAGTGTCCAAGGCCAGGCTGGAGCACCCTGGGATAGTGGAAGGTGTCTCTGCCTGTGGCAGGGCTGGAATTGGATGATCTCCAAGCCCCTTCCCACCCAAACCAGTCTGGGATTCCGTGGTTCTGTGACTGGAGCCAGCATGTTGTGATGTTGATTTAAAGGATGGTGCCTGGGTACAGGAAGGAATTTATCCTGGGATCAAAGCATATCCAGGAGAAAACCTGGGTTTGATTTCTACCTTCAGCACTTCTGTGCTGTGACTTTCTTTAAACAACCTGAGCTGGGAGGTTTTTTGCCTTAGTGATCCTTTTGTACAAATGCTACCCAGTGAACCAGGGCAGGAGGCAGTGGGTGATGTGCAGAGGGGCTGCAATTGTCCCTGTTCATCTCAGCCTGGTGAGAACCCTCCTCAAACCCTCCCTCACGCACTGATCCACCCCAGAAAAATGCTCCTGTGCTTTGTGGCTGCCAGAGGAGAAGGCTGGAGTGAGAGGAGGGAGCAGGACAGCTGGGGAAGACACAGAGCCAGAGAGGCCGCCTGCTAATCCGTGCTCCCCAGCACACAGAGCCAACTCTCCTGTGTTCCAACCCCCAATAATTCAGAGCACATTTACTGCTTTGCCCCTTGTGTGAACTGCTCTTTTTGAAGGTCCTGGTGCAGGCAGTACAGCCTGTACAGTGCTGAACACCCTCCTGGCACTTGGCAAAGACTATTAAAATGTTAAACCAAGCACAGAAGTGCTCTTGCTGCGGGCAGAGAGAGGGGGGAATTTGTGGGCAATAGAGGATTTTTCATCGCAGGAACATTGGTGCAGAAAGATCATTTTTTTATAGAGAAATTGGTTCAGGAGTATTTTCTGGGGAAAAAAAATCCCTATCCCCTGATAGATTAGCTTGACTAATGGGAGAACTGATGACACCCCCATTCATGGTTATGGGATGCCTTCAGCCACTACCTGTGAAATATGGGCATGTCTTGAATTTACTCACCAGCCGTAATAACACACTTTTCTGAATCGCCATTCAAGTGTATTTTAAGTCAATATAACAGTAAACATGCTCCAAGCCACCCAGCCAAAGCTAATATTAATCACTGAAGCTTGAGTTTCCAGAGGCCTGGCATTTGAGGAGCAGCTCCTTGGGGCAAATATCCTTTTTATCACAGAGTAATGCACTTGCAAAATGGATCTTGCCTTTCCTCCCAGGAAAGAGCCATCCAGGGCTACGTGCAGCTCTTTAGCCCAACTAAACCAGGCTCAGATCTTGGAGGTATCAGGTTCAAACCTTGCTGCCAGAGGAAGGTTTGTAAAACTGAATTGAAATAAGGTCGAAACCCGCCGAGTAAATCGAGGAAAAAACGGATTAAATCGCCTGTCTACAGACATGTGTCTCTGCTCGTGTATTGTGTGCGGATCTGTGGCTCTCCAGCCGCCTCTGGCTATGCTCTGTGATGGTCCTGGTAAATAAAATGCCCCTCTGGAGCCGAGCGGAGTGTGCGTGTTCGGGAGGTGTGAGCACCTCTCTGCATAGGCGCAGCTTTGCAGCCGCCTAATTGCCGCTGCTTGATTCATTCCCGAGGCAGAGCAGGCAGGCTGCTCGTGTCTGTGGATCCGTGCGGACCCGGGAGCCTGTTCGGATGCAGCTGCAGTAGCCTCATGCATAGTCAGGGATCAGCATCCCCAACTCCATAGAAACAGCAGCGGGATTGCTGCCGGCGTTAATTGATGCGCGAGCAGGCGGCGGAGGAGCTGCCACCGCTCTGGTAAGTCCACATTTCCGAAGTTACTTTAATAATTCCTCGCCTTTTTTTTTTTTCATTATATGGAGCCTATTTTCATAATTTCGCTCCAGCAAAATGCCTTTGCTGTTGAAACATTTTCCCCCCGCTCTGAGAATTCTCCCGACGTTGCACTGAGAGCCAGCGTGTGCTTTGGGCTGGTTCAAACCAGGGCACAGCCCGGCTCGGATGTTCCCCACGGTGTTGTGGGATGGCTCCAGGAGGGTGGTTGGTGTTTCTGGGTTTGCAGGTGTTTGTTGCTCGGCATCCTGGCTGTGCTGGAGTTGCTGCACTCGCCCTGTGCTCCTGGCAGCCGGATCATCCCCCGTGTGTGTGTTCATTGTGCAGGGATAAACCAGACCCGGAATGGGGGCTCGTGTCTGCTCCAATTGTTTTATTTAACTATAGCCTCAGCTACCCGTGTTTTTCATAACTGTTTCTTCTCACTGCTCCCATTTCCAGGTACAATCGAGTATTCTTTCTCAGGACCCCAGGTTTCCATCTCCTCTTGATTAGGTAGCTTTTTCTACCTTTAATATTTGCTGTTTCTCTTTCAAAGATAACAATCTGTATTTCCCTTTCCCATCTGCGTGTTGGAAAATCAGGGATCTTGCCTGCGAGTGTTTCCATCCAGCGGACTCCCTGACAGAGCAATCGCGCTGGCAGTTGTTGGGGAGAGATGCAATTAAGAACCTCTGCCATGTGTTGTCTTTAATTATATTTGTACCTTGCAAAATGGCATCCTGGAGGGTCAGGGAGGGGATTTTTGGAGCGATTGTCTATTAACTGTGCATTTTCCCTGCCTAGGGGAGAAAAGAAAGTTCTCCTGCGGGGAGCCCAGCGCGCGGCAGAGCCGCAGCTGCCGGCTGAGGGTGTCTCTGTGTTTAGTTCAGTTTGTTGTGCTGTAGCAGGTTCATGTTTGACAACATCACAGCAAACTGTGCAGCAAAGCCTGAAGGCAGCACGCCAGGAGCTCCCTTCACACCAGCCCTCTCCAAACCATCCTCAAGGCACACGGCCCTGGACCGTTTGGAATAATAATTGCCCAGTAATTCTAGCCCCTGGTGTTGTAATAATCTGATTTTCTGTGAGTTTGTAGCTGCTGCAAAGAAATGAATACGGTTGTGTGGCACAGTGTGAGGTGACACCCCCTCAGTTTCTCTCTCCAGATGCAGCACTTCATCTCCTGGATACTGGTGAGCATTTACTCGGAGTTGTTTGATCCCAGCTCTGGATCTGGGCTCTGGTCAAAATGCTCGTGCTGAAAGAATCGTGAGCTGCAGGGTATGGAGTGGTAGGAGCTGTTGGAAAAGGGCATCTCAGAATCCATTTAATCAATGTGTAGGATCAGGCAGCCCAGCCTGCACACTCACTGCTGCACAGCAGCACATTGGAGGGGTTAAAGATCCCTGCCTGTGCTCCAAGCTAATGGAAGCAGCAGCAGTTGCTGATGGCAGGAGCAGAGCCATGGGGAGGAAGTTCCCTCCTCACTCAGGGCAGCCTGAACAAAGAAATGCTCTGTTCCAAACCTCTGCATTTCGGTGCAGGGTCCCTGTACCAGCCAGGGGCTCCAGGCAGGTGAGTCCTTCCTGGCTGCTCCATCTGAATCCAGCCCTGGATCTGCCAGTGCTGCTCTGCCCGTTGTGTGCTGGTGCTGGGAGCGTGACAAGTTGAGAGGCACAGAGGAAGAGGGACTGCTGTGGGTCTGTGTGGCTGTTTTGGGTCTAGGTGGCTCCAGCTGGCAGCTTGAGGGCACCAGGCTGGGTGTCACCTGGCACCTGGAGCCAGGGCAGTTCTGGAAGAATCGTGCACCTCCAGCTTTGGGTTTCCCATGGGGCAGGTCCAGGCAATAAATTCATCCAGAACATCTCAGGAGCTCAAGGAGCCCCTCGTGCTGGAGGGGCTCCATGTCCTGGGCAGGGGACACTCAGGAAAGCCTCTGGGGAGCTTTTCAAGGCTGCCTAGTCCCATGCTTGGGGTCTTCTGCCCACCCTGTCTGAGGTTTTTGGGGTCCCCAGATGGTGTCCTCTTGTGGAGCCTGGATCCCAGGGTGGGAGACTGGGATGGGGAGAGACCCCAGTTCAGCTCCCTGCCAAGCTTTACCCTGAGATTTTTTCAAGGCAGCCTGGTTTTAGTGGGTTTTTGAGCCAAAATGGAGTCTGAGAGGGAGACACAGGGAAGCCTTTCCCCAAAATTGGATCCCACTGCAGGAAGTGAGGGGTAGTGAGGTGGCAGCTCCAGGGTGGAGGGTTTGGGCACAGAGGCACTGCTGAGCCCAGCTTTGCTGGCATCTCACAGCAGACACGGCTTTGATCAAGTTTTTGAAAGGAAATTCTGACTTCCAGGGTTTTTGGTTACTCGAGGGAGACGGAGTGAAAAGCTTTTACTTGTTCCGTTTGCTTCGCATCCTGAAACGCAGTTGGATTTCTGCATCCCAGAAGTGTCTGGATTCCCGTGCTTTCCTCTCTGCCTGGCTCTGCTCAGCTCCAGCTCTGGATTAGAGGCTTCCCCGATGCTGAACAGCCTCAGCCAGGCTCCCCTGGCTCTCAGGGCTCAGCTCAGGCGCTGCCTGTGCAGGGTCACAGCCCCGGGGATGAGGATGCTCAGCAGGGATTTAACCCCAGCCCCGGCCGCTGTGTGTGTTCAGCACCACCGGGTTGTTTACAGATGTTGCTACAGCATATTGTGATAAAATGTCATGGGATTAGCACACAGCCTTGTGCCATAATTGCATTCACTGTGGCTTATAATAGTTCATTAGCTTGTCATCAGTTAGGCAGAAAGCAATGACAACTCTTCCTATCACATTTATAATGCTCTAGAGAGCAGCTGATTAAGTCACAAAGTGACATAAATCACCAGGGAATGTTTCCTTTGGCTTGAAAAAGTTTTTTTTTCTCTTTTTTTGTCACTTTTGATAACAGAAATGCTGCGTTTCTGACAGCACAAAGTTCCCCTTTGGGTTGCACACGCCAGCAGAAGTTTCAGTGACAAATCTGCAGCCTGGAGGTAAAGCCCAAATCGGTCAATAATGGCTGAAAACCAACATTTTTTGTCTTCAGGAGCCTGTGATGGGTCTCCTCCAGCCCTGCCTCTTTACTGGGGGTCAGTTCTTGTCCCTGATGTCTCTCAGCACCGTGAAGCCCTCAGTCACCAGTGGGATTTGTGGGTGGTGGTGGCAGAGGGGAGTTTTGTCTGCAGGTCCATCTGGGGAGATGAAGCTGAGGAAGGGCTGAGGGCTGTCCATGGGCAGAGTCAAGGTCCAGGAGGGAATCTGGGACATTGGATACTCGGATTTGGTGTTGCAGCCCTGCAGAGGTGCGGCTTTGGGGGGTTTCAGAGCTCTGTTCTGGCTGCTGTGCTGGAGGCTCCTCCTGCCCGGAGAACCATGCAGTGCTCGTCAGCTCTTCAGGATTTTTGCTTCTTTTTGGGCAATTAACTCTTTCTCCATTCCATTTCAGTGAGAAAAGCACAAGCTCCAGGCCACCAAACTCTCATCTTACCTCACATCCCTTTCTTTGGTGTATTCTACACTTCCGTTTGGTTGGACTCGATGATCTTAGAGGCATTTTCCAACCTTAGTGATTCTATGATTTATAAATGTTGATTCTTTTTTTCCTTTCATTTTGTTACATATTCACATAGGGGCGTGAAGTGCCTCACAGTTGATTCTGCATTTGAAAACCACCTTTGATGTGTCCCTCTGCATTACTCTGCTCAGATTTTGCTCTGTTTTTTTAAATTCCCCTGGGGTCTAGAGCAGCTCCCACTCCCATGTCTGAGAGCCATCGGTTCTCTGGGTGAAAGAAGGACCAAACCAGGAACTGAAGAACACCAGGTGGCAAAGGTTTTGACAGTGCCTTTTGTCTGTTTAATGCACTCATTTAATCAGCTCTGTCAGACCGTGAGGTGTGACAGTCCCCACCCAGGGACGGGGTGCAGAGGGGACAGGGACAACACCGGCATCACCCATACCTCTGTGCTGCCTCCTCCAGGCCAAGACACAGCAGGAGCTTCAGCTGCAGCCTGGATATGTAGGCAAGGATAAAAACAACTCTCTTTGCTCCTTGCAGGCAGGGCACAATGCAGGTGACAGCTCGGAGGTGTCCCAGGAGCTCATCCTCTCACAGCCCTGAGGTGCTGCAGGCTCCAGCATGACATGGAAAGCCTCCAGGCTATGGCTGGGGATGCTGGAATAGAACTTCATTCCATGTGCAGATATATGGTTTAAGCATTTTCCCTTTCATTATAACTTGGAGTTTATAAAATTGGGGAATTTGCAAGTATTTGCACTAACGAGCTGAGAGCTGCTACCCAGGACAGCAAATTCTCAGGGAAATCTCCCCAGGGAATGGGCACAGCCCCGAGGCTGCCAGAGCTCCAGGAGAGTTTGGACAGCGCTGCCAGGGATGCCCAGGGTGGGATTGTTGGGGTGTCTGTGCAGGGCAGGGATTGGACTTGATGATCCTTGTGGGTCCCTTCTAGCTCAGGATATTCTGTGATTCTAAATTATGCACCAGTGAAAGGAACAACACTCTGGATGAAGTTGTCCGTGTCTCCTGTTCCAGTTCATTTCCCAGCTACAGAACCACATCCCCACAAGAAACTCAGCAAATGGTGAGGAAAGCCCTGGCATTGCTCAGTGAAGCAAATTCTGCCTGGCTGGGAGGGATGAGGCTGCTGTTTGCTCCTGGGCCATGGATCAGCTACTGGAAACACTGGATCCCTGCGAGGTCTCCATATGAAGGGTTGTCTCCATCCTCAACGTGCAATAATGAGATGGTTTGAGTTTTATAGTCTTATATAATTACTCTCAAAATAGCTTCTGATTCATCCTCCCCTTTGAAGCTTATAGTTTGCATTCTGATAAGCTCTTGCATGGCAGGAACCCTGTGGTAGCAGCAAATTAATTTTTAAGAAGTTTTTTGCTGTCTAACTGAAACTTTGGCACAGCCAGTTGGAGCATTCCTGTCCTGGCCTTCCCAGGATCCATTTCATGGCTGAGTGTGTGCAGGAGATGAGGAGGCTCTGCCGGGGTTCCTGGGGAGCCTGTGCTGGCAGGAGAGAGCTGGTGGGAGCTGATAGTGCAGGACTCAGTCTCCAAGGACTGGGGAAGCACAGGAACAGGAAAAATCTGATTTTAGCTTCCAGGGAGGCTCTGTGGCTGGACGGGGCTTGGAGCAACCTGGGATAGTGGAAGGTGTTCCTGCCCATGGGAGGAGGTGGAAGGAGACAAGCTTTAAAGTCCCCTCCAACCAAACCATTCCATGATTCCATGATTCTCTGAGTGTCTCCTCTCAGAACATCTCCCTCCTGAGCATTCCCACCCCTCTGCTCTGAGAAGGGCCTTTCCCACTGAGCTCTGTGTGATGAGCTGAGTGTGAAAATGCTCAGCAAACTGTAAGAACATTCCCTGTGCTGTCCTCTGTGGAATTACTTGTGGTTGGTATGGAATAACAAAACAAGGCTTGGGCATGTCCAGAGCAGCTGGGACTGGCTGCCTGCACCTGGAAAAACCTGTCCTGTGGTGCTGGGAGTGTACACGGAGTGAGGGGGCTCTTTCAGGGTCTCCCTGGATATTTCACACCCTGTACAGGTGTACAGCCCTGCCCGGTGAGAGGAACAGTCAGGGGTTTTTTACTTTCATTACCAAGAGAAAAAACCAGCCTGGTTTGTGAGCAGGGACAGGACCCAGGGAAGGGCTGGAGCTGTGCCAGGGGTGTTTAGGTTGGAGATCAGGGAAAGGTTCTTCCCCCAGAGGGTGCTGGGCACTGCCCAGGCTCCCCAGGGAATGGGCACGGCCCCGAGGCTGCCAGAGCTCCAGGAGAGTTTGGACAGCACTGCCAGGGATGCCCAGGGTGGGATCTGGGGCTGTCTGTGCAGGGCCAGGGGTTGGACTGGATGATGCCTACGGTTCCCTTCCAACTGAGGATATTCTATAATTCTATGATTCTGCTTCTTTCTGGATGGGTCATGGCTCCAAGTACTTCTGTGACTTCATTTCCCTCTGCCCCAAACTCTGGGGGTGCAGCCCTGCCCTCGGCTGGGCCATGGTCCCTGTCCCCCTGAGGGAGCCTGACCAGAGCCGAGCTCAGGCTGCTCAGCAGGATCCACATGGGAGAGCTGACACCTGCTCCTGGTGCTGGGATCACTCCCTGGACAGGAGAAGCTGTGAGGGTCTAAAAAGCCACATTTGTGACCCACAGGTGATGGATGGGGTGGGCTGTGCTGCTGCAGGGGGGCTCTGCAGCCCTTCTCACCTCCCACAGCATGAGATAACGTCTGAGGAGCAGCAGGAGCTCTGCCCCACTCAGAATTGTGTCCTGACCTGGCCCTTTAACATCTGCTGAGAGGCTGATGAGATATTTCCCCCTCGCCAGGACCCACCTCGGTGCTGTTTGAGCAGCAGCTCCAGCGCTGCCAGGCTGCCTATGAAAGGCAAATTGACGGCAGCCAGACTTTGAAGTGACAGCTCCTAATGATTCGTCTAGCTCAGGAATATTTCAGGGCATATTCCTGTAGCTCCTGCCTGCCTGGAGAACACCACCAGCAAATCAAGAACTTGATGAAGTTCCCAATAGCAGCCAAATGGCAGCAAGGGGGGCCTCAAATGTGACAACAAAGCCATCAGCGGGGGACTGGCACACAACCCCAGCAAAGAGGGACGATCAGAGTGTGGGCTTGCAGTGCTTCCCTGTCACTGCCATGCCCTGTGCAGCCCCCAGTGTACAGCCTGTGAGCTCTGGAGACACAGAGCCTGCTGGTGTGGGGTGACAGGGATGGGCTGATCTGTACCATTGGCTCTGCTGCCATTCCCAAGGCCATGGCAGGCTTGGAGAGGGCTGAGGAGCTGGCTGAGCACTGCACGGTGCTGCACTGCAGCTCACCTCTCACCCAGAGCAGCATCCCAGGATTTATAAGCCAGCCAGCCTCCTTTCCAGAGCCCCTGCTGCAAAGGGCTGCTGCCCTCCTTGGTGCCCCTCAGGGTTTGCTCCGTGCTGTGTCCCCAGAGGGAACATTCCCTCGTGTCACTGTGGTGCTGCTGGATGCCGCTGTGAGGTTCTAATATTTGATTTCAGTCCCTGCTCCTTCCTCCAAAGCTGAGCAGCTTTGCTAAATAAACATCTCTGTGGCTGGGGATTTAATGGAACCCTTCCTCCTCCTCCTCCTCCTCTGCAGCTGCTGCCCTGTGCTCCCCCCTGCCCTCGCCTCCGAGACCCACCACAGCTTCCCATGCCCAATTTCGGGCCCTCAGCTCATCAGGCTCAGGCTGCTGCTGCTCCTCAATCGAAAGAAAATGAGATCAGCAGTTGGTGGGTGCCTCACGTGGTGTGTTGTAGCCCCAGAGCTGCCTGCCCTCCTCCAGCAACACCTCTTGTAGTAATCCATCACTGAGTGCGTGCTCCCTGCAAAGCCCTACAGGAACAGAACAATATATCCTCACAAACACTCCTGCAAGAGAGAAACGCAGCAGAAAATACACAGAGAAGCCTGCAAGTATCTGCTGGGGTGTGTGAGTGGTGCTTGGTACGTGGTGCTGGGGAAGCAATCTCAGTGATCACCATCACCCCTGCCCTGGGCTCTGCCACCCCTGGAGCTGCCCCTTCCAGGAGCATTGGCTGTGGGAGGATGTTCCATGCTCCAGGCTGCAGCTCAGAACAGCCAGGGGCTGCTTTTACAGATAAAGGGATCCAAGCAGGCAGCAAAGCAACCCCAGCTCTCCCTGATGCCCAGATTTTCCATGAACCACCAGGGAGCTTAGGAGGAGGAACCTCTCACAGGGAAGATGGGCTCTTGGCAGGCTGGTGGCTGTGTCTGGCAGAAGGTGGCAGAAGGTCAGGCCAGTGTCCCCACTGCCCTGGTGAGAGGCTCCAGAGCCTGAGGAAATGTCTGTGCCCTCACAGGTGACAAGGGAGGAAGGGGACAGCCACGTCCTGGTGGCATCACCCTGGTCCCACACTGCACCTCACTGAGAATTTCCAGCCTCTTGAACTTCCACTCGTGCCATTCCAACTTTGTTTAAATGCAACAGGTAGCTGGAATGAGTAATGGCTGCTGGAGGGCTGAGAGAGCCATCAAACATGTTGTGTTTTCTCTGTGGGGAGTGGGTGGAAGGAAAGCTAAATTACATCTTTGGGATATTAAATATAACTCTGCACATTAAACTTGGAGTAATCCATGAATCTCTTTAATGACAGCGCGAGCTACTTCACAGCAGTAAAAGTCAATGTTGCCACAATTAGACCACTATTGTCTTGCAGTTAATAGACTGCTCTAATCATGACTTTGTCATATTATTAATCGCTTTTGGGTTGGACTTTGCAAATTATCCCCTTTGGTAACTCAGTCTGGGCATTAGGAAGTCAGCAGGGACATCAAGCTGAAAGGCAATTCGACCAAATCTCTTCATTAGCTCCCATCCAGGATGAAAGAAAAAAGGGGATTGTGCTGAGGAGCTGCTCCACACGTCCATGGATACTGCAGTGGGAAGGGCTGGACTAACCAAGGAATGTTTGCCCCTTCCTCAGTTTTCTTTTAGCTTTACAGTTTTAATCTGTAAACCATTGTTTCTTTGTCCTGGGCTGTTTGTCTTTGATTTAAAGGCAGTAGGAAGCAGTGACCTTGGAAATGTTGCAGTTTTGAGCTTTTTAGTGTGGTTCAGCAGCAAGGGGTTTGGGTGTTACAAAACCAGTAAAAACACAAACCAAGAAGTCAAGTCAAAGGAGAAAAGGGATCAGTCTTGGATGACATTAAGAGTATCCAATCTTGTTTGTGCTCTTGGTGTCCCCATCGCTGTCAGCTTCAGGTCTTTTCTGTGGTGTTTTGGTAACAAGTGGGTTATAAAATAAATATGTAATAAATATATAAACTTGATGGCTTATCCTAAACGTATCAGCTCAAGCAGGTAGATCATAGAATCACAGAATCATGGAACCTTGAGGGGTTGAGATGAACCTTAAAGATCATCTGGTCCCAAATCCCTGCCATGGGTAGGGACACCTTCCACTAGACCAGGTTGCACAAGGTCTTGGCCTGGCTCTGTGCACTTTCAGGGATGGATCCTGTCATGTCCATGTCCATGTCCATGTCCATGTCCATGTCCATGTCCATCCCTTCCCTGTTCCTCGTTGCTCAGGAGGAGCTGTGTCACTGCTGCCCTGCAGCCAAAAGCATTTTCCAGCCGAAGGTTCCTCAGGGAAGCAGCGCTCACTCCCGGGGGAGCCAGCCTGGAAAACAGCCATGTTAATTTGTGTTTGCAACCTCCTTCTTTTAAGCTTTATCTTTTCAATTACAAGTTGTAATAAGACCTATTTTCCAGTTTCCCCCATGTCTCCCGTGGGAACTGGGCAAGGATGACGGAGCAGCACTGAGTTCTACAGGACCAGGGTGAGGAACGGCTGGAGCTGCTCTGCTCCTGTACCACAGCACTTACCTGATAACAACGCAGGAAATAACTGCGAGTTTTTAAGGGGGAAACAGAATAAAAACATAGTTCTTGTCGTGTTTTTCCCCGGGTGGGACATTGCTCAGGATGATGATGTGACTCTCCCGTGGGAGCAGTTGGGATCTGAGCTGCTCCTGCATCGGACAGAGCCCTTCCTCTCTGCTGGATGAGGCACATCCCTTTCTGCCCTCTCTTCTCCACATCTTGGATCCAAACTTTGAAAAAGAGGGAATAATATCAACCAAGGAGCTCATTCTTCCCCTGGGCTGAGGTGTCCTTTTGGGGGAACTGGTCTTACCTCCACCCATGCCAGGAATACCAGAGCAGCCTCTGACCCTGGGGTATTTTCTGTTAGGTGAGGAATTATCTTGTTCTTATAGTTTCTTGTAAGTTAAAGGACATTTAAAGCATAGCATTTTCAATACCAGGTATTTTTTAGAAAATAACTGGTATTTTCAAATTCATAAGAGAAATCTCATTAAATCAATGAAGGTCAACTCTGTCCAATTGATATTTAAGTTTAATAAGTCACGAAAAAGTCTTGGAGAATTCAATGTCGTCTTCAAACAACCCAATATTCTAAGCAGGCAGATGCTTAAAAACTGTCTGTAAAATCCTGATCCCTTCCACTCATGCTTTGTGTCAGCTGTCAGAGGAAGGAGTAGGAGGTCATGCATAAAAGTATCTGTGAATCCTGTCAGATACATTATGAATGCCAGCCCTGCAAGGAGTGACAGGAGCCAGGATCTTTCTCAAGCTGGCAACAGGTTTTCTGAAAGGATAATTGATTATTTCTGATGGTTTCCATTAATGAGCCTGGTGTGCTGGCGGAGACATGCAGCCTATAAAACTCCTCAGAATGGGTGGAAATATCTTTAAAAAATCTTCTCTGTCACGCAGCAGCTCTCAGCAGTGAGAGATTCTGCATTGCAATGATTTTCTACCAACACAGACGTATTTGCAAAAAGTCCAGGTTCTTGAGTTTTCTTATGAATGTTTGACACTGAGTTTCCTGGGCACAATTCCAAGATTTAACTCAAAGGATAGGGAAGTGGAACCTCTGTGCTCCCAGCTTTGGTGAGAATACATTTAGGCAAATCTCCGAGGAAGCTCTGCTGCTGACTGGTACAACCTTATTTATTATTGAGTAAGATGAGATCTGTTTATTCACCCCAGCAGCAATCTGTGTTTTCACCTCAGAGCTACAACAGAAAATAAATGACCTGTACAGAAGGCTGGGAAGGGAAAGAGAAGTTGCAAAAACCTCTGGGTGACGTTTATCCTTCCCCTCGAGCCGAAGGGAGCTTTGCCTGCTGGCTTTGCTGGGCTTGGTAATTTTGTGGAAAAACAAAATCCTGCAGGATATCAGGAACAACAGATGGCTTCCCAGGCACTGCGCGGGGCCGGCTTGTTCGGGTGTGGATGTCACATTTTGTGTCTGGTGCTGCCTGGAGATTTCACTTTCGGGAGCTGGCACAAGAATCCCAAATTTGCAGTGGCTGCTGCATTCCCAGAGAGAGACCCGAGCAAAATTTGGTGATACAAATGTGCTCCTGAACACTTTGCTCTCATGGTTCACCAATGGTGGGTGAGGGGGTTGTTGTTTTGTTGTGATTGTGAGGGTTTTTCACATAACTTTTTAAATTCAGCTATTTATTCAAGATAAAAAACCTTGTCTTTCCTTATATTACACGGATTTTTCTCAGCCTTAACATCAAGGCAAGGTTAGATGGGGGGATCTGAGGAACCTGGTCTAGTGGAAGGTGTCCCTGCCCATGGCAGGGAGTGGAAGGAGATGATCTTCAAGATTCCTTCCAACCCAAACCATCCTGTGATTCTATGATGAAATGTCTTATTACAGGTTTACAAAACCAAACTCTCTGATCAAAGGGAACAGAAGGTGTTTTATGGCTCGTGTTTAAGGTAAAGAACATCAGGGATCACATTTAGAGCAGCTGTGATGCAGCACAGAGGAGTTCCCCAGCTCAGAAATGCACAGGGCACCCACCCAATTCCTTGGGGCTCAGGTAGGGAATTCAAATTCACACAAAACATTTATGGTCCAAGAATAGACATAAATAGGATGAGTAAGAGGTAATGTTTGTTCCATATAAACTTTTGGGGGTTTTGGTATTTTTTTGTTTTCTTTCTGTCCTGACTTGCACTTGGGTAATTTAAGGATTGTGGCTTTACTGGGCACTACAAATACCACAGCAAGCAATCAAGGAATTGTCCATGAGCTGAAAGCAATCCATGATGGAATTGTCCATACTGCAGACTTACCTCCAGAACAAAACCTGCCTCCACCATCAGGGACTGCTGCTCCTTGGAATCCTGATCTCTCAGAGTTTTGGTCTGCATGGGAATCTGGAAATTAATACACTGTAGGAAAGGAAGCAAAAATAGCCAATGTTTTCTCTTTGTGCAGTGCTGTGAATCATTTCACAGCCTAGATGATGTGTGTGTATATATATATATATATGTGTGTGTATATATTTCTATACACACACATGAATATATCTATTCCATTTTCTGTCTTTCCTGACTCATCAGCCACACGTATGGAAGCTCATTCCAGAAAAAGACTGAAACACACAACACATGAGGTAAAACTGTCTCAGAGCATCAGAGCACACACGCAGTTCCTGTGCTGCTCAGAGTGAGGAAGACTGTGTAGCACTTTCTCTACAAACTCCTGCTATGTTTGGTTTCTCTGCATCAGCAGCTTGTGATTATTTTTCCCTTGCTGTTGGTATTTACCTTTTATTCCCTGTGGGCACATCTGGACAAGATGTGGGTGCTGTACAGGAACAATCCACTTCCAGCACCCTGGCAGATGGATTTTTTCATTCCTGTGCCTGAGCAGCTGTGACACGAAGCAAAAAGGCACTTTTTGTGGTACAGCACCCGAGCTTGTTCCTATAATGGAATTGTACAGATCTTCTTGATTCCAGACTCAGCAGTTTGCTGATGCCACAGAACAAACCAAGGATGGTGTTTTATAGCCAGTTTAAGCATCAGGGTGTAAAACTTCACATCTCTGCCCATATGGAGACACCCATTTTCTCCCCAGGTGTGTCCCGAGCCTGTCAGGGGGTGCTCACTTGGACTTGGCTCTGGCCTGAAGAATATGCTAAGAACTCTCCATTAGTTGTGATTTAAGTCAGTTTGGACCATTCCTTCCTTTTACTTACGATGTTCTCACCATCTGTCTCTTCTTTTCTTCTTTCCCGTCCCTCCCTGTCACTGTCCTTCTCTCCCTCAGAGCTCTCCGTCAGCCTCCTTGCAGTGATAGTCATTGTGTGTGGCCTGGCCCTGGTGGCAGTGTTTGTGTTTCTCTTTTGGAAGCTGTGCTGGGTTCCCTGGAGGAACAAGGCCCTTTCCTCCCACCTGGCCGTGCTGCACAGCGAGGCAGGCGACAAGGACGGCATGGCAGACAAGCTCAAGGACACGGGGGCCATCAGCTTCCTGGAGGCGGCCGTGAAGATCAGCCACACCTCCCCGGACATCCCTGCAGAGGTTCAGATGTCCATGAAGGATCACATCATGCGGCGCACGCGAATCCAGAGGCAAACCACGGAGCCGGCGTCCTCCACCAGGTGAGGGATGGGGTGGGGTGGGATCCGTGGGATCCATGGGATGGGATGGGATGGGATGGGATGGGATGGGATGGGATGGGATGGGATGGGATGGGATGGGATGGGATGGGATGGGATGGGATGGGATGGGATGGGATGGGATGGGATGCTCAGCCTGGAGGAGCCTGAGGTTGGAGTTCATCAGAGGCTGCAGCTCCTCCTGAGGGGCAGCTCTGATCTCTGTTTGCTGTGACAGGGACAGGACCCAGGGAGGGGCTGGAGCTGTGTCAGGGGTGGTTTAGGTTGGAGATCAGGGAAAGGTTCCTCCCCCAGAGGGTGCTGGGCACTGCCCAGGCTCCCCAGGGAATGGGCACAGCCCCAGGGCTGCCAGAGCTCCAGGAGAGTTTGGACAGCACTCCCAGGGATGCCCAGGGTTGAATTATTGAGGTATCTGTGAAGGGGTAAGAGCTGGACTTGATGATTCTTGTGGGTCTCCTCCAGCTCAGGATATTCCATGATTCTGCTGGGTGGGGATGGGGTGCTCAGCAGGAATGGGGTGCTCAGCAGGGACACTGCTCTGTGAGCTGCTGCAGAGGTGGGAGGATTGTTGGATGGAGTCAGAGGTTCAGACACCATCAGGAAGACTAAAGAGAGCACCTACACACCAGATTACTGTCCAAAGCTTGGCCATTAACCAATGAATGTGTTAAGACTGGCTCACCGTGGCTCTTTTAAAAAATCAGGGATTCGAGCCCTGTTACTGTGACTTGACCTCATTGTGTCAAGTCACCCGCATGCTTTGGCCACTTTAATTTTGTTCCAACATGAGAGGCAGGCTGAAGTATCAATGATGTACCCTGTCAGACAGAATTAGACCTTTTGGCTCTCTCTCGCTGTTGTGGCTCCTGGCAGAAACAATTAGATCAGCACAATTGATGGATCGCTGGCTGCAGAAGGCCAGAACCAGCTGCGCTCGATGTTTGTGCTCAGATGGGGACAGAGACATCAACATCATCCTCAGGAAGTCAGGGAAGGGCTGTGTGAACCTTGGGACACTCTCTCAGCATGGATACTGGGGAGAGATTTAGGTTAAATGTTAGAAAGGAGCTCTTCACTCGGAGTTTGCCCAGAGAAGCTGTGGCTGCTCCATCCCTGGAAGTGTCCAAGGCCAGGTTGGAGCAGCTTGGGATAGTGGAAGGTGCCCCTGTCCATGGCAGGGGGTGGAATGAGGTGAACTTTGAGGTTCCTTTCCAACACAAGCCATTCTGTGAAATGCTGCATCTCTCCTTGACACAGAAGGCGGTGAAACGGGGACAGGAAAGAGGGATCACAGGGTTCTGGCTGTGCCCCAGCACTTCTGTTTGCCTCGCTGGCCGTGCCTGGGATGTGCACAGGAGTGTGGCAGGGAAATCAGGCACTGCTCAGAAAATTGGCTGCCCTTTTGCAGGATTAGTGAGGCACCAACGGCAGCCCCCTGTTTGAAGGAGCCGAGTTAGATCAGCACGGTGCCACCTGCATTGTGAGCCACACTCTTTTATTTATCCACACTGCTTTTTGAGCAGCTGATTACCTCTCTGCATGCACAGGCTCCTTCTGCTTTTATTACACCTTTCCAACAGAGGAGGAAAAAACCCTCAGCCAGTCTGAATTAGGACAAACAAAGTGAGACTTGGCTGTACGTGGGCAGGTTTCAAACCCACTTTCTCTTTGGCAGGTTCCTCTGATTCACAGCCCAGCCTAACTCTGTCCAAAATACCCCCGAGGAACCTGCCAAGGTCTCCAAGCACCACGTATCACTGAAAGCTAATGCTCTGGCTGTAGAGTTCTTAGTTTGGTTAAATAACTCTATAACCTGCTCTTGTAAACACCAGATAATCTGAAATAATGCCCTCAGTCCACAGAAAGCTTTTATGCTTTGTTCAGACAAAGCTCTGCTTACATACAGCTTGTGCTAGAGGAGAGCTTAAGGCAAGAGACACTTCCCAACGAGGCTGTGCCTCCCTCCCTGTCAACAATTATCTATCAGTTTCTGATGGAAAAGTCTGGAATCAGCAACGCCCAGCAAAGCCAGGCTGGACAGGGCTTGGAGCAAGCTGATCTAGGGGAAGGTGTCCCTGCCTGTGGCAGGGGATGCGATGAGATGAGCTTTAAAACCCTCTGAACCCAAACCATTCTGTGGTTCTATGAATAAAGCCTCACCTTCTGAACTGGTCGTGGTTCTCTCACCAAAAATAAAAGAGCAAAAAAAAAAGAATGGTTGGTTTGGGGGTTTTTTTTGCCTGAGAGAGCTTAGTGCCAGTATCTTGGAAGTGCAAGGACTGAGGATGGGGAAAGTCTCCACGTGGTGCTGTCTGTGATTTGGGTAAGGAGCTGTCAGGGCTCATCTGTTCAGCTGTGGGCTGTGACTCGTGCCACAGGTGAGAAAACACAGCTTGTGGCAAATACTCTGGAGTTTAAGAAATTCACTGGATTGGTTCCTTGAAGGTTTTTTGGAGGTGTTCCCCTCTCTTCACCTCCTTGGCACACAGGGTTTCAGCACAGAGGTCAGGAGCAGCCACAGAACTCGTTCTGTGCTCCCTGAGTCCAGGGGTGGAAAAGGAGACCCATGTCCTTGGAAACCCACAGAGCTGTCAGTGTCTTCCTCCTGCAGGCACATCTCATTCAAGAGGCACCTGCCCCGGCAGATGCACGTGTCCAGCATGGATTATGGCCTGGAGCCACCGGCCGTGGCTGAGCAGCCCACCAGCATCGGCCGCATCAAACCCGAGCTCTACAAACAAAAGACTGTGGACACTGACGACCCCAAGAAAGAGGCAGAGAAAACCTGTGGGAAAATCAACTTCACTCTCAAGTACGACTACGAGAACGAGACGCTGACTGTCCGAATCCTCAGGGCTTTTGACTTACCAGCCAAAGACTTCTGCGGCAGCTCGGATCCCTACGTGAAGATCTACCTCCTGCCCGACCGCAAGCGCAAGTTCCAGACGCGAGTGCACAGGAAGACTCTGAACCCCACCTTCGACGAGTCCTTCCACTTCCCCGTGCCCCACGAGGAGCTGGCGAGCAGGAAGCTCCACCTGAGCGTCTTTGACTTTGACAGGTTCTCCAGGCACGACATGATAGGAGAAGTTATCTTGGAGAACCTGTTCGAGGACTCAGACCTCTCCCGGGAGACTTCCATCTGGAGGGACATCCAGTACGCCACGACGGTGAGTGTCTGTTGGGCAGGGTGGGGGTTCTGCACAGGGATCAATCCTTCATGGATCCATCAGCTGATGGGTTCCTTGCCTCCTGTTAGCTCCAGAGACCCCCAGCCGTGGCCATGCCTGTGCCACATGCACGTGTGCTGCCTTGGAGTGGCCACGGCTGTGCCACAGCCAGGTCTGTGCCACATGCACGTGTGATGCCTTGGAGTGGCTACCTAGAACAGAGGCTAAGACAGAGTTAAGAGAATAAAGTAGGTGTTTATTAAAGGCCTTCAACAGGTACACCTTGGGCAGTGCAAAAGCCTCCCAGAGGCTACACCCAATATGGACAATGGTCACAAGTTTTTCAGACAAAGTTTGGTCTCTTTGCCTATCAGGGGTTAATTGTCCAATTACAGCTTCAGGTAATGAAGTCATATTCCCCTGGTTTGCTTCTTCCCCCATTCACTTTTATTTATACTTTTCAGGGCCTGGGGCAGAGGGTGTACTTGGTTCTCAGGCCTGAAGGATTGTTTTGTCTGACAAAAATGTGAAGAGACCTTACTGACACTCTATATGGAGTTCAGGGTTATGCACTAATGCCGTACAGGATCTGAAAAATAGAAAAGCTAAAAGCTTAAGGCATCACATGATCACAGTAAGGAAGAGCTCTGAGGGGCCAGTACCAGCCCTTTGGATGTGCTGCTGGCAACTCTTCCAGAGCTGGATTTGGGTCTCTTAGTAGTTCTGTTGAATTCCCTCTGGAAGGGAAGCCAAGCCTCAGAGAGGAAAAGTCCCAGCCCCTTCCATGTCACACGGAGCTGGCAGGAGAAGCCGAGTGCTCACATTGATCACTGAGTGCAGAGCAGTGACATTAACCTCTCCATAATAGCTGTCTGCTCCTCCACTGCCCTCCCAGGAGGATCTGGCTGGTCCTCAGGGCGAATGAACGATTGACCTGCTCTGCAGCTGGACACCAAATCAGCCATTGTCATTGTCATTTCACATTGTTATTTCTGAGACTGAAAGATGAGACATCCCCACCCCTGTGGCTGGAAGCGTGGGCCCTGTCACATCTTTCCTGGAGACTGGCAGAACGCCACAACTTGCAAAAATCTGTCCTGCAGCTTCCCTCATAGCTCAAATCATACCTTGGCTCCCCTGCTTTCTGTGCAACGAGGGAACTGTCAAACTTAAATATTTTTTTATATTTATGGCCAGCAGTGCCAGAAGACATTTGCTTTGTAACTCCAGTGCTTTTTTTCCCAATGTCCCCCACCAGCTGTACCCCTTGGTGACTTCCACCAGTGCTGGTTCCTCTGCTGCAGGGTGTTGAGAACTTTCTGACAGCTCTGTGAAGTCCAACGGGTGCCCAGCCCCGTGCCCTTGTGCTGCTGTGCCCAACGGGGACACGGTCCCAGGGCACTCAGGGGACACTCAGGGGACACGGTGTGCGCACAGAACATCACCCTGGAAGGTGGCTCAGGGGCTGGAGCTGTCCTGGGAGTGCACATGTTGATTTCTTTTCTTCTTTTCTTCATGTTAGAGCTGGGATTAATACACAGGAGTCACAGTTTTGTGTTCGGACTCAGGGTTTATTAACTCTTATCTATATTACACTCTCATGAGTTGTGAGCTCCAGCCAACAATGTAGAAAATGGCTCTCTCTCTAACTCTTTCCATGGTCTTTTAAGCACTAATCACCCAATAATGAGATGACATTTTTATTATTTACACTTTTAACCCAATAACTAACCACCCAAGGTCCGCAATGTGGACCTTCTCACCCAGTTAGAAAAAAACACCCAAAACCATGAAGAAGAAGGTGAAAGAAGAACTTAGCCAATGCCCCAAATCCTCCATAATACTTTATATATATTACTATGTACTAAAACTTTAAATCCTAAGTTTTGCACCCTGTGATATCACACACTTCTATTCAAACTACACACCCACAACCCCAGTGCTATCACTCAATTTTGGAAGCTTGCTCCACAGTCTTAGATCAAATGTAATGCTTGCTTGAGGGTCAGTGCCCATTAGCACAGAAAAGCTGAAATCCTCAATCTCCAGGGTTCCAACAGCTCAGGTGCTGGAGCTGTCCTGGGAGGGCACAGAGAGCTTTGGCCAGCCTGGGACACAGGGGTGGAGATGGTGCCTGCCAGGCGCCCTGGGGCAGTGCTGGCAGCGTGCTGGGAGCTGCTGCTGTGCTGCCTTTTGAGCATCTTGCCTGGGAGGGCTGCGGGAAGGAGGCGCAGGATCAGCCATGAGGAAAGCAACAGTTTGAGTTAGCAGGGTGCTCACAGCTCTTGGCTTCCAACCTGCAGACAGCCACGGCTGCTATGATTGATGGATGGTAATGAAAGCAGAAATATCTGCCTCTGGCAGAGAGGCAAGCAGGCACCAGGCCCATCCTTCACCCGGAGAGGGGCTGCTGGAAGGGGAGCAAAGTGCACCTGATGTGCTGATGCCTCCTGGAGGAACCTTCCTGTTGGTTCTGCAGGCAATAGTGGATGTTTTCCTGGATAAATAATCTCATTTAACGAGGAAAAAACCCCACAAAAGCAGGTGGAGATACACGAGCAGAAGGGTTGTTGAGGGAAAAGCCTCCAGAGAAGGTGTGAGGGGAGCAGAGCCGACCCCATAACCAGGATGTGCTGTCCAGCAGCCCAGCAGAGCTGCCACAGACACGTCCAGCACCACATTTGGCTCCATCCCCTCATCCTCTCCGTGCCATTCTTCAAGGAGTGTGCTGCTCCTGGAACATCTCAGCCAGCTGTAGCACACCCAAGGACATTTCTGCTTAATCACAATCGAGAAGGGTAAATACAGTTTGCATAAAACCCCAAGAAAGCTCTGGGTGCCTAATAATGCATGAGATCAATGGTGTGGGTAAGAGGGTAGGAACACACTTAAGCACTGATCTGGTCAAATAGCCAGCACTCAGCTACTTAATTAATGACTCTACAGCTTGTGAATCAGGGAAACATCTTTGGTTTCAAGTCTATTGATTCAGAGCTTCCATTATTTCCTAAAAGGTACTGATATGAATTTTGGAAATGTCCCAATGTCTATAATCTGCAAGAAAATAATGTACCCACAGGACATGCTTTGCTCTCTTGTATTTATGGTTGCAAAGAAAAATCTCTTGACCTGATACAATGAGGTCAAAGAACAATTTATGTTCATTTTATACCCTGAATGGGTCCCCTCAGTGCAAGGAGAAGAATAGAAGATGAGATAGTGTCCAGAGGGTGCTCTCACCATCTCACACAGGGCTGCTCTCTTCTGACATCTTGTCCAAGGTCTCCTGCCCTCGTCCCTCCCACACCAACTAAGAACAAAGAATGCGTGAAAGAAGAGATCCAATCAAAATTTTATGTAATATTCATTAGTATTCTGCACACCTAAATGGAATAAAGATTTAATCTTTGCCTTACCTGAGAATGAGCAGGAAATAATTTGGCAAAAACCTCATCCATCAACAAGATCTATTCCCCTAACACTTAGCAAAGCTTTAAGTGCATTTACTTGTCTTTCTAGTTCCATCACTCTACTCCTAACAGCGACAATTTCTTTTTAGCAGATCATTATATCACATTGAAAGGAATCAAACACACTGTTTCCGAAAATAAACTGGTTGTTTGCTCTACAGATGTGGGATCTGTATGTAGAAAACAAGATTTTTTTTTTTTAATCCATTTTTAGAGGGTGTTTGGAAATCTTTCTGCTGACTTCGGATAATGATTCTTTCTAGTTTAAATAAGACATTTGGTTTGTTTATTTTTCCCTGAATTCCCATGGGCAAGGCAATGATGGAAAGGGCTTTTAGGAGGTGTAGTCGATGAAGCTGCAGGTACAAGAAGTGCTAAGAGCCATGGATAAAAGTTATTTGATGGGGCACTAAAAGAGTGAATTGTGTTGGCCTCTGTGTAATCCAAAAGTACCAAACATTTCTGAGTGCCATCTGCTGGTTAATTCTCCATTTATACTCACACAGCCCCACGCTGCACCATGAGGGCATCTCAGAGGGCTTGGTGCTCCAACTGTAGACACAAACTAAAATCTCAACAGACCCTTCTTGGTTGACTTCTGATTTAAAGCTTTGCCCCCCCAGTCAGCCCAAAAACTCACACCTAGCTTCAGAGAAAACCACTGTGTTTCTCAAAGACATTTTCATTTTATGCAGAGATGTTGGGCACTGTCAGTCACAAACCTTTATGACTGAATTCATCCCTGCCCACGGCAGGGGGTTGAATCTAGAATATATTCAAATTCCCCTCCAACCCAAACCAGTCTGTGATGTTATGAACTGATGGCACTGGCTGTCATGGAAAGTTTCTGAGGAGGTTTTTGCAGTGCACAGCCAGAAAACACGACACTAACTGCATGTCAGGAGCTCACCTCTCTGTCACCTCACTGTGTTTGTCACATTCCTGAGGAACCAGGCACTGGAGACATGTACTGTACATTCAAACAAGACTTGATACTAATTTGATTTCCTCACTGCATTGATTTGGTGTGAGATATCCCATCTCCTCTGTGTGAGCAGTGGAGCAGGAGTGCATCAGCTGTGCATCAGCTGTGATGCTGGGAGGTTGCAATAGGAAGCACAGACTCCACTGAGGCAGAGGAAGGTTGTCCTTAATTAAGATGTGAAGGTGTAACCTATTTTTCCCATTCTCTGTGTTCATTTTTAGCTAAATCATGTTGAGGTGCACTGCAATCATCATAAAGTAAAATGTCGTTTGCTCCAACTGGCAGGACAGAGGAAATGCTGGGGTGGGGGAGGAGGCACCTGGCTGGTTTTGCACCTTTCCAATAAAATGTGTTCTCTGTTTTATTGAAGGAAAGCGTGGACCTGGGCGAGATCATGTTTTCCCTTTGTTATTTGCCAACTGCAGGTCGCCTCACCTTAACAGTCATTAAATGCAGGAATCTCAAAGCTATGGACATCACAGGTTACTCAGGTGGGTGTTTGGTGGCTGAGGATCCCCTTGCATCCACATTTCCTCCTCTTCCCTCACTGTATCCTCAGTAGGTGGTGGGTGAACCATCACAGAAATACCTGATAAAGCTTTGTCTGTGTTTTAAGTGCAAACAAAAATTTTAAAGTATAATTATCTGTCGCTTGTTTCCCATCCCACTGAAGGGTTTGCAGGGCCAGAGCTCTGATCTGATCAAAGATGGACACTTTGATCTCTTGGAACCCTTTAAAGCCAGAATCAACTCTTTCACCCCAAGATCAGGAAAGGATCATGGGCCACCTGGATAAATCCCACTGGAATGTGCATTCCCCAGTACAGTGGCCAGCAGTCAAACCTGAGGATCACAGCCACCTGAAGGCTGTTTGCATTCACAGTTTCAAAGAGCTGACTTACAAATTCAGCATGCACAAATTCTGGTTTTCATCATAAAACCCAGTTTCTTTTCCAGACACCTACTTCAGAGTATTTGAATTTCACTGTACAAAAAGCAGTAACAGAGACCTTCGCAGAAAATGTTTCTGCTCAGCTGGAGCTTAATGCCATATGAAATGTCTGAGAATTGACACTTCAGGTGAAGCCAGCACAGCCTTTCTGAAATAATAAAGATGCAGTGCTGGTTTTCTGGTGCCTGAACCTCAGGTCACCACCCACACCAGTATGAGAAATGGAGGATTTTACTGGTCTGCAAACAAACTTTTTTCTAAAAGTCCATTTGAAGAGCACCTCTGGCTCATGGGTGCTCACAGCCCACCCTCTGATAAAGCTGTTTCTGTATTGCAAAATAACAAAACACACCTTCAACAACAAAAGGCCTTCTCCTCTCTCTTCCTCCCTAGATCCGTATGTCAAAGTGTCTTTGCTCTGTGACGGGCGAAGACTGAAAAAGAAGAAAACCACCATAAAGAAAAACACACTTAATCCCACCTACAATGAAGCAATAATCTTTGACATTCCCCCCGAGAACATGGATCAAGTCAGCCTCCTTATCTCCGTCATGGATTATGATCGGTAGGTGGGAGGCTCTGGAGAGCTGCAGGGCAGAGCATCCCATTGGGTGCAGATTTTCCTGCTCAAATGCAATTTTTCACAGTTTTTTCCACAGCCTTGGTACCAGAGCTCAGTGCTATCCACCTGTCTCTGGTGATTTATTGCTACAGTGACATTGATATTTATGGTTATGGAGAAATAACAGGTTTGGCAAAACTGGTCCTTGCTTTATGGCATTTCCTTGAGCAAGTGTCATGTCCCCCTTGGTTATTTACTTGTCCTGTAACCCATTTTAGAAAAATAATGTCAGTCCAAGCAGCACTGGGTGTATGAATTATGCATTACTGAACCTGGGGTTATTCTTGCTGTAGAGCACCACTCACACCTCTGTGTCTGGACTGACCTGCAGAAATAATTTGAAAAGTGCTGTAATTACCTGTGGTGGTGGCAGACACGGCAACCCAGGCTCACCAGCAGCAGGGAGAGGAGAGGAGAGGAGAGGAGAGGAGAGGAGAGGAGAGGAGAGGAGAGGAGAGGAGAGGAGAGGAGAGGAGAGGAGAGGAGAGGAGAGGAGAGGAGAGGAGAGGAGAGGAGAGGAGAGGAGAGGAGAGGAGAGGAGAGGAGAGGAGAGGAGAGGAGAGGAGAGGAGAGGAGAGGAGAGGAGAGGAGAGGAGAGGAGAGGAGAGGAGAGGAGAGGAGAGGAGAGGAGAGGAGAGGAGAGGAGAGGAGAGGAGAGGAGAGGAGAGGAGAGGAGAGGAGAGGTGTGGGCAGCCTGAGGGAGGGAGGGATGGGTGGATGGAGGGATGGACGGATGGATGGATGGATGGATGATGGATGGATGGATGGATGGATGGATGATGGATGGATGGATGGATGGAGGGATGGATGGATGGATGGATGGATGATGGATGGATGGATGGATGATGGATGGATGGATGGATGATGGATGGATGGATGATGGATGGATGGATGGATGGATGGATGGATGGATGATGGATGGATGGATGGATGGAGGGATGGATGGATGGATGGATGGATGATGGATGGATGGATGGATGGATGGAGGGATGGATGGATGGATGGATGGATGGATGGATGGATGGAGGGATGGATGGAGGGATGGATGGATGGATGGATGATGGATGGATGGATGGATGGATGGATGGATGGATGGATGGATGGATTGATGGATGGTGATGGTTCTCTGCTGTTCCTCAGGGTGGGTCACAACGAGATCATCGGGGTTTGCCGCGTGGGGATCAACGCCGAGGGGCTGGGCAGAGACCACTGGAACGAGATGCTGGCCTACCCCCGCAAGCCCATCGCCCACTGGCACCCGCTGGTGGAGGTGAAGAAGTCCTTCAAAGAGGTGTGTGGGGTTGTCCTTCCCTTCCAGTGCCTGTGCTTGTGTGGGACTGGGCTGGCTCCAGCCTTTCAGAGAGTTCCTGCTCTTGCCTGGGATTTTCTGAGCAGAGCTGAGGGAATTTTCTCACCAGAAATGAACTCTAGAAAACATGCACTTCTGGTATTGCCTCGAAATAGCTCCTTGAGCTCGCGAGCGAGTCTGAGAAGAACTGTATTTACAGATGTGGCTGTTACATTTTGGGTTTTTTCTTTTTTTTTTTTTTTTTTCTTTTCCTTTTTAAATTAGAGATTGAGAGCAGTAAGGAAAGAGAATGCTGCTCTGATTGCAGAACAAATTGTCCAGGGATATTGCCTATTTCAAGTTTCAATTTTTAATCCTAAAAGATTTTTCTGTTGACTCATCTCCGAGCCTTTGAGGGAGAATAAATAGAACAAATGTAATTGCTCTAAGCATCTCCAGAGAAGGAGATTGACTTGATGCAACCCCAGATGATAAAATAGGGCTGAAATGCCTGGGTACCATTTCGACCATTTCTTGCATTTTCTTCCCCCCTGCACTCCAATTTCTCATGCTTCTATAGAGCTCTTTGGCTTTGCTTGATTTAGGTCATAATATCTGGAGGAGAGAGTTGTGGAAAAGGGCACACACGCCTTTGACACTTCAAGTATGAGCAAAAAGCATCAGCATTTGAGGCCAGTGATACGATAATAAAGGCAATAAAACCTCCCACTGTATCTGGGGCTGACGAGGTATTTTCCCTCAAAGCCACAGAATAAGTACTTGACAAAAAGCATCTCATTTTCCCCTTGAGCTGCACTGAAAGGCAGACACTGGGCTTGCTGAGACTCCACAGCAGTGTGTGAATTAGTGTATAGAGCCTGCCTTTCCTCGAAATCTGCTCCATCCTCCAACAAGAAGGGATGGGGAGGCCCTGGCACGGGTGCCCAGGGAAGCTGTGGCTGCCACATCCCTGGAAGGGTTCAAGGCCAGGCTGGAAGGGGCTTGGAGCAACCTGGGACAGTGGAAGGTGTCCCTGCTCATGGCAGGGGTGGGACTGGATGAGCTTTAAGTTCCTTCCCAACCCAAATCATGGTATGATTAAGAAGTCAGTTTGTGCTCAGTGCCCTCTGTCCCAGCCCCAGTCGATTACACACAAAGGAAAACCTGGCAGTGGATATTTTAGCTTAAGACAGGGTGGAGAAGGATATATCAGCCAATGGACACCTGAAAATTCACCCTCCCTCGTTTGAGGTGATCTGTGAGCTCACCTTGCACTGCTGTGAATCAGCACAGGGATCAGCTGTGCAGGACTGGGGTGAGTCAGAGCAGAATTAAACCTTGGTGCACTTTGTGTGCAGTGCTAGCTCTGCCTTTGGGTGCTGAGCAGCCCCAAGATTTCATTCCCCTTCCCCTGGCCCTGGGCAGGCTCCGTGTGTCACCTCCCACTGCCACAGGGAGTGGGGACCAGCAGCCACAAGGCTTCAGCAGAAATGAATTGATCTCTCATTTGATCTCTTGGCATCTGGAGCACCCTCACTGTGTGACTCCAGTTGCCATGGCTGACCCAGGGGCAGGCATTCCTTCTCCAGGCTGCAATTTTTATGGCTTTACTGCACTATTTTTCAGATGCAGGTGGGGTTTTGAAAGAAAAACTCCCATAAAGTTTTTGAAAATCACTAAGGAAAAAGTAAAAAAAGGCATTATTGTTATGATGAAACACAGAGAAACCAAGGAAGACATGGAAGATGACTCACCTTTTAAAATATACTTTGAAAACCATGGCTGAGCCCCCAAGACTCTGGAAAAAAAATGAGTGAATCATTTCACCCCCCAGTGCACAGGTCAGGAGCTCTGCTTAAAAGGAAAGAAAAAACCCTCTGATCATCTGTTCTGGTATTTCTGCCACAAACTGGTACACAGAGCCAGCAAGCAAATGGTCCCTGTGTTTATTTGCCCTTTTAGGTTTTAGCACTGCTGTCTGCAAATCCCCAGTGCAGCCTAAAAGAAAAACTGAACAGAAAAAGCACAGACTCCTGGAGAGAAATTAATGGGAAATGGTATTTTTTGGTTACAAGGCATTTCATCATCTTTTCCATGTTGTGTTTGGGTATCTTTGAGAAGAAGTTTGGGGTTTTGCTCCTGTAATCCCAGCTCTGGGTCTCTGTGCAGCTGCTCCATCCTTCCAGGCTCAGTGGGCTGCTGGCTCTCTGTCCATCTGTCCTGAGGGTGCTGGAGGAGAACTGTTGGCCCTTCATGCCTTCCTCCCCCTTTGTGGGGGTGAACTCGGGCTGTGCCGGCATCCTGAGCCATCATTTTCATCTTCCTCTTTGTCCTCTTCATCTTCATCTTCCTCTTTGTCCTTCATCTTCATCTTCCTCTTTGTCTTCTTCACCTTCATTTTCCAAGTGCATTTGTGCCAGGCAGCAGCAAATGGAGCGTTTGCTTCCCAGTTGATCCTCGTGATGGTCTCTGTGTGCTCTGACCATCAGTAACAGCCTCTGGCTCTGTGAGTCTTCCCTGATTGAGTGCTTGACCTCAAACCAAGGCGAGGGAGCCGGGATTGAATCGTCCCTTTGATGTCTAAATGGAGGGATGGGTGACTGGCGCGGCGTGCGCGGGGACACGGAGCTGCTCCAGGCACTGCCATCCACCCAGGTTGGGCTCCCATCCCCCTCCCCACCACTCATGGGGGGAGAAAAGTGTGGGAATGTGGAATTTCTTTGCTAACCAACACCCTGCCTGGTGTGCCTTGGAAAAGCTTGGCCAGGAGAAGGAGCTCCCACCATATTTTGACTACAGCTCCGAGTCACAATTTCTGGTGAATTTACCAGGAAAATGTCACCAGAGCTGTGCTGCTTCAGGAGGATGGCCCAGCCCTGACCCCCTTACCCTGCCACAGCAGGGGTGGATGGATGGATGGATGGATGGATGGATGGATGGATGATGGATGGATAGATGGATAGATGGATGAGGGATGGAGGGATGGATGGTTGGATGGATGGATGATAGATGGATGGATGGATGGGTGGATGGATGGATGGATGGATGATGGAAGGAGGGATGGATGGATGATGGACGGATGGATGGATGGATGATGGACAGAGGCATGGATGGTTGTGTCCATGGTGTAGGACCAGCGGCCTCCTCCTGCACTGGGCCATGACTCTTTGTCCACCACTGGGCAGCTCCAGCCTGTCCCAGCAGCCACAGTGCTGGGCTAACGTGGCCCAACCCCTCATTTCTGTGCCAACAGTGACTTGAGCCCTTCCTCCATGAGCTGGTGCCGCTCCCTCTTTGCTTTCACTGCTGGAAAAGGCTCCAGTGAAAAGGGGAAACGCTTCGGATGCACATCATGTCTTTGGTTGCTCCATATTTATCAACAGTGAATAACAAACCATAATGACTACACTTCTCTAATGACCATCATCATTAAAGAGGGAACATGGAGAACATGTGCAAATGAATCATTAATTACAGGCTTTTAAACGCTATCCTCCTCACACAGATGTTCAGAAGGCGAGATTCTGAGCAGAAAGGGAGAATCCCTCTTTGTGGGGTTATTCTGACAATAAATTCTTCCCCTCAGCACAAGTTGTTCCCAGTGTTCAGCCCCGAGGCCCCGCTGGCAGCTGCTCCCTCCCCAGGTGTTTCAGCCACCCCACCCATGTTCCTTCTGCATTCCTCCACACCTCAGCCAGGTTCAGGGATGTGTGCACAAAGGGAAATAGAAAATTACAGCTCGTTCTTCCAGGATTTGAAGGGACCTTCTGAAAAATGGGGTTTTTCTCTGTTATCTGTGAAAGACAAACCCTGGTGTCGCAGAGTCGCATCATCAGCGCAATGCAAAACGGGGCTTTGATGTTGCCAAGTGCCTCTGACATCCAGCAGGAGAACATTTATTTGTTTAAAACATTGCTCCAGATGAAAACTGATAACTCTGCTGAGAGCCAAGTCATGGCCATAATGAAGAATAATCTTTTGTCTTTAAAGATAAGCCCTTCCAGACTTGTGGGCCTGTTTGATTTTGATTGAGCTGGTCCCAGTTTCTGACCGTTGGCTACACCATGCATGGCCCACCTTCTCTAATTAAATGAAGGAAAAGTATCTCCAGGTTCCTCTCTGCTCATTTGGACCTACCCTTGGAAGAGTTTTCATCACAATTTTGGAGTAGCAACGCTGTCATTGTCAGGCAGACAGCACGAGGCAAAGAGCAAGGGGAAGGCTCTGCCAAAAGCCAATTTCAGTTGTGATTTCTGCAATCTGTTCATTGGCAATTCTTGTGGGGAGGTTGTACCTGTATTATCAATTCCTCAGGGACTTTAGCCAATTTTTTTGACATGAGAAACATAGAAGAAAGTGTTTCCTCACCTTTAGGCAGTTGTTTGGCAGGACCAGCTTCTCCTCTTCATTCATTAATTTCTGCTCAGCGCTGATGAAATACAGGCTGTTCAATGCAAACCCGTGCAGTGAGTTACTTTACACTGCCTGGTCTCTTTGGGGAATGAAATTGGTGAAATTTGCCACATTTTTGACCACTCCAAGCCCATGGAGCACCTGCAAGGGCCTGCTTGCCCTGCTCAGCCTCCCTGTGAGCACCAGGCTGCTGTTCTCTTGTTTTCATTTGAGATGGCTTTGCCAAGGCAAGGGTGAGTTCTGGTTCCCCAAGTGAGTTTTCACCCAGAGAAATGAAATTCATACATGCTTAAACATCAATATCAACCAGCAAGGAGTTTCTGCTGATGTGGGAGGGGAGGGAATTGATGCAGGCAGTGCAAATTCTGCCTCCCGTTGTCTCTGGGAGATGTCTATCATTTGTCACTGGAATTTAATATAACAAGATGGTGAGATGGGCAAGTGCTCAAAAGCTTCAGGAATAATGGGTTTGAATTATGATAATAGCCCCCAAGGCAGATGACAAATAATTTATGGTCCCTTAAGTATGGCAAAAAAAATTTTTGCTCCATCCACCGAGTCTCTGATCTGATTTTCCCTTTGAGAAATGTCTCCGGTGCTGTGGACAGAGCTGCTGTGGAGTAAAATTACCAGACTGGAAAGACTCAAGTTCTTCTGAGCTTAGACAGTGTTTTTAAACAAAAAAGACAACAGCAATAAAGCAGGGGAGAGCTGAGAGCACTTTGTCTTCACAGCACACACAGACACTGTTTATTTTCCTCTTTTTTTTGGAGAGGAATCCTCACAATCGGGAATTGATTTACAAAGCAATAAAGTAAATTGTTCAGTATATCCTCCTGAGTGGTTAAACACGGGCGTTGAATAAGTGGGAACTTGCAGAGCAGACGAGAGAAGACAGCGGGGCAGGAGCTGGGCAGGGGTGGGATGGGATCCATGGGATGGGATGGGATTGATGGGATGGGATTGATGGGATGGGATTGGATGGGGTGGGACTGATGGGATGGGATGGGATGGGATGGGATGGGATGGGATGGGATGGGATGGGATGGGATGGGATGGGATGGGATGGGATGGGAATATTGAGGAAGAGGAGATGGATAACACGGTGCTGTAGCAATGCATTTGAACAGCTTAGGCCACAGTGTGCTCCAGCCAAACTGTCTTTAGTCATTCTTATCAAAACCCTCTGGAATTTGCCAAGGTTACTAAGACATAAACTGTTCTAAAATAAGAGAGAAAAGGCTGAGAAACAGATTACCAAGACTGTAAGAACTAGATAAAGAAGAGCCATGAAGCACTAGACTGTAAGCAATCATATTTCCTAAAAAGTGCATGCTGAACCCATTAACAAGATAGAGGCACCAATCAAGTAATGCATAGTTCTGTGAACAGTAGTTTTAAAATGTGTCACTGTTGGACACAAAATAAAAATGATTGACTTCAATAATTCTCAGAAGGCAAATGAGCATAGAAGGCTTTATTGTCCAATTCTTCCTACTATTTATAAGGTGTTACGGTACAAAATTAACATGATTGGTGAATAGGAATGACACCTCTCTAAATCCACTGGTTAACCTAGAGAAGCAGAAAAACACCAGCTGGACAAGATTGTTTTGAGAAAAAGTAGTTATTTTTACAAGATTGTTTTGAGAAAGAAACTTGTTGAGAAGTTTTCCCTTGGGAAAGAGCTAACAGTTACTAGCAGGCTAAAAAGTTCTCTCAGGCTCAGAAATATCAGGCCCACAAAAATATATGAATGTAACTTTAAGTAAACAATAAACGGCTTCTACTTAATCATAGTAGTTAGTCATCATATTATCCTATCAATTAGTCATCCAAAAGTCCTGAGCTCCCACACACTGCAGGATTGGGAATAATCCCAGATATAATCTCTGCTGCTTGCTTAACTGGATTTCTCTTCTGTCCCACAGTGGCACGGCCGGGCAGCGAGCTTCGACAGCCAGGGCTCCTGTCCCTCCCCCAAACCACCCCCCACACCGTGAGCCGGAGCAGGGACAGCAAAATGGGACTAAACCAAGTAATTTTTGCACTTGGCCTTCAGTCTCAGTGGTTGCTGAGGGGCGGTGGCAGCGGCGGGATTTTCCGGTCTAGTTGTTCCTGCGTAAGTAAAGGTAGAAACCCGTTTTGTGGTCAAATATGTTTTTGTCTAATATGTCTCCCACGGTGATGTTATATTTTTGTGGCTTTTGCTGTACGGACCTGTTTCCGGAGGGAGAAGGTGGACTGAGACGTGTGCCGGGAGTTTGGTCTGTAAAATAATGTGTAAAATAGTTTTTAGTGTGTGTGGAGGCTGGAAAGGGGTGAGGAGGGGTCTGCAGAGAGCAGAGGTGGCCGGGACAGGGGACAGGGGCCACTGGAAGGCCGTGGCAGAAGATGGGAGAGACTCTTCCAAGCCACCAGCAGCTCCGTCCTCGTGGTCAGCCCCAGCCCTGCAGAGTGTCCCCGGGTTTCCTGTTCATGTAGAGGTGTCCATGAGCTCTTAGAAGTTTGTGCAGTGTGTCCCCCATGATTCCTTTTGTCATATATAAAAAAAAATGCTGTTCCCCTCAGGAGGGGAACCCTGGGGTTTTTTTCCCCTGTATCTCAAGTCTCCCCAGAGCTATTTGCATGAACAGTTTCTTCAGCCCCCTTTGTAGCTGCTGCTCATCCCCCAGGACATCCCTGCGTTATCTGGAGTGGAGGGAACAGTGTTGCCACAGGCGGGATTCACAAAAAAAGGGGGAAGATGTTACAGAAAAGGGTGACAGCCCTGCATGACCACTGGATCTCTATTTCTTATCTCATCCAAGTAATAAAGGGTGACCCAAGGGGGAAAGGGAAATACAGAAACATGACTGATGCTAAAAAAAGCTTCCAATCTTTTTTCTTAAGACTGTCAGCACTTCCTTAAAGAATAAAGTTTCTCATCCCAAGCCCTAAAGGAAGGTCAAGTTATGGAAAAATAAAAAAATGAAGCTTTGCTGGTTCCTTGGCTGCAGAGGCCAAGAATGAAGTTAGAATTTCCCAAGTACTGGCTTTACAGCTAAATCAGCTGATCTTTATCAGCCAGCTGTGGATTTTGGACACTTTCTCATCCTGGATTTTTCTCTGAGTTAAGAAATGCATTAGTGCTGTTTATTCCACCCTAATTAAATTAGGCAAAAGCAAATATTTTGGTTTCAAGGTAGAATTTGCTAGCGAGGCAGCCAGCTCTCCTCCCTTCAGGTCAGCAGGACTGTGCTCATCAGCCACAATCCTCAGGTCAACTTCAGTTTCCATTTTCCCAAATGTCACCACGTCACCCCTGGCTGCACATCACGGCTGGCAGGGAGGGGTGCTTGCATTGCTCCTGGGTGAGATGAATCCTTTGTTCAGTGAAGGGTAAATACATCATTCCTCATCACACCTTGTGTCTTAATTCTCTTTATGTGCCACATGCTATAGGAGCAGAAACTCAATAAAATTATTTTATTTGTAAGTGCTGCCCTGTCTGGTGAAATATTTCCTCCTGTGGAAGCAGGGATTGTGTGTTGTGTGGTTTTGGATGGGCGCAGGGATCACAGTGGGTGCCATAAAATGTGATAATGACAGAGCCTGGCGGGGTGTGGGGCTGGGCAAGGGCAGACAGTGTCATTTGGAGCAGACTTTGGCTCTGCAGCTCCTGCCTGGGCTGGGACATTCACACCATCCCCGGGGCAGCAGCTCAGCACCAGCTGCAGCAGCAAAAAGTGTATTCCAAGCACACTGCAACAAAAAATCGGTAAAACAGCATTAGTGTCCCAGCACAGAGTGTTCTGAGGGCTTCTGCTGGGGAGCAAGGGGAGGACAACCTTTCTGAGACCATCATCCTTCCTGGGAATGTCCCGTGTTTAATTAAGGGGAAGAGTTTCTGCCCATTAAAGCTGATTGACCGGGTGGGTCAAACTGGCCACAAGCCCCTGGACCTTTGCCTGGGCTGGAGGAGCCTCAGGGGAGCAGGGCACTGAGCTGGCAGTGCCTCTGGCAGGTTGGCAAACCTAAGGACAAGGCGTCCCCAGAAGAAGCCACAGCAGTCCCAGCTGATGGCACTTGACAATCATTAATTGCAGCAACCCACTCAAATCCTTTTCTTCTCTAATCCAGGCTTTTTGGGTTTTGGCGTTCTCTGTATAATCTCCATCTTTTATCCATTCTCCTTGTTATCGAGGATTTAGTCAAAACATACGTGGGGTTTGACACAAAGCTGCTATTTTTAATCCTTGCTTCACACAGATAATCAATTTCCACTCAATACTGGCTGTCACTTGCATTGCTGGAAAACTGGATCTCCAGTGAATAACACCCACGCCTGGTTGGCTCAAACCCCCCCTCTCCAACATTTATATTTTAAATGCTGAGATTTTGCCACATCCCTCAGCCTGGGGATAATCAGCCCATTGTGTGTTTGTCACAGCAGCTTGGGGGGATTGGTCACAGTCCTGGGGACGAGCTCCACACACCAGGGCAAGCTCTTCCCTTTCATCCAGAGGGGGATGAGAGCCCTGGGAAGGAGCTGAGCCCGGCACAAATGCCATGCCAAGATTTGCTGAGTTGTTTTCTTGCTCCTCACTTGCTGCTCTCGACCCTGTAATAGCAACTCATAGAGACATTTCAATTCTTTCCAAGCAAAATAAGGAGGGTCACCCCGGGGCCACGTCCCACAGGAGGCTTGGCCATGCTGGGGCTCCTTTGAAAGTCCCTGCAAAGGGGAGGATGCTGCTGCAAGCAGCCACAAATGAATGGCCTGTTTTATTGAGTACTGCAAGCAAAATAAACACATGGAGCATTCCCAGACCTTCCTTTCATTTCTTTCCCTCCTTTCCCTTCAGTTTTAGGCTCACAGACTCCAATTTCATCAGCGACTGGCTGGCTGCAGGCAGGGCAGGGGGCACTGAAGGGAGGGTGGCCAGGGTTGGTTTAATGTGGGGCCTCAGGGGCAGGGAAATCCCACGGGCCCAGCTCACTGCAAGGGATCAGAGAGCTGGGAACTGTCCTAACCCTGCTCCTTCCCACCAACTCGGGGACAAAATAAGTTGTATCTGAGAAAAAAATGTGGAAAATATCCAGTGGGGAGTGAGTTCCAGACATGGAATCCCAGAATGGTTTGGGTTGGAAGGGACATTAAAACTCATCTTGTTCCATCCCCTGCCATGGCAGGGACACCTTCCACTGTCCCAGGCTGCTCCAAGCCCCATCCAGCCTGGCCTTGGGCACTGCCAGGGATCCAGGGGCAGCCACAGCTGCTCTGGGCACCCTGTGCCAGGGCCTGCCCACCCTCCCAGGCAGGAATTCCTTCCCAATATCCAGCCAGGGTGATATTCTCCAATACTGGCATCCCACTGATCACATTATTGTGTGATGGGGTTTTTTTTCATACATCAGTAACACATTTGTTTGGCAGAGGGAAGGATCTTGTCACAACAATTTATATTTAGTCTCCAAATGTGGCCTTTAATTGCTAATTACAGAATGCTACTCACAGGTTGGCAAATCACACACAACAGGAAAAAAAAAGTGAGGAAGAAAACAACTGGGGCTTTATAAAGGTTTAAGAAATAAATAAACGTGGTCTTTAATTATATTAGGGGAAAAAATAGCAGCTAAGAAATCAATGTAATTTCACTATTGCTGTTGAAGGTAGATGTGTCAAGGACAGCCTTGCTGTGGCAGATGTGACACACCCCCGTGTCTGGGAGGAAAATTCTTCAGGAATTCCAAAGGAAAATTTTGGGAACAAGAGTGGCAAACCCCACCTGGATGCCAGGAGCTGGAGCCGGGCCTGACAGATGGGGGTTCTGGGACTCTGGATCACAAACCCAGCTCTGTGCAGCTCCATGGGATGCTGGAAGCAGCAGAGAGGGCAGTGCAGGGACATTCCTGGATCTCAGGGCAATTGCTGCCACTCCAAAGGGTGACCCAGTGGGGACAGACACAGGTTTGTGGGCACACGGCAGTTCCAGCTGCCCTGCCCCTCCCTGGGCCCAGCTCTCTGGCAGGAGCAGCTCTGTGAGCTTTGATTTCAATTTCATTTTATTTCTTCACAAAACCTTTTATTTACCCATAATTCTTGATTAGCCTGTAAAGAGCATTCAGTCAATGGGCTCAGTCCCAAACACATCCCAGTCCTCCTTCAGTCTTTAGTTCAAGCAATGTCAGTCCAGATAATTTTATCTTTGCTTGCAAGATAATAAATTAAACAGAAAATTATATATAGCTCATTGGAGAAAATTACAGCCCTGATCCTCGAGATCCTGATCTCAGTCCTCTGCTTGTTCTTCACTTTTACTACTTCTGTTATTTGCCCTCCTAATCGTGTCTCTAATTAGGCAGCTCCAGAGTTCTCAATCTCATTTTGCCAGAGGTTTTCTCCCCCAGGGCCCTCATTGTTCTTCCTGCCATTGAGATTATCCATCAGTACAGTCGAGCACTTATTTAAATGCTGGGTCAGGGATCTCATCTCTGCTTCGAATGCCTCACGCAAGGATGTTCTCCCTGGGACTGCAAACCCTGCCTGTCATTTCCAGGGAGTCTCAGCTCTGGATGAACAAACCCAGGGGGCACAGGGGGCTGGGATGCTCCTCCCAGCCCCGGATACCCCAGGAGAGCTGGGTTGTCTCTGCACAAGAGATGCCAGCTGGGTTACGACAAGGTGGAATGGTTTAAAACTAAAGGAGGGTGGATTTAGTTTAGATGTTAGGAAGGAATTCTTGGCTGAGAGATGGGGAGGCACAGGGTGCCCAGAGAAGCTGTGTCTGTCCCTGGATCCCTGGCAGTGCCCAAGGCCAGGCTGGACAGGGTTTGGAGCAGCCTGGGATAGTAGAAGTTGTCAGGGTTGAAACTGGATGAGCTTTAATGTCCCTTCCAACCCAAACCATCCTGTGACTCCGTGATTCATTTGGCAACAAGAGGTGCTGCATTTTTCTCCTTTGCTGGGGTGAGCATCACTCCAAAATCCACTCTGACAAGAAGCCAGAGCTGCAGGTGAGCCTGGGAGAAGTGGAATTTGTCTCCTCTTTGCAGATGCACAGGTTTGGATATTCTGGATTTCTGTCCAAGAGCCAGAGGCATCCCAGGAGCTCTGCCTGGCTCCCAAACCCTGCAGCCAGCCTTCGTCAGCAAGGCTACTTAAATGTACAAGAAATGTATTTTTTCCTGGACTTTTCCCAAAGACAATTTGTAACTATATTTTACAGCTTTATATATATATATATATATTTTTTTTTTTTAAGACAGTGCGTTAGTCATGCAAATGTAATTATATATTTTACATTCCCGTGTCATTTTTAATTAAAAACATGGTATTTAAAGAGCATACATTTCAAAAATCCAATATAGGCTTCTATTAAAAATGCAGTTCGTTAAAGCTAATGAAGTACCTGGATGGGCCAGGACAAACGCAGAGCCCGTTCCGTTGCCGTGGGAACAGCGGGCATCAAAGCCGAGAGCAGCCGCGGTAACCTGCGGCACCCGAAATAACAGGGAAATGTGATTAGGGGACAAACCCAGCTCGAATCCGAGCAGCGTTTTCCTGCCAGATGTGCCAGATGTGCCAGATCCATTTCCCGGGGCTGGAGGAGCTGGTCCAGCGGTGATCCCAATGCTGCACCCCCGCCCCCCCCGGGCGTCCCACGGGAATGGGATGTGGGGCAGCCTGGGGGGAATTGGGGCAGCGGGAATCGGCCGCAGCCCGGGCAGGGAAACAGCCCAGAGCAGAGCGGAGGATGAGGAACGCGACCCAGCCATCCAATTCACATATGCAAATACTTTTCCGGCTCGTTAATTGCTTCCAAAGTGGAAGATTTCTCCTAATCTCCCATTAGCAGCTGCACATCCCTCTCCATTTCAAATTGCCGTGGTTGAGGGTTTGTGGCTGTCGGCAGGGACAGAGTGGAGGAGCGGTAATTTTTTAATTAAGTCTCTTTGCCGGCTTTCCTCTCTCGGATGTCTGAGACAAACGAGGGAGGATTTTTCTCGTGGCTCTGCCGATTTCCTGGAGACCCCGTGCCCGCCCCTCCGGAGCCAGCAAGGCTCCCTGTCCCAGTTCCGCTCTGCACCAGCCCAGTGGGGACACTGGTGCCACAGGAGCAGCCCCGGGCAGGATGAAACCCCCTGGAGCGCCTCTGCTCCAAGGGCAGCCGCACCGGGAGCCGCTCCGGGCACGGCTCCCACCTCCCGGAGATGGTTTAATGTGGTTTTTCTGGGACGCGATGGTTACAGAAAGCAGGAGTGTTGGATTATGCCCTTTCCTCTCTCAACAATACCTATCCTATTCCACAGCATTCTCAGTCAGCATTTCTCATCTTAAAGCTCACATACAAATACATACTACATAAACCTCCTATCAAGCTTGAAAAATTCTCTACAAATCCATTTCCCACACAGGAGCGCCTTCCTGCCTGTTGCAGGACCTCGGCTTTGCCTCGAATTGCTCGGCGGGGCTGCTCTGCCGGCTCTTCGCGCTGGGATGCTCCCCCTGCTCCTGGAGTGCTGCGGGAATTCTCCCCTCCTTCCTCAGGGATGTGGGGATTCTCCTCCTCGGGCTGCTCACTGGGAACACCTCTGGTGGGCAGGGGCCACCCTGGGGTGCAGACCCAGCCCTGTTGGGTTCTGCAGACAAAAGGGATGGTGCTGCTCTGGATCGGGGCTTTTCCAAGCTCAGCCCTCCGGGGCAGTGCCACTCATGAGGGCTGTGCTGCCCTGGGCTTCTCTTGGATGCTGCTGCTGCCATTCCCAAAACAAAAGTTCCTGGCAGCAGGAATGGAGCTGATGATGCAATTAAAATAATTATTTCCTAAACCTGCGTGTCCCTGCGAGCCTCTGGAAGTGGCTCTTGCAGTGAAGAGGGGAATGGAAGAGCAGCTCAGAACTGCCTGGTTTGCCAGCACGCAGCTGAGCATCCGAGGGGATGATGACACTACACCCCAGCTGTGCAAAATTTCATGGGATTTATTGGTACTGATGTCTCTTGATTAAATTATATCCCTTTCTTCATTTATTCCCTAACAAGCTGAACATTTCAATTTCCCAGGCAAGCCCGGGTCGGGAATGGGAGGAGGTGGCAGCTGACACTGATATTGGAGGGGCTCAGTTGGAGAGGAATACTTCTCATTTAAACCTCTGATTTCCTGAAAACCTGCACTCAGGGGAGAATTGACAATTCAGAGCCAAGCTGAGAGCTGCAGTTTCCTGCAGGAGCTGCTCACAAAGCCAAGTGTGTCTCCATGGCCTGCGTGGTGCCAAGAATCCCCCAGGCTGCAAGGCTTGGAGCAATTTTAGGTTAAAAGGGAATCATAGAATCATAGAATGGTTTGGGTTGGAAGGGACATTAAAGATTATCCAGTTCCAGCCCCCCTGCCACAGGCAGGGAATCAGACCTTTCATTTTTCCTCCCCTGAGCAAATCCATGGAAGTGCTAATCTTTGCACCGTTTTCATTCTAAAGGGTTAAGGAGGCAATTTAGGAGAAACCCATTCAGCTGAGCAATTAGCGAGTCAATAACACACTCCTGCATTTTATTAGAAAGAGAAAAATTGATAATTTCTGTTTGTTTTGACCCTACCTCTGCAGTAATGGCAGCAATTCTCCGGGATAATCCCAGTTACCATGGTTATATCTCCCTCCAGGTCCTTGGCCACCCGCAGCAGGAGGACACAGGAGCACGGGCAGAGCCAGGGCTGCTCTGCTGGGGGGGAGCTGCTCCAACCCCCCCAAATTCTGCATCCTTGTGCCACTCCAGCCTCCCCTGCCCTGCCTGCTCCACTCACCCTTCCCCAGCCAGCAGGTGGAAAGTCAGGAAGGATGAGAACCCCAAATTTGCTGCTGCTTTCCAGCTGGGGATGAGGGATTCGGAGGCAAAGAGACCAAAAAATAAAAAATCTCTGCCTGGTATTTCTTGGAGCTGACTCACCATCCCTGAGCTGCAGCAGTGGGAAAGAGACCCCAACCCTCCTTTCCCAGGGAGAGTCACTTCAGCCCTCAGCACTTTTGCCTCAGGAAGAGGGATTAAAGCAGAAAATCCAGATTTATTCCAAAAAGGCACTGGGGAGCTGATTTTAAGAGGCAAGAAATTAAAGAACTGCTTAGCTGAATAGCTGAGCTGGTATTTTTCTGTCCTCAGGAAACAACTTTGATATAACAGCATTAGTAATAATAACACCCCGAAGAAAATCCTGGTGAAATCATGTAGAGTGCAGGATGTGTGAAATCCCCGGGACGGGGCGAGCTGTGGGTCTTCCTCGTGTCAGCAAAATCCTTCCTGGATGGGATGGAGACACATTACCACAAATGGGAGCAGCTCAGGGGAAATAATCCATCCTGATCAAAGAACCAAAATAGCAGAAAAATCTGTTAGTAAATGAAACTGTCCAGAAAATATTGAAACGTGGTGCGTCACAAGCCATTGCTCCTCTGACAGGGCTCCCAGTTTGAAGGCATTACTTTCACTCCTTCTTTTCAGAGGGAAAGAAAGAGTAATGGGAAGGATGGGAGGAGCCTGGGCATCCCCAGGCTGGCTGGGGCAGTGGGGTTCCAGACCTGCAGGGTCCCCACCATTCTACAAAAATTCATTTTTTAAAAAGTGTGGGAATGAGGGTTGGTCGGGATGGACGGAGGTGAGAGATCTCTGGAGTCCAGGCTGGTTTTGGAGCGTGCAGCTCATTGCATGGGGCATGGGTGAAGGGGCCCTGCTACAAACTGCCAGCCACAGCTCAGAGCAGGTCTGAGAGAGTGAAAAGAGAGAGTGAAGAAGAAAAGGAGCAAGAGAGCGAAGTTCCTGTTACAACACATTAAATCTTCTATACCAAATATTCTAATTTACACCAACCAATGTAGTACAAGATACAAATCCTACAGCATTTACACACAGCCTATAAGAATCACTACATTACCATACAGTGTTATATTTTAAACTCTAAAAACGACTCTTGGGACCCCTCCTGCCGAGCTAGCAGGGTCTGCTCTGACCCTTAGACTCTCAGTAAGGAGAAGGGCATTGTTTCATCAAGGGGGGATTACCTTCAGCTGACCACACCATTGTTTTCCAGTTGTTCAGTAACTAAAACTTGGCATCTTAGACATTGAGACTTGCCTTCAACTCTATTTCACTGATATGTTTCATATTCTCTACAAATAAGCAGTCATATTTATAAGGCTTTCCTGTTTCAACTTCTCCCGTAAAAAAGAAATTTCAGTTTGTGTCCCTCCCTTTGGGAAGATGCAGCACATCTCAGGCAAAGGAAGAGGGGAGTTCTGGGGGTGTGGGTGCTCTGGAGGGTTTGGCGGGCTGGGGAGGGGTGAGGGATGAATCCTCTGAGCCACGGAGGATTTGGCTGGGTTTGGTGTCCGAGGAGGAGAAGTGGGGCAGGGGAGGCAGGGCCAGGCTGGAGCCAGCTGGGGCACACTGTGCCCGTGCTCAGGTCTCAGCAGCAGCACCAGGATCTCCAGCAGGCAGGAGTGGCTTTGGTGAGGGGTCCCTGCTGGGCTGGGCACCCCTGGCCAGCTCCAGGTGAGGGGCACAGCCCCAGCAAAACCTCCCCTGGCACCCCATGGCTCTGTCTGATACACGTGGCCAGGGTGAAATGAGCTCTGTGAAGATGTACCAAGTCTGAGGGCTGACCTGCAACCTCCCAGAGCAGTTTGATAATAGCAAGACCACTTCTGTGGACATGCTTTGTGAAAGAAAGGGTCTAATAATGACAAAAATAACAAACATTATCAAACAAAAGAAATATAAGTCAAACCCAGTGTAGAGAACACTTACACTGTTAAGGCAGTCCAAGAAAGCATTTGAGCTGTTCTGTGCAGTCTTTTAAGTACCTAATAGTCCAGGAGGGCTTTTTGGCACCTTGCCCACTGAAATTGGGAACAGGTTTTGAGGTACAGGTCCAGGGCTCCAACCGGTACCTCTGCTTGGCACCTGGCCAATTACAGGGAAAAGAGCATCGAAGTTTCTGGGTCCTTTACCTTATTAGCACAGCAAGGGGTGAGTCTGAATCCTTTCCCTATATGGAAACAGCCACTAAGGTGAGGGTGCATTCCTACACCTGTCCCTGCACCCACAGCCCCGGAGCCCTTCTGTTCCCAAAGCCACAAAGTGCTTTCAAAGTGCTTTCCCTGGGCTCACGGACAGTGCCAAAATCAGAAACACCAGAGCTGGGCTGGAGCACACATCCCAAACCCCTGTGACCCATCACAGCTCCTGCTGCCAGGGGGATGATTTCCGTGCCAGGAAGCGTTTTGGGTGAATCTGGTGTTGCTCATTCTCCTCTTCCATTAGGAAATACCGAGGACTCTCAGTGAGCTGCTGCCTCTCTGTCCCTCCTCAAACCCAGCCGAGCCCTGGTGTCCTCCCACCCCTCCTGGGAACCCCTGGGGGGAGATTTTCTGCCTCCCTTTGCTGCCTCCACACCCGTGTGTGATGAGTTACACCTCAACCAGATGTTCCGTGGGCAGGAGAACCTATTTGAAGTTAAAAGCCAGTGATTAGAGTTGCCAACCAGCCATTAAGAAAGTATTAAATGGAGAATTATCCCCCTCTTCCTGTTTCAATACAATGGGAGCTTCATAACACACTTGTTTAAGTTGCCTGGTTTTAATTTTAGCTCCCGCGTTTCTAATAGGACACGCAGAGCCATTTCACTTTATCAATAGCTCCTGTGAGCTGGAAGAGTCAGGGAGGGGAATAAAGTCAATATCCTTGAGAATGAGACAAAGGAGAAAAAATTAGCCCAAAGATCTCGGTTTCTCTTTCCCACTGATAACGCAACTTCTCAATTTACTCGACCAGATTGCCTTGCAAAGAGGAGTATTTTTCAAGAGGAGCAGACATGAAAGGGATTATTACTTATAGAGACTCCTCTTAAAAGAGATAAAGTATTTGGCAATTAAAGCAGAGGGAGCTGCAGACTCCCCAGCCCCATTAGCATATTTTCCACTAACCCCTCCTTTTGGGAAGGATGATCCCACTGCCCCTGCCCGGGTGGGGTGTGGGGCCACCTCCTGCTGCAGCCCTGGGTGCGGGGGTGTCTTGGTTTTGAAAGAAGACAGGTATCTGCTAAAGAGGGGCAGGGCCTCTCTTGGAATGGATATTTCAAATCCCCTTCTTTCAAATTATTATAATTTAGAAAATTAAAACGGCTCTCAGGCAGAGATATGGGGATAGGAATAACAGTTCTTTACTAATAGGTATAACAAGGCAAACAAACAACAACTACAGCAATTAATAGTGAAAAACAGAACCAGGGACTTTGATGGAGCTTGGTTTCACAAAAACTTGGGACAGTCTGGTCTCTGGGGACTCCAAAAAAAAGGTACTAAGCTGGAACGGTGGGGTATCCCGGATTGGTGGATCAGATGAAGTTCGGAGCTCCGTCGGTGGTCACTGGAGGGCAGGAATGTCTGGCAGGGAGGGCAGTGCGGGCCCGCGGTGCAGAGCAGCTCTAAAACAGCGCCGAGGCAGTGGGACAGGGCTGAGACAGCTCCAGCAGGGCAGCAAAGGAGGAATCAGGATTTCCTGGGCACACGAACAGATGATGGTAGCTCTCTTCAGGATCAAATCCCGGTGGTCCCAGTGAGAAACCCACGCAGCAACGGCAGCCTCGTCCTCTCCCGACGCAGACCACACCAAAAGTGAAGCTGCCTCTCAGCCCCCGTCTTTCACCCCCCCACCTCGGGGGAAACTCCCTGAGACAAAGGGTGTAGCCAAGTGCCAGCCTCCACCCAGCCTCCATGCTTTGTTTCACCTGAGCACTGATAAGTACCTCGCAATCAGTTGCCTTGCAACTCTTGGGAAAAAATTCTATAGGTGAAAAAGATAAACAAGTCTAACCCCCAACAGGGGGACAGGAGCAATCCTGGCCCCAGAGCTGCCTCCACTGCTGTGGGAAATGGATTTGTAGAGAATTCTCAAAGCCTGACAGAGGACTCACACAGTCTTGTGTATCTGTGTGCAAACTTTGAGATAAAGTGTGGTGACTTAGAAAGGCCACGGAATAGGACAGACATTGTTGAGAGGGAAATTGAACTATAAACAAGTTCCAAATGATGACCTTGCAAACAGACTAGGTATTTTCGAGAAATAGAACTATGAAAGATGTAGCAAGACCCGCGTAGGGTATTTTAATAGAAGATTGGCTTAGAAGCATTAGCAGCATTGTGTGGCAAAAGCTGATAGGCCAAAAAGCACTTCTGATATATTGTAATTAGGAAATCGTTTGGCTTCTGGTTTTGATGGCATGAATTGTAACATCTGTACCATCTCGCCCTTCTCATGAGACTGAAAATGGAATAAAAGTCTTTGAAATCCGTCTCAGGAGCCTTGTCCCTAGATCAGAAGGGTTTTTCTTGGGAGCTGAGCAGGACCCTGGGCAGGGGAACGAGGGAATGAAGATTTGTCCCAGCCTTCTGTGGGGAACAGGGTCTGGCTGCCCATGTCAGTCCCAGGTAACCCACACAGGACCAGGGAGTCTCTGCCACTGGTGAGCTGGAGTCGAGGCTGAATGTTCCTGAAAATCTGTCAGTGCAGCAGGAACTGCTGGGAGGGCAGAGGCAGGGCAGGGCAGCTGGGAGCAGCCACAAAAATCCATTTCCACACAGGCCAGAGGGACCTGAGGCAGCCCTGCCAGGGTCCCTGGATCCTGCTGGAAGTCCCTGCAACCTTCTGGGCTCTCTGCATCCCACCAGGGATTCCTGGGTCCCACGGGCAGGGCTGGAGGTGCTGCTGCTCCCCCTGGGGCTCCTGGCTGGGCCTGGGCAGTGCCAGGGTGGCTGGTGGGGACAATCAACATCTCTGAGGGCACCAAGGGCTCTGACAACAACTGCCCCAGCTGTGGCACAACCTTTGCTTTCTCCTAATGGGGTCAATAAACACTCAAACAGGGAAAAAAGGAATCGATAACCCCAGCAGGAGATGATGAGTTCTGGCACCTGCAGGGCCCCGTGGGCCTGGGGGTGTCCATCCCATGGCAAACAGGAACCTGCAGCCCTGCTGCTCCTCTCTCCCACGAGTCACCCCTCTCTTGTGGGTGTCTGGCAGGAGTCACCCAGGCAGGGCTCTCTGAGGCCCCTCACGCTCCTCCGTGGCACTGCAGGGTGGCAGGGACAGCTCTGCAGGGGGAGAAGGGTGACCCCATCCTGGAGGCAGCCTGGGGACAATCTCTGCTCGCTGTGACAGGGACAGGACCTGAGGGAGCAGCTGGAGCTGTGTCAGAGGAAGTTTAAGTTGGAGATCAGGGAAAGGTTCTTCCCCCAGAGGGTGCTGGGCACTGCCCAGGCTCCCCAGGGAATGGGCACAGCCCCGAGGCTGCCAGAGCTCCAGGAGAGTTTGGACAGCGCTCCAGGGATGCCCAGGGTGGGATCTGGGGTGTCTGTGCAGGGCCAGGGGCTGGGCTCAATGATCCTTGTGGGTCCTTTCCAGCTCAGGATATTCTCTGAATTCATGATTCTCCACAGAATCCCATGACCCACACAGCTGGCATGGGGCAGCACAGGACAGTGCCCCAGAAGCTCTTCATTAAGAAGCAAGGAATCCAGGAGAGTTTGGACACGGCTCCAAGGATGCCCAGGGTGGGATTTGGGGGTGTCTGTGCAGGGCAGGGATTGGACTGGATGATCCCTGAGGGTCCCTCCCAGCTCAGGACATTCCCTGATTCTGTGAGCTGGGAGCACTCAGAGCATGGAGGGTCCTGGTCCCCACCCCGTGTCACAAAGTGCCTCCAGCTCAGAGCTGAGCCACCCTCATGATCAAACACGTGGGTTTTGTCTCGGTGTTTGTCAGCAGATGGAGATCAGGCTGTTCTGCTTTACGGGAGTTATTCCAAGGATTAATTAGTTGATGTTTCCTGAAGTACTTTGAAGATGTGGAGTGTGAGACAAGTGCTGTGCTCCAGCAGCCCATCGGGCACTGCAGCTATTTCCTTCATTTTACTCCTCTTTCCCAAAGTGTTTGTACAAAACAAATCCCACAGGAGCTTGTGGGGCTCTGACCAACTGGTTTAATGAGTGGCAGCTCTGGCCAGGGTGCTCAGCACAGGGAGGACACAGAGGAGCTGCTCCAAGGCTGGAGCCCCTCTGGAGCCAGGCTGGGAGAGCAGGGGGTGCTCCTCTGCAGGAGAGAAGGCTCCAGGTGTCACAGGGAAGTGCAGGATGTCTGATGGTGCAGGATTTGTTCCAGGCTTCGAGATGGTTTCTGGGGCAGAATCATTACTGCCCCATCAATTTTAATTCAAGCTGGAGAAATCATTGGTGTAATTATTTACTACTGTGAGATTTCTGAAAAATTATATTTCTGTTACTGCCGTTATTGATCTTGAAAAGGGCCATAAATTAACTTGACAGTTCACAGAGTCCTTCACACTTGGATAATCTCTCTGCTTGACTTGCACTGTGTGTTGAACTTTCAGCACCAGCCAATTACAGTCATTCAAAGTGTGTATTTGAAGATTTTTCTTACGCAACAAATTTGATTTTAATACCAAAGAACTCGAGGCAAATACCAAGTGCCCTCCATGTCGCAGAACAGTTTGGCTTGAGCTGGGCACAGGGGGATTCTGGACGGGCTTTAGGGTGGCAAGAGGTTGGTCACTTGAGGTGGCGGGGCCCCTCAGGTGCTTGGCAATGGTGCTCCCCACAGGGCTGGCACCTCCCTGGGGTGTCCAGGCAGCTCCTGGCCCCTCATTCCAAAGGCAGCCTTGGACTGGCACCAGGATGCAACCCTCACCTGGCCAGCCTGGCCCACGGCTTCAATGCTTGTCCCCAGAAGTGACCTCTGATGGGAAAAGGGGCCCAAACCCCTCCTGATCCACCCTCTGTGCTCTCAGGATGTTGTGACAGGAACAAACCACAGCAATCCTGGGTTTCTGGGGGGCCCAAGGGCAGAAACAGGGCAAATCCTACTCCCTGCAGGGGTGTGGGGTGAGGAGAGCTCGAGGGGCAGTCTCTGCTGGGGCAGGAAGGACACGGTTTTGGGGCAACGTGGGGCTGTCCCCAGCCCCTGAGGGGCTCCCAGCACCTGCCCTGTCCTGCCCCATCCCCTCTGTGCAGGAACTCAGTGCCAGAGGAAGAGGGAAGGGGATGGAGCAAACCAGGGCCTTACATAAGGTGGAGATTCTGTGGCTGCAGGGGGAAGTGGCCTGTGCTTCATTAGAAACAAACTCAGTAAATCAGCAACATCTGGGGCCTGCTGGCTGGAGCACCGCCCCGGCAGGGGAGGGAAATCTCCTGTTGTCCTCCCAGATTAAGGGATTTTGCTGTTTGCTCACAGTTTTGTACATGTAAAACAAGCTGGCCCTGACCAGCAGCCCGCCCAAAGCCTTGTCCTCCATCTCTGCCCCAAGCCCTTCCAAAACCCTCACTCAAAGCCCCCGACATAAACCCCTGTCCTGAGCCCCAGCCCAGCCCCCCTGCCCAGGCACCCTCCCAAGGTCTGTGCTCGCTGCTCTGAGCCCTGCAAGGATACCCCACCCTTGGGAAGTGTCTTTTGGGGTGTCTCAGGAGCAGAGTGGAGCTCAGGGCTCTGACAGCCCTGCCCAGCGCCCCATGCTCCCCCAGGCAGGCGGCTGCACTTCGCTGCGTGGTATTTATTCATTACATCAGAACAGAAAACCTCATTAAATTAGTCCAGAATTCTGCTGGGTGCCCCCAGACAGGGACACCCACTGCCAAGGCAGGGGTGGCTGGGGAGGGGGGTGTCCAGCATTTCCTCATTTCACAGTGATGGGAGGAGGGGCAGCAACTCCGTCCTGCGGGCTGGGCTGGGCTGCCCCTCAGACCTCCAGCTTCTTCTTCATCTCCATGCGGTAAATGATCTGGTAGCCGTCATCCCAGGCGTAGATCTGCCTCTCGTGGGGGCTGTACTTGAGGCTGGCGTGGGAGCCGTAGCGCTTGGGGAAATAGACCAGGGAGGCGTCCTCGGGGGCCAGGGTGCCGCTGACATCGAAGACGCACTGCACGCGGGCGCGGCTGGGCAGGCGCGTGTTGTACACCACGTGCAGCGCCCCACACACCACGAAGGCGCCCTCGGCGTTCTCCCGTGGGCACGGCGTGTCCCACATCTGCTCGATGTCCAGCGAGGCGGGGTCCAGCTTGGCCAGGCACATGTTCTTCTCGTCCTCCTTGGTGGCGTAGATGGCCCAGAGGCCCTCCTCATCCGCTGACACCTCGATGTAGGTGGAGGGGGAGAGGCCGAAGACGGGGATCTGCTCCTCGGCCGGGAACACCGAGCTGTCCACCACCGTCTTGTTGGCCAGGTTGAACTTGATCACCTGGAAGGACAGGCCCTGCTGGCGGATGTAGTAGAGGTGCCCGTCGTAGACGAGGTGCCCGGTGCCCACCCAGGGGTAGGGCAGCTTGATGCGGGCGGCCTTGCGGGTGGCAGAGAAGAGGGTGAACTCCCGCATGCGGGGGAAGACGTAAACGGTGTCGTTGGCGGTGCCGTCGAACACGTAGATCTTCTCTGAGCTCCCCGCAGCGTCCTTGGTCCAGAGCCCCGAGGCGCTGCCGAAACGCTTCAGGATCTTCATGGCCCTGACACTGGCGATGGTGTCACTGCAATCTGTGAGAGCAGGGCTGTGATGAGAGCCTGGGAACAGCCCGGCCCTGCAGCGGGACTGCTGCCACCCCATGCTGGGTCCTCGCTCTGTCCTAGCCCTGGCCCTCAGGCAGCTGCCATGGAAACTCGCTGAAGGGGTTCAAGTGCATCCCTGGTCACACTGAGAAGATCCCTAGCACACCCATGCCACCCTCACCCCAGCCCTGCCCCAGAGGCTTTGGAGACACACCAGGCTCCAGCCTGGGGCTTGGATGCAGCTCCCAGGCTGGAAAGGATGCGGGAGCTTGTGCCAGAGACACCTGAGATGCCCTGCTGGGACACAATGCCCCAGCCTGTGGCTGGGGACACCTGACTGTGCTGGGGAGGGTTGGGGTAACCCTCAGACAGGACCATCCCCTAGGGAGCCACAGCAGCCCCTCACCTGTGAGCTTGGTGTACTTCTCGTTCTTCCTCTGCTTGGCTGTGGCCACCTGCTTGTCCATCAGTGTCTCATCCACCTCCACGCAGGGCGGGGCAGGGTTCTGTGTCTCCAGGTAATCCACCTCTCTCTCCAGCCGGTCCACGCGCACGGCCGCGCTCTCGGCCTCCGCCCGCATCGTCTCCCGCTCCTTCTCAGCCGCCTCCAGCATCCCCAGCACCTGGTTCTTGAAGTCCCGCAGCTCCGTGGAGTAGCGGCTGCTCTGGTCGTGCCATTGTGAGATCCTCTCCTGGCGTGGCCAAGGGGACACTGAGGTCTCCAAACATCACAGCCCACCAGTGGCAGCTGTCCCAGCCTGCCAGGGCTGTGGGAGCCCCCAGAGCCACATGGGGCTTGTGTCTCTGGGTCCCATCCCACCCTGTTCCCGCTCCTGTGGGGCTCCCGTGTTGCTTCTGCAATGTTCTCAGATCCGGGGTGCCCGTTCCTGCAATGCTCCCACGATGTTCCCAGACCCACAGTGTTCCTACTTTTCCATGATACTCCTAGACCCACAATGCCCCCATTCCTGTGCTGCCCCCAGATCTGCAAGGCCATGCTCTCCTGTGACACTCCCAGGATGCACCCAAGATGTTCCTGAACTCACAGTGCCCCCCATGCTCCCACGATGCTCCCAGACCCTTGATGCCCTTGTTCCTGTGATGGCCCTGTGAAGCTCCCAGACCTGCAATGCCCTGCTTTCCTGTGATGTTCCCAGACCCATGATGCTCCCATTCCTGTGGTGTCCCCATGGCTCTGCCAACCCCGCAACGCCCCTGCTCCCATAATGTTTCCATTCCTGCGGTGTCCCCATGGCTCTGCCAACCCCACAACTACCCTGCTCCTGTGATGTTCCCATTCCTGCGGTGTCCCCATGGTTCTCCCAGCCCCACAATGCCTCTGCTCCCATAATGTTCCCATTCCTGTGGTGTCCCCATGGCTCTCCCAGCCCTGCTCCCACGGCCCGCCTGTCCCGCAGTGCTCCCATGCCCATCTTGCTCCCGTGTATCCTCATGCTGGGCTGTGCCGGACCCTGGCAGGGGCTGCCAGGGCACCCCACACCCTGTTCCGTCCCCATCCCAGCTCCTCCTTACCCAGCCCCGCTCCCAGCCCCGCCGGCCTCCATGGAGAAGGGTTGGGAGCCCCGTCCCGGAGCCATTCGGGGTGCGGGGCGGGTGCGGGGCCCCGCTCGGGCTGTACCTCCAGGAGGGTGATGCGGCGCTCCACGTACTCCATGAACTGCTGCTGCTGGGCGCGCAGGGCCGGGGCGAGCAGCGGCAGGAGCAGCAGGCAGCGCCAGGGCCCCATGGCCGGCAGCGAGAGCAGCCTCCACCTCAGTGCTCAGGAATGCTCCGGCCTCCCCGGCCCTTATTGCATCCAGATGTGCAGAGGGAGGGGACGCTGCTCCTTCCCCGCAGAACAGCCCCGGGCGCTTTAACCCCTTCGTGCCCCAGCAGTGCCCGCTGCGCCCACCCAACGCGGTGCCCCCGAGCCGGGGGATGGGGCAGGGGACTGGGGACGGGCTGCTGGGAGGAGTTTGGGGTGCAGGGAGCGCCGCAGGAGCCCCGAGCGAGAGGACACGTCCTCATGAGCCGTAATGAGGAGAGAGCCCTGGCTCCTCGTCCGCAGAGGTGCGCAAGGCCGGCGGCCAACCTGAGCCTCGGCCATGTCCAGGCCTGGTGGACGCAAAGCCAGACCAGCACCAATGGCACCGGCCCCAAGCCTGCGTCCCCCGAGCCCGTGTCCCCCTGAGCCCGTGTGTCCCCTGAGCCCGTGTGTCCCTGAGCCCGTGTCCCCTGAGCCCGTGTCCCCCTGAGCCCGTGTGTCCCTGAGCCCGTGTCCCCTGAGCCCGTGTGTCCCTGAGCCCGTGTGTCCCCTGAGCCCGTGTCCCCCTGAGCCCGTGTGTCCCTGAGCCCGTGTGTCCCTGAGCCCGTGTCCCCCTGAGCCCGTGTTGCCTCTGGACCCTTGCTCCCCTTGGCCCGTGTCCCCCCACGTCCTGGCTGTGACCCCCGTGCCGGAGTCCCGCAGATCCCCCCGGGCAGAGCCATGGGTGCCAGGGCTGGGACAGGGCACGCTGGGCACCGCCCCCAGCCCGGGCTGCCCGGCCACTCGCTGGCCTTTGGGGCCACTTGCCCGACGTGGCCCAAGCGCCGCTGTGGGGCCACCGGGCAGCTCCCACAGCCCCGGGACGGGGTCAGCCCAGGGGGGGTGTGATGGGTGGACGGGTGGATGGACGCACAGACGGACGGACGGAAATTGCAGCTCCGTGCCCTGGATGCAGCCGAGCCGGGCGGTTCTGCGGGCATCGGCCGTGGGCTCCTGGGCAGGGATCGATCGGAGCCAGGGCTGATCGGAGCCGGGGCCGCGATGCTGCGGCGGAGCGAGTGTGCCACCTAGTGCAGCTGCATCCCAAATCTGCATCCCGGATCCGCATCCCGGACCCAAAACCCACATCCACATCCCGGATCTGCATCCCACACCATCGACACCTCATTCTGGACACCCTCAAACCCCTCTCCCATCCCCCTTAACAGACCAAGTGACCAAATGAATAGAGTACAGAAAATTAACCCTTTTTATTGATGCATTGCAATTGTTCTACATTTTTACCATATTATGTAGAAAATACTTAAAATACAAGCTACTTTGTAAAACCAAAGACAAACATTGAATCCAAAGATAAACTATGTTTTCACAATGGACCCTTCTCCCATATAGTTAGTATTAAATTTTTAAATATCTATTTCTTTTGTTAAAATGATTTTTACATACCCCCTAAGTACATCAGCAATACAAACATAGATCAGTAATTGTCAGAAACTACCTGTATCTAGCGGCTTGTAAAAAGGAAGAGCACAACCATAAAAGAAAGTTAAATTTTACACAGTAACTAGCATATCAAATACATTTAATAAAGTAGGAATTCCATTGCAATATCAAGGATTCAAGCAGAAATACTAACATTACATATAATGTACTGCTACATGTAGTGAGATAGATATAGTTCAAGCTGAATCTGAAATCACACATTATATAAAGTTTAGCAACAAACAACCATGTGGACATGCGGCACCATTCAGAAGTTTAAATAAAATTAATAAAAAGAAAGCAGGGCTGTGCCAATCCTGTCATTTAGAAGCAATTTAGTTTCATGTACTAAAAGAAATTGCTGAGTCAGAGGTAAATTACTGCATCCCATCAATTAGGTGCTAAGCAGGAAAGCCTCAGGAGTTGCCTCTGCAGGGGCTATCACAGCTGCAAATACAGGTCAGGTAAGAGAAAACTGATTGAACAGCTCAAGAATCACACAGACAAACCTAGCTGGGACCACAGCTATCAAATATTCCAAAGGTGAATCCCAAACTAGTTGTAAAGAAAATTAAAGGATGCCAATTCCTATCCAGAGATAGCAGATTTCTCTCCAAAAATGTGTAGCAGGCTCTGACAATGAGGAGAGTCAATTCTTGAACCCAATTTGAGGCTGGATATGCAAGGGAAGAAGGGATGTATAGAGCAGAACACAATACACCTAAATTGGGCATCATATACTGGGGCCAGACTGGGAGGCCCTGGCCCTGCTGGGGTGGGGTTTGCTGTGTATCACAGAGGGATTCTGGGGTATTGTTTGACAGTTTGTTCCAAATGGAGCACGTTTGATTTTACCTACATCATTTCCATCTCATCCTCCCTGTTCCAACACTTCTGGGAACTCGGGCAGTGGAGGACACGACACCGTGCATTGGGAATACATTTGATTGGGATTAATTGTGTTACAAGGTCTCTAAATGGACATTTCAAGCTGCTTCTTTTAGGGGAAAGTGGGCAAGTTCTCAAAATTATTAGCAGATTTTGCTAGAGGTCTTTTTTCTTTTTTTGTTTTTTCCTGTTAGTGAAGTGTTTTCCATGAAGTCCTATTTGTGAAACAGGGAGTTGGAGCTTGGTTTGCCTTTTGGTGGAAAGGCACAACTCTGTACCCAAGAGGTATCTCAAGGCAAGTACTGAACACAAGCAATGTCAAAAAAAGCAAGAAAGTGCCTACAGCAACAAACAGCATCGTTTGCAGCAACGATGTGGCACAGCAAGGTTGGTTTTCCGCACGCTCACGGAAGTGCTCCGACTACAAACACACTGAACATCAACGTGGGCTAATGCTACCGTCCAGTTCCACAGCCCTCCATCCCTCCCTAGTCCTCCCACCTCAGGCCAGTCCAGGCTTCCCTCCAGCAGGAACGTGGGCTTGCAGAAATGGCTTGGGCATTTCTGGCCACAGCCAGGTCAGGACTGGCCTCCTTCCCACTGGGACGGAACATAAACTGGGGTTCAAGGTTACCAAACCTTTTATTGCTGCAGTAACACGACTGCTCAAACCAGTTTATATCATCCTTTTGGACAAGATACTTTATGTGTTAGATGAGGAATAATTCCTAGTACAAGGAAAACAAAGTGTACTCCAAAACCTGCACTGATTATCCAAAGTGAGTATTTCCTCTGAACACTAACTAGGGCTACAGCTGACAGACCTTCCCAACAACTCCACATTAGCAGTAGCATTATAAAACTTTTTAATGGTATTATGTGCTTTACAGCAGGCTCTCTTTGGTATAAATATTCTATCACCAAGCTAGCAATATTTTACACAACACATCTGCTATTCCTGTGGGGGGAAGGTAACGCTACACTAAACCTAATAAAAGTGATTGCACGTATTTAATCACTTCTGCAATATTAGACTAAACATTCCAATGCATTCCCAGCACTACCTTATTCGAAATGCACTGACAGACACTAACAGTACATGTGCCATTTCAAGGGAAAGCTTCAAGGGGACATCGCTTCACTGGGAACAAGAACGGAGCTGGGATGAGAGCGGTGACAGGGAGAGGGCTCTGCACCATCCTGCTGCTCTGGCTGGGGAAAGCTGGGTGGGTGAATTGCTTCAATTCGACGGGGGCTTGCTGGTCCCTCGTAAGGCAAGCTCACTGTAAACTCTAGTCACACTACATCATCATTTAAGGCACTACAATAAGGGGACACACCAAACAACTCTTCATCACACATACCTGTGCAAAACAAATCCAAGGTATCCTTTCCTCTCGTGAAGCTCTACTCCTCTCTCAGTGCTACAGTGATGAGCTCTAACCATTGCATTATATCACATACATTCCAACATGAATCAATTCATTTTGGTTTAAATACAAAGGATACAACACTTCCATCCCCAGGAACGTTTAAGAATTAGACAAACACTAAGTACAGAGTTCAAGTATAATCACTACACATTTTGATTACAAAGACAGAACATTTGGGGTTAGCAGGAAGTTTTGCTTGTTATATTTTTCTAATCAATATGTACATATTTCATTTTCTGTAAAATATTAAAACACCACCAATACAAAACTTCTAAAATAGTTTTAAATTCAGTAATAAACTTTAAAATCTGGATTTTTTTCCTTTTTTCTTTTTCTTTCTCTTTTTTTGTCTTGTTTTTTCCTTTTTTTTTTTTTGTTGCAATTCCTACATGCACGTACTGTTTACAAGTCTTATTAAGAGCGCTTTAGAGTAGCTGCTGACATATCCAGGAGGATACGCTCACAGGAGTATAAAAAGCTGTACACATCAATACAGTGATGTTTCATTGTATTTCAAATTCGTCTCCCTCCTAAATGAATCACGTGAGGCAAAAAATATTAAGAAAAACAGAACAAAGCAAAGCCCTGTGCTTCTGCGAAGGAATCCAGCTCCATTCTAGGGCCAGCATCTAATAAGCTGCAGAAACCAAATTTTAGAGCAATGCTGCATTATTCACTCTCAACTGGAGACAACAACAACACCCTGACAGATCTGCTGAGCTCTGTCACACAGTGAGATCCTGAATACAGTTTGAACCACTTGGAAGAATTCTGCAACACACACAACAAAAATTCAGCTGGGTTATGGAGAATTTTCTAGAGAACAAAGCAGACTCCAGGGTTTACAGGACTCCTGAATGTATCGTGTTGCTGGCATAAGGCAGTTGCCTCTACCAGTCCTTAAACAAAGCAGAGGAGTAAACAAAACACCTTTGACAGAAACATATATGGAGATGTAATGGCTTTTGCAGAACCAGCAATTAGTTAAACACAAAGTGAACTAGAGAACAGATGTTAAAATCGTAAATCTGATTTTAAAACTGCCCCAGCAACGTAATGAGATAAACATGCACTACATTTTTAGTGGCAACGTGGATTTGTGCAAGCTGCTAAAATAGAATCTGCAGATCTTTTTGTTTAAGTTACACAAGTTAAAAAAGACATCAGGATCTGTCTCTGAGACACTGATTTGACACTCCTTTTGATTAGCACAACAGAACAATTTTAAATAAATGTGACCATGAATTTTTTAAAAGCATCTATAAAAAGTAAGTAAAATTTAAAAAACTTAATTAGTGACCCTCGTACTGGTAACAAAGCATGCTTGCTCAGTTAGTGACTGAACTCACCAGAGACATTTGGGAACAACATACAACCAGATCAGGGGGAAACACAAACCAGGCAGTCATTCCCAGGCAAAGGTTCACCTGAAATCCTTCTCCAACCTCTCAGCCCGTCGCAGGACAGCGCTTCACCGGGAGCTACAAGTAGGAGTACTGGTTGATCTTGGTGGGGCTCAGCGGGTATCCAGTGTAAATAGCAGATCCTCTGGAAGCACCAATATAGGACTGGGGAGCGAACTGGTGTTGGTACTGGGCGGGGGGGACGTTGGCAGACGTCAGCAGGCTGGGCCCCACGCTGACAGGGACCTGGTGCACCAGGGTGCTGGGGTGGGCAGCGTAGGTGGTGTGGCGCGACGAGCCCTGAGGGGAGAACAGGTGGGCGATGGACGTGGTGGAGCCCAGCGTGGCCGCAGTGCTGGGGGCGTAAGTGTACATGTGGGGCTGGCTGGACAGGTGGGCACTGGCCGTGGCTGCTGCCAGGTGGGGATGCACTGGGCTGCTGTGCTGGAACGTGTAGGGAGCCTGAGAAATCGTTGATGTGAGGGGGGCCACGTACGCTTGCTGCCGGCGTGGGACAGCATTGCCGCTTCTCTCCTGGGAGGCCAGCACTGTGGTTTGCTGGTTCTGCAAGGGCAGGGAGGAAATGAGGTTAGGGGTCATGCTCAGGTGAGCAAGGGGTAGCTAGAGCCACCTGATGGACACCTCCATCCCCCTGAAACACCTGCAGATCTGAGAAGGTGACTGCACTTCCACAGGGACAAAGGTTACGTTTTTCCTCTACAATGGGGCCAAGCTGCCACTCGGGGGTACCACAGCTGGACAAGTGCAGACCTGACCCAGCCCCAGAACTCCACACACATCTGCTCCTCTGCATGTGGGGAGGGTGGCAGCAGGGCTGTCCCATTTTAGCACCCCTGTCTGCTGCCCATGCCTAACAACACGCCCTCTCCTCTGAGAAGCTGCTGCAGTGTGACCCAGAGATCAAAAGTCCTGATACAAAATGAAGTGAAACCAATCTTTGAATTGAAACATTAAAAATGTTAGATGCCAACTGTTAGTTTGAGAGAGAAAGTCCACACTTAACCTACTGGTTGGAACTCTGTGAGGTCTAGAGAAAGGTAAAGAACTAAAGAATTTCCTCAAACTGTGCCTTCAAAGTTACTCTAATTCAACAGCTGGACCTTGGTGTCACCCTCCCAAGTGGCAAGAAGGACCTGCCGTAAGTCAGGTGTGACAAGGAGCACAAAGAGAGACTATGGACACAACCACACTTCCTTCTCCTGCCCTCTGGCACAGAAACAAATGCTTTGTCTTTGAGAAACCTCCCTGTACTCCCTTCAGAGTCTGTCCTACCCTGCACCACCCCAGGACAGAATCAGCTCTAAAGAATTAGTGCTTGCAACTTGATCCTCTTGCAAGTCAGCCTTTCTCCCTGCCTCCCACGTTTCTAAAGCAGTCCTGAAGCACCCCCGAGGCAGCAGGGGCAGGCAGCTCACCTGGCTGAGGTTGAGGGGCTGCACGCCGTTGGTGACCACGCGGTGGGAGCGGTACCCTGTGGGTGTGATGCAGCATCCTGACGACTGCCCGCTCACTGAGGCCACTGGCTTGGTCTTACTGGTGCTGCTCAGGATGCCTGGAAGATGTCACAAGCTTAGTGCACTCCTCCCCTTCCCACCCTGGTGGTAACCAGCTCTGGGCACCAAACTAACTGTTTCTGTCACAGAAACTTTAATTATGATTTCCAATGTGACTAAGAAACCATCAGGAATGTTTACAGATCTTCCTAAATGCAGCCAAATGTAAATGAAAGGTAAATCTATCAATGACTATGAAAACAGACCAAGGCTTTCAGAACAGCAGCTGTGAAACCTAAAGCTGAGGAAGACCCATTGTGGAAAGTCCAAAACCATGAGGATGTATGTGTCACAGGGACAGGAAAGCACCTGAGCCTTGGCAGAGCACACTGAGATACCCACCTGAAGCCTGCGTGGCCACAACGCAGTCATTGAGCTGCATTTTCAGGGGTGGGACGATGATGGTGCGGGAGCTGGAGCTGTCAGCAGTAGCTCTGCTGGGCAGCTCCAGGGCCCCCCCAGTGCTCCTGAGCGAGGACAGGGGGTCTGGGGCATAGGGGCTGCTCAGGGATGAGTCAGAGTCAGGGGAATCATTAACAGTGACGTAGCTGATGACGTTGGATCTCTGCTTCATACCCAAACTGCTGGGGAAAAAAAAAGGACAAAATGCAAATGGGAAACATTCTAGCTTTGCCCACCAGATTACAGATCTCCCTCTGGGATCTCACACCCTCCCTCCTTGTCAGATAAAACTCAGATTAACTATAGGCATAACAACACAGAGATGTGATGGGGAATATCTGTCTTATGCAGCTCTTTGGAGCCTGCCCAGGGCTCACACATGGTGTTCTCCACCCTCTCTGATGTGTGAGCTGAGCCCAGCACAGCCCAGTACCGGCTAAATGAACATCCCACCTGGCAGGTTTGTATTTGCTGTCCTCCTCCTCATCAGTGTCGCTGCGGATGGTGATGACACTGACAGGGGGGCTTGGAGTGTCAGGGATCACGATGGGCTGGTGCTGCTCCTGCACAGGGACCAGCACGTTGGAGGAGGACGATGTGGAGCGCAGTGGGCTGCTCCCAATCAGAGAGTACACTTGGGTGGGCACAGGCTCCAGAGATGAGCTGGGCCTGCAGGAAAAGCACAGCAGGATTCAGCTCCAGGTCAGAGGATCGCACAAACAGAGTTAGGAACATACAAGCATAAACATACATACATAAACAGAACCTCAGTGCAGACACTCAAACAGCAAAGTGCCACAGACACAGCCAAAGGCACTGAGGGATGCTCTGAATGGGACTGATCCACCTGAACACTGCCAAAAACTGCCACCCCTCATTCAACAATTCTGTCACTTGCATTGCTATGGCACCAACAGCCCAGGAGGGTAAAACCCCTCTGATCAGGACAGTAAAGCACTTGGACAACCATGTCCTTGCACTAACTGAAATTAATATAATTTAAATCAGTAACTACAGCACAAAGGCTTTTTCCAAGACATCTTCAAATGCAATTGTAGCACAATAAAGTTAGACCCTCAATGCCTCAGTGATCAGAAGATGCATTTTTCACACCATAAAGGCAATCTCCACAAACAAACTTGTGGCTTTTCTAGGACTGGGAAAGGAAGCAATGGAATCCTTACTTGGCTGTGCTCGGTGCTGGCTGCTTGTTCTTCTTTGCTGGCACATTGCTGCTCTGCTGCTGCCTCACAACATGAGCAACCCCAACATTCAGAGGCTGTGCTGTGGCCAATGTCACGTGGTTGGTCAGCAGAGATGGCTGTTGCATGAGAGTGCTGTACTGATTTCCATGGGAATGTGCATTCCTGGAGCAGAGAAAAAACAAGAGACCCAAATCCCATGACTACACTGCAGGAACCACGGGCTGCAGCGAGCCCCTGAGGGGAAGGGAGACATTGTGGGCTCTGTGATGGATGTATTCCCACTTGGCAGGGAGCTGGAGCCCCTGCAATCCCTACCTCCAGTCAGCCAACTGCTGGCTGCTGCCGATGGTCTCTGGGATCACGGCTGCTGGCTGGACAGAGTTGTGCAAAGCAACCCCTGGGAGCTGCTGCCAGGTGGAAGGGAGCAGGATCTGCTGGGTTCCCCCCGGCCAGGCCTGCTGCAAAACAAAAAACACAGACACCAGGCTCACTAGGCTTCAGTTCCTGCAGGAGCAAGCAGAGATTTGTCCAAGCAATAAATGCACTGGGGTGGGTTGTTAGCTTGCAGAGATACGGCTCATGCTCGCACGTTTTCCCAAGAATAAGAAAACAAGATGAATGAGCTTCCCCAACATTTTGCTAATCTCTTTTATCACTGCTGTCACCTGGAGAAAACTGTTTATATCATGCTGCACATGCAGCCAGGTATTGCACTGCCAGGTGCAGCAGCACTGCTTGGGACCGTTTCTGAATGTAAACTTACACCACTGCTCTGCTGAGAAGTCCCAAAATATCAAACCAATTTGGTCCTTTCTCCTTTTCTGTCTTGCAGGGCTCACACTGAGAGAGCAGAGATGGTGTCATTATTGCAGAAATTCACCCACCTCAACTGAAGCATTTAAGAAAAGCCACACTGAGAGATAATTTAGTTACATGAAGGCAGGTTCAATTCATTAATATTATCAATGTTCCTGTCCAAATAAATTTGACAGCGTAGTATTTCCATGATTTTGATAATATATGGCCTTCTCTCCTGCAGCTTAAACTGCAGAACCTGCTGTTTTAAATTCAATATCTCTGCAAGTAACAGATCCACTTCGTACAAACACCAGTTCCGAACAAGAAGCCTTCAAAGCAGAGAGCTGCTAAAACCTCTGCCAACATAAGCAGAATAACAATAATAACAATAACATTGAAAAAACAAAAAATAAAAAGAGAAATATGTTAAAAGTCACACCATGCGTCTTTCCAAAAGCCAACACCTGCACAAGACAAAGCAGAGAGTTTAATACAGCAAGATATAAATTCCCAATGAGAGGCAGAAATCGGGCCTTCCAAGCGACGAACTGTTTTGACAGAGGAAGGACAAAAATATGCAAAGCTTAGCAAATGGCTAATGCAAACTCAGGGGAAGCAGCAAGGGAGAAGTGTTGGAAGCACTAAAGGTGAGCAAATTCACGCCAAAGGCTCCCAGAATCCAAACAGAACTAGTCAAGTCCTCCAGAGAAACTCAGAATGCAGGCTTGGAGTCTGGAGACAGCCGGCTCTGATCTCCACTGCTGTACAGGGGAGTTGAACCTCAAGTCCACTGCACACACACAGCAGAACAGAATTTGCCTGTTGAATCAAAGCTCAATTACACTTTGGAGAACATTGCTAACAACTCACTTGTGTCCCAAGCTCTGCTACAGTCACCCCTTGCTGTTTTCAGAGCCCAGATTGCAGCCTTTCAGCAATCAAAATTCAACAGGAGGAAAGAAGAAGCACCCCTGGGTCTGTTTAGCTCAGAGCTGTGACCAGGAGAACCCCACTCTCATGCCTTCCCATCCCCAGAACCAGGGAGCAGCTCACTTGGTCCACAAGAACTCAAATGAGTGGGTTTAAATTTCAGGACAGGTATGACTTGAGCAAATTCCACTTCAGCAGAGGCCTCCCTCTCGGAAGAAAATGACATTCAAACTACCACTTTAAAGCCACAAGAAACAACATGGTTCACACAATGGAATGTGCTTTGAACGACATGTGAGGATACCAGCACTTCAGTGCACTGCAATGTTTTCATAAGCTTCACTGATCTGATTCTGGAGTTTTACAATGACTTCTTTGTGGCACTTGCAAAGTTGTTCTGATGCAGGTGCCAGAATACAGAAGAGGACAATTTTGCAAATGTATAGTTCTTAAAGGTGCGTTCATCCCCTTCCCCAATCCTTTTTTTAAATTGTTCCAAATGACCTAAAAGCTAGTTATTGCCATTTTGGATACTAGAGCTCACCTTTAATTTCAACCAAGAAATACATATCAACTGAAAGTATCTGTGAGGAACAGAATCTTTATCTGGATGAAGCAAGCTACGTGCGATTGGCTATAAATAACAAAAGGCCAGAAAATTATTGTCAATGTTCAACAGAGGTTAAGAGAAATCAACTGCTAGAGCAATACATTAAAGGATTTGCCGTCATTAGGGATTTTAGCCTGTGCTTAATGATCTGAAACATTTCTCCATACAAAGCAGCTTTACACGTGTTGCAAACAAAATATGGAGCTAACTTGCCAAGTAGGTCAAATTCTGGCCATCCAGGTACCTGTAGCAGAGTCAAGCTAAAGACTGATTCCTTTGTATTCCACAATCAAAAGGCAAAGATAGGAGAGTAAGCGAAGAACAAGAACGATTGCAACTCTTCTAGGGTCTAGTTTAGAAGAGCTTTCAATACTAGGCTAGCAAAGGTAATAGTCAATGGATCTGGATTCTTTACAGAGCCACACTAAACGTCAGAGTCAGACAGTGCTTCAGCAATGTTGGGGAGGAAAACAACAAGACATTAAGATGTAGCAAGAACACAGCCACAAGATGGCACATGCTTCCATGCCCTCTGCAAGTCTAAGTTAAAACAAAAACTCAGTTAGTGAACACAATCAAGGGAGGCAATTACCAGTACTGCAGCCGTCTGTTCGACCAGCGCCGGCCGGCCGGCTGCGCAGTTCAGGGTAAAGGGCACCGCATACTGCGGCGTGATGGTGGCTACTTGAGGATGAAGAGTTGCTACCATTAGTGGTGTACAGCTTCCCTGAAATGTAGATCAGGCAGTGAGTGAAACACACGAGCTGAGGCAGGTCAGTGCAGGTCAGTGCGTTGGGTGGCAGGGCCAGGCGAGGGGCACCGCGCTGGCGCTCTGCGGCGCGGGAGGGAAGGGACGCGCCAGCACCAACACCAACACCAAAACCAACACCCAGACCCTGCAGCTTCTCCACAGGCACCTGCACGGCCCTGAGGAGAGCACCAGGAACTGGGAATCTCCAGTCCAGTGAAACAGTTTGAAAGTCAAAACGAGTTGGGGAAAAATTTGGGGATGGGAGCTCTCCGATGACACAGTTCAAAAGTCAAAATGAGCTGGGGAAAATCTGGGGATGGGATCTCTCTCTGATGACACAGTTCAAAAATCAAAGTGAGTTCAGCTACTGGCACTTTAGTGATTCCCAGAGGGCAAGTGACAGCCACGCTGCACAGAGTGCACCCCGGGCAGCTCCCTGCTCTTGCTGTCAGACCTTCAAATCCACACATGGAACTCTTGAGAAAAGGTGAACTATGGGATTTCATGGAAGGCACAGCAGGTCTTTGGTGTCATGAAAGAGCAAAGTTATCTGTGATGAAACCACCCAGACATGTAATAGTCCATCAAATGTCTAATTAAAATTAGATTCTTGGTGTACAGTTTTCCCTCTTGGATACAGGTGGGCCTTCAAGTGGATTCTGCTTTTTGGATACTGTGACCTATATCATTAATGCTAAAGAAACCAGAAATCACAGAATGCCACCTAAATATTTAGACTGAACAAACTAAAAATTACTCCTCTACAAGAAGGTCGGTAAGTGCAATATACTGCCTGAAGAGTAAAACTAACAGAGTATGTGTTAATGCCAGCAGAAACTAAAACTATGCAAATAAATAAAAATGCACTTAATTATAAAGGCAACTACAAATTTTCAGTGAATAAAACTTGTGAATCACCAGGCACTTATTGTATATTAAAGGATTACTTTTTGGAAATTAAAATGGTTTTAATTTATGACACATTACTAATACTTCAAACAACATTTTTAGAATGATTTGTGAATTTTGGTATTGCATGTTGCTTAAACTGCAAACTGCAGAAAAACTGCAGAAATAGATATGTCATTGCTACACATTAATTCACACTAAGAATGTAACTAGCTGAGAAGGATTCAGAAATAATTTCATTGATTTAAAGACAAATTTTAGCATGAGTAATCTGTGTTGTCACCTCTGTTTACTGGGATCTCACTTCTCACAGCAATGATTTCTCCTGCCACGTTTTTAAAGTGTAGGCAAAAATGACCAGCACTGCCTGTAAGGCAGTGTCCATGCCTGAAAAATACAGCCTGCTTTTAGCAACTGAAAACCACGTATTTATTCCCATTATTAAATCAAACTCCTAAAACCAGGGAGGCACATAACATAAAATAGCTCAGATTTTAAATATTTCAGAAAAACAAAACAAAACAAGAAAATATTGTCTTAGAAGTGACCTGCATTTAACCTTTCAGAGCATCCTGAAGAACCCCCTGCACTCAGGTGGGTTCTCCTGGATGGTGGAATTGCAGTTGAGCCTATGAGGGGTTTGAGGTGGTTTTTTACCTGTGTGAGAACTCCAGACTGGATCTGCAGTGGCTGTGCTGCAGGTGCTTGTGGCACAATTGGGACAGCATTTTCCATCCTGACTGGGAACCCAGAATGCTTTGTAGTTGCCTGAAGTCCAGCTGTGGAGGACAAGACAAATCACTGAGCTGCTTTATTATCCTTTCATTTGTTTCCAAAAACCAAATTCCTACTAGGTAAGGGCAGAGGATAAGGTCGGCTAAAGGGACAGAAAAGCTTTGACAAAATCCCAGTAAAACACCAGCTGAAGTGAATACTTGTGCATCCTGGGATCCTGCAGGGCCATGATGGACAGCCAGCCCCCACCAGCCTGGCTCTGTGGAATTTGGTTTGCAGGAACACAGACACCTAATTCCAGGCTGCTTGAGATAAGTTTAAAGTTCAAGCCTTACACCATCAGTTCCCACATCACACATAACCCTCCAGACTAAAATAATCCAGATATCATAACTACAGAACCCTGAGGATGAACAGAGGCATGAACAAAGCTGCCTGTGCTAAGCTCACTGACCCACAGCCTGTGACAATCTGCTGGTAGCAAAAACCTGCATCAGGGTTGTGAACTGAGGCTCAAACACCAGATATTTGCTCTTGAGATAACAAACACAGCAAGACACACTGATTTTCAGGCAGGTCTGGCTCCTCTGTTCCCTGCTTTCTGTGGAATGCTGCTGTGTTCAGTTTGGGGGGAAAAACTGGTTGAGCAACCAGCTGGAGCCTGCAACCCAGGCAGGCAAGATCCTGTCACCTGTTCCAGCACAGCCTGGAAGGGAATCAAGCTGCCTGCACATGTCTGACCTGGTTCTGCACTTCCATCTGATGCAAGAGCCCCGTGTGACACCCACAGAGAGATCTGCTCAAGTCAGGGTTTTCTGAGTTTAGTGCAAATCACAACTTCTCCAGCCTTAACTGACTGAAACCACAGCATCACACCAAGGGTTCTCAGCTTACTTTGAAAAGCAGGGGGACAAACAATGAAGGTTTGCTGGAAGGGGTCTGTCTGTGTGCAGATCTGGGTGGTTCCAGGCTGCAAGGAAACGCTCTGCTGAGCCACTCCTGCCACAGGGGCTGCAGAGGATGGGTACAGGGCAGACTGGTAGTTGAGCAGGGAGACATCCGAGTTGGCCAGGGAAAGAGTAGCAGCAGCAGTGGAATTGGAAGCCAACACACTGGCCTAGAAAAATAAACAAAAAAAATCACTTATCTCTTGTAATCTTATCTCTCTGTGTTATAAAGCAAACAACAGGAACCATCAATATTAAACTAGGAGGAAAGCACCTGGAAAATGTTCGAGGTAAAAGGCTTAAGACAACACAGAACGAAAAATATGAATTGCACCCAATTTACTTATGTTGCTGAACTGACAAATTTTCAATACATGAAGTAAAGAGGCCCCTTGGCTTGAGTTTTGGAAAACCAGATTTTGAGACAAGATTATGAATTTTGGAGAGTAGTTTAAATTTTGGCCTGAAGGCACCAAATCAGCCTACTCCATGTCTTTGATTAGGATAAAAGAAGTGAAAGATGCTATACCTGGTTGTGTACTGTGTTGAGCTGGTTGTTAAAGCTCATTGTCAGGTTTGTGCTTGTGTTAGGAGCAACGTGAGTGGTGAAAGGGCTCTTGATCTGATTCACTGTATCATACATGTTCACTCTTCTCTTGCAGATCTCCATGTTCTGAAAGCAAGATTTCACACTGGAACAGAATGACAGAAGGAAAACATCAGATTTGTGAAAACAGGACACAGATGTGACAGATTCCCAACTTTAGGCACGTGCTTTAGGTTTAGGTTCTTTTAAACCAACAAAGAATGTCCTAAAACATGAAAAGGAAGCTTATGAACATTCCATTCCTTACACATGCCATTGCTATTTTCAGATTAGCCAGGAACTGCAGAAAACAGCATTGACAGAAAGCTGGGAAGTGATTCCAGCAAATCCTGAAACAAAACAACCCATCCAAGGGAGCTTACTGGTTACTGTGGGGGAAGTCCAGCAGATGTGCCATTGTAACAAACGAATGGTTCAAAGTCTTCAGTGGAGTAATTCTCTTATCTGCATCAATTGTCAACATTTTCTTCAACAAATCAATGTATTCCCTTCGGTCAGCCTTCTCTGCCAACATGTCGGTCCCTTCTAAGTCTGTAGACATATTCACCTGGAAAATCAAATGGGAGCAGTCCACACAAGCATCAAATTAATTTCTGCCTAACAATTCAATAACTTCACATCACACAGAAATATTTATGAAGCATTTCTGTCTCTTAGCCAGACTAATTTCAGGCATCACAGTGCCAACACACCACCCTTCCTTTGCTCATTCTAGGAGAGAAAGTCACACTTGCATGTGGAATTCTCTTCTCAACAGGGAGTTGGGTCTATTCAAAGGGATCAGCCAGGCTTCATTCTCCACTCACTGGCAAAATGCCCTCATATTTTGGGGGAATCTATAAGGGGCTGACAAGCCAGAATGATTCCACCTTCTCTACACAGATGTAATCTGATGGTAACAGCTACAAAAGCGATAGAAAATTGATATTTAAGATTTAAAGCTGCATGACATTAAAAGCAGTCAGATATTCCTTCATTTTACCTCTAAAGAGAGAATGAAAATAAGAATGATCTGTAGTTCTTGTCACTATTTCCAAAGTCTAATAAGAGGTTTAATCCTACAAAGGCATTTGAAGGGGCTCAGCTCTCCTACTGCTCTACCGTACTGGGAACAGGCTGGGCACACTCCTGTCTAACACACTGAGGCATAAGAAAACACAAAACATTTCAAACAGGTTCATAATTAACATTTTGACTGTTTTTAATCCACTGATTTCTGATGCAAATTGGCACCATGGTAAACCTCCATCAGTGCTCCTAACTGCCAGTAGAAAAGGACTGGCTGCTCCAGCACAGGAGCCTCATTTTTAGAGAACTCCCCAAAAATTAAAGTTATGAAATTAAATAATTAAATGTGAAAAATTAATGAGTTATCTGTGTTCCAAGATCCCCACACACCTGCGCCATATCATCCAAACAGTTGAATATATATTTCCGAGCTTCTTTTGATTTTATTCCTGTTTCCAACTCATGTTCTTCTGGGGTCTATAAAAGAAAACATTAGTATAAACTGAGATATTGCATATTGATAAGGAAAAAGGAGCAAGAAATTGTGGAGGCAGATGATAATTTGCTGCTTTCAGACAACACCACACACCAGCAGGTCAAACCCAAAGATCATTCATTGCAAAGCTGAATTAACAACAGGCTGACTTCATTTCAAGGCGTCCTTGGGTAGTGCATTAGCCAAAAGAACTGAAAGTTTCTGATTTAGGAAGAGAAGAGGCTATAAATATTTTAAATCCCTCTTCTACAAAGAAGAAAGGCAAAATTCCCTTCTTTTTGCTGCTCAGCTGTAAAGTCAAATCAAGCCCAAATCCCATTCTTTCCTGTCCTCTGCCAACCCATAACCAGATTCCTGTTAAACTAACAAACCCATCACAAAATACTCTGTATTTTACCGGCTGGATTGTCAGGAGATGACAACAAGATGACACACTTCCCTGAGAATGAGCAGCCCATAATAAGCACCCATTATCTCAATGATGGAACACCCACTCTTTGCTGGTGCTATCATGCACTGCTGCTTTTGTCAGAGCAGCACCAGGAGCTCTGCACAGCTCCTGCAATCACAGAGCCCAAATCAGCCACGTCTCAAAGCCAATCCTCACTCACAATGTTTGCACAGCAAGCCAAAAACTGGGTGGGAATTTCTATCAAGTCCATTTTCAGTTGCTAAAAAATGAACAGAAGAGAACTGGGGATGGAAGAGACAGACAAACCTTGAGCCTCCACAGTGGGTATCCCAAATTTGGATCTCTGTTAAAAAACCTGCTTGTTTTCGTTCCTGCACTGAGAAGATACTCCGCTGGAAGGCCTTGAGTTTGTGAAATATAACGAATCTAGGAAAGAAAATGACAAGAGTGAGGACTCCCACCGTAAAAAATTCACAGCTAATGGGGTAATTAACAGTCACGTTTGTTCACAGCTAATAGGAAATTTCCTGTAAAGAAAGACTGCCCAGATATGCAAAAATGCAAAATTAAAGGGATCATCTCGAGTATTTTTAAAGCCACTTTTGCAATCATGCAAAAATTTTAGGTTTGAAATGCATCTTTCTTATTTTATGGAAATATTCTTTGCTAATGTATATGTAAGCAGACTGTAGGCTTTTAAGACATTAAACAGTGTAAGAAATACATATTTTGAGAGAAAAATACTGCAGAATTTATCATGTATGTATAAATAATTAAAAGCATAATTATCCAAGCAACATTGCTGTGCCTGCCTACACAATAGGCCAGCCACTCAATTTCAGAATAGTCATGGCAAAACTCTCACTGACCAAGAAACCAAGACCAAACATCCTCAAACACATTAAAAATACTTCATTCTACACGTTAAAAAAAGGGGTCAGAATTTTGGAAGATGCACCTGAATCCTTGTGATGGTCTTGATAAGACATTGGTAAAAAGATAACAAATAAAAAGGAATGCTCAACAGGAAAGAAAATAACAAATTTATTAAAAACTCCACAATGTTAAGGTAACTATGCCTTGATCAAACCATCAATTAGATATTCTTAGCATTTCTTATTTGCCAAACTCCTGCTATGCCACTGTGCCAAAACAGGGCACTGTCAGAGCTTGAGATCACATGGATTTATGGGCTGACTTTTCAATTAAGCCAAGGTGGGTCCAAGGGTCTGAATGTGAATATTTCTTGTATCTACACAATAGTTCAGGTAGTAGGACATAACTTTTATTTTTACAGGACATAACTTTTGCTTTACAGCCAGAGGGTGTTTTTTCAAAAAAATAGCTGTAAATCCCATCCCAGCCCATTCCTGGAGAGGTCCTCTCACAAGTTCCACCTCAGCTTTCACTTGCTGCTGCAGAACCTCAGAAAACATGAAAGCCAAGTCATCCCCAGTCTTCAAGGGAAATTCAGACATCAAAATGAACCCCATGAAGTCACACCTCACGCTGCCTCACTGAGGGCTGCAAAATCCTGTCATTAAGCAATGGAAAAAGCAGCTCCTCCCCAGCCACCTACACGAGCAGATAAGGTTCTCAGAATGACAAAAAACTCAGTGCACAAGGAAACCACCAGGCCCTACCTCAGCTACTTTAACTCATTCTTCTCATTAAGGTACCAACCTGTTTCCTTTGGAAATTTACGGTGCTGGGAAGATATATGACAAGTAAGTTTTCAAACTTAGTAAGTTTTCATGTATTTTATCACATAAGGAAAACCATACCAAGCACTGTAACAAGATCCCACCACAAAAACCCCAGTGGAAAAGCTACTCTGAAAAAAACCCCCTCTTATAGACTTTTTGTCCTTTTATAGGCACTGACTAGGCCAGGTAATAATGCCAAGTATCCACAGAAAGGACTAATTAGTTCAAGATGCCTCTCAGAGTCTTGCCCTTGGATTCCAAAGACACACTTTGCATAAAAACTGAGGGTTGCTGAAGGTATTAACAGGGCAGGAATGATAGGCTTGCCCTGTCCCCACATGGAAAAACTGCCCTCATGGTGAAATTACAGAGGGTGTTTCACACCAGAACACAAACACCTCCCTTCTGCTTTGGCAGGAAGGTGTTTCAACAGCTTTTGGGTTTGGAAACCAGGGGTTAACTGCAAATTGGCCCCTTTTTTTGGACAGGATACACTCAGCTCAAGTGAAAACGCACAGAACTCTGTGCACCCTGCCCAGAGACAATGGGAATATCACAGAGAGAAAATGAGCTCAGACAGCAGCAATGTACGCTGATGAAAGCTGATGCAGGACACGGGGGGTTCAGGAGGGTTTGAATATAGAAAATTGTGGTTTCATGTGAGGATCCCACATCCCCCACGTGCTCTCACCTGGTCGTACTCAGATGCTCCTGGATACAGAGGCCAGCCCAGAAACAGCTCAGCAATGACACAGCCCAGTGACCACATGTCAATGGCTTCACAGAACGGCAAACCCAGGATGATCTCAGGAGCTCTGGTAAGGGAAAAAGGAAAGAAAAGGCCAAAGTCAAATCTTTACCTCTGAAAGCTGCATTTCTTCCCTGTAAACCACTCTGGGTAAAGCCCCTCCACACACAAGTAAATCTGTGTGAATATAATTTATTCACTTTAAAGCAGAAGTTGTTTCCTTGGGTGGTCTAGTGGATCCCAACCTTTTTATCACTTTGGTGGATTCTTTTATTGCCACAGTGCTCCTCAGCTCCTAGGAGGCCTTTACATCACAGTTGCATAAAGTTACTCCTTGAGTAATCAGTTTAATGACACTTGACAGCATGTGAGGTGTCCCTGAGACAGCACACAGCATCACAGAATTATGAAGAGACTTTCAAGATCATCTAGTCCAGTCTATCCTAACAGAATTAGGAAGAAAAGCTCTGGCAAACAGAGACTTTTCTAGAAGGTCTTGAGACCCTGCAGCTGCAGGAGACTTGCCTGTTTCATGTGGGAAAGAAGAGCACCTGCAGAGCCAGGAAAAGGAGCTCCTCAGAGAGCTGCTGGGTTTCTATCAGCAGGTTTTCATGCAGGGTTTGCTCAGAGTTTCGAGTTTAAAATGGATACAGAGAGCCCAGCTGGAGGTTGTGTTTCAGGTTTCTGTGCACTCAACCACACCTAATGCAAAATGTACCTGGTCTGGCCCAGCCTCTATGGGGTGGTGATAAAAAAATTTCACACTCCAAGCAGGGTTTGCTTCTCTAACAGTTTGGAATTTCAGGGAGATTTCTGTCTGGAGCTGACTCATAAGACAGAAGGATGTTTTAGTACAGCTCTTCACCTACACAGAGTTCTGAAACAAACTGAGGCTGTTCCGGCAGGCGAAATTCTGGTCCCACATTTGCATAGAGCACAAAACCCCAGGTGCTGCAAACCCCACGTGAGCCAGTGTGGGAATTTACTCTGGAAAGTCCAGGAAATACGAAAGCCTTGACCTTCATCATGCATAACTAACAGGAGAGCAAAGGAAGACAGAAAAGCCCTAAACTCCAGGCTATCCATTTCCTGGTCATGCCCCAGGGCTTGTGTGGCATTTCTGGTGTTACATTATGGGTACTTCAGGCTCTGAGACCAGCTCTGATCCCTCTACAGAATTCTAAAAACCAGGGCTTGCATAATGTACAGGTGTCAGTAAATTTGACACTCATCCTCCTCGACTGCTGAACCTCCCAACTGTTTGTCCATGGCAAGAAGTGACTCCCTGATTAATCACCCTTTCTGCCGTGGAGACACAGAGACACCTTTTGTTTTAGGTGTCTGCACAGGTGTCTCCAAAACAAAGGCACTCAGCCCAGCTGCTCAGGCACAGGATCAGAAAAGCCAGGTTGGGTTGAGCTTGGAGCAACCTGGGATAGTGGAAGGTGTCCCTGCCCCTGGAAGGGTGTGATGAGATGAGCTTTGAGCTCCCTTCCAACCCAAACCAGGCTGGGATTCTATAAAAAAAAAAAATAGCTGAACCAGCTGCCTGTTGCAGTGAGGTCACATTTATTCTTTATTACTCAGATTTTAGTATGTCTGAGCCCCCAAAACCAGAGCCATGATACAGCTTCAGGAATAAGAATAATAGATCGTTCAAGCTGAGACATAATGACACTCTACTCAACACTGATCTGGTTCTACCTTCTTGTTTGGCTGTTTCTGGCAGTTGTTGACTTTGGAAAGGTTTCTCACATGTGAAAATATAAAATGATTATGCAAATACAAGCAATAGGTGATATTTGAATGCTGACTGCCCTGCTAACATTTGTATTTTAAGGAAATATGCTTGAATGGATGCAACTTTCTACAGGCTAAGAGGTGCAAACCAGAGGACTCTCTCTTCACAAGTAGAAAAAATACATCTCATACATTTACACAGGAGCTCCCCTTGCCATTACTTTATGAGACATCATCAGCAAACTGTACTGCCCCTCTTGATTATCCTGATGCAGGAATTTCTAATTTAGAAAGGACACAGACCTGTCATATAAGGAATGCTGCATTTGGACTGGCAAACAAATTAAAACATAGATGGCTTGTGGAAAATGCAGAGCATGCTAATCCTTCTCTAGTGTGTTAAAAAAACCCCATCAATTCCAATGGAAATGGAGATTTGTGACTGTTTGTTGGTCTTTAACTCCAGGGTGGAATAGACTCACATATTCCTAAATCTCAATACCACAATGATAGCAAGTTGAAGTCTTGTATTTTATTCCCTGCAACTAAATAAGTGAACCTCTTATAAGCCACCTGATTTCATTCTGACTGCAGAACAGGGCTGGGAAATCAGAATTTCTCTCATCTCCTTTTACACCACTGCTATTAGCAGCCTTATGAGATGTGAGCTGAACCAGGACAGCAGGCAGAGGTCACTTCCACAGCCGCTCTGCCAGAGATTAAAGTGATTTTACCATCTTAAGCTCTTTGAAATAAAATCAACAACACTCTTTGCACAGATGCTTGCCAAGCACTGCCTCCCAAAGCTGACAAATACACTCAGGCACTCTCAGAAGAGAAAGGACTCACAGCAGCCCCAGAAAACTGCAAGACTCCCTCCCAGCATTTCCAAACACCCCATGTTTACACCTGTGCTTTGGGATGGTGGGAACACAGAGCCTGTGCAAGTGCAGCAATGCAGGGAGCAGCACAGAGCTGGATTAGCAGAGTTAGACTTGGCAGCAGGCACTGCTGCTCCCCAAGCCAGCACGGCTGGGACAGAAGTAGGTCATGGAGCCCAAAGCAGAGGTGAGAAATGGATACTCCTGCACTCTGCAGCTCCTCCAGTGCTCAGGGCCACCTTCTCATGGCCCAAATTGTCCAGTCCTACAGTCTGTGCTCCACACTGGCCCACAGGCAGCACCAGCAGGCAGGGAGCTGAGTAGAACTCCCAGGATGGCTGCACTCACATAAAACACAGGACAAGAGTAAACCCCACTCTGTACAGTAGGGAGATCAGTATTCCAGGGATTTTTTATTTCTGCACGCTGTTTCCTTCCATTGTTCATCCTCCCCAAGAACAAAAGCAACCTCACCTGAGGATGCTACTCTCATTTTCAGGAGAGGAATTACTTCAAAAACATCCTAGAACTACCACAGAAACTGTTCACTGCAGAGAGCTGATCTACTCCTACTCCATGATGGGCTTCAGAGCCAAGGAATTCTTCATGGGCACTCTTACTCATTCTTTAAAGTGTGAGCAGTAGAATTGCCCCTCTTGGGGGTCAGGCAGCAGAGGCAGCAGCAGTGTCTGTGGAAAAGGGATCCTGCCTCAGCCCTGACCCTCCTGTCCTGACAAACCCAGCAGGACAATGCTGCTGGAGCTGTACATGGAGCAAGGTGTCACTGCCAGCAGGACAGCCAGACCCCGAGCGAGCTGGGCTCTTGGACAGGATGACCTCCAGCAGCACAGACAGCAATTAATAAAGGAAGATTTTCTCCTCAAGGGTACAAAAATCAGAAAATCCATCTCACAGCACTCAAGTGTGGCTGGTTTAGAGGTCTCTACAGCAGAGGTTACCTAAGTGTCAGTAACAGGGATTGAAAGCTAAAATGTGAGCACAGAGAAGTTTATTTTTAATGGCTGACAGAGAACCATACGAAGAATTGGTCTATGCTCTTTCATTAAACACAACACTGAAAAAGATTCCAACTTGGAACTCATTTGAACACTAATTTAATGTGAACATGGGTACAGCAATCCAGTTCTCCCACAACGAGCTGGTTTCTGCGCCATCTCTGTGAATTCCTAGATTATGGATTTTAGTAATCATCACCATTAGACTAATTACATATCACTAAATACCAGATTTCCACATCACAGCATTCTTCACTCCAGCCAAGCAGACAGTCCAACGCCACCTAATCCCAGGTTATTTGCCTTTCTGGCAGTCAGTCACCCCAGGGAGCTGGAAGGGGCTGGCAGTCCAGTGCCCCACAGACAGATGGAGCAGGAATTTTCCTCCCTGCAGCCCCTGGAAGATTCTTATCACCCCTCACTGCTTTTCCTCAGCTAAATCTGTTTTCTGAGATACCAGAAACTGGAGAGCACCATGGGCCTCCCCAAACTGCTTTGCTGACATGTGTGGCAAGTCAGATAGAGCAGATTCTGGACCAGTGGTCACCTCTTTCCAGGCAATAACAACAAAATTGATGATGTATTTTAGAGAGTGAGCATTTTCACAGAGCCATGGGGCACAGGGGACAGCTGTGCTACAAAAAAAAACCACCAATCAATAGTTTAGAATTGGAAAGATTGGTGCCAGCAAGCTGACCAAAGATCATGAGCAATGGATTAAGAAAAGTCTGTATCACATGAAAGGAATGTCATGGAAAGCTGGTACTGGGTGTTAGAGTTAAAAAGAAAAACAACACAAAAACAAAGGGAGCAAGCACACAGGGAGCGTGAGGGATGAACAGAGCAAACCTACAATAAGCCAGGCTTTAAAACTGAAGTGAGCAGCCAGGGAAGACATCAAACAGGGCAGAGACACAGGGTGGGGTGGAGTGTCTCAGTCCTGTCTGGTCCCAGCTGGAAGGACTAGATACTAGTTCTGAGTTCTGCATCAAGTGAGCTCACATTCCACCCAAAGCAACCCTGACAACACAGCACAGACTCCTCACGGCCCTTTGAAGCCAGAAGTTCTTTCTGCATCCATTTATTGAAGTCTGCTGCTACTTAAATTCAAATACACAGTTAACAGAGCCAAGCTGGAGGAATAATTGAAAGAAACAGCACAGCCTGCTTTACACAGTCTATGAGTTTTAACGTTTTCTGCCCATAATTCATTTTTAATTCTTGAGCAGGGGTAGGGTAGAAGACACCTCTACATATTGCTAAGGGAAGCAGAGGTCTTTCTCATCACTGCTCTAAGGGAGCTGCAGGTCTCATGAAAGCATGACTTAGCCAGGGTTGGCATAGGAAGTCATGTGCTCGTGCAGGGGGTTCAGACAAAGATGAAGAATCAGAAGAAACAAAAGCAAATAGAGATTAACATGCCTTTGACTTCTCTCTCTTCTAAATGTCCAGGGTTAATGGACTAGTTTCAGACCACGGCAGACAACCCCAAATGTACTACTTAACACTCCCATACTGCTTTTCTCCAGTTTGCCACTGCATACAGTGTCACAAGCCAGTGGACAGGGTAAAATCAACTTAGTGCACTGATCTGGGGGGGAAAGGAAGGTGCTGGGCTACAGATTAGGCCACCCTCGCAAGGCAGACATTCTATTTATTTACACCTAACTCTCAGAAGAAATCTCCAGGAAACATGCAGAGCTGATGGTTTCCTGCTGCCCCTCAGCTGGGGTTAGACAGAAGAGCTCAGAGTCTGTGGAATAACCCCCAGCAGGATCAGCCTGACCTAGTTCAGTGAGCAGAGACAGTGCTTACCTGTAATACCGTGACTGCAGGTACGTGGAGCACACGGCCTTGGACACGTGGCTGGCTGACCCAAAGTCTATCACCTTCACTCTGTAGGGCTGGCGTGCAGGATCCACCAACATGATGTTCTCTGGCTTCAAATCTGCGTGGATCAGACCCAAGCTCTTCAGCTTCATCAAGGCAGTAGCCACTTGCTGCAGGATGGGCCGGATGTATTTCAGGGGCAATGGACTGAACTTGTTTTGCTTTAAGAAATCATATAAGTTCTGTTCCAGCATCTCAAAGACAAGGCATGTATGATTCTTGTGTTGAAAGCACTCGTAGGAGCGGACAAAGTTGTACTCATCAGCATTCTCACTGCTCAGGCGAGACAGGATGCTCACCTCGATCTGGCCCTGCCGGGCGTAGGAAGGGTGGTTCTTCAGGATTTTGATGGCTACAATCTCCTTCGTGCTACGTTTCCAACATTTCGCCACCTGCCCGAACGTCCCTCGCCCCAGGAATTCCAAGACCTCATAGCTGTTGGTCATAGAGCACAGGATCTCATGCTGGACCAGCTGATAATCCCCCTCCCCACTGGAGCTGCTGCTTTTCGTAGTGACCGTGGTGGTCGTGGCCGCAGCACCCACCGCAGGTCTGTTTTGCAGCATGAGAGGTGGATGTTCCTCAATGATCTGCACACTACCGTTGCTGTCGACCTCTTCACTTTTCCTTTTTAATCCACATTTTTGGTATGGTTCCAGCAAAGAAACGTTGCTCCTGTGGGTGAGGGTCTGGCTGCTCTGGAAGGACGCTGTGGCGCTGCTGCCGGTGCTGTCGGCCGCGGTGACCACGATGTGCTCGACGGAGGGAGCGGGGAGAAGGAGGTTCTGGTCGTAGGCCGGGATGCTGAAATTGGCTACCTGATGAGAGGAGCTGGCTTGCCCTTGAGCTGCTGGGAGGTTTTTGCTGTGGGTATAATACTTGTCACTACTGCTCTGTCCTGAAACATCCCAGACAGACGGCTCCACTTTCAGTTTCTTGGCACTGCAGAAGGCACTCGAGGATACTGACGGAGGGGAGAACACCTGCAGCTGTGAGGCCATACCTGGAAAGGGAGAGGAGAACTCATTAGGGGCAGCAGGTTGCAATGGACAAGATCCTCTATCTGCAAAAAAACCAGAGTGACAAGCGTTTTTCTGAGCACCATGTGGTGCTCAGCACTGAGGAAGGGAACCTCTGTAACTGCCACTCCTAAGGGCATCACAGAGTGAGGCTGTGCAGCAGGATTACTGCACTTGAGAAACACACGGCTCTTTATCCAGCACTCTAAGGGCTAAAGGAGTCCCAGAACATGGCAGGAATCACAGAGTCAACTGGAAAGGTTGGAATAGGACCAATAGGTTGAAAAGGACCTCTGAGCTCATCGAGTCCCAACCCTGTGACCAAACACCACGCTTCACCCAGCCCAGGGCACTCGGTGCCACGTCCAGTTGCTCAAACACCTACAGGGACGGTGACTCCACCACCTCCCTGGGCAGCCCGTTTCAATGTCTAATCAGTGAAGAAATTCCTCCTATTGTCCAATCTAAAGCTCCTCTGGCGCACTAAACACTCTGTGCTCTTGTCCTGCCGTTCGTTACCCGGGAGAGGAGCCCGACCCCCACCTGGCTACACCCTCCTTTCAGGGAGTTGCAGAGAGTGATAAGGTCACTCCCTAGCCGCCTTGTCTCCAGGCTAAAAAACCCCTCAGTACTGAAGAAAACGGGAGATCGGGGGAGCGCAGGAAGTGGGAAGACCCTGCAAAAATTACGATCCCGTCTCCAGGCCTGTTTCCTAGGCACTCTAAAAACAGAGTCGGTGGGAAACCCAACCCCGGCAGGCCCAACCTCCCCCCGGGGCAGCGCCCGCCGCGCGGCCCGGAACGCCGGGAGCGGAGCCCGCCGGGCCGGGCCGTTACCGGGGCTCGGGCCCGGCCCCGCCGCCGCCCCGGGCCCTCCCCGGCCCGACGCAGCCCCAGCGCGGGGGAAGGGGCGGGCCCGGGCCTGCCCGCCCCGCCGGGCCCCGCCGCCCGCACTTACCGCCGGTGGGGGGTTCTCAGCCGCGGGCCGGACCTGCCTGGGGGACACGCGGGGGTGCGGAGCCCCGCAGCGGGCTCATCATAGCCCCGCCACGGCCGCCGGCCCGGCCCGCTCGGCCCGCGCTCGCCGGGGGGAGCCCCCAGGCCGCTCCGCCGCCGCCGCCAGGCTCCGCCGCGCCCTCACGGCCCGGCCGGGCTCCCCCCGCCCCGTCCCGCCGCCGCCCCGGGCCCGAGCGCCCCCGGCCCCGCCGCGCTCCCGCCGCCGCTCCGGGCCCCGAGCGCCCGCACAGGCCGAGCCAGCCGAGCCCCGAGCGGGCGAGCGCGCACGTGACCGCGGGGCGGGGCGGCCGCAGGAAGCGCCGGGGCCGGGACCGAGCGGGGCGGGGCAGCCCAACGAGGCAGCACCGGGGACCGAGCCGGGCCGGGGAGCCCAACGCGGCAGTACTGGCAACCGGGCCGGGCCAGGCCGGGAAACCCAACGGGGCAGCGCGGGCAACCGAGCCGGGCCGGGGAGCCCAACGGGACGGCACCGGCAGCCGGGCCGCACTCGGTGTCAGAGCAAGGCCCAGGCTCTGCTCCGGGGGCCCAGCGATGGCACCAGAGGAACGGGCAGGGATTGATGCTCAGGAAGTTCCACCTGAACATGAGCAAGAACTTTGCTGTGAGGGAACAGATTGCCCAGAGAGGGTGTGGAGTCTCCCACACTGGAGATATTCCCGACCCATCTGGACACAATCCCGTGCCATGTGCTCTGCGATGGCCCTGCTGGCACAGGGAGGTGGGACTAGGCCAAATACTTCCAAGAAGGGATTTAGTCCAGTCAGGTCACCGTCATGTACTCAAGAACTGCACAGTGTTTCAATTCTGCCTTTTCCAAAGTCAGTGTTAAAGAGACGTTTATTGGCTTTCTTGCAAAAGTTTACAACATTTAAAATAACAATTACAAATACTCTTACCAAAATTCAGACTGAGAGTAGGCTTAGATTAGATACTGGCAAAAAAAAATTTATTCAGAGGGTGGTAAGGCCTTGGCAAAGATTCACAGAGAAGCAGTGGCTGCCCCATTGCTGGAAGTGTTTAAGACCAGGTTGGGCAAAGCTTGGAGCAACCTGGTGTAGTGAAAGTTGTCCCTGCCTGTGGCAGAGTTTGAAACTTGATCTTTAAGGTCCCTTCCAACCTAAACCATTCTGTCATTCCATGAAAACTTCAGACACTCTCACAGCTTCCTGTTTACATGAACAGCAGCATAACAAGTGTGAACACTCTCCAGCAAAACACTGCTGAGGAGCTCTGTACCCTCTGAGACAGGGAGGACTCAGTCCTACATGGAGGGCCCAGTGCTCTTGGCATGATTCTCTGCAGGCTCACAGTGACCTCCAAGACAGAGTGGAACTTGATTCTCACCTTCCCAGCCACCTGCTCAGAAAGTCCCAGCCTCCCTGAGCCAGAGCCAAGAGGCTCCTGGTCAAGGTCTGTCCCAAAGGTTTTGTTGCACAACCCATGGCTGCTTGTGCCTCAGGCTGGGGTTTGGCCAAGGGCAAAGCCACAGCCAGAAAAACTTCAGCACAGCAGTGGCTGTGGCAAAACATCCCAAATTCAGCAGAAGGAATCACAAACATACAACATCCACAAGGAGCTCACTTGAAGGCAGCACCACACATGATTATCAAGGTGACTCTACATTTTCAACATGTTCTAGTACCTTTTCAGAGGACTCCATAAAAATGCACAGAGATTTTAGGCTTTGGAATAAGCCCAAAGTGACAACACACTGTAGAGCTAATTATGTAAACTCATTCATTTTCTGGTGAAGGAAAGTTTTCACCATTGCAGTTTATTTAGGAAAGAAGCCCCTGTGCTGCAGGAAGAGAGCAGCTCTGTGGCAGGGGAGAGAAGTTGTTGGAAGTGCTTTGGCCTTGTAATTGGGGAAGCAGATTCAGAAACCCAACCCAGCAGCGCTCTGAGGTGTTCCCTGCAAGGTGACATTACACACTTGTTTCTGTGGAGCACAGGAGCCATGCAAGTTTTACCTCAGCCTCTTGACAACAACCTAGAGAAGAATTTTCCCCTCTCCACAGCACAAACAGGGCACTCCTTCATGCTTTCCTACTGTTTTGAGAAGGTTGAGCCAGCTGAGCTGTTCATAGTGCAGTGATTGACCCTCCCCAGGCAGCTCTGCTCCAGAACCTGCCCTCACAACATGCCAGCATTTGATCACAGCTTGGTAAAACAGCACTGAAAACTTGCCAAAGGGAACTCAGCTTGTTCCTTGTTCCTCTGCAAGGCCTTGGCTGAGCTGTTTTCCCCCACTGGGGCTTGGTTCCCAACTGTGGAGCAGAGATAAGCAGCTGGAGCATGCTCTGTGTGTATAGATTTGGGAGGACTTTGCTCAGAGCATGTTCTGTTCCCTGCCAGGATAACTGAAGTTTCCAAGGATGTGGCCCTCAGATCTCCTACAATAAAGCCAATACTGGGCTGCAACTTCTCCTTGTCACTGTTGTGAGCAAAACACACCTGTGGGCAGCAGAGCAGGTGAGCTGGGAGCAGCAGGCTCAGAGCCTGCTCTCCATGACACTCCAGCTCTCAGCTGCTCCCCTGTGAGCCAGGCTGGGGGGCAGGAAAAAAGGGAAGTCGTGGAGACAAGTATGAAGGAGAACAAAGCCTCTAAGAGGCCAAATATTTACTGCCAGAAGACTTCATGCAATCTTTCAGGTTGGAAAATTCATTTAAGATCAGAGTCCAACCATTAACCCAGCACTGCCAGGTCCATCACCAAACCCATCTTCAGGGGAAGCTGAAGGATGCCCAGAAGCCCCAACAGTCAGCAATTCCAGCTTTCCCCACAAGGCCATATTTTATTTTCCAGCATTTTAGGAGAGCACACAAAGGCAGTATTTAAACACCTAAAAGGGAAGAAATGTCTGGCACTAAAATGCCTTGTGCACCTGCTGTGCTGAGGCAAAGGTCTCCAACAAACTACCTGTTAGTCAAGTCTCTCCTGCTTCTATTGCCTTTTAAACCCCCAGAAAGATTTTAGGATTCCTTGGCTCTGCACGAGGGACAATTCCCTCCTCAAGTGGCAGGAATTACCTTTTCAGTTCTAGAAAGTGAAGCCAGCATTTTATTCTGCTGCTTTAACTGAGCACACAAATAGGATGCAGATCCCCAGACTCTAAAGTGTGCAATGCTCACTTGTTTGTGCATGATTAAAGCTGAGATTTACCTCTGTAAAGAATTACCATTTACAACTCCTTTTTGCCCAGAGGCTGACCAGGAGGTTCTCCATTTACTTTAATAAATAGTTGATAAGAATAAAAGAGGAAAGGCTGGATGCCACAAAACATCAGGTCTCCCAGGTCATTTGCAACATGCCCAAGTGGAGCAGTGACTCAGAAGGTGAGCATTCCTCCCCAGCAGCAGAGAGGCTGCTCAAAGCAGGACGTGGAATTGGGAGTTCAGGCAGTGCTTCACTCCCTTGCCTGTCAAATGAGTCACTTGAATTTCAACAATATTGAAATAACAGCCTGCATCTCCCAGGCAGCAGCAGCAGCCAGCACACGACAAGCACAGCACTATCATTTCCATGTTACAAAACGTGCAGGTGTCTTCACTCACACCCATCTGACAGAGCTCTGCAGTTGAGTTTGGATTAGGAAATAATCCACACAGAAAACTCCAAGCAGCAGGACACAGCAGAGGCTCAAGCTGTCCTTGCTGCCCTGTGTGCAGTTCACAGGACACTGTTCTGTCACTTCCAATGTCCCCTTGGCAGCTGGCAGCCAGAGGCACAGCAGTCCCAGGGACAGGCACTCCTTATGTAACAGGGATAAGTATTGCCATGCCTGGGAAAGCACAGGGTTGGGAGCTGGGATTTGTGTTTGCCAAACAAACAGCTTTCCAAACATCCCCACTCTGGCTGTCAACACCCTCACTGTTCCGGACATCCCTGTTTGTGACTGCTGCAACTGCTGCATCCAGGGGCACCTTAGCTTTCACAAGGCCTGGCCCTACTCCAAGAGCAAACTTCCTTTTCTGGCTCAATTCAGAGAATTCAACCCATCTAGCTGCCCCTTGGAGAGGCCCTGAAGGACACTATGTTCAGAAAATTCTGAAACATTTTGCCTAGACAGGAACAAAAGGAGGATCAAGAGAGCTGAGGAACAAGCTGGTTTGTTGTTCCAGGACGGTGTCCAGTGACCATTTCCACTCCAGCTGCCCTGACCATATGAGGGGCCAATTTGAAATGTTGGCAGGGCTGTTTGGCACAGTCAGCTGCAGTGGGTACCCAATGGTTTGTCACACTACAGACACTTCCCAGGTTCGCTAGGGCTCTGCAGCTGATCCAGAGTGGGAAAGGGCCCCACCTCTAACTAACAGAGCCAGTTCTGCTGTTCAGCCACAATCTTTCCAAACAATGCTGCTCAGACTGATCACTTCACACCCTCAAGCAGATGTTTCATTATCTCCCATTCCATTTGCCACTGCAGGACAAGAGCAGGCAGAATGGGAAGGCAGAACATTAGCAGTTACCAGGAGTGCTTTGCAATCAAACAGAATTCAGAGGTGCAAGGCTGCAGAGACTGTAGAGGATTTAGTGGCCCACTCTGCAAAGCCTACAACTCAAGAACCCAGACAATTCCTACTTTTCCTAGCCACAAACCTGAAAAATCACGGACAGTTAGCACTGAGATGGCACTTTCAGGAGAGCAGGACTATATCCAGCTGCAGTTGGCTGGCTGGATGCAAAAGCTGGAAGTATTAGTAGATTAACAGATAGAAAACAGATTATTGGATTTTAAGGCACTTCATTTTCTAGATTTCTTTAAGCAGCATTTTTAAAAAGCACCTTAATACATAATTTGTGATACACTTTGGAATGAACTGCTCATAGTCAGTGAGGTATCACAGACTTACAGAAAGGAAAATCTTTGAGGCTCTCAGATGCCTCCCTTGCTCCTTTCCATCACACTCCAGCCATCAATTACTCAGCTGCAGACAGCTCACACCCTCTGCAGCTCTGCTTGAATCAACCTCTCAGTGACTTTTCTAACAGGGGGACAGGCAAGTCGCTGCAAAAGGTGGACACAAGGCACACAGTCAGTGGGACCACCGTGCCTGCCCAGCACAGTGTGGGCACACAGCAGGTGTAGAGATTAAAAAATAAATAAGTTTTTAAGAAGGACCATCTACAAACTGGTTCTAGTTTCATCTTTGTCCTCTATAAAGAGGTAAAGAAATGAGAGCCCCAGAGCTGAGCTCCTCTTTCCTAATGGGAAACCTGAGCGTGGAGCAGAATGAAACACAGCAACCTGCTGCACTAGCACCAGCAATGTCACACAATTCTTCAGGGTGTGTCTCCCCTCCGAAAAAAGTCTTCTACCAACTGATCAAATGTTTGTGACGAATTCTGTTTTAGGACATTTAAGGGAGTGAGTAAATATTGCTCTGCAAATCCAGTTGCAAGGTGCTCACTGGAAACAAGTGCTGCTCCTGCTGTTCCCACCTGTTCCCCACTCAGCTCTTCCCTCTCACCCCTGTGACAAGTGCAGCCTTCTTTTGAGCAGAGAGCTGGCTCACAGCAGTGCTGAGGAACCCTAACACCTGTAAGTGCTTCAGGTTCCTCAATATTTTTCTCTAGGGACTCATAAACGACTCCTCGGGGCACAGAACACTGCAAGACTCTTTTCCAGAGACTTGTGGGTTTCTTCCTCTTCCTTCGGCTTTGTCGCTGTCCAGACTCTTGCACGGGCTTTGAGCCTTTGAAGTCAGGAAGCACCTGGGGAGCAGAGCTCAGGTATTCCTGAAAGTAAACCTGGCACATGTCACCCTTCACAATAGGAATGATGGAGCAGGGTTTCAGCCACTTCACAAACTCGCACAGCTCCGCAAAGGACGAGTGATCCGAGTATGGGATGAGGTGGATGTTGGGGTGGGTGACCTTCACGGGCCTGCCCGTGGGGATGATGGCAATGGTGGGGTGCAGGGTGTTCCAGGCAACAAGCGTGTCCCAGCGGATCTCAGTGACATCCACGGCGCGGATCCAGCCCGCGCCCTCCTCAGCAGTGAACACGTCTGGCATCTCCAGCAGCCGCATCTGCTCCAGGCGCCAGGGGCTCACCACCACCCACGTGCTGAACTCCAGCGCCAGGTCCACCAGCAGCGCCTCCTTGCCCAGGGTGTACACACCTGCCAGGGGAGCAGCGGCTCAGGGACAGGGCAGGGGGACACAAGCCCTGGTTGGGGCCGTGCTGGCAGGAAGGAGGGCAGCACTGCACTCACCAATGACCACGTGGTGCTGCGGGTGGGCACGGATGAGGCAGGCAGCCTGGTGGGTGGCCAGTGCCCGTGAGGGCAGGGCCCGCTGGGGGTGGCAGTGGGTGTTGTCCAGGTACAGGCAGTCGATGTGGCGGCCCCTCAGCACCGGCTCATCCTGCATGGCACTCGTGTAGCGGAAATCTCCTGCAAGGACAGGGATGGCAGGGGAAGGCCCAGAGAGTGTGTGGTTTCCCTCACTGAGGATATTTCAGAACCATCTGGTCAATTCTGAGCCACGTGCTTTGGGACAACCCTGCTTGAGCAAGGAGTTGGGACCGGGTGACCCACTGTGGTCCCTTCCAGCCTGACCCATTTTGTGATTCTGTGATTGTGGGAACCTGCCCTGTACCTGTGTAGAGGATGGTGCCGAAGGTTCCCTCAAAGAGGAACATAACGGAGCCAGGGCAGTGGTTGGAGTCAATCAGCGTCACCGTCACCTCATCCACGACATGGCTCTGCCCCACCTCCAGCGGCCGGATCCAGCACATCGGCACCTGCAGGGGCCGAGGTCTGAGGGCTGGGCAGGGCAGGTGGAGGTGCCCAGGCGATGAGGGCCGGGCTGGGCGGGACACACCTACCTGCAGGCGGCGGTGCAGGAGGCGGGCGGTGAGCGGGGAGCAGTACAGCGGGCGATTCCAGGTGCTGGACAGCCCCACCGTGTGGTCCGAGTGCATGTGGGACAGGAAGAAGAGGCGGGCGCCGGCCGCCTTCCGCAGGCTCCAGAAGTCCACGGCGATGGGGGTCCCGGGCAGCACCGCCCCGCTCATGGCGGGCACGGACCCCGCTCCCCTCACGCCGGTTTTGGCGGGAAGCGCCGCGCACGCGCGGGCGGCGCGGGGCGGGGCCGGGCCGCGCGCCAGGGGCGGGGGCGAGCGTCACACGGGCAGGGGTCACGTGGGCGGGGCGGTGGGGCCGGCGGGCGGAGAGGCGCCGGGAACGGGATTGGGATCGGGATCTGGGAGTAGGGATTGGGATCGGGACTGGCACCTGGGATTGGGATCTGGGACCGCGACCGCATCCTGGGATCCGGGATCGGGACGGGGACTTGGGACTGCGACTGGCACCGGGTCCTAGGACTCGGAGCGGGAGCGGCGCTCAGCAAAGGGACCGGCGCGGGGCCATGCCGTACCTGGGCGGCGAGGAGGCGCAGCGGGAGCTCCGCCGGGCGCTGTCGAACCCGCACGTGCAGGCGGACCCGGCGCGATACCGCGGCGCCGTGCTGCGCGTGATCCGGTACGGCGGGCGGGCCGGGCGGGGGGCGCGGGGCCGCGCCGGGCCGCGCTGAGCCCCGTGCCTGCCGCAGGCTGATGGCGCAGGGCGCCGACGTGTCGGGGCTGTTCCCGGAGATGGTGAAGGCGGGCGCGGTGCCGGACGTGGTGCAGAAGAAGCTGGTGTCGTTCTACGTGCGCGCCCAGGCGCCGCGGCAGCCGCAGCTGGCGCTGCTCGCCGTCAACTCCCTGCGCAAGGACTGCGCGCACCCCAGCCCGGCCGTGAGGGGGCTCGCCCTGCGCACCATGTGCGCCCTCAGGTGCGGCGGGGCCGGGGCGGGCCGGGGGCTGTCCCTGGCCGCGGTGCCCCGCTGATGGCCGGCTGCCCTCCCGCAGGATGCCCGGGATCCAGGAGTACCTGCAGCAGCCCCTTGTGAGCGGGCTGCGGGACAAAGCGTCGTACGTGCGCAGGGCGGCCGTGCTGGGCTGTGCCAAGATGGTGAAGCTGCAGGGGGACTGCGAAGTGGGTGAGTGGCTGGTGGCCGTGCGCTGGGGGGTGGTGGCTGTGGGCTGGGGACGGTGGCCGTGGGGCTGGGGACGGTGGCCGTGGGGCTGCGGACGGTGGCCTGCGGAGTGGTAGCCGTGGGGCAGGGGATGGTGGCCGTGGGGCTGGGGAGTGGTGGCCATGGGGCAGGGGACGGTGGCCGTGGGGCTGGGGAGTGGTGGCCGTGGGGCAGGGGACGGTGGCCGTGGGGCAGGGGACGGTGGCCGTGGCCTGGGGAGTGGTGGCCATGGGGCTGGGGACGGTGGCCGTGGGGCTGGGGGATGGTGGCCGTGGGGCAGGGGATGGTGGCCGTGGGGCTGGGGACGCGCAGGTGCCGTGTTGGTGATGTGCGTTCAGGATTTAGGGCTGTCGCAGGGTCCCTGCGTTGCCCCCGTGTTGTCGTGGCTGCAGGGCAGAAAGAAAGTGGAGGGTAATTAATGAAACGCTGGGAAAATTGGGATTGTTCAGCCTGGAGAAGAGAAGGCTCCGGGGAGACCTGATTGTGGCCTTCCAGTAGCTGAAGGGAGCCTGCAAGAGAGCTGGAGAGGGGCTTTGGAGAAGGGCTTGGAGTGACAGGACAAGGGGGAATGGCTTCAAACTGAAAGAGAGCAGGTTTAGGATATTGGGAAGGAATTGCTCCCTGTGAGGCTGGGGAGGCCCTGGCCCGGGTGCCCAGAGAAGCTGTGGCTGCCCCTGGATCCCTGGAAGTGTCCAAGGCCAGGTTGGACGCTGGGGCTTGGAGCACCCTGGGATAGTGGAAGGTGTCCTTGCCATGGCAGGGTGGGCACTGGATGAGCTTTAAAGTCCATTCCAACCATAACATTCTATGATTCAGTGATTCAATGATTTTGTTCCATCACCAGTCTCTGGTCAGCCAGGGCCCACTGTGACCCACACAGACCCTCAAGGAAAAGCTGTGCCAAGGGCAGGTGTTCCTGTAGAGCTTGAAGTTTTGTTAATCCCTTCTCCCAGTTCAAGCCACATCTGGGTTTTTTTTGTGATGAATACTCACATACAGTGATTAAACTGCAGTGTGCCAACAGATCTTGATGGCAGGAGCTCTGTGCTTTGCAGATGGTGCTCTGGTGAACGAGCTCTACAGTTTGCTTCGTGACCAGGACCCCATTGTTGTTGTAAACTGTCTGAGGGCCTTGGAGGAGATCTTGAAGAAGGAGGGAGGTGTTGTCATCAACAAACCCATTGCCCATCATCTCCTCAACAGGTTTGTTTTCTTTGGTATTATGATGATGCTGGAAGTTTCTCTTGTTCTCATGTTTTCTATGCAGAGAGGCAGTTTCTGGGGGGACATAACCTTCTCTGACCTCTTGTCAGGCAGCCACAGATGGAGATGGCCATCCTAAGATAAACTAAACCACTTCAGGCTAAGGTCTTAAGAGAAATCTGGGATGCCCTGCTCTTCCAGGGAGTCTTTGCCTCAGCTGGTGGTTTGGTTTGTAATTGTAGGTTAATGTGATGAGACTTCTGGGTTTTTTTTAGTGATAATACACACGATATATCTGTGGAACAGGTATGTTCTAGTGTGTCTCTCCAGATCCATTGAAAGATATATAACTGTGGTGCTTGAAGAAATCAGTTTTTCTGCAGGTAATTCTACATGATCTAAGAAAAGAGGGTTATTGCTCTGCCCAGGGTTCTTGTCAGTGTTGCTGCCTGGTGTAAACACCAGCAAAAGTGCATGTTACTGATACTGAGTTAATAACTGGGCAGTTCTGTTGTGATAAAACTGTGGCACCCACTGGGGTGGGAACAGAGGCCGTAAGGAGGTCGGAGGCTGAGGCCTTTGCCCTGCACAGATGTTCCTGCCCTTGCTGACTCTGTCCCCTGTGCTCCTGGCAGGATGCCTGACCTGGATCAGTGGGGGCAGAGCGAGGTGCTCACCTTCCTGCTGCGCTACAAACCCCGCAGTGAGGACGAGCTCTTCGACATCCTCAACCTGCTCGACGGCTACCTCAAGAGCAGCAGCCCCAGCGTCGTGATGGCAGCCACCAAGCTGTTCCTGGTGCTGGCCAGGGAGTACCCAGATGTGCAGGCAGATGTGCTGGTGCGGGTGAAGGGCCCGCTGCTGTCTGCCTGCACCTCGGAGAGCAGGGAGCTCTGCTTCACCGCGCTCTGCCACGTGCGCCAGATCCTCAGGAGCCTGCCCGGCCACTTCAGCAGCCACTACAAAAAGTTCTTCTGCTCCTACTCGGAGCCCCACTACATCAAATGCCAGAAGATGGAGGTGCTGTGTGAGCTGGTGAACGATGAAAACGTGCAGCAGGTGCTGGAAGAGCTGAAGGGTTACTGCACTGACGTGTCAGAGGAGCTGGCGCAGGCAGCGATCTTTGCCATCGGTGAGAGCTGTGCCTTGGCTGGGTGCAGCCCTGGACCTTTTGGGGGGCTGTTTTCTGCTGAAGGGCACCTGGGCAAGCACCAAATCACTGCTCTGTGCTGCAGCAGCACAGACACCTGCCCAGGAGTGGTTTTTGTCAGAGTGTTCCTGAACCACAGATTATTTCAGAAGTCCTGGCATTGAGCTGCTTCAGGTTGTGCAGAAAGTCCTTGGATCTCATGCTGTGAGGAGATGCTTTAGAGAAAATGCGTAATTTCATCTTGTTAATGAGCCTTAGAGAGTTCAGTGAAGCTGTGCAGGGGGTGGAGGAGCTCTAATACCTGCTTATTCTTTGAGTTGTGATGGGGACAGAGTTAAGGTGATAGTTTTGATTTTGTGAGCTTTAAAAATAGGTGAATTGTTACAGTATTCATAAGGAGAAAGTTGGGGGTAATAAAATACATTAAAAAAAGCATTACATTGAAGGAAAGGTCAGAAATCTTCTGAGGCATGGCCTCAAAAAAAGAGAACATGTTGTTCTCCTTGGTGTGGAGAACAAGCTCATTTCGCCACACTTTCAGAAATGGTAGTCAGAAAGGAAGGGAGGGAGGGTGTTTCTTTAAAGCGAGTTTGTGATGAGTAGCTGGGCTCACAATTCCTGTTTCACTCTGATAGAAGGTTGATTTTTATGTCTTCTTGGCATCCTTGCAGCCAATATTGCCAGAACATACACAGAGCAGTGTGTGGGCATTCTGACAGAGCTTCTGGGGCTTCAGCAGGAACACATCACCTCAGGTAACCATTGCAGGCTGCTGCATGGTGTATGCTCTTAGGAGGTGCCCTTGCTGGGGCTTGTGATCCCAAACTCAACCCCCTCAAAGGCACTTGGCTTTCAGTTTAACTGGCACCTTCAGGTGGAAGTTTTCCAGGTGGGTTGAGGGGTATAAAGTGTGTTCCTTCTGCAGGAACTGCTCTCTGTGGGAAAGGGGAAGATGGTTGTAGCTGTGTTCATGCTTCTTTCTGGCTGCCACCTGCTGACTCAGGGAGTGAGGGACTCAGCAGAGACATTTTACTGTCTGAGAGCCAAGATGATTAATAGATCTTTTAAATCTCTGTGATTTCTGTTCCTCATATAATAGTCTGATTCAGCTGTACCCAAGCTTCCTTTTTTCTCTTCTGCCCTCAGATCCACCTTCACACCGCTGCTGTTCCTGCTGTTCTCTTTTAACTGGTCTTGCTCTCAGATTTTAAAACCACACACCTGCACTCAGCTGCTGAATTTCATCCTAGGAGCTTTTGGTGTTTCTGAGTGGGCAGCAAAACCTTTAAAGTTTTGACCTAAAGTTCATGAGCCTCATTTTGAATCGGGGTCAGCTTTAATTTGTCATTCTAACCTCGTGTTCTGAAACATCATGAGTCAGAGGCTTTTTAAAGGCTGGCAGTGGCCAGAAGAGAGGCTGTTCTCCAGCAGAGGAACAATCTGAAGTCTCAGTGCTTTTTTTTAGACCTGGTGCAGTTTTGCTCTGACAAATGCAGTGTCATGGGATTGGGAAGGAGGGTGCCTCAAATCACAGTCACAGGCAGGGCACTGACCCTCCTGGCTGAGATTTGCAAAGCCCCTTGAGAGGGGGTTTGAAACGACTTTTTTTTTCCCCCTGGTGGTTTTTATACTTCTTGGGGGATGCTGATAACTTGTTTTCCTTGCAGCTGTGGTCCGTGCTTTCCGGGACCTGGCCTGGCTGTGTCCCCAGTGCACAGATGCCGTGTGCCAGGCACTGCCTGGCTGTGAGGACACCATCCAGGACAGCGAGGTGAGGGGGCAGTGCTTGGGGGCAGGTGAGCAAGGACTGTTCAGCTTCCCTTTGCCTTGAGATTGGGGGCAAAAATTAGAAATGCTCAGATTTGTTCTCTCGACGTGCTTATTTCAAACAACTGCTGCAAACAGCAGCCATTTGTTGGTGTTCTTGTGGTTCCTTCAGGGCAAACAAGCACTGGTCTGGCTCCTGGGCACACATGGGGAGAAGATCCCAAACGCTCCCTATGTCTTGGAGGACTTTGTGGAGAACGTGAAGTCGGAGACGTTCCCAGCGGTGAAGCTGGAGCTGCTGACGGCGCTGGTGCGGCTGTTCCTGGCCCGGCCCGCCGAGTGCCAGGACATGCTGGGCAGGCTGCTCTACTACTGCATCGGTGGGTTCCCTGTTCCCTGTGTCCTCACAGGCTTTCAGGGACCTGCTCTGCCTGTGTCCCCAGGCTCTGAGGCCATCCAGGCTGGCGCAGGGTCAGGGGGTTCCATGCCTTGGGCTGCTGCCTGGCCCCTGGCTGGCTGGTGAGTGTGGAGTTACAGTCATGGAATCACAGATTCACACAATCAATAGCTTGGAAGGGACCTTTAAGATCATTGGGTCCAACCCTGCCCTAACACCTCAACTAAACCATGGCACCCAGTGCCACATCCAGGCTTTTTTTAAACACATCCAGAGATGGTGACTCCACCACCTCCCCGGGCAGACCATTCCAGTACTTTATCACCCTTTCTGTAAAAAACCTTCCTAATATCCAACCTGTATTTCCCTCAGCACAGTTTAAGGCTGTGCTTCTATCAGTTGCTGCCTGGAGAAAGAGACCAACCCCACCTGACTACAACCAGCCTTCAGGAAGTTGTAGAGAGTGATAAGGTCACCTCTGAGTCTTCTTTTCTCCAGGCTGAACAACCCCAGCTCCCTCAGCTGTTCCTCATAGGGCTTGTGTTCCAAGCCCCTTACCAGCCTCATTGCCTTCAGAATGGTTTGGGTGGGAAGGGATCTTAAAGATCATGCAGTTCCACCCCATGTCCTGAGCAGGGACACCTTCCCTGTCCAGCCTGGCCTTGGACACTTCCAGGGATCCAGGGGCGGCCACAGCTTCTCTGGGCACCCTGTGCCAGGGCCTCTCAGCCTCACAGGGAAGAATTCCCTCCCACTATCTCATCTAACCCTGCCTTCTGTTAGTTTAGAACCACTCCCCCTTATCCTTTTGCTCTCTGCCTGTAAGCAGGCTTGCATGGTATCCCTGAAAGTCTGTTTTTAATAATGGAGTGTTAGTGCTCTGGGGAGGTGTGGCTGCTGGAATTCTCCATTAATTGATCCGTGGTTCCCAGAGGAGGAGCAGGACATGGCCGTGCGGGACCGGGGGCTGTTCTACTATCGCCTGCTGCAGTCTGGGGTGGAGGAGGTGAAGCGAGTCCTGTGCAGCCCCAAGTCTGACCCCTCCCTGGCGCTTCTGGGGGACCAGAGCAAGCAGCCTGTCAATGCCTGGGCTTTGGACTTCAACACTCTGGCCACAGTGTATGGCAGAGAGCGCTGGGCCCTCGCCACTGCCCAGCAGCCCGTGGAACCCTCTTACTCCTGCTCTCCTTGTGCTGACTCCAGGAACACAGACACAGGTAAACCTGCCTCACCTTCCTCTGGGAGCCCTTCTCCCCTTGCCAGCAGATCACAGAATCCCAGAATGGTTTGGGTTGGAAGGAGCCTTCAAAGTTCCTCTGGTTCCACCCCCAGCCATGGGCAGGGATCTTCCACTGTCCCAGGCTGTTCCAAGCCCCAGTGTCTAGCCTGGCCTGGGACACTTCCAGGGATCCAGGGGCAGCCACAGCTGCTCGGAGCAGCCAAGATGTTCTCCCATGGGTTTGTTTAGAAGAAGGTCAGAGTGCTTTGGGAATCTGGTGTTCTGATCACCTTGTGCACTGTGTGGCTTGTCATTCACTAGCCCAGGGAATGCTGCTGGGGGCACTGGGATTTCAGCCTTCCTCTTCTCCATCAAATGGGCTTTGTGGAGCTGGGAGCTGCATCTCACATGTTTGTGCTTTCATTTCAGAGTCTCTGGTTTCTGAAGGGAATAAGGAGGTCCTTGAGGTTCATCCTGATACTCCAATGTCTGAAGGGAATAAAGAACTCCTCAAGGCTCATCCTGATGCAGGCAGCCTAAGCTTGATTCCTGATGTTTCCCTGACTGCAGAACAGTTTGAGAAGACCTGGCTGAGCCTGGACACAAGCTGCCAGCTCTCTCTGCCCTGGTGTGGCCCTGTCCATGCAGACACCATCCAGACAGCCCTGCATGTTGTGCACATCCAGACCATTGCCATGAGCAAAGCTGGAGCCCAGCCCTGGAAAGCTTATCTGAGTGCCCAGGATGACTCAGGCTGCCTCTTCCTCACAGAGCTCCTGCTGGAGGCAGCAGATTCAGAGCTGCAGGTTTCAGTGAAGCAAAATGAAGCAAAGCCAGAGGCACTGCAATGCTTCATCTCAGCCTTGAGGACAGTCCTGGAGGCAGTAGCTGGACTGGAGTCTTGACTGGTCCTTGCACCCAGCAGGATGCATGCTCAGGGCACAGGAAGAGTTGATTTCTCTGGCTTCTTTTGCCATACTCAGTGCTGGTTTGGTAGTTTTAAACTGCTGAGTTTCCAGTTTACCTGAAAAGCCTGGGTGGTGTGGGGGAAGCTGCAGCTGGGGCTGGGGAACAGGGCAGGGGGAAGGGTCTGCCCTCCCCCTGGGCTGGGGAAAGGACAGGGTCACTCTGGCCTGAGTCACAGCACTGGTGGCACATCCGTGGTGGTTGTCATGAGGCACAAATGTCACTGATGGAACCAGAACTGAGCAGAATTCAGGGGTGTGTTTTGGTGAGGTGTTTTCCTGAGAATTACAAATAATTAAAACAAACAAACAAAAAACCACCCCAAAAAAACCCCGCCAGAGGCATCAGGTCTCTGCCACTTATCTCACATTAAGAGGAACAGTGCAGTGAGGAGAGAATATTTCATTCTTAGCTCACATTTGTTTTAATTTGTTGTCTGATTTCAGTAGTAGCTTCACTTGGGGGTGAACAGAGCTCTGCTGTGCCACAGGAGGGTGGGCAGGGTACATCCTGCTCACTGGAACCAGCATATTCCTCTGGTTTTTGGTTGCAGTGTGTTACTGAGGTGAGAATTGCCTTCTCTGAAGTTCCCCCCAGCTCCCTGTGCTGTTGCCAAGCTCCTTGATGGAGGGTGAGGTACACAGTGAGATTGACCTAACAGGGCTTTAGGGTACTCTATGAGGAGCACAGGCTTCTTTTAACCCTATTCTGCCAGATTTCTTTGAATGACTTGATTGTACCCTCAAATGGCACTATGTCTTCCTGTCACTGTTAAACAGACTTCTGCTATTCCTAATAAAAACATGAATCATTCTTGGCTGATTTCTGGAGTTTCTTGTTCCTTCAACCCTCGGGACTGTGGATGGAGTGATCTGATCACTGCTGTGGGTCAGGGCAGCTCTGCAGCTCGGCTCTTGCCCCTGTGTCCAGGGCTTTTCTCTCTGACCTTCCTTGAAGCAAAGCTTTAAGGAGCAATTGGGCAATAATCTCAGTCTCAAATGCCAAATTACTGTAAAGGGTGAACCTGTAGGTGAGCTCAAAGGCAGATCATCAGTCAGCTGTAGCAGAGCTCCTGGTAACAGTTCCACAGTTGTGCTGTGTTCTGTCCTCAGGGAGAGCTGCGCTGGAGCATTGGCATTATGCAGTTTTCAGGGAAAAATAGCTGAGAACTTGTTGGCAATCCATTGTTTACTCTGCTGTGGCCACACCACGATTGGGCTCTGTCTGGGAAGGGACTTGGATCTTCTTTTATCCAGTCTTTCTTGAGGAATGAGCAGGACAGCAAATTCCAGTAACTTCTAAAGATTTATTTCAGCTGATCTTAACAGAAATGACTTAATTTGGAACTAAACCATGCCCATAGCTGTGTGCAGCCCAGGAGCATGGCTTTGCTAAACAAAGTCCTGCTGGAGTCAGTGCCAAACTTCTGTGTGTCAGGGTTTAATTCCTTAACTCAGGAGCTCAGCTTGCCTCTTGAGTGAGAGTCATCATAATGACTGATGGGCCATAAAAAAGCAGTTTTACAGACCCCACTTGGTGTTTTCCCAGGGGAAGGGATGAAACAAGCCTGGGAGAGGGTTGCAGTGTTGGGTCACTCATCCTGCCTCTGCACCCTTCTCTTCCTGCCTTTAAACCTGCCTCAGATTGTTTCTCTAACACACACAGGAGGGTTTGGGATTTTTTCAGGAGAACTTGGACTATTGAGAGAAAGGACTGTGCTGCTTTCAAGAGGAGAACTTGGGCTTTTCACTGATGTAACTGGAGAAAAGCTGTTGTGCTTCCTCCAGACCCTGCAAGCAGAACCCAACACTAAGCAATGTGTAAAAGAGATTCTCCATGACTATGAGCAAAAATAGTAAAGTTTGTTGTTATCAATTGGTTTTTCTTCTCGAATTTTTTTAAAATTTAGCCATAAAAGTGGGCTTCACTCAAGGCCTCCAGGGTAGTTCTTGGTGCTGCAAACTCAGCAGGTATTTGTTTTGAAATGTTTCCATTAGTTATTCTAAAGGTCCCTCTTCCTCTCAGGTGACTCCAAGGCTTATTTTTGCAAAATTAGCATTTGATATTTTAAATTAAGAGTGATTAGCAGCCCTTTGCCTTTTAGCTACTGAATACAGGAATCCTGGAGCTGCTCTGTACCCCATCTGCAGGAAAACACAGAAGGGGACACACTGAATGGCCCTAGTTAAGAGTCAGGGAGAGAATCAGACTTGCTTCAATGAGTCTGAACTGTGTGCAACACATGACGTATTGAAATACGGAAGATACAATCCTCATATCTATTGAGGGGTGAGTTTTGTTGAAAATTGTTGGTTTTAGCTTAGTTTTGTTGAGCTTTCCCCACTTCATGTAGAGAAGATGGATGGCCTTCCAGAGCTGTGCTCTCTGCCTCCTCTTCCTGCCTGGGGATGGCCTCCCCTTTGCTTATGGGGTTTTTCAAATGTTACACAGTGAGAGAGGTGAATCAGGCTGGCATCATTAATTTGACTTCTACAGTCTGCTGGAGTCAGATGTGATCCTCTCTTTTGGCAAAAGCCATGAGATGTGGGGAATTGTGGCTGGAAGAGTTAACCTGAAGCACGTGGATATTTTTTCTCTGGACGTCATGCAGTCCAGGGCAATAACACTTGTTTGGGTGTCAGCATCTGCCTGAAGGATTCTTTCAAAGTATTTTACAGCTGGTGTGGAAAACAGACTAGAACTTCCATCCCTGTGAAGTGTCCAAGGCCAGGTTGGACGGGGCTTGGAACAGCCTGGGTTAGTGGAAGGTGTCCCTGCCCATTGAGATGAGCTTTAAGGTCCCTTCCAACACAAACCATTCTGGGATTCTACGTTAAAAGCGTGAAGGGGAACTGTGGATTTTCCATGCTGTTTTATGGACTCTTCCAATCACATTCCAGGTTTGAAGCCTTCCTGGTGAAGCACAGCCCATTGTGATGTGAATGCTCCACAGTTGCCCCCCGGGTACCCCTGGCAGTTGTGGCTGGACACAGTGCTGAAGGAATTGGGGGGTGGGGGGCTTGGACTGGTGTCCACCATGTCCCTACCCTTGTCCTCAGTGCTGCCCACCCTGTGCCAGGTGGGGGTGGTTTGAACAGAGGGTGCCAGGGCCCCGTGCCATGTGTTGTGTTGCTTGACCAGGATTATCTGCTACGCACTAATTTCCTTTGGGGCTGTGATGAAGTCAGAAAACCACAGGCAGTGCTCCCCGCCGGTGCCTTCCGCTGCAGATCACTTGACATGTCCCTTCCCAGGAGCGCCAGGCCAGGCACGCTCCAGCTCCGGAACCATGGACCAAAGGGAGATCCTGCAGCAGAACCTGGAAAGGGCCCAAGGCAAGAAGCTCAGCCGAGGAGAGTTTGCAGAGGAGTTTTTGGTGAGTTCACTCAAGGCTTGGCTCAGTGTTTCAGCTCATTTCACGGGGAATCGCTCAGTCACCTCTCAAACCTGTGACGGTGAGATTTTCTAGGAGTTTTACAGCAGACACACAGAAGTTAACTGGGCTAAGAGGAATGTAAAGACATGATAGGAATGTAATAGTTTGCATTTGAACTGTTTGCTTTTTAACTAATTACCCGAGTGCTTCCTGTTTTCTGCTGGGTGAATGCACTTGTCGGACACGGTGGTTTCGCTTTGCCTGGTAACAGAACTGGGGGGACAGGGAGGAATATGGAACCTCTGCCCCTTCTCCCCATTGCAATCTCTTAGACCTGTGGCACACGAGTTTCCACCAGGGATCTCTGGTTTTGCCTTGACTTAGCTTGTCCTTTTTTCTGTAGAGCACAGGCTGCCCAAGGCAGCTGTGGGTGCCCCATCCCTGACAGTGTCCAAGGCCAGGCTGGACAGGGCTTGGAACAGCCTGGGTTAGTGGAAGGTGTCCCTGCCCATGGCAGGGGGTGGGATGAGATGAGATTTAAGGTCCCTTCCAACCCAAACCAGTCTGGGATCTGGGATCTCTGTGCTCTACATCCAGCAGCGCTCCTGGCCCCTCCTGGAAATTACTTTCTTGCTCTCTCAGGGCAAAAGCTGCACAAAATGCTGATGGCTCCCACCACCCCCTGTGATCTGCATTGCCCTGAATTTGTGAGCTCTCTGATACATTTTTTGGTTTGGGTGCCAGGGGTGAGGCTCAGATGCCAGTGCACCATCTCATGGCCAAAGCTGGTGGCTGGAGGTGGCTCTTGGTGTATCAGCTGGAGGCAGGTGGTTCTGACAGGCTGTCTGGGCTGCTCTGAGGGGCAGTGACACTGCCCAGCTTTCACAGACATAGGCAAGGGTAAACTTGGTACCTCTGTGAGATCTGAGACATGTCAAACACTGGGCTGACCCTGGCAGTGGGCTCAGGGTTACTGAGGGGTCCCCACAATCTCCAGCCCTGCTCTGTCGTACCAGCAAAATCTGGCACTTCAAACACTCGGGGAAAGCTTGGTTTCCAGGTGTCTGGGGTGGAGGGAAGTGATTAATCTGAGCCTGCAGTGACAGTCTGTTGTTCCATGGAACAAAGCGCTGTCACAGCCTGCTGAGTTTCCCCTCTCTCTGCCAGGGTGTCTGTGTGTGTGAGGCAGCCAGCTCTGAGCCCTGGTGCTCAGGCTGGCTCCAGCAGCCTGATGTATTAATTTCTGATCAAAATGGCAGGTGGAAATGGTCAAGGCTGCATTTCCTGCTGTATGGGATAGGATCTTCTCAGTGTCACCTGATTTGCAGCCACTTTTGTGAGGCAGTGGCCTCAGCAGGCTTCTGTTTCCAAACATGATAGAAACATTCAGTGCCATTCCTCCACCCCAATCCCTGCCCCCTCCTTGTGGGACCAAGCATTTTTACATGTAAATTGTGGTGATGTCACTATGAATTATAAGGGTTTTGTTAGAGTCCCCTTTTTACCTCGGTGCAGTCTCACAGCTGTACACTGCCCAGGCTCCCCAGGGAATGGCCACAGCCCCGAGGCTGCCAGAGCTCCAGGAGTGTTTTGACACCACTCTCAGACACAGGGTGGAGTTTTGGGATGTCTGTGCAAGGCCAGGAGTTAGACTCAATGATTCTTGTGGGTCACATCCAGCCCAGGATATTCCATGGTTCTGCAATTCCCACTTCCTTTTTCATACCTAGGCATTTCCCAAGCACCTCCATGACAGATTATTCAGGGACAGAAAAGTCAGATGAATCAGGGCCTTTGCTCTGGCAAGACTGGCTTTAGTACGGAGTGATGCCCCTTCCATGAAAGCTTTCCCTGGAAGCTGGGGGTGCACTGGAGGGAGGACCAACACCAGAGTGTAGCCAGGGATGTGGCTACAAAACCCACTTTGCTCCAATAATTTCTATCCCACTGCCCCATGTGTCTGCCCCATGTTCTTAATTAATAAAGACTGAACATATGGACTGTCCTGAGCCTCCTGTACCTCCTCCCTGACTCATTCCATCAGATCCCTGAGATTTAATTTCTTTGGTGGCTGAATTTAGTGTTTTAAAACTGCAGTTTAATATTAAAAACCAGCAACCTGGAGACAGAAATATGAAAGAAAAAATACAGTGAGGATGATGCTTCTGAAGCTGATGGTAAAAAATAGTGTGTGTTATTTAGAAGCTGGTGGCAGTGAAATAAAATTCTATGCTTTGCCGGGAGAAAGATGCTTTAACTCTCAGTGAGTGCTGCAGCTTTATCCTGAAAATGAAAGAGATGAGAGATTTGCAGCCCTAAGGGTCTGTCCCAGGACTCCTTCTCTTTCATCAGTCCACAGAGCCACTCTGCTCCAGTTGCTTGTGCTCTCTTAGTGACTTGAGCATTACTGCTTCCAGCTACAGATGGAAGCATCTCTACTAAAGTAAGAAAAATTAATAGATTTACCTGTCTTTTCTGGTATCATTTGTTGAAGGTGCTTTGACATTGTCACTCCTCTGATCTGGGTGCCATTTGTACTGAGAGTGGTTCCCCGGGGCCTCACTCACTTGTGAGGGCGATGCTTTGTGTCACTTCACAAGCAGACGTGTGGGCACTGCCTCAGCACACACTTTCCATTCTTCAGAAGCCTGTGCCGGGGCTCTCAGGTGCTTCTGTCTCTATTCTTGCTCCAAGCAAAGCCACTCAGGAAAGAATTAATGGGCCAGCCTTGCTTTGTGGTAGCAAACATGACCCCTCGAGACCTTCATGTGCTCTCTAGCAGCGCGCTGGCTGTAGCACGTCTGCTGCAATTTGTTCCACTCTTTTATCACAGAAGCTGAAGAGACAGTCAACAAAGTACAGATCGGATAAAATCTACCCTACAGCAGCGTCTGAGCAGCCAGAGAATGTCAAGAAGAACAGATACAAGGACATCTTACCTTGTAGGTTGGAAATGGCACACGTTCCTACTCAGCCCTTTGTTTTTCTTGCTTTTCTTGTTCTTGTCCTCTGGTGCCTGTGCAGTTGTTGTATGTGAGCATCTCACTGCTGTCTTTTGGCTTTGAGTCCTGCTGTTCAGATTTAGGGCTTTGGCTGCTGCAGTGCCTGCTCTGGAGGACTTTGGCACATATCAGGCACACTGTGGGATTTGAGGGTGTCCGTGCAGGGACAGGAGTTGGACTCGATGATCCTTGTGGGTCCTTTCCAACTCAGGATATTCTGTGATTCTGTGATATTTCTACAGACAGAAGAACTTCTATTCACTAGGAAACATCCTCCAGTGATTATCCTTGCAAGCTTTCTGCATAGCACTGCAACCACCTGCAACCAATGGCCTTTGGACAGCGATGTCCCTGTGATGTACAGAGCAGACACCAGGCAAACCCTGCTGTGGTTTGTCTTGGCTTGGTGCAGTGCTCTCCAAAGGACCCTATCCCAGGATCAGAGCAGACTGTCTCTTTTGTCCATTCCAACCTGGAAAATAAAGTAAATCACAGAGTCATCAAGGTTGGAAAAGACCGCCAAGATCGAGCCCAGCTTTCAAACCTTTGTATCTAACCCCGCAGGCCTGGTTTGAGCCTAGAGTGTGGTTAGGTGGTTTTGGGCTTGGCTTGCTGCATGGTCAGAGGGGATCAGTGTTGCACTGGGGTAGTGGCAGCACCTGCAGCTCTCCCCTAAAACCTTCCTCACTCTCCAAAAGGATCTTGTCCATCCCCTGTGTGTGTATGCAGCAGGGCTGTGGGAGGTGTGGGAGGGACATCAGCTGCTTGCACAGCCACCCACCCACCCTGGATGAGCTCTCTGACGTGAGTGCTCCCGCAAAGCCCCTTGTGCTGCCCTCCACGGGCTCAGTGACCATGAAGGACAGACACTGACTGCTTCCCCTGCTTTTGCAGTTGACCACAGCAGAGTGAAGCTGTCCCTGATTACATCGGACACAGATTCTCATTACATCAATGCCAACTTCATCAAGGTTTGCCTCTTTTTGTGGCGGTTTGTCCTGCAAAGGTGTTGGTGGTGCCACCTCGGCGGGTTGTGCCAGGAGGAGCAGGGCAGGGGCTCTGATGAACCAAAGGGCTTTGCAGCAGTTTCTGGGCTGTGCTCAAGGATAACTGATGTAAGAAGATGAGTGAGCCCTCCAGAATCCCCCCTGTGCAGCACAGAGGCACCGGGCTGTGGGGCAAGGGACGCACTGGTGCCGGAGGTGGAACAGTTTGTGGTTCACAGCCCAAACTTCCTTGTTGCTATTGTTGCCTTTGGTGGGCAACAGTGGTGCAAAACTGCCTGTGGCCAGAGTCACCTGGGCTGAAACCAGTGCAGAGGCAGGAAGCCTTGCAGTGCTGCACGGCTGGGACCCGCTGTTGGGGTAAGCAACGGGGCAGATCAGTGTGGGACACTGCTCCATCCACAGCTCCATGAGTTTGGGGACTTTCCTGGGCCTACAACCCTTCTCTGACTGACAGACAGATAGATAGATGATAGATAGATAGATAGATAGATAGATAGATAGATAGATAGATAGATAGAAGGTTCCCTTCATTCTCCATGACTGTGACCAGTGACCCAGGGCTCTGTGTAACCTGTCTGCAGAAGAACAGACCTTCCCAACAGGATCACAGTTCATTCTTTGGCCATCAGCTGTGGCCACATCACCTCCAAGCTCCCAGAGGCACTGTAAGAGCTGGTGCTGGTCTCTAGGAGCAGATCTCAGCTCAATCCCACCTCCCCAGCTGGGCCCTGCCTTTGGTTTGCACACCACTGCTGGAGTTAATGTATGTGCCCAAAATTCAACTAAATGAAAATCCTTCTAAATCGTTAATGGGCTTGCTGATAGACGTAAATTCAGAGAGAGGAATGACTTTGTTTCTGCTGGTGAACTATGCACAGACATGTCCATGTCTGGTTTGAATGTTCCAGGGTGTCTATGGGCCAAGAGCATACATTGCAACCCAGGGTCCTCTCCCCACTACTGTCATTGACTTTTGGAGGATGATTTGGGAGTATGAAGTCCTGGTAAGGTGTAGATTTATATTTCAATATAAACTTTATGTGTTCCTTTTTTTTTTTTAAAGAAAAGTTGTCCTTACAGCCAGAAGTCCTTTGTGTCAGGGTTTCATTCCAGGTGTTGTTGATGTCCCACATCTCTCCTGTCAGCCTCCTCCCACTTGTGCCAGGGCAGGAGTCTGCTGGTGGCTGTCCCTGCCTTTGGGCTCTGGCTGGGGAGGTCCCTGTGCCAGGCTGTGGGTGATGTCCCAGTGTGACCTGTTTGGCAGTTGGGGGAAGGCAGCCCACAGAGTTTCCTTATCACTAATAAGTACCCACAAGAGATGAGTTTTTGCTGCCTGGAGAAGAAACTCGTGTTCAGACTTTTCTAATGAACCTTCTTCCTGCAGGTCGTGGTCATGGCTTGTATGGAGTTTGAAATGGGGAAGGTGAGTAGCGTGTCACAATTGACCTTGAGTGCCAGGGCAGGGTGAGAGATGCAGAATTCTATAAAATCCTATTAGTGACAGCCAGTTTCTGTTTGAAATGAGCTGGATTTTGGGCCTCCAGCTCCAAATGGTCCCGTGGGAGATGTCCCTGCCTGTGGAAAAGGGTGAAATTAGAGGATCTTTAAGGTCCCTTCTCACCAAACCAGTCTCTGATTCCATGAAACTCTTTAGCCATTTCCAGTAGCATAGGGAATCTCTCTGGAAAGGGAAAAGCAGCAGTGGCAGCTCCAAGGAAGGGGAGGCTGGTGCTGGACAACAGCAGGAGCTGAGCCTTGCTGAATTTTGTCCTGAAAAGTGAAAAAGGAGACAGCACAGCTGGGCCAGTGGGGAATAACCAAACACATCCTGCTTGTCCCAACAGAAGAAATGTGAGCGGTACTGGGCGGAGGTGGATGGCTCCCCCCTGCACTGTGGCCCTTTCTCCATCACCTGTGTGAGTGCAGCCACCCCAGCACCCCGTCCCACCTCGGGGCACCCACGGAAAATGTGACTCTGACTCCTTCTTCTGCAGGAGGCTGAGGAGAAGAGGAATGAGTATGTGATTAGAACTTTAAAGGTGACTCTGAACGAGGTAAGGAGGAAAGGTCAAGGCAGAAAATGCACCTGGGCTGGCTTTGTTATATAAATAATATATTAAAATATGGTACATTTTGTGCAGAAAATTTTACATTGCTCAGGCTGTTGAATTAGACTTGACAGTAGTTGAGGGAACAAAGGAAATAAAAAATTCATTAACTCAGACCTCAGTTTCTGAAGCTGTTTGTCAGTCATGGCAAATCAGACTCCGGGTAAGCGAGGCCAAGGATGTCAGAAAACAGCTCCTGCAGCAAAACCAACTGCAAACTGCTGCTCTGCCCTTTGCCTGCTGATGCAGATGGGAGCTGGGGAAGAAGAAATTCAGCTCCCCTTGCTGTGCCAACATCCCAGACCCTGCCACTGCTCTTCTCCTGCAGGCAACCCGCACCATCTACCACTTCCACTACAAAAACTGGCCGGACCACCACGTTCCCTCATCCATCGAGCCCATCCTGCAGCTCGTCAGGGACATTCGCTGCTACCAGCCTGATGACAGGGTCCCTGTCTGCATCCACTGCAGGTGAGTGACCTGGCGGCCAGCAGGGAAGGGCTGCTGGCCCCCAGACCCCCATGCTCCCACATCCTGAGGGGTCACAGGGCAGGGAAGCTGGCCAAGCCCATAGCCAAGCTCCTTTTGTGGGTAAAGGGCTCCTCTGAGGACAGCCAGCACAGCCAGGGGGCAGGGAAGGAGGCAGCAGCAGGCCAGCAATGGAACCACAGAGCCATGGAATTGTTTAGGTTGGAAAAGTCCCTTAAGAGGGTCCAGTCCAACCATTCGCCCAGCACTGCCAAGGCCACCACTAAACCACATCCTCAAGTGCCACATCTACATGTATTTTCAATGGTGACTTCACCACTGCCCTGGGCAGCTTGTGCCAGTGCTTGACAATGTTTTTGGTGTAGAAATTTTCCCTAATATGAAATCTAAACCTCCCCTGGGGCAACCTGAGGCCATTTCCTCTTGTCCTGTCCCTTGTTAGTTGGGAGAAGAGACCAACACCCAGCTGGCTACACCCTCCTGTCAGGGAGCTGGAGAGAGTGAGGATGTCTGGGTCAGAGACCACCACCACTGGGCATATCCATGTGTGGCTGGTCCACAGGAGGGCTGAGAGCTATTCTCAGGGGATGAGCTGTGCCTCCCAACCCTGTGCAGCAGAGCCCTGTGTGGGCTGAAGCTGCAGCATCCTGCAGGTCTGCAGGATGTGTGTGGGACAGCAGGGTCACAGGTGGCTGTGGGCCTCCTCCAAACATCCCTGTCAGAACACACAGCGTGCCCACCCCGTGCCCCGGGGCTGTCATTGCAGTGCTGGCTGCGGCAGGACCGGCGTCATCTGCGCCATCGACTACACCCAGAAGCTGCTGAAGGATGGGGTGAGTGCCAGCTCCTCGCTGCCTTTGGCGGCCCCTGCACCCCTCTGTCCCTCCCCAGCCTTCCCTCTGCCCTTCACCCCCTCTGACTGCACTCAGGTGGATTTCAGGTGGGTGGGAGCTCCCCAGGCCTGACTGGAGAGCAGCAGTGGCCGAAGTGCTGATTCCCCATTCCCAGTTTGTGCCATTCTTCTCTCTTTAGGCACTCACAGCATCACACCAGCGGGACAGAATCCCCCCTCCACTGCTCCCTCTGGCCAGGCCTTCAGCTCACAGCACATGGCCCTGTGCTGACCTTCACTCTTCGATACATCTTTACTGTCTACATTTGCCTCTCCTCACTCACACATGAGATATTCAGTGTTTCCAAACCACCTCCTTGCTTTACTCTGACTCTCCAATAACGGTACAGGCAGTAATCCCTGGCCTCAGGGTAGGTGCTGGGACTCAGAGGAGAGCCTGCTGTCTTCTGTTCTACAGCTCCCTGAACCCATCCAGCTAGGAAATCAGTGTCACATCCTTCATGCTGCCCACAGCTGTTATAAAAAGGGTATTTTCTGTGGAGAGTGAGACAGGAGGAAGGAAGATGGTTTGTAATAAATAAAATAGCACTTTAGGCAGGCCCTTTGTAAAAAATTATTGCAGTAGCAGCCTGGATTTCAGACAGTGCTCTGAACTGTGTCATGACTTAGAAGCTTTGTGGAATTAGACCTCTCTGTAATTTTCTATCAGAGAAATCATAGAAATCAGGGAAAGATTTGGTTTGGAAGGATCTTTAAAATCCTCTCTTTCCAGCCCCCTGCCATGGGCAGAGACACCTTCCACTATCTCAGGGTGCTCTAAGCCCTGTCCAACCTGGCCTTGGACACTTCCAGGGATGGGGCAGCCACAAATTCTCTTCTTCTTGTGCCAAGGCCTCCCCACCCTCATAGGGAAGAATGCCTTCCCAATATTAAATATAAATCTCTCCTCTTTTAGTATAAAACCATTTTTTAAAACCATCTTTTCTCTTTCTTTCCAGATTGTTCCAGTGAACTTCAGTGTTTTCAGCCTGATCCAGGAAATGCGCACGCAGAGACCTTGCATAGTGCAGACCAAGGTATGTTTGGGGAACGTCACCAGCTGGTCCATGCTGGGACCTCACCTTTTCCCCAGGAGGGCTCACAGCAGGGAAACCCAGAGCAGTGGTGCTGGGGTGTGGAGCTGTTGTGCAAAGTCCCTTTTCTGAACAGAACAATGATTTGGCAGAAATTAATTTGGTAGCTGAACGTTTCCTTGTGGACAGCTGGGATGGTGCTCACAGCATAATTTATTGAATGCTTATGCTGTGAAACCAGGGACTGTCCAGGCAATAAAGTAGGAACTTTCCTCAGCTGCAACAGACTGAAGAGGAAGCTCAATGCAGAACAGCGTTGTCTGTACACCCAAAAACCCCCTGAAGAGGGGGGTTCAGTGTGAACCCTGTGAGAGTTGTGGCTTTTGTCTCTTCTCAGAATGCACACCCTGCACATGGACAGGAAAGCAGCTTCTCTCTGGGGTGATGTTTGCTTGGGAAGAGGTGGCCATTTACAGGTCCCACTTGTGCTGGCTGTCACATTTTTTGTCTGTCTGGAATGCAGGAGCAGTATGAGCTGGTTTATGACGCGGTGATTGAGCTCTTCAAAAGGCAGATTCAAGCACTCGATGCCCAGAAAGATTCTGCTGCTTCACAGGTAAAAGCCCCAGGACAAACACCCTGCCTCTTGCAGCCGAGGCACTCCAGCTCTAACCTCAATTCCTGCTGCAGACCTGGGACAAATTCCCATATTTTCTGCTCCCCTTGATACCCAAACTGAGTCCCTTTTGACGTTAACCCATGAGAATCCAGCTCTTCCCCTGACTGTGCAATGCTTATCACAAGCAAGACCTAGATGTTTTTCAGTCCAAAAATCATTTTCTATATATTTTTATGATTGTTTAATGTCATGACTGAATAGAACAGCACGAATTTTCTACAGGAGTGAGTGATTTCCATGGGGATGTGCCAGTGAAGTTTGTCTTCATGGAGTGCTTGCAAGCAGCTGAGGGATTTTCAGACCAGGTCCAGGCTGGGAAGCTTGGGATCACAAGGCAGTGAGGCTGAAAGTGTTACCTCATGTGCTACTGAGGGAATCAGCACTACAGCTTGTCTGTGGGAGGGCAGAGGGGGAAATATCTTGTGAAAAAACATGGCAAAGTCTCACAAATCTGTTTATACCTCTGAGGAAAAGAAATGTGGTCTAGGTGTGAAGTTGCATATTAACAGGAATAGCCAAAACGTCTCTGGTTGAGGTTGTCTTTGCTCTTGCTGTTCTATGACTGCTGACATGAGCCTCACTGGATGAAATCTAGGAAAGTAAATGCATCACAGCAAAGCCTAGAAGGTCACAGTGAGCTCATTTTGTCAGAAATTTTTATCTAATGAATTGGGAAGGGGATCCTGGAATGGGACTTGTGCCTCAATTTTGCCATAGGATTTGCAGGACGTTCCAAGCCAGAGCTGAGTGAGGAAAAAACTGGAAAAAGACTTTTTGGACTGGTTAAGGACAGTCTGTGAGCAAAGGTCACACAGGGCTGGGTTGACACAAAACGCAGAGGACGTTTCAAGTCAGGATGTGGTTTTGTAGCTCTTGCCCAAACCTCTCGCCCCCCTAAACCTTCCTGTCCTCTGAGGACACTGTGCAGAGCACGGGGATGGCCATGAGCTGGTGTCATGAACAAAACCAGCACCTAGCTTGCCCAGTGTGGGCTCCCAAAGGCAGAGTGTCTGCACAGGCTGCCTGCCAGCTGTTTGGCACAGCTGGATGGTTGTAGGGCTCGCTGTACTCTCATTTCAGAAAAGTGCTGTCAGGAGTTGCTCTTCAGGAAGTTCTGTCCGGAGTTTCCAGCTCCATCTCGGTGTCATTTCCCAAGTGCTTTAGTAATTTAGAAGTATTTGGCAAAATCCCAGCTCCTGAAGCAACACGTTGGTGTTCTTTGCATTCTGCCTCCTCACTCTTGTTTGCAAATATTTTCTTTCCCTAGGAAGGAGCAGGGCATCCTGTAGCCAAGCCAGTCCTGACTCCAGTGGAAGATATTTATGGCCTGAGTTTACTCACCTGGTAAGGCCTCAGCACAAGCATCCCTGGTTGGTATTTGCAGTCACCCACACGATTTCAGAGAATTGAACTTTTAGATGTGTTCTTTGGAACACTTTAGCTCTCAGGATCTGCTGCCTCCATTGAGTCCCACTTTGACTCTCATGTTTGTTCCTAACATAATTCATAGAATCATAAAGGTTGGAAAAGCAGCTTCCAAGGCTGGTGGGATCTCTCTGTGGACACGTTTGGGATTGCAGTGTCCACCTTCTGTAAATAGTTTTGCTTTCTGGTTCAGTTTACTGACATAAAGGGGCCTCCTCTATTCACCATTTAATGCTATCGAAATGGAGCACAGTCCTTCCCTGTCCTCCCTGCTTGAGGCTGGACTGGGCTCTGCATTCCTGAGGGAATTGCTCCTGGGAGCAGCTCTGTGGGCTCTCTCAGTGGGCCAACATTTTCTGAGCCCTCCATGGCTTTGACTCCACACCACTTTATTATGCCTTCACTGCAGCTCAGAGCGAGAGGAGCAGGCTCCACAGCACCATCTCCCTCCGCAGCAGGATGGGCACCAACATCTCCCTCCGGTGGCACAGAGCAAAGCGTCCCTGCCCTCGCTGTGCGCCCCAGGAGGGCAGCACAGCTCTGCCCGGGGAGTGCCCCCCATCAGACAGGCCATCTCCTTCGGTGCTCTGAACTTCATCAGCTGCAGGAAGGCAGCTGCCGGCGAGCCCTGGGGTGCTGGGGATGCCCCGCAGAAATGCCGCAGCTGGGAGCTGGACCCAAAGGGAGCAGGCAGGAGGGGGCCTGGTGCCAGAGCACCTCTGGCATGGACTGTATCGACCCCTCTGGCGCTGGGACAGCGGGGGGAAGGCTGGGAATGGGGTGCAGGGGATGCCAAACCTGTTTGGAGTCCACAGTGGCCAAAAGCTGGTCACCCAAGCTTCCAGGATGGATTTTCCCCTGTGGATCTGAACCCCTCCAGCCGAGCAGCAGATGGCCCCCCAGGCCACAGGAACCAGCGGCAATGCCGTCACCCTTGCCTGTGCTCAGCAGAAGACCCCTACTTCTCATCACTCTCTCCAGATGACCCCGTGTCCCCCGTGTTTCCCTTTCTGGAGGGGCAGGATGAGCTCCTCCCTTCATGCTCTGCCAGTGCCCCGCTACAGCCCACCACAGCCAGCTCCCCATCATCCCACCATGCTCCCCTGAACCAGGACAGGATCTTCCCCTCAGGTAAGTGCTACTGGGACAAGGGGACACGTGGGACTTGGTCACTTTGGACTGGAGCGTGCTGGAGGGAGTGGTCAGTGCCGTCATCTGGTGTCCCGGCAGGGCTGTAGCTGCTCCTCAGGGCTGGGATCTCATGGGAGCTGAGGGAGCAGCTGATTTCATCCTCACACTCTTTTAATCCTGCCTGGATTTTTTTCCCACGAACATTTTTGGAGCAGCATAATTTTGGTGTTTGCGTTACACAGCCACCCTGAACCACAGTGTCACCTGAGAACAGCTCTCACAGGGAGGCAGGGATGATGCTGACCAATTCTTACACCAAGGTGCTCTGAAAAGCAGTCAGAAAGCTCCCAGAAATGGTTTTTTCTGAGGATCTAGTTTTCAGGTCAAACCCCACTCTTTGCTGCAGAGTGTCATGTAGGGGACAGTGAAATCTCACCAGGATTGAGAGATTCAGGATTTCAGGGGCCCTGAGCAACCTGGGTGACACCTCTGCCCGTGGTGGGGGTGTTGGATCTAAAGGGTTTTTAAGTTCCATTCCAACTCAACTCATTCTATGATTCCATGATTCAACACAAGCGTTTTGCCCAGATCTGTAGCCTTAAATCCATCACCTGTCATATGAGGAAGGTGGAATTATTCCTAGTTCTGGTTAGTCCTGGTCCAATCAGACATTTCCTATTGTCCAAGCTTTGGCACTTGGTCCACTTTGTCCTGCCCAGGCCCCTCAGCATTCAATGTCACAAAGACATGCTCGTTATCCTGGTGCCCTTGGGAAGTCCTGGGAGTTGCAGCCCAAGCCACCAGCTGTATGCCTGGCTCTGTGCCAGGTTATGTTCATTTTCCTTGTGCAATTGATGCTGGGAGTTACTTGGATATTTAACCACAGTTTAGAGGTGTTTAACCTCAACCTCTGGTGCGAGGCAGGGCAGGAGCAGCCCCTTCCCCTACACAGGTCTGTGGCCTCCCTATGCAGTAACCTGTCCATGTCTCTTCAATCAGCCCCCCTGCCAGAGCCTGATGATGATGATGCTCCTCCACCACTGCCCCAGCGCACCCCCGAGTCCTTCATTGTGGCCAGTGAGCCGGGTGAGTGATTTACAACACTAAATGTGCCTCTGAGCAGCACTGAGGGCTCATCCAACATCGGGGCGGTTCCATAGCATCTGGCAGTGCCTGGGATGAGGAATGATCTCTCTGGTGTTCAATTGCTTCTAGGGCAATTTCCTCAGGCCACTGTGGATTTCCAGCTTCCAGACAGAAATCCAAATATTGGAACCTCCTGGGAGTGGAGTGGCGAGTCTCACTCAGAGGGGTTTCATGACCCTGTGAGACTGAGACCATGTAAGGTAACTGAGTGGCTTTTTACCTCTTTTCCAGCATTATTCCTGTGCCTACCTCCTTACCACATTTCCTTCTGTGAGAAAGACTCTAGTTTGGGCACTTTGTACTTGTCAGAAATGATTTCATAGAATCACAGAATCATGGAATGGTTTGGGTTGGAAGGGACTCTTAAAATAATCCCATTCCACCCCCCTGCCATGGCCAGGGACACCTTCCACTTGACCAGGTTGCTCCAAGCCCTGTCCAACCTGGCTTTGAACACTTCCAGAGATTTCAGGGCTCAGGATTGGAAAGAAGATATGGCCTCAGTCTGGCCTCTTCTTATCAACATCTACTTTACTCCAAACGTTATTTTTTGGGATTCTAATACCAGTACAGAGTGATAAACATCTTGTCCCTCATATAGAGAAGCATAATGAAGACAGGACATTAGTGTTCTGGTGAGCTTCACACAGCCCTGTGGAACCAACAGGACCTGACCAAAATTAAGGCTTCTCTTTATCATCCCATAGCTGAGTACAGCTCTGTGAAATGGAAGAATGAGGCACAAGTCTGTCTTCCTTTACATGAGCGTGGAGGTGTATGTGGGAGGGTGTTTGCACATCACATCTTTCCTCGTCTTCTCTGGCTTCCTTGTGTGCAAGAAAACAACATTTGGATGTGGGAATTTTAAATACCTGCCTTGTTTTTTGTTTCCAGAGTGTGAAGCTTTGGAGCCCACGAACAGGTATAAGTTTAACACTGGGATAATCTTTGGAATTAAGACCTGCTTTTTTTTCTGAAACTGCTTTATTTAGTAAATGTGTTTAGCATCTGTGCTCAGTGCAACAGAAATTTTTGCTAAATAGTTCTGCAACTACACAGTTCTAACCAGAACTAGACAGTTCTGCAACCAAGTAAACTGATAGTTATATGTCTCCTAATCAGCTCCTGTCTTATCCTGTACATGAGGATGTTCCTTGCAGCCTCCTCTTCGTCTGCATGTTGTGTGTTTCCTTTGAGACAACTGAGATAAGCTAGTTGCTTCTAATATATATATATATATCTTATTTTAAAGCCAGGTAACTAACTCTTTTATCTTTGCTTTCTCAGAGACAAGCCAGGATTGCTCTAATTCTCCTCCTCCGCTTCCTGAAAGAACCCCGGAGTCGTTTGTTCTTGCTGAGGCAGCAAGTAAGTGCTGAGCTCTTTTCTCAGGATGTAACTGAGGTTTTACACTCACACCTAAACCTGTAGGTTTCTGAGAGCGTGGCCCACTTGTTCAAAGAATTACCAAGTAGTGCTTCAGCACTTCACTGCAGGAGAGTTCAGCAAATACAACAAAAATAAGCACAAGGAGGGAACCTGCAGAAAATTTCTAGAAGTGCTGCATTAGAGGAGATGAAAAGCAACAACAAAGTGCTTGGAAAAAAGCAGGAGGATTTTGGGTCAATTTGTAAATGACCACTGAAAAACATACTTATGATGTGTGTTCCCAGGTCTGCAGCCTGCTGCAAGAAATTCCTCAAGTACAGTGAGTTTGGAGAACAAGGGCTCAGAAACATCATCCAAAGAACTCATGAAATGCTTCAGGAGGAGCAAGGTAAAAGAAACAAAAGATGTGGAAACCATAGAGGGAGAGAGAAGAGCTCTGGCACAGCTGGTGCTCCTCTCTCACTGGTCACGGAGGGAACAGGGCCTGCTTCAAGATTGCTCATGTTTAGGGCAAGAAAATAAGAGTAATTAAAGTATTCTGGTGTAGAACTGCAAACAGCCACCCTGTATGCACTGGGAACAGGGTAACCCAGCCTTGCCTGTGCCAGTTGTCGTACCTGGGCACTCCATCCACCTAGAGTGCCAGTTCCTCCGGGAGAAAGTTACTCCAGTGGAGCCTGAGTTTGTCCTACAAGGACAGAACCATCACCAGCCTCTTCTTGTTAAGCCTCCTGTTAATTATCCTCATGAGATTGTACTTTGGGGAGTTATGCTAGAACAGAAAAGCACTTGAGGAAAACAGTAAGAAAAATACAAACTAGAGGCATTTGGGATGACAAGGAACAAGCCAAAAAGAGTGGCACAAAGTTTGCTTTTTATGAAATGTGATATTTTTACATTTATCAGTGAATTCCCACAGTAGCTGATCTATTTATACATGTGCATTTATCAGTGTTTTTATACATGTGCATTTACCAGCAAATTCCCTTTACTACAGCAGCTGATCCACTGCTTCACACTTTTTTTCCGACCAGCCTTTTTCCATTCTTTTTTTTTACAGAGCTTGAAAATACTGAAAAATGTGAAAAAAAGTAAGTCGCTCAGGCTAATATCTTCCCAATGGATTTAAGCAAGTATTTAAATGTGTGGGACAGAAATACCAAGAACCTGAACTTTTCCAGTGTGAAATTCCTCGCACTTTGGAGCAGGACATGCAGAGCTGTGCCAGCTGAGCACCTTCTCACCTGGAGAGCTGTAGCTGTTGTAGAAATGTCACAAGGATGCTGTGCTGCCCTTTGGGGACCTTGGGGACAAATTATCAAATCCTTCAGGTCACTCAAACCTATGTTGCAGGATCCTACGAATAGGAGATATGGGTGCTGGGAGAATGTGAGCCCCTGCCTAGATTCTGACCAGGCTATTTGGAGCATAAATAAGGAATCTCTCACTAGAATCCCTTTGATCTAAAATTAAAATGCTCATCTTGAAAGCAGGACTGCTAAAAAGGGTTTAAAGCACTTCTGAGCAAACATTTTCTCAGTAGATCTTGCTGCAGTAGTAAATCCACTTCCTGTAAATATGGGAATGCACAAATTAAGGAAGGAATTCTCCCCTCTGAGGGTGGGGAGGCCCTGGCACAGGGTGCCCAGAGCAGCTGTGGCTTCCCCCTGGAAGGGTCCAAGGCCAGGGTGGGCTTGGTGCTGGTTTGATGGTTGGAATTAATGATCTTAGAGGCCTTTTCCAGCCTAAAGAATTCCATGATTCCACAAGTTCAGCTCTGGAATTACCAGTGACCAACTGCTTCAGCCTCTTTTTTTTTTTTTATTTCTAGGCATCTGCAGTCCATCTTCACTGATAAAATCATCAGAACCTGCCCCAACAAACTCTTCGAGGTCTTTCCTTAACTTTGGTATGTTTTCCTCTTTGTATTTTAGTAGGAGGAACTTGGTTCTTGGACGTCTAAATGTCAGGCAGAACACATACGAACTACAAATATTTCAAATAATGCTCATTGGGTTTCATGTATTTAGTTTTTACACATTTACAACTTTATTTGTAACTACAGGATGTTGCTTTTCTGTCATATTTTAAAGCTTGGGAAAGATCTGAAATTACAAGTATTTTGAATTCCTGTGTTATTTTAAGGGATTACATAATCAGCATCTGTAACATATAGAATTTGTTGCACTAAAAATATATATAATTTCTTCCTAGGCTTTGCAAATCGATTTTCAAAACCTAAAGGACCAAGAAATCCACCCCCAGCATGGAATATTTAGATGTATTTTATAGACTTGGCGTTGCAGATTTGTGAAGTCATCCTGAAATACTTGGAATGCCCATTCCAGTGAAGCTTCCACCAAAATAAACACATCCAAAGCTGTTACACAGTATTGGCAGCTCAGGCACTACTTGCACATTCACTGAATTTAAATCTGGAGTTTTAAAGTCAAGAATGTAAAAGTACCAGCAGCTTTCAGTTAATTTGCAATGGGATGGAAGGTAAATCTTGGAATACAAGGGTTTTTTCCTAAGGAGGACATACTTTTGTATGTTTTGGAATGTAATCACTTCAAAAGGATGGATTTGAACATAAACTGATGATGGGACCCAGTGAAGACTATGGAATGATCTGGAAAGCCATAGGAGCAGAGTGAGGTGGATCAAGACCCTCCCTCACATTTGCAGGTCTCCCATAATCGAAGACACTGAAATGTTTACATTACTTGGACTAAGGGAATTAGCATCCCAAATTTTAGAAATAATATAAGCTTGTGGCTTTTTCCCCCCATCTGAGCGAATCAGAGCATTTGTCTGGATTTTGGGGCAATAAGACTGAAGACAGTGATTGATTCCATAGAAACTAAACCCGTGTAATTGGACTGCACAATTGGCTGACCCAGCTGCTCTTTTATCTGGGAAAAAAAAAAAAATCCCCAAATACCCCAACAGCAGGCAAAATATCATTGTATTTTAAAAACAATGCTGTTTTTAAGGATTTATGATTCTCCAGCACAGAATTTCAGGCGGGGACGGGGAAGATGAGATTTCTCACCAGATTTCTCACTAGATTCCACCAACCAAGGTGGGATTTGGGGAATTTGGTCAAGAAGAATCTGCTGACCACTGCTGGAATGGAAAACTCAGCGGGTTTAAAGTGGGGAAATAGCCAGTATTGCCCTTTTTATTACATAGTCATGGGTTTTCATACAGCAGAACAAAGTGAAAGCCTTTACCCAAATTATATTTGTTTATCCCAGGCTGGACAGAGCAACCTGGTGTAGTGGAAGGTGCCCCAGCCCATGGCAGGGAGTGAAAGGAAATTCTTAAGTTCTCTCCCAACCCTTAACATTCTATGATTCAATGATTTTATTCTATCCCACTGCCATGGGCAGGGATGGCTTCTTAGGCTCACTTAAACAGCTCCACATCATCTCCCTCAGGGGGAAAGCCTCCGCAGCACCCCGCGGTCGGTGTGTAATGGATGAAGCACTTTAGAACAAGCGACAAGCACCATTAAAATAAAAGTTTTTTACCCCTCCCCTCTCCCCGGGTCCGCTCTCCCTCAGCGTTTTCCCGCCCTGCCCCCGCCGCCCACGTGACCCTCGCCACGCGCACGCGCCCCCCGCTCCCGAACTACACGTCCCAGGGTGCCCCGCGGCGGCGCGTGCGCGGCGGCGGCCGGCGCTCGGGCCATTTAAATGTGTGTGAGGGAGCCCCTGAAATGGCCGCGCAGGTCGCCGCGGTGCCGCGGGCCCCGGAGGAGCCGCCGCCGCCCTTAGCGGACCGGCCTGCCCGGCCCCGCGGGCCCCGCCGCAGGCGGGCGGCACCCGGCGAGCCGCCGGCCGCCAAGCGAGCCCGGCCGAGTCAACCGCTGCTGGCGGGGCCCGGCCCGGCGGAGCCGCTGCCCCCGCCCGCCCTCCCCGCCGCCGCGGGGCTGTTCACGTTCTCCCCGCTCAGCCTCCCGCCGCCCGGGGAGCGCCGACACCACCACCGGCACCACGCCGAGCCCACTGGCCACAAGGCGAGGCGCGGCAGCCCCGCGGACGGCGCGGCGGGGCGGCCCAGCCAGCGAGGTGAGCGGCGGGGGAAGCGCGGGGGTCGCGGGGCCGGCGGGTGCCCCGGGCGGGCTCGGCCGGACGGGCGGTAGCGGTGGCAGCGCCGCGCTCGGAGCCCCGGGCGCACCTGTGGAGGGGAGCGGGCGGCGGCAGCGCTGCGGGCTCGGCGGCCCTGGTCCGGCCGTGTCGTAACGGGCACGGCGGTGCTGGCCCTCCGATGGAGCGCGGGGTGGCCGCGCTGCTCCTGCTGCTGTCAGAATCGCCCTCATCGCAGGTTCAACGTGCAGCTGCTGTAGGAGTGAAGATTTCTTCCCTCTGTGCTTGCATAAACGTGTGAGGAGCTGCTGGGTTTTGGGGTTTTTAAAAATTTTTTAGTTGCTGGCTTTAATAAGTGGCTTGGAAAAGGATCTCGTGGTTCCATACAAATATTTCCAAGGCGGGTGTCAGAGGATGGTGCCAGATTCTTTTCAGGGGTGCCAAGCAACAGGACAAGGGCGAATAGCCATAAACTGAAACACAAGAAGTTCCTCCTCAACATGAGGAAGAATTTCTTTCAATGAAGGGTGGCAGAGCTCTGGAACAGGTGCCCGGGGAGGTCCTGGAGTCTCCCTTTCTGTGGGTATTCCAAACCTGTGTCACCTGCTCCAGGTGACCCTGCCTTGGCAGGGGGATTTCACTGGATGATCTCCAGAGGTCCCTTCCAGCCCATGTTATTCTGTGTTTTGTTTCATTGAAAGGCCAAAATATCTCTGGATTTTGGTGTGTGTTGTGTGTGGGTTTGTTTATTTTTTTTTAACAGTACAGAGTGATTGTTTTACTTCTGCTCAGAGATTTGTTATAGTAAAAAGCTTCTTGGAGAGAGCAACATAGATAAAAAATAACTGCAAAAGCTGCTGTAATTAAAAATATAGTGTGGTGAATTATGCTTGAAGAGTGTATGGGCAGGTTTTGTGCCAAAGATGCACTTGCTTACAGAAGTCAAGTGTCTGTAGAGTAAACTCTAGATAGGACTGTATTAAGAACAGATAAAACTATTACTAGGAGAGGCTTTTCTCCACTGCTTAATGCTCCACACCACTGTGCTTGAATAATGACTATAAAAGCTTCTGATTGTAAACCTGTGCAGTTTTATCAGTGTTTATCAAGCAAAAGTTTAGAGCAGTGTAATTTTGTAGACTGGAGTGTCACTGTATCAGTTCTAACCCAGAATTAAATTAGGCCTCTTAATGAAGGCTTAAACAGCATGAAAATGAGCATCAAAATTCCAGATTTGCAAAGGAAAGCTATTTGCTCATCTGAAGCTCTTCACTGCCTCTCCTCAGCTGTAGGGGTAGTGCCTTTTGGGATGGGGCTGTATTTCTTTTCCTGACTATCAGTTTTTATTTTGATATATGATCTAATTAAATTACCTATTACATTGATTATACCGTGCTTATCTGTGGCCCCAGGTGACACTGAACACTCCCACTGTTTCTGCTGTTTAATAATGGTTCTGGTTCTGTTGTGGGATGTCTGATCATTTTAGAGTAACGGAGTTATTGGCACTGCTGTCACTCTGCCTCTCTGCTGACCCCATATATTAGTGACCTGTCCACAGCTTTTATTTGTGTTTGAGGTGCTGGAGGCTTTCTGTTTATTTAAAGGAATAATTAAAACTATATTTCCTTCAAGATTGCCAGGCATTATTCTAATGTCACTGTTTAGCTTCACTGAATAGAGCAGTTACTCACTGCAATAGTGGGACTCTGCTGTGTTCAGTGGATCCAGCAGCAGCCAGGGCAGCTTTTATCCTGAAAACAGACAAGTGTTCAGTGGAAGCTCCCAAATCTAAGGATTCATCTGTCTCTTATTAGGATATGGCTTCAAACAGAAAGATACTCTGAATTTAAAAGTGTAATGTTTTAAAACTCTAAAATCAGAGTTTTTAAAATGTTTTAAATCTCTAAAATAAGAGATCTGTAACAACCAAATGTTCTTAGGAACGTGCATGGGGAAGTACTCCCAACAGCTCAGTGGTGGCATGAAATTCTTGTTTAGTTCCAACTTGGGATCTCTGGTCTCACCAGGACAAATATCTAGTGTGTGAATTGCACGTTCACTCAGTGAGTAAAGCAGTGTCTGTGCTTGAGAGGCCAGTGACTGAGCAAACTGTGCACTCCTCACATCTGAGTCTTGCAGAAAACCCCATTCCAAGAACCGTTTCGGTTGCCTTCCCAGAACACGTGATACTGCCCTGCTTTTCCTGGTTTCTCTGAAATAGAAAGATCAGGGCCTTTGCTCGCTATTTGCAAGGGCTGCAGCAGCACGGTGAAAACTTGTATTTCAGGTCCTAAGACTATTGTATGAAGTGAGGATTAAGCAATCAGCTCTTTCTTTGCTTCATGAGTAACTCTGTTCCTTACTCCAGGCTGTTATGAAGGTCAACCCTCTCCAGCTCCGAGACCAAACCAGTAATGATCCTGTTAAACACTGGTTACACTGAGGAACCTGGAGCTGCCTGTGTTTATCACTACACCCTTTCTCATAAAACAGTGTTAACATGTTTTTTTTTCTTTAACTTAAGTGCTCTAAGAGAATAAAGAGGGAATACCGATGTGCAGCTAAAGAAAGAAAATTTTATTAGGACAAAGCCCTGTGCTGAGGGGAAATGGTAAAACTTCAGTTACTGTCTCTTTGGTCAGGTGTTGCCTTCAGCAGCAGGTTGTTCTCATCCCCATGGCTATCCTGCTAACACAGCTCCTGGAGATTTATGGGCATTGTTGGATGAAATGGTTCTTTTGATGCAGGCACATTAAAATCTTGTCTTGGCAATTGAGTTTTTAACAGCTGGAGTATCAAGTTTTCTAATTACCTTTGTCCCTTGCTAAATGTAATTTGAATTAGTTTTTATTCTTGAAAAAAGACAACTTAAACTATTCCATTTTCCCTGACAGAACTACTTCTTTACATTTTATGTCTCAGCCTTTTAGAAGTTGATTAACCTCAAAAAAACCCCCAAACAACTGAAACAGGCTCTTAATTTCTTTCTCTCCATTAACTGAATCGTTAACTATAAGACTGAATCTGTTAATGTGATGATTTGGGTCCTTTAATTTTAAAAGATCAGCAATCTAAGATTTACTTAAGTGTTTTTGCCTCTAAATGTAAGTAAAGCTTGTAGCTCTTCAGTGCTACTGTGTTTGCTTCTGTATCATGTGTCCAAAAGCAGGGAAGTGTTCTGTAATGAAAGTCTTAATGTTTAAATGTTACACATACTTGTTTATCCTCTTCCCTTGTATGGCACTGCCTTAAATGTCAGAAGTTATTAATGTACTTAATTATAGATGTTCTGAAATACAGACTCCTTTTAAAGGTATTCTAATAAATCTGTTAAAAATGGAAATATTTCTAAAATATTAAGCTATAATTTTGGAAGTTTTCCTTAATTCAAGGCTTTATTTGTATGATTATAAATACCCTTACTTTTGACTTAATTATACAACCAAAAATGCAATGTTTTACAATTGGTCAGTCTCCCTGGGAATAGATCCCTTCAGCGAGAGGCCTGAATTCTTTTGGGGTGAATATGCTGCAACTGCAGAACTCTAATCTTCTCTTTATTGTTGCTGCCAGAAACTCCAGATGAAAATGGCAAAAGCCAGCGAGCTGACAGTCTTATTATGAAGAAGATAAAGAAAAAAAAGAAAAAGAAACACCGGGAAGATGTGAGGGGAAAACGCCTGAAGATGTACAACAAAGAGGTGCAGACAGTGTGTGCTGGGCTCACTCGCATTGACAAGGAGACTCTGTCTCAAGGACAGTGTGACGACCTGGAAATGAACAAGGAATCCTTCAGGTACCTGAAGGATGAGCAGCTGTGCAGACTGAACTTGGGCATGCAGGAATACCGGATACCCCAGGGAGTACAAACCCCGTTTGTGACACACCAGGAGCACTCTGTCCGCAGCAGCTTCCTGAAGACTGGCACTAAATTCAGTAACTTCATTCACGAGGAGCACCAGTCCAATGGAGGTGCCCTGGTCCTGCACGCTTACATGGATGAACTCTCATTTTTGTCTCCAGTGGAGATGGAGAGATTTGCAGAAGAGTTTCTTGCATTGTCATTCAGTGAAAATGATAAAAATGCAGCTTACTATGCTTTAGCCATAGTGCATGGAGCAGCTGCCTATTTACCAGACTTCCTGGATTACTTTGCTTTTAACTTTCCAAACACTCCAGTGAAAATGGAAATTTTGGGCAAGAAGGACATTGAAACAACAACGATTTCAAATTTTCACTCTCAGGTAAGAATTATTTGAAAGCATAAATGTTGCACAATACCTAGATTTGATTAACCTCAGTAACCCAGAGCAGACATGATTTAAAATAGGCAAGTCACAAATTTATTTTCTAAGCAGATGAAGAAAGGTGATGTTAGGACTACACTACTGTGCTGTTTATTCCTGCTTCTGCTTAAAGCTTTCCTGGGCTCCCTGGTAGTTGGTGAATCACACCTCAGACACTGCTACCTGTGACCTGAGGAAAGATCTGCACTGAGCATCTTTTTCTTCTAAACTTGGGAAAACACTAAGATTGTTCAAAACAACAGCCTGGTCTGTCTCAAGAGTTGTGTAGACTGCAAATGCTAACACTGCTTTTCTAGTCAGTAGAGGTGGGGCTTGTTTTGGGGGTCTTGGGGTTGGGATGTTTTTTGGTTTGGTTTGTTTTTTTTTTTTGCAATGACGTTACTTTTCATGTTTCAGTGTATCTGATTCACAAAGTTTTTAACATCTTAATCCCCTCAGTACCTTATGCTGTTTAAACTTTGTAACTTGAAGGTCGTTAGAGGATCTTTCTAATTGCCTTGGAAAAGAAATTTCATTTTATTTACTCCCTTGGTTTCCATGGTAGGCTTAAACTACTTTAAATTCTGAAACTGTATCTTCGTGTAACTTAAATTGATGCAACAGTAAAAACTAAGCTAATTTTAAGATTCCCATATGAAAATATCTTGGATTTTAGTCTTGTGATCAAACTCAGAAGTATCTATGTGTATGCCACAAGATTACAGTTTAGATAAATTTCTTTTTGATGGAATAAAGCTTCTTTCTGTTTAGTCTGAGAATGGATCCAAACTGCTGATTACCTTTAAGGTCTTTACCCGAGATGTTAATTACATTTACTAGTTCACCTGCTGGGAGGATAAACCTGAAACTCTGTAGTGGAGTTGAGTTCAGTATGTCAGGAACACATCTTCAACAACAGACTTTGGAGTGTTAGTGCCTGTTGATGGGCTGTTTGGATCTCTGCAAGGTTTACCAAATCCTTATAGGCAAGCGTTGGAAAAACAATTACTGCTTTACAGAAGGTTACTGCATGGTCACTGTGAAGTCTTTGAATAGCATTAAATGAATAATTCTGACACTTGGCTTTTTGTTTGATGGTGATTTGCTGCTGCAGCACTTTGTTTAAATAGCTTCTGTTTCTTTGCTTAAGTAGTTCTTTGTGCTGACAGAGCTGTGTCTGGGTGCAGAGGACCCCAAAAAAGGCTCTGAGCATATGAACCACTGCTGTGGGCAATAGCACACACCTGTGTGCTGCAGATGTGAAATGTGTCCACAGGTCAGGCTTTAAAGTCTTCTGTATTAATGATTTATCCATGTTCTTTAGTGTCCTGATTGCATTCTGGCTTGAGTACATGTGATGACCCCTGAAATGGCTAAACAGCCTCTGGAATGTTTAACAATTGCATTTTTTTCTCGGTGAATGTCCTGTGAACATGAATACTGGCACTATAAATACATGTGAGGAATGTATGGTAATAAATAAGAGGCTTTGCTGGGTTATAGTCTGCTGGTACTTCAATTAATTCTATTTTAAGTACTGTCTAAACTTGATTAAGATTGAGTCATGACATAAGGTTCAGTTGGTCTAAACCACTTCTCTAAACCCAGCTCCAGCATGACCTGGTTAATCCTCTCTGGCTGAAGTGTGTTAGTGCAGCTCTCCCTGAGCAAACAGAGCAGGGGAGCTGTCACAGGCAGCTGGAGCAGGGCTCTTCAGAGAATACAGATGATGGAAAAGCTGAAGGAAACATTGAAATTGGTGGTGGGTTCACCCAAGTTTTGCAGGCTGGTTTGTCTTGGAATGGAGAAGGCTGCAGTGCCCTGCTCGAGGGCCTGGGGTGATGAACCTGGCTGTTGTGCATTTGTTCCTTGGCAGCTCTGGTGAGGGATGAGCACATTGGCCAAGCTTCACTTTTCACCCTTCTGTATGAGAATTGTACAGCACAGAAGCACTTCATAGTTGTGCTTTTGCAGGTTAAACATGTTGCACTATTGTATGCTGTAACACTGATTATTTATAATTAAGTTGCTGCCATTCTGGGTTCCTTCTCTGTGCATGAGTTTGTTTGCTGCACTGACCTGTACCAAGGGGATTTGGAGCATTAGGGAGTCTTGAATCCTGAAGATTCAGTGTCAGGAAATCAAAATTTGTTCTGTAAATGGCAACTTAATGTGACCTTTGTGCAACATTCAGCTGGTTTGTGTTTTTAGAGAAACTGAATTATAGTATTCAAAATAAGGACTTTAATCTGAAGGACTTGGTACATCTAGTGATAATTAACTGCCCTGCAGGGTGAATCCCTTTGTTCTCATGGCAGTGAGTTTATAGCAAAGCACTCCAACGTGTATTTGTTACATAAATGTTTGGTTTCAGCATCTTAAAATAATTAAGCTTTAGTGTCCTCTGGATTTTTCGCTTGCATTGGCTCTCCTTGGTTCTAATACTTCAGTGCTAGAGCTCAGCTTTAGCGTGGCGCTGTTCACTTGGGCTAAGAGCTTTCAAGACTCAAATCACCAAGCAGTAGTTTGTAAGCTTTGCTCACATAAGGGCACACTTTAATTTGGAAGCTCTTTGCAGTGCTGTAGAATGAACTTTTATTTTCCTTATCGCTTGTTCCAGTACAACTGCTTCCACTCAGTGAATGGGAATATATTTAGAGTTAGAAAAACACTTCTGCTTTTTTTCCCGACTGATCAACTGCCTGATGAATTCTCTCTGTGATCCAAAGAACAGTTAGGCTGTCACAGAGGGTGTGTGGGGGTTCTGGGAGGAGGCCAGGAAAGAGAATTTGGGAAGTAGGTTTTGCATAAGCTGCTGTTCCTTCTGGGAAGAAGGTGGGAGAAGCAGCCAACAGGTGATAACTGGGTACGTTTTCTTACTCCTGCTGTTCAGAACAGGTTACTCTGACAGCTTTGGTTCATGAACCACATCACAGTTTGGTTGTCTGCCCCATGTGAACTTCTCTGATTCTGGAAGGGCAATTTCTTTTTTTAGCAGTAGCTACCAAAGTATGAAGTGGAGAAATTGTTCATCTGTACTGCGAACTTCATTTGGTTTGTCACTAAAGCCATATAAACAATGCCCAGTGCTCCTGCACTGTGTCAGATTTTATTCAAACGCGTCACCCTTGCTGTGCTGGCATGTCACTGCCTTGTCCTTCAGCAGGAACCAGCCTTGTGCTCTTGCTTTCTTCCTTGTAGCCAAGTGTTTGTGTGGTTGATTTTATAGCTGACTTGGCATGCTGAAATATTGTTGCTGTCAACTGATTCATGCTTTTCTTGCAACTGGAGAGAAACTTCTGAGACTTAACCTCATTTGTCTCCAGCTGGAGACAAATCTATGTGTCCTCTTCTCACCCTGTGCTGCTGCTCACTTAACCCTTGGTGAGGCTGGGGTGGCTCAGAAACATGCAAATGAATACCAGCTCTGTCTCTGACAGGAAACATTGCCTCTGTCTGCTTCTGCTCTCACCCAGGTGTGAGAAACACTGATAGGCACATGGTGCAGCTGAGAGAAAATGTCTCCATGAGCATTCAAGAGCTAATTTTAATTGTGCCCATAACTCACTGTCAGCGTGGGGTGTGTGGGGTGGGGGGTACACACAGCACTGATGGCTGGGTGGCATTTGAAAGGGCACAGGCTGCCTGAGTGGTCTTACTGGCCCCATTGTCCTTTTGCAACAGTAAAAACAGAGGCAGTGACTGCTCGTGATCCACTGCTGCTTTTAAAGCAGCACAGGGAACAAATTATAGCAAGGGAGGTGCTGTGTAAATAAGTTACTGACTTCTGGCAGCCATATGAACTGGAGTGACCCCAGCTAAATTCCTAAACAGGAGCTGAACTTTAAACAAAAATAAAAAACACTCAGAGGTCCTAACGGATATAACAAAGTGACTTCAGTTATTTCATCATCTCAGCTTTCTTCCCTGCAATGAGGGGTGCACGCAGGTGGCTGTGGAGTGAATAGAGCCAAGGGGGAATCTGGAGCACCTGGTGAATGAAGGTCTAAAGCAGTTTGCAGTGCAGGATACTTACTTATGGGACACTAAACCACCCAGCTGTAAAGCAAGATGCCTGTTCTTTTAGAAATTCATGACATCGTATTCTTGAGACCACTGGCCTAACCAGTAGTGTTGGTGTTTGTTGCTCAGAAGGAATTAAGAATGAGAGAAAAGCTGTTTAAAAAAAAAAAACTGAAGAAGTTTTTTATGCATCTCAAACTAGTAGACTACATCCCCTGTGACTGAGGTGCTTGAGATGAGTAGTACAGCCTGCTGGGGATTGCTGTGAGTTCATGCATATTTTCAGTGTAAGCATGTCCTGGGTTTAATTCTCAAGTCTGTTATATTCCTTTAATTTCTATTAAAAACTAGCAAAGCATTGAAATCCAATGTTTCCCTAAAGTATTTCTACTGTTTCCTTTAAAACTTGTGAGTTCTTGTCTATTTTTCCGTTGTTCCAGTGCATTAAAGAAAAACAAAGTTAAAGCTTCTCATTTTTCATTTGCCTTGAAAGCATTACGAGGAAAAACTGCATATGGAATTATCATTCATTTTAACTCATGACAAACACCTGTAAAATACGTAAATACGTGACTCTCACCAGGTGGTTTCAGTAGCACAGAACTCCTCTGGAAGGAGTCTGTCTCCATTTACTTAAACAGTGCCAGGCAGTTAATCTTCACTGGATAAGGACCACAGCAGTTCAGTCCTTAGTTTTTCTGTAGGTGCACAGACAAAGTATTGTTGTGCTGTTCCAGTGCTCCTGCTCTGAGCTGCATTCAGCAAATAGAGTGAGCTAAACTCCTGTAATTATCTGTGGCTGCTGCTGGAGGATAAAATTGCAGCAGTAGCTCTATTCTTCCTCTGTTGGTCTCTCCTAATTTATCTTTAGCAACTGCATGGAGTAGTTTAATGACATCTGGTTTGCTGGCTAAACAAGCAAAACTGAAACTAAACTTAAAGCTAAGCTGCTGTGTCCATGTATCTATAAATGGAGTTATAAAATGCATCACACTGTGTGAACATGACTGTTAAGCTGCAAATTTAGCAGTAATTGTCTGTACTGTCCCACCACTCAGCCATGGAGAACAGCTGGAGTTTGTCACCCCTAGAACACTGAAGGGTGGTGGAAGGCTGGGGCTCAGACACAGCTGAGTGTGCAAAACAGACTTGTGCTCTATAACATCAGTTAGCTGTGCTATCTCCACAGAACCTCCTCTGTGGCCATATGGCATGTTCCAGCTGCAAGCCATAGGATGAGGCTGCAGAACACTGGAGTCTTGCCATTGGCTCTCTTCTGGGAACAGGAAATTGGCAAGAAGTTTCCAAATGACCCGGGAAAGTAGGACAGTCCTGTGTTCTAGAGGATGTCCACAAGCTGTGAGACTAAAGTGTTTCTGGGCCCCAGCACTGACAGCAGGTTCCACTGCAAATGGTTATCCTAAAATTCTTCTCTGTGAGCACTGACACTTTTCATTTCCTCTGGTTTTTGTACAATTTTCTATGTAGACTATAACAGCATCACCAGAATCACTGCATGAAGGACACTGAGGTTTTTCACTGCAGTCCCAGGGGAAGGACCTCAGGGACAGGACTGAAATGAGGAATGTGCATATCCCAGGAGCATCCGGTTTGAAATGTAGAAGCAACAGTCCAACTGCACAAACTAGTGGAGAGTTGAAGCTTACTGGTGAAAGACTGAGTCACAATGAAACCTTGTGTGGTTGTTTTCTCAAGTCAGCCTGGAAGTGTTGAATTGTTCCTGAATTAGTCAAATATTCACTTGCTGTTATTCTGACTTCAGAAGGATTTCCTGTTAGTACAGGCAGGAGTCCTTTCTTTCTCTTCTGTTCTAAACAGTCCTTGCGTGTATTCCCAAAAGCACATCTGCTGAAACAGATGTAGAGGAGTCCAAGATTGATCCCAGCTGTGTTAGGTTAATTAGTTTTAATCTCCTGTGAGAGAACTAAAGCTGTGGTGGTGTTGTGTCTCCTGTCTGGCCCTCAGGTCAATCGGACTTACTGCTGTGGCACCTACAGAGCAGGACCCATGCGCCAGATCAGCCTGGTGGGAGCAGTGGATGAAGAAGTGGGGGACTACTTTCCAGAATTCCTAGATATGTTGGAAGAATCTCCATTTCTTAGAGTAAGCAGTAACTTGTGGTGTGTTCAGAACACTGTAGATATTTAAGCAATTGTTAGGTTTCCAAGTAATTAAAAACTGTAGGGTATTTTCACTATTGCTGTGCTTATTTGGGCTACTGAGGTTCATTCTTTCCTGTGTCCAATTGAAAGGCATGGAATGAGGGGGCTAACTAAAAAAAAAAAAAAATCAAGTTTATTATATATAAGTGCACTACATGCACTTCTACTTCCCTAAGAACTATGCTTGATAAAATTAGCTTGGAATATCTCTTCCCTCTCAAACTTGCTTAGTTTCTATGCAATTCTTTTGACAGCAGATTTGAACCAGTTTTACCAAAGGCATCATTTAATTTTTCTATCTCACCCAGTGTTTTGTGTTATGTGTGTTTTGTGGGTTGTTTTGTTCCTGCTTTCTTTTAGATGACTTTGCCCTGGGGGACTCTTTCCAGTCTCAGACTGCAGTGCAGGTCCCAGAGTGACGATGGGCCCATCATGTGGGTGAGGCCGGGAGAGCAGATGATCCCCACAGCTGATATGCCAAAATCACCCTTCAAACGGCGCCGGTAAGGTTTGGGTTTCCTTTTGTACTCGAGACTAAACATTGCCGTTAAGTCCGTGTCAGATTTGAGAACAAAAGCAAAGTACTTGATGTGTAACTGGCTCTTCAGAGGACTAATTCAGATTTAAGTTTCACTTTCACTTTGTTTCAAATTGGCTCAGCTGATAAAGCAAATGTTACCTGAGATGGTTATTTTTATTTCACTATTTCCGACAGTATCTTTCAGTACTTCTCACATATCCTAGATCAATGCGTTAAGATTAAAACCTCTTTTTATTATCCTTCACGAGACTTAATTCATCTTAGTTCTGTGGCAGGAACCAATTTGGTGGTAAGGGCAGGTGGAATGCTGTAAAACATCAGAGATTCTTCTACTGCTCATGCTGCATTCTAATGTCAGTGCTAAAGCACTGGTAACACTGCCTGCCCAGGAATTATTGTGTATTCTTGCTTTCTGTCTCTGACAGAGTACTGTAAAACACGTTTCAGGAGATTTGGAAGCATATTGTAATTGTTGTTTAAAGAATAATTTTTGGATGTACTCCCAAATAACTGAAGCTTACGTTCCGTAAGATAGCTCTATTTTACATACCAGTACATTCTTGGAGGAAGTCTTACAGCACAAGTGAATACAAAAGTTGTGATTTGATTTGTTTTGCAAGTTTGTCTCAAAGCCTGAATTGTACTTTGTTGGTTTTGTTTCAATCTTTCACCAAATAAACACCTAGAAAAAAATCAGAGCGAAGTGCTTTGTTCCCTTGAAGCCTGCAACAGCCATAATTTTAAGATTATTTCAATACAAATGTTAATTTTTGAGCAGCAGGGACATTTTTAGTGTGTGTTTTTATCCCGTTGCAGGTCCATGAACGAGATCAAGAACCTGCAGTACCTACCTCGGACCAGCGAGCCCCGCGAGGTCCTGTTTGAGGACAGGACCAGAGCTCACGCTGACCACGTGGGGCAGGGCTTTGACTGGCAGAGCACAGCTGCTGTCGGGGTGCTCAAGGCTGTGCAGTTTGGGGAATGGTAAGTGCTGCTGGAATGCAGCTGTTTTTTTCTTTAAGAAAAAACAATTCCTTGCAAAACAATCCAAATCAGAAATGGTTCAAACCCTAAAATGAGACAATCGCTGGAATCGTCTGCCCAGGGAGGTGGTGGAGTCACTGGATGTGTTTAAAAATAATGCCTGGACGTGGCACTCAGTGCCATAGTTTAGTTGATGAGGAAGTGTTAGATCATAGGTTGGACTAGATGATCTTAAAGGTCTTTTCCAACCTAGTTCATTCTGTGATTCAAAAGCTGCACAGAGCTGAAAACCTCAAGCTGTGTACCTCCTGTTTTTCCATCTTGAGGCAGTAAAAAATTTATTATAGCAGCTTGCAGAATATTTTAGTGATCTACAAAACCCTTAAACCTAGACCATCATCCTTGATTATTCTTTTCTTGAGCAGGTGTATTAATTCTAGCTTTTGTAACTGTAGCCTCAGAGCTCAGTGTAATTAATTTCACAGCTGCAGTGCTTTCTCAGGTCATGTACCCAGAATATTGCTGTTAACCTTGCAAGAAACTGGACTTGCATCATTGTAATGGCTAGAAATTACAGTAGAAATTGGATAGGATCATTAGCAATAGCATTAGAATAAAAGATGCCAGTATTTCCTATACTCTGGTTCACAGCTGTTGAATAAAGCTCCTCACTGCTTCAACTCAGTGTTGCTTTGTAATTTTACATTTTTCCCTTAACGCAGAATTATTCTGTCCAATTATAGGATGGAAGAATTGAGGCAAATTGTGGTTCCTAGCACACAGAGAACTTTGATAGTGGCATTTTGAACCTGGTTCTCAGGCTTTTCAGTATATTCCATGCAAACATCACTTCTGTTGTGAATGCAGCAAAAATGGTGAAAGAAAAAAAGGGAAATCTGTGAATTACCCCTCTTTTTCAAAATAATACACTATTGAGAAGTGTTGAGACTTGGTGCACAGTGTAACACTGGAGCAGGTCATTGGTTCAATGCAGCTTTCTGCTGGGAAGAGCTCTGTAACTCAAATAGTTCCAAAATTCCTGGAATTCTCTTGTTTTTCTCAGGAGTGACCAGCCTCGTATAACCAAAGATGTGGTTTGTTTTCATGCTGAAGACTTCACTGATGTTGTGCAGAGACTTCAGCTGGACCTGCATGAACCTCCAGTGTCACAGGTATCAAATCTGTCCTCGTGACAGCTCATTCCTGGTGTTGTGGGAGGAGTTTCTGACAGATCCCAGTGTCTCCCTAAAGTCAGCCCTTTTGTATCCCCTCAGTTCTCAGCTCTCTTGGGTAAATTTCCTCGTGTTTCAGGATAAAATAGTTCAGTTGGAAAGGACCTTTTTCTTTTTCTTCCCCCAAGCTGGGGTTCATGCTGTGAGTCCCAGGGTGTGCCAAAGAAACAATCTGTTGATTAAGCCATGTGTGCCTGTTCCTGCTTTTTCTAATGTCTGGTGTTGTCTTAGGCTATGGAAGCATCTAAACTCAGTCCTGCCAGCCCAAGCAATGAAGCCCATTGTTGTTGTTTTTAACTATAACTATAGAAACCTCTTCATTCTCCTCTCAAGATGTGCACGTCAGAGAAATTGTATTTTTAAAGTCCAGTTTTCATTTGAATTTGAAGTTTTACCCTTGAAACGGAAACATTCTGATTTAGACATGAATTAACTTGAAAACAGGAAGATGCTGAATTGTTTGAAGAGTTTACCACTAACTTTCCTGTCTCTCCTTCTCCCAGTGTGTTCAATGGGTGGACGAAGCCAAACTAAACCAAATGAGACGGGAAGGCATTCGCTATGCTAGGATTCAGTTGTGTGACAATGACATCTACTTCATCCCTAGAAATGTCATTCATCAGTTCAAAACAGTGTCAGCAGTCTGCAGCTTAGCCTGGCACATCAGACTCAAACAGTATCACCCTGTGGGGGAGACTTCTCCAAAAGCAGAAAGCAATTCAAGCCTGAACAGTGATGTTCCTGGAAACACGGAGGCAGAAGGTGAACCCCAAGGTGTGAGTGTAAAAACAGAGTCTGAAGAACCAGGTATAGAAATTCAGCTTACCCCAGAGGTGCTCTCCTCCTCTGTTTCTTCAATATCAGGACTTGTGCAACCAGATCAGGTGGCCCAGCCCCTTCCAGGTTTAAAAATAGAGTCTGATCAGCAACACAATCCACAGGATCATGCAGGCTCTTCTGTGTGATATGTATATATTCAAACATTTTTTAAACAACTTTTTAAAATTTTGATGTGAAGTTATAGTTTTATAACTGTCTTATGTTTTATTGGAGAAATCTTGCCTATAATTCTATAAAGAAAGGTGACATTCCAAAATGTCAAGCATATCTTTTTTACACAGATTATGCAAAATTCAAGTTGTATTTTAACCCCTTAGTACAACCTGTAACAGTGGTCTACCACTTCTTTCTGTTTAAGTAAAGAGATGTTGAATATCTTCTCAAAGTCAGATTGAAATTCCTCCAGGAACATGAAATGATTGAACTCCATTGGTCAGTGTTTTTTCCCTACTTTTACTTTATCTCTAATCTTCACCAGAAAGTGATGCTTTTGTAGAAGACTTGCAAAGTGACTTCCCCATCTCATTTTAATTGCTTAAAAAAGTTAAAAAAAAAAATAGAGAAAGCACAGCACTTTTGATGATTTGTGGAATTTTTGGTATGTCCGTTCTTGACATGTTGGTTTATATACAAGCTATAGAAATTGATGTTTCTTACAGTTCCTACAAGGGTGACCTGTAAAAAGAACTGAAGCAAGTGTCTGATTCCTGTTGAAATGCAATGACTTACTGACCTAACACTCTCATAGCACTGCTTATGTTGTTTGGTGTGAGGGTTTTTGCTTCCAAAATACATCTTCCCTGAACATGATAAATGCTAGTGTCAAAATTAGAGAACCTCTTGGTAGTCTTGTGGAGGAAACTGCTATCTTTGAGCACTTTAAGGCTTTAAAATACTTAACCAACTTGGCAGCTTGTTTTGATTGGGTCGTAACGTGTCCAATGGATCCACACTTTCCCTTGTACTGATGCACTTAATATAATAAGCATTGAGCTGATACCTGACTTCCTAGAATAAGAACAGCCTTACTGTGTAAGTTCTGTATTAGTATTTCACAATAAAAAGTATTTTGGCATTGGACTGTTTTTTCCACGTGTAGCTCCTGGGTGCCCAGTTACTGTGGAAAAATCAGCAGCACATGCTCAATGTGTAGAGTGTCAGCTATCAACAGTTTTTAAACAATCTTTCAATATTTCTGGATGTTAACGTGTAATCTGTATTTGACTTTCACTCACCCCATTTATTACTGCCCTTTCCAGTCATCAAAAGGAAAAGTCCCTTTTTCCTCTCCCTCCCCCCTCCCCACATTTAGAGTACAAGTTGGGGTTTGGTGCAACTTAAGCTGTCTCCAGATAACTTTATTTGTTCTAATCCTCACTGGGCTAGGAAAGATTTGAAACACTATGTTAGACTAGACAAAAGCAAAGATGCTGTGTTAGTTCTGGATGCATCTTTTTAATATCAATTATTACTCTTCTCTTTATAAGGGTCTCTAAAATATGTTACTCTATTATAAATCTTACTTTGTGCAATATTGTTTGTGTAGGCTTTTATATACATATTAGCACCTCAGTGTAGAGGTCACTATTTTAAACTGATAGAGAAATACTCCTCAGAAGATACTGCAGTGATTAGTTAGAACCTGTATTACTCCTTATGTGTATGTATGTATTGTCTTCGGTACAAAAATGAGGACTAGGAAATATTTCAATTTAAAACTAATTTACAGATTGAAGTGGTAGTGACTTGTTTAGTAATCTGTGTAAATAAGGTGTTAGAATGGAAAGCTTTTATGATGAAAAGTAATGTGATTCATGCAGGGGTGTAATTTAATCTTAGCAGAAATTCTAGATGACTCAGCGCAGCTCAGAAACGAGCCGTCAGTTCTCTGGTGGGTTTTTTCCACTTTTTATGTTGAGAGGAATTTCATAGCTTTAAGGGTTGTGCAAAGTAAAATTCCTCACAGGCAATAGTGGTTTCAGTTCATCCTTCACATTCAAAGATTCCCCAGGGGTGTTCTTTCCTTTTGACCAAGTCTGCGAGTCTTCCACGTGCCCGTTCCGCGCCTCTCCCGTGCTGCTCCCTGGCCCATCCCCGGGGTGGCCCTTCCCTGGCAGCCAGCACTGATCACTCAGGAACTGCCACACCTGCAGGGGCCAAGCAAACCTGCAGAGGCAGAATAAACAGAGTGAGAGCCCCCATGCACCAACCTGTCTGTTCATCGGGAAAATTGGAATGGAATGAAATCCATTTGGAAGTCCTCTGTAAATTCTAACAGCACATTTTCAAATGGACGAAGGAAGACTAGGGTGGTTTGTGCTACTTTCCAAGCTGTAGCTTTAGTGAAATCTGTGACAACAGCCTGCAATACCTGGAAAATGCTCTGCCTTCCTCTTGCATGGAGGGACATGACCAATAGCTTCATGCTCTCTGTGCTCTGCTCAGTCACCAACTTAAAACCTAATGTCAGATTTAAATGCACATAAATAAAGGTATCTTTGAATGACCTGAATGTTGCTGATGCTTATCCTATTTTGGAAGACTGAGAGAGAGAGGAACAAGCTGTTTGAGAATCTCTTACTGAATCCATGCTCAGCTTTGCTGTGCTTTAACCAAACTGGCAGACTTTCAAATTCCACCTCAGCTCTGGATGTAAAGTGTGAGAGGGTTTGCTTGGGAAGCTGCTCGCTCTCCAGCCATTGCTTCAGTTGCCTGGAACAAAGCCTTGATGAGACAAATGCAAATATTTTCCAGCCCAAGACCTGTAGAACGCTGATTTTTTTTTTTTAATGAGCTAGAGCAGTTTAGAGAGGAAGTAATGAGTTCAAGCCACTTAGTGTTTGAGCAGAACAAATCCAGTAAATATTACTGAGTATCTCATGTGAAATAGCTGCTATTTGAATTTCTCCAAGGTTTCATAAAGCAGGCTCCTTAATGAGCTAATCAAACTTTGGCACATTGGATGGCTTATTCTAAAGCTGAGAAAGTTGGGGCTGTTCAGTGTGGACACCTCACAGCTCCTTCCAGGATCTGCAGGGGCTCCAGGGAAGCTGGAGAGGGGCTCTTCATCAGGAACTGAGTGACAGGACAAAGGGGAATGGGTACAAACCAAGAGGAGGAATTTAGGTTAGAGATGAGGAAGAAATTTGATGGGTGGTGAGGATTTAGTTGCCCAGGGAGGTTGTGGATGCACCAACCCTGGAAGTTTTCAAAGCCAGGTTGAGCAGCCTGGCCCAATGGGAGATGTCCCTGCACATGGCAGGGAGTTGGGACTGGGTCATTTTTAAGGTCCATTCCAACATAACATTCTGTTATTCTCAGTGGAAAGCAGATGCAGAACAGTTCCTAAATATGAATGTGCTGGTCAGTTACTGCAAGTCCTCCATGCTCCATTTATGAGGATCTGCTCTGTGATGTGTGTCAGGTAGAAAATATTCCAGCTTTGTGCTGGAGGCAGCTGTCACTGACCAAGTGCTTTGTGAAACAGAACTGAGGCTTAGGCTCAACTTTAAATCAAGTGCTGGCGACTCAAACATCCCAGGGATAAAGGCTCAGCTGTGCTAGAAATGGACTCACAAATGCAGTGTAAAGCTGAAATACCGGCTGGCTTTGGTTTCCTCTCTCCTCTAAACTCCAGGTCACTTTGTGCAGGTACCTGCCACCTCCTCTTCCAGGAATGAGGGACACCACGAGGTGTCCCCAGGGGATTCATAAGGGACACTTGTCACCGGGGCTCTGCTGTGCTTGCCAGCTTTACTGCGTGTTACAGTTCAGCTGCCCTGGACAAGGCAAATTGTCAGAGCTTTCCCCAAGTCCTTCATGGAGCGTGACCGCCCCGCTTTGGGGTGTGAATCAGCGGAGCGATGAACTCCGCAATTGCTGAGCCTGGGCAGCCCCGTGCTGGCCGAGGGGGTGGCAGAGGAGCGCAGGCATCGTTTCCTCTCCCCCAGAGCCTCTTCTGTCCCTTCCTGTGGGCTCTGAGCAGTGGCCAGGGCACCCCGAGCATTCAGACAAACACCCGCTTTCTCCTGATTTCTCTGTACAACATGTAAAGATACCGACTCCTGTATTGCTGTTTCGTGATTTGATTTGATTGGCAGCTACGATTATTTTTCTGTGGTTTTAATTTATCTAAGGTCTCTGCCTCCAGAGGACGTGTACAATTGCCTGGACGACTGTTTGCTTTGTGCGGCCTTAGTGTATTTATTGACATTCGCGCGTGTGCGGGGGCGGCCCCGCGCCCCCCCCGCGCTGTCGGTAGCTGACTGTACACCAGTGTCAAACTGTTAAGCTATTTCTTTGTAAAATAATCCTGCGGAATGCATAGATTTTTTTTCCTGTAAAGTATTTTTTTAATAAACAAAAGTCTGATTTTGTCCTTTACCCGCCTGGCCGCTTCTTTCCTCTGCGGCTTGGGGAGGGGGGGCTCGGCGCTCGGCTGGCGCTGCCTGGGCGGTGGGGGGGTGAGGGGCGGCAGGCGGAGCCAATCGAGCGCCGGGCGGTTTCCAGGGTAACGGGAGCGGGGTCGGGGCCGGGGCCGGTACCTGTCTGGTATCTAATTGTCTTTGTTGTGCCCTATCCTTTCTAATTTTGCTCCTGGTACTTTCTGTAAATCAATCTCGGTTCGTGTTCTGTGTACCCAGGTTTCCCACTAATCTTTGTATCCCTTCTTTACTGCAACCCAGAATATTTTATCAGTTTCTTCTTCTATCTTTTTAACAATTCCAACAAAGGGCACTAGGGATCTTTCTCCCCAACAGGTTTTTATACCACAATTTTTGACACTCAATACACCTAAAACATCCCCATGGATAACACTTACAGTTTGGAGTAGGACATTCCAATTCCTGTGGGAATGTTGGATTTGCAACCTAAGGTATGAGCATTTTCGTGACATGCATCAGTCTTTTTTTTTTTTTTTTCAGTCTAACTTTCAGTTCTCCAGGGGCAGAAGTGACTTTCCACTGAGATTCAGCAGGTGTCTCTGTCGGTGGGTCTACTGCTCCCTTGATTGGTGATGCGTGGGTCCAGCTCCTTCCTGCAGTCCGAATGTGGTCAGCAGTGTTGGTGGTCAGCAGTGTGGGTGCTCAGCAGTGTTGGTGGTCAGCAGTGTGGGTGCTCAGCAGGGTTAAGTATGGAACTTCCCATCTAGGAGACAAACTTTCTTCTTCCCAGCTTTTGATTAACATCCAGTCACACAGTTTTATTTGATGTATGTTAAAATTTAAGAGGGACAGACTGAGCAATTATCCCTTTTTTCCTTTAGTTCTGCCACATATTATCCAATCTTTTGAATATGTTTCTGGATAGTCATATCTTCTGTGACTATTGATGTTTGGGGTACTTCCTGGGAATAGGGCATTCCATAAAGCATTTCATATGCTGAGAGCCCCCTATCTGCATTAGGGAGCATTCTTACGTTAAGCAATGCTAAAGGTAAACATTTTACTCATGACATTTAGGTTTCAATCATCACTTTAGTTAATTGCTGCTTTATAGTTTGGTTCATTCTTTCCACCCTCTCAGAGCTCTGAGGGTGCCAAGGGGTCTGATACTCCCAGGAAATACCCATGGCTTGTGTTACCCCTTTTACAATACTGGAAGTAAAGTGGGAGCCTCGATCGGAATCGATTGCTCTGATAACCCCAAACCGGGGAATGATTTATTATTTCCATCTGCCAATCTTTGGCAATTCAGTATAATCCATCTGAACTCTCTCTCAAACGATCGGTATCTTTCTACCGCCTGTTGGGGTTTGCCTCATTATCTTTTTGTTAACCTTTTTGACAAGTCAAACACCCTTGTGTTATCTGTTTTGCTATTAAAAAAAACAAACAAAAAACCCAAACCAAAAAACAAACAAACAAAAAACCAAACCCAGTACACCCATAATATTTTAAGAAATGATCCCACAAAGCACTTGTTCCTCAATGTGTGCATTGATGTAATTGGCTTAGAATCTTTTGCATAAGCTTTAGGTAAAATTTATCTTCCATCTGGGAGTACCCATTTTCCCTGATCCCTTTTTTTTTCTTTTGCTTCTAGCCTTCTTACAGCTTCCTCCTCCTGAGTGCTGTAACTTTTTGGCAACTCTTTTTGACTTGAGTTGTTATAGTATTCAACTGAATGGTTTCATCTAATTTAAGAGCTGCTTCCTTTGCAGCCTAATCAGCTATATTATTTCCTTTTCTAAATAGCTTGACCTCTGTTGATGACCTTTTATATGTACTACAGCTGTCATCTTAGGTCCTTTCAGTGCTTTAAGCACTCTAAGTATTAATTCTTGATGGATTAACCCCTTCCCTTAGGTATTGATCAGAACTCTTTCCCTCTAAAAGTGTGTACAATCCCAAAAGCATACTTTGACTCTGTATAAATAGTCCCCACTTTTTCTTTTAAAAGTTCTAAACCACGTACAAAGCGAATAATTCACAAGCTTGAGCTGACTAGCTGGAACTTATTTTTCCTTTTTCTATTACAGACATGTTTTCCCATTTTAAACACTTGAAAGACGGACCCCTGCGACTCAGCAGGGGGGAGCAGTAGCCCTGCTCCTGGCGTGGGGCAGTCCCCATCCAAGGCCTGCGAGGAGATCTCCAAATGGGAGATGGGAGAGGAGGAATTTCCCGTTTAGTCAGTGCAAACAAAGCCGAGCAGAGCCCCCCCTCTGCTGCTTTCTGAACTTCCTTAACTGCTGCCACAAACCAAAAAACCCACACACACACTCACAAAAAAAATCCCTTAGCTTTTAGCCTTTGCCTTCGCCTTCTTTTCATTTCTACGTACATAAACCTTTGTGCCTTTCAACAATTCCTGAAAACCCCTTTCCTGCCAGTCATCTAAACTTCTCAAGTTTCTTCCTGATATCTTCCCACGACTTTGCGACAAACTGAGTTTTTATTAATGCTTCCCCAACAGATGTATCAGGATCTAATCCTGAATACATTTGTATACTTTTCTTCAATCCCTCTCACTAGTCTTTAGGTGACTTACCCTTCCCTTGGTGTTCACTAAAAGCCTTGTTTTGTCCTCTGGAGACTGCTTCTTGGATTCCCTGAATAATCATGTTCCTGAGATCAGGATTTTTTTTTTTCTATCCTGTTCATTATTATTGTCCCAAATAAGGGCTACATTTGGCCATTTTACTTCTCCAGGGTCCCTGCTGATGGCATCTTTCCCAGATCTTTATACTAGCTTGCCTTATCATTTGCCTTTTTTTCTGCAGTAAACAAAATGTTTAAGATTGACTGGATCCCTGTCCAGGTATAGGTGTTAGGTCCTAGAAACTGATCCAGTCTATCAGTCACCCCCAGGGGATCTTCAAGTAATTTCCCCATTTCCTTTTTAAAGGCTCTAACATCTCCAGTATTCAGGGGTGCTGATACATACCCAATAACTGGTCCCCCTTGGTTTCTTACTATTGGTATTTCTCTTAATGGATATAACTGTCCCTCCCCACCTCCATCATCGCTGTCCCCACACTTTTCTGCCCGTGCCATTTCCCTGCCTCTTGCTCTGTGTGCTGGTGGTGAATCCGGTACCGGGAGCAGAGCCATAGGGGCTTGAGGTGCAAGGGGTGCTGGATTAGGCACCTCTGGTGGCAAAGCTGGTTGTGGTGGATAAGGAGGGGGGAGATTGTCTAGGGGGTCCCACAGTTTCTTTTCCTCTTTGATTTTAAAGTACACAGGGGAGAAGGCCAGGACCCGTGCCATAAAGCAGCATAATCACTTTTTTCCTGGTTAATAGGGTCCTTCTCATTTAAATAGACATTTAAAGTCTTACAAATCTCCCCCTCAAATGACCCATACATTGGCTAATACAAATTATCGGGTCATATAATTTCTTTAGTCCATTCCACCATACAATATTGTATCATTTTCTCCTTACTCTTTCTCTTCCTAGTTTCCCATTCATCCCAAAATTTTAACATTAACCCCAGGGGGCTGTCCTGAGGTATACCTGGTAAAGTGCTCCCTCTTTTTCCGGTACCTTTAGTACCTCTACCTTTTTACTGGTTTACACCAGTTCCTGGGTCCTTGTTTAGACATTGACCCATCTTGTTCCCACGGGTGTTCTCAGACTCGTTCTGACTTCAATACTACTTGAAATCTCCTTACTCGCTTAGGATTTTATATAAAAAGGTCCCTTCAACTAGTGCCGCTTCCCGCCTCCGATTTACTAAAGAGTAATCCCCCCAATTATTTACCGCATCCCGCCCCCGACCTTTATTAAAAAAATCCCTTCACTCACTCCGTTTTCACTCGCTTTGTTCCTTCACCTGCCGCTCCCCTCGCGGGAAGACGGAACCGAGGTTAGAAGAACTCCGCACTTGCTTCGTGGCTAGGCCACGTCTCACACACACAGCACACACACATACACCCGTCCCTTATCCCACCTAACCAAGCGATACTTACAGCCTCCTTTCTCGCCTGGGTCTTCGTGCACGAGTTATTACAGGTGAATTTACTGCAGTCTTATCCGGGAGCTCAAAATTCTTTGCTCACAATTTAACCTTAAAAATCTCCTTTCTCCTAGGGAGGTTCCCCAGTCACTCAGGGCCACCAGAGGCAGAAACTGCCAGAGGTGGGGCGCCTCCCTGAGATCAGAGGTTCCCCTCAAGGGGTTGGAGATTGCCCGCATTCTCCACCAAATTGTTATGAATAATGAGCTTGACTTGGCCAATATATCAAGCAGCAATGAATCTATTAATTAATACAGAATGGTAAAGTATGAGCAAAGCAGCGCTGGGTACAGTGGGGGTTTCCCCTTCAACTGCACACTTGACTGTTGATTGTCTGCCGGTATTTATTGAGATTTTTCCATAAGCACTTCTCAGCAACCTTTTTTTCTAGTTTCCTCTTAATTTCTATTTTTGAAATCTAATTTCTATACCCATTGTGATAAATTTCTATTGGTGATGTTAAATTTTCTATACTTCAAAAGGTATGAAATCAGTGAGGTCAGAAATAACATCTTGTGATGATGAGGTTCCCAGGACATAAATTAGTGATGGTGGCATCCAGATTTCCTTCTTCAGAAGAAAACACCAGAGATGAGAGATTCAGTCTTCCTCTTTAAGTCTATAAATCAGTTTTGTTGGTGAAATCCAGCTTCCAGGTGCTGGTCCATCTCCTCTTCCCAGGATCATTAATTTTAGTTTGGAATAGCTCACTTCCTTCTATTTGGGTGATTACAATCCTTTCTAGATATATATTCCAAACTATAGTTCAAACCTTCTATTAAAAACCTTATAGGCTCACATGACTCACTTATAAGCAAGCAAAATATTAGTTCAAAAGCCCCTTTTCATGCTTTTTCCGTTTTGTTCATTAAACAGATGTTTTTATAATTACCCCATGGCCTTTTCCACACATTTCATAACCATAACTACAAAGGCCATCTTTTTCTACCTGACACGAAACACAACCCCACATTTCACACTTCCGCCCACTCGGGCTGTTGGTAGAACAAAAACTGACAGATGACAAAGCCGGCCACGCGCCGGGGGTCACCGGTCTATAAAACAAAAAAGCGGGAAAAAGAGAACAGAAAAAATGAAGGATGTTGCACTCTGGACCAACGACAATGGGAGGGCAAAAGGCGTCTCCCAGAGGACTGCACAGTCTGCAAGGCTCGGGGGTGAGCCTGTCCTTTGAGGCTTAAAGCCTTGTCCTCTCTGCAGGAAGGGAACAGGGGGTTCCCGAGGGAGAGGCAGATACTTACGTGTCTGGTGCCGACGGTGCAAAGCGGTGGTGGTGGTACTTTCTCTGGAGGAGGACTTCTCCAGGTGCGGGACAAGCTGCCCTCCTCTCCTGCTGGGAGCGCACTCTCCAGAGGGGAGCTGCTACGACCAGGAGGTGCGTGACAGTCAGTGGTTCTCTGCAGCACTGCGTGGAGAATCCGAGGCAGGCCAGGGACCAAGTCTGCAGGGTCTGGAGGTCACCTCAGACCAGACTGCGTTGAGAGCCACGCTGCCGTGCTCAGGCTGAGTGGCAGGGGTGGCCCCACGTTGGGAAGACGAAGATGGAAGAAGACAGTTGGATTTCTGGGTAAGTGACTAGGCTTTAACACCTTTTGCCTAGTTGCATAAAACATATTTTGTGGAGCACTACAATATAAAAATTACTAGATTGCTTCAGATCCAAATTTGTGCAGTTATTACCAGTTACAGGGCCATTTAAGAGGTAGCTCCAAGTGGCAGGCACATTATCACGCATCCTATTGGCATGAGAATGACTGTTACATTACATTACAGCAAAGAAAAGAGCCCAAGAACCTGATATAAGAAAATACCGAGGTTCTTAATGTGTAGGAAATAAAACCGAGCTGGTTTAGTTAACAACTTAAATATGAGAAAAAAATTAGTTTCTTTTAGACCTGATCATCTGAGCTAGCTAGTAAGGACACCAAATGTCAACCCCTGATTTTTCATATAGCACTATTTCCACTATAGCTATATCTACTCTCCTGGCACAGTACACTTATACAATTTAAAGTAAGATCAAGGGTCTGCTTTGTTTCATTTATTTTTCAACTCTTGATTTTTCCTGTATTTCAGGATAAGGAGAGCATGCTGAAATTATTCAGCAAGCATAAGCAGCTTGCTCAATAATTTTCCTCTTTTCTCTGCTCCTGTTTGATGAGGAGGATTAATTGATAGTTTACATTGATAGAAGGACACCTTGTGACTAACTGTTCTGTGTGATTGAGACTAAAGCCTTACTATACCGAAAAATTCAAAATCTTGGGGAGTTTAGAGCAACTGAATGATTGTGAGCAGCAGCTTCAACTCTTGCATAATGAGATTTCTATCCTGAATTGCCAAAGGTCTGCTCTCTGGTGCAGGTAGAGGCCTTACTCAGAGAAGTCCCTGAATCATAGAAATTGGTCATGTTAGGTAGCATGAATTTCCTCCTGCTTTGAAATGGAAGTGTAAACAAAAGCTAAGCTTTTTTACTTTAAAGAGAACATAAACTCTTTAGCTGTTTTAGATTTCTTCTAGTGTCCAAATATTCTGTTTTAAAGCAACTATGTTAAGTTTTTGACAAAACAGCAAATAATGCAGCTTTACAAAATACATAGAGACCAAATGTATGGAATAAAAAGAGAATTTTTTTGTTGATGAGTTCTGCCCTGTAATTGTACAGTGTTCAGTTTTCACTTGTTTGACTTTAGCAGTACTCTTCAGTGGTACTGAAAGAGGAGCAAATCTCCAAAATATTAATAGTTAAAAGTGTGTTTCCTAGGAACAAATTGCTTGGCTACACATGCTTTAGGAATTACTTTACTTTTACCATTTATGCTTTAGCCCATAAAACATATTGATGGAAATGTCTTCATATTAGACTAACCAGCTGCAGCTTCTTTAATTACCTTGGCTCAAAATCTCATGCTACCCTTGTAAAAATTAAATTCACAAAATAATCTGCCTTTGGGAAAAACATCTGAAGATGGTAAAGTGACATGAGGCTTCTTTGCATTTTCATAGACATGAAGAAAACTTGTCCCCGCCACAATCTCTGCCGCAATTGCAAACTGTGTGACACTGAAAAGCAAGATGATCCCAGTAAATTCTGTTGGATCTGCAACTACTTCAAAATTCATATGAGGCTCAGCCCACCTGCGCCATGCTGCAATAACCCAGGCTGTCGCAGCTACCTGTTGACATATTTCAATTTCATCTACACAAAAGAGCGCATGAGCCTTCAACAGCACCTGGAAGAGTCAATCAGTGACACGGAATTAGCGCGAAGGACGATATCCACGGCTGTTATGGTGAGAAAGAAATAGTATTTCTTATTTTACAGGCTGGAGGTGTGTTGTAAAACAGTATGTCTGCAATGGGCTAAATTGTGGGTAAATTAGCATTTCTGTCAAGTGCAGAGAAGATAAACTTTCTTCCTTTATTTTGATTTTTCTTTCTTCCTCTCACACTTCTACTTTGAACTCTCAATGTAGTGTCCTACCTCACCTATCCTGCGATTGGAACAGGGTCAGTGATTTATTTTACAGGTGTTAAAAGAAGATCGATTTGGTCTGAAAAGTAGATGCTGCTTGCAGTCATCAACATTGCCTTAGTTAGAAAAATTCTTTTGGGAATGCTGCATTAAATACTACAAAACTACAACGCTAAAAACCTTTCCATGTCATGCTTTTCTTATGCCTGTAGCTATGTGCTTTTTTAGTTTAACTGGGTCCCTTGGAAGCACCTTTACCATGAACTCAGTTTGAAGAAAATTGTTTTCATTTTTTCTGTATTGAGTCTTCTTTTCTATAAACATGATGTAACACATACCTGTGTTAGAGAGGCAGCATCTCTTAATGTGTGTGATCCCAAGCACATTTAACTTACTGAAGATTTTTTTCTTTCAAGTCATTCAGGTTACACTCTCTAATTCAACCTCTTTTCCCAGCAAATGAGGTTTTTGAATTTGATGATTTGAATCTGATGATTTGAATCATCAGAACAAAGCATTTTGCAGGTGTATTGTACAGTTGGTCTTTGGCAGTTAGTCAACTTCTGTTTGACTACATCACCGATTCAAGTAAACTTTTTGGGAATTTGTGTACACAAAACAACAACAACAAAAAAAGTTATTAGAACACAGGAGGCTAGTATTATCATTCCAGAAAGCACACGACTATGCATGCAGCTGCCTTAACAATCACAGAATGGCCTGCTAGTATGGGAATTAAAGAAGTAACTGTGCAACAGGGTTTTCTTTAAATTTTGAACGTCACATGCAATGACAAATCTGTAACTGGTATGCCTGGTTGTAGTGGTGCATCTTTTTGGTTTGGCTGTTATATTTACATTTATATTGTTGATGTTTTATAAATGGACTGTTCCTTGTTCCTCCCTGTTCTTCCCCTGTTTGGTGTGACCCTACATGTTCACCCAGGGACAGTTAAGTGTCAATCATTTGTAGCCCTTGCCCTCGAGTCCTGTCACTCTCAGTGAGGCCTCCCCCCAGTTCCAGAAGCTTCGGGGGAGATCAGCTCCTGATTGGGCCAGGCTCGAGGGAAATCCCTCCCTTCTCCTATGGTTTGTTCCCCAAACTGTCCATCTTCACCTTGAGCACACCTGCCTTCTCGGTTATTGGTTGTCTGTTCGGGTCACCCCTCAACTCCTCCCCCACATAAAAGTTGCCTCCCTGAGAGAGAGCTGGATCTGCTGGGGTAGTCTCTGGAGGGTGCAGACAACAAAGCATTCTGGAACATCCCACCGGCGTCCTCCTTTCTCTGAGGCCGTCTTCGACGTCACCAGGCTTCTGCTAGCTTACCCACCGGGTGGACCTGGCTGGTCAGCCTGCTGAGGTCCTAGCAAGGCTTGAGTCTGTTTCCAGCGAGGCTCAGCCGGGACAAGCTAAAGAGCAGCCAGAGGTGGAGAGAAACATCCACACCAGGCATAGAGTGAAACCACCTCACCTGGTGTACAGTCATTTAATAACATCGTTATTTTATATTTTGGAGAAGGGGTTGGCAGAACCCCACTACTGCATTATACTAGACTCTGACTCTTAAGGGATACCACTTTTTATTTGTCCTATTTCAGTTGTGAAAGATTTTGAAAGCAGGTGTGAAAATGAGAAACCAAAGAACATGGAAACACCACTGTCAAATCTCAGGATCTGGTTGTCTCCAAAAGCAACTAAGGACATATTTTATTAAGTAACATCTGAGAGAGAGGCTAATATTACCAGAAAGTCATTAAAGGTCTTCTGCTGGTATCAATTCATCTAGTTCTATTCCCTTAAAATAAGTTTCTCACGCATCTGACCTCCTGCTTTAGAATTTGCCTGTTCATTAGTGGATTGGCTTTTTCCAGCTCTTCTTGATCTACCTAAAAAAACATACACATTAAGAAATGGTGAGAACACTTACAGAAAGAGTCAAGAGTTGGAAAAACTGGTATATGTGAAACATGTTAGTAATTAGATTAGGCACTTTTTCTGACTCACATTGTTAAGCTCCAGCAGTGCGTAGCACACTCGCACGTTTTCAGCGCTGGAATTCTTCTCATCAGCCCAAGAAGACGTTACGCGCTACGCCGAGTGCCTTCAGCCAACCGCCGCTGTTGGGGTGGGGGGTCCCGGACGGGTGCGCCGGCTCTTCAGTGCCCTCTGTGCCTGCACAGTCAGCAGCGCAGCTGGCAGGCGCCGTCTGGGACCCCGTGTCGGGGGGGGACTGGGTCCGCTCCCCCCCGCCCAAGGCGAGAGGAGTCTCCGGTGTTAAAGCTGCGCTAACTGCGGTGGCTGCCTGTGGCTGGCATTTACCTCATAATCCCTTTGCCAGCTCTTCAGTCTCGAGAAGAGCTCCTGGGCATTCCCGCTCCCACCAGTGCTCTAAGGAGCAGGCCGTGGGGGTGTTTCAGCTGGTTCATGGGGGTGTTGCGTTGACTTGACTCTCTGCTGCCTCCGTAAGTGGTTCTCATTGGCCGGAGAACAGTGGTGGTAACTGCGGCTATCTATCCGGGGCCTTTACAGGAGCTCGTGGGGCAGCCGGCTCGGTCGCTCAGCCCCAGCATCTGTGTGGCAAGTAACGGTGCCACGTAACGCCCGCGCTCGCCAGCCGCAGTGACCCGGCACCAGGGGCTCTCGCGGCCCCCGCGCGGCAGCGGGGCAAGATGGCGGCACGAGCAGGTTTGTCCGCGTGGGACGTGGGCACGGGACATGGGCATCGGTAAACGGGTACTAGCCATCCTAGTACATGGCTTGCCGAGAAACAAACAGCAAACAGAAAGAACTGCAGTTAATTTCCCTACATTTTCTCGCTCTGGTGGCGGCCCGTAGAAGCTTCATGCTCAGTTCCTTGGTCCGTCTGCTTGCAGGCTGTACGGCTCAGCTGTGGCTCGTCAGTTGGATCCTACCAGGAAATGAAGTCACACTACTTAAAAGTGCCACTCACGGGTCTGCAGGCGGATCATGACCCCAAGCAGCCGTCACGCGCTACGCCGAGGGCCATAGCAGCTGGCACCTGTGAACCCCAACGCGCTTCCCTGTCCCGGCGACCATCCTTTAAAGCCAGTAATGATGGGCCTTCCAGCTTCTAAGGATCTTGCCACGGCAGGATTTCAGCTGCTTGATGGGGGTGCAGCGTTGACTCTCCTAGCATAGGGGGGAAAGACGTTCAGCACTGGAATTCCCCTCCAAATTAATGTGCGTTAAAACCAGACGCGGTGATTGTGCAGTGTCCCGGGTGTCGCAGCACCCCTTGGGCCAACTGTCGCTGTTGGGGGGGGCCCGGACGGGTGCGCCGGCTCTTCATTGCCCTCTGTGCCTGCACAGTCAGCAGCGCAGCTGGCAGGCGCCGTCTGGGACCCCGTGTCGGGGGGGGACTGGGTCCGCTCCCCCCCGCCCAAGGCGAGCGGAGTCTCCGGTGTTAAAGCTGCGCTAACTGCGGTGGCTGCCTGCGGCTGGCATTTACCTCATAATCCCTTTGCCAGCTCTTCAGTGGTCCGCAGAGCTCCTGGGCATTCCCGCTCCCACCAGTGCTCTAAGGTGCTGGCCGTGGGAGTGTTTCAGCTGGTTCATGGGGGTGCTGCGTTGGCTTGACTCTCTGCTGCCTCCGTGAGTGGTTCTCATTGGCCGGAGAACAGTGGCGGTTACTGGGGCTATCTATCCGGGGCCTTTACAGGGGCTCATGGGGTGGACTGCTGGATCTCTCAGCCCCAGTATGTGTGCGGCATGGAACGGTAGCGCGTAATGCCCGCGCTGGCCAGCCACAGGGACCCGATAAACCAAAATAAAGAAAGGAAGAAATCTTTTCTTCTCTGCACTTGACAGAAATGCTTATTTATCCACAATTTAGCCCACTGCAGACATACTGTGTCACAACACACCTCTAGCCTGTAAAATAAGAAATACTATTTCTTTCTCACCATAACTGACACATATATTATCCTCCGTGCTATCTCTGTGTCACAGATTGATTCCTCCAGGCGGTGTTGAAGGCTCAGGCATTCTTTTGAAGAGATGAAATTAAAAGACGCTAGGAGGTTAGTGCGACAGGTTGGGTTTTTACAGCAGTGGGCAGGTGGGCTGACCCTCATGTGAACTTTGCAGTAAGCGCAGATCCAGCAGAATTCAATTCTGATGCCAGGTCTTAGCTTTCCGCAGAACTCCTGGGCGCTCCCCGCTCCCACCAGTGCTCTAAGGAGCTGGCCGTGGGAGCGTTTCAGCTGGTTCATGGGGATGCTGCGTTGACTTGGCTGCCTCTGGAAGAGGTTCACCTTGACAAGAGAACAGTGGTGGTTACTTGGGCTGGCTCTGCGGGACCTCTACTGGAGCTCATGGGGTGGACTGCTGGATCTCTCAGCCCCAGTAGTGCGGCATGGAACAGTGCCGTGTAACACCCGCGCTCGCCAGCCGCAGTGACCCGGCACCAGGGGCTCTCGCGGCCCCCTCGCAGCCGCGGGGAAGATGGGCACGGGACATGGGCATGGGCAGGCGGCGGATCTGTGGCCACGAGCAACTTACTGCACGGGCAGCAGCAGTCCGGCCGCTGATTTTCCTCGCTCGTTCCCTTTTCCTCCATTGATTTTGAGATTTGGGATAAAAGTGCTAAGGGCTATCGAAACGACTGTTATAAATGCATAGTATATAGTTGGCTTTTCACAAATATTAAAATGAATACTGTATGTGGAATGTGGGAAGATTGTACTATATTGTCTTGGTTTTGAAAGAAGACAGGTGTATGCTAAAGAGGGGCAGGGCCTCTCTGGGAATGGATAGTTCACTCGCTTCCCCCTCAGCTGACCGATTCCCTCGCGGGAGGAAGGAACTGCAACTTCGGAGTTCGCTCCCGCTCTGTGAATAGTTTTCACATCACAATCACACATGCACACACACCTTTGGTCACCCCACCCAACCAAGCTGTACTTACGGTTCTTCTTCCCGCGTGGATTCTTCGTGCATGATGAATTTTACATTTCCTCCCTCTGGTGGCGCTCCACAGGAACTTCATTCTGGGTTTTGTGCTGGTGCTTCGGCTTGCAGGCTGTATCACTCAGTTGTGGTGGCTCTTCTTCAGTTGGATCCTTCCAGGATCCACTGGTCACACTGCTTAAATGTTCTTAAATGTTAAATTATTTATAACATTTACCTTCAGTCATGTTACTGCACATGTTTGCAGCTGTTGTTGAATGCTGGTGTTGATTTCCAGCCGCTCGTGGCACACCCGCAGGTTTTCAGAACTTGAATTCTTCGTAAATTAATGTGTGCCAACTGTCGCTGTTGGGGGGTCCCGGACGGGTGCGCCGGCTCTTCATTGCCCTCTGTGCCTGCACAGTCAGCAGCGCAGCTGGCAGGCGCCGTCTGGGACCCCGTGTCGGGGGGGGGACTGGATCTGCTCCCCCCCGCCCAAGGTGAGCGGAGTCTTCGGTGTTAAAACTGCGCTAACTGCGGTGGCTGCCTGCGGCTGGCATTTACCTCATAATTTTTGTGCCAGCTCTTCAGTTGTCTGCAGAGCTCCTGGGCGCTCCCCGCTCCCACCAGTACTCTAAGGAGCAGGCCGTGGCAGCGCTTCTGCTGGTTCATGGGGGTGCTGCTGCCTCTGGAAGAGGTTCGTGTTGACAAGAGAACAGTGATGTTTACTGGGGCTCGCTCTCCAGGGCCTCTGCAGGAGCTCATGGGGTGGACTGCTGGATCTCTCAGCCCCAGTAGTGCAGCATGGAACGGTGCCGTGTAACGCCCGCGCTCGCCAGCCGCAGGGACCCGGCACCAGGGGCTCTCGCGGCCCCCTCGCAGTGGCAGGGCAAGATGGCGGCGCGAGCAGGTTTGTCCACGTGGGACGTGGGCACGGGACATGGGCATGGGCAGGCGGCGGATCTGTGGCCACGAGCAGCTCACCGCACGGGCAGCAGGAGTCCGGCCGCTGATTTTCCTCGCTCGTTCCCTTTTCCTCCATTGATTTTGAGATTTGGGAAAAAAGTTCTAAGGGCTATCGAAACGACTGTTATAAATGCGTAGTATATCGCTGGGTTTTCACAAATATTAAAATGAATACTGTATGTGGAATGTGGGAAGATTGTACTATATTGTCTTGGTTTTGACAGAACACAGGTATATGCTAAAGAGGAGCAGGGCCTCTCTTGGAATGGATAATTCACTCACGTCCCCTCAAAGTATTATAATTTGAAAAATTAAAATGGCTTTTAGGCAGACAGATAGGGATAGTAATAACAGTTCTTTTCTAATATGTATAACAAGGCAAAGGAACAACAACAATTACAGCATTATTAGCGAACTGAACCAGGGACCTTGACAGGGCTTGGTTTCACAAAACCTGGGGCACTCTGATCTCTTTGGACTCCAAAAGCACAAAGCTGGAACGGTGAGGGATCCCAGGCTGGTGGATCGGACAAAATCCAGAGCTTCGTCGCTGGTCACTGGAGGGGCAGGGATGTCCCGACAGCACGAGGCGGAGCAGGGCCACGGTGCAGCAGAAAGAGAAACCTTCAAAGCAGTGCCGAGAAAGCAGCGGCAGTTGGGGGAGCTCAGGATTCCTGGGCACAGGCGAGCAGATGGTGGTAGGTTTCCTTCGGATCAGACCCGGGTGGTGGCAGTGATAACTCTTACTGCAGCAAGCAGCAGCCTCTGTCCTCTCCCCGATGCCGAGCGCAAGAGAGCGAAGCTGCCCCCAGCCCCGTCGTCTTCTTTCCTGCCCCCACTCCCGGAGAGAAACTCCCGGAGACAAAAAGAAAGAGTGTAGCCAAATGCTCCATCCTTTTGTTTCACCTGAGCACCAACAAGTACTCAGTAGATAGTTGCCTCGCAACCTTTGGGAAAAAATTCTACAGGTTAAAAAAAACAGAAACAAGCCTAACCCCCAACAAAAGTAAAATTCCTCACAGGCAATAGTGGTTTCAGTTCATCCTTCACATTCAAGGATTCCCCATGGGTGTTCTTTACTTTTGACCAAGTCTGCGAGTCTTCCACGTGCCCGTTCCGCGCCTCTCCCGTGCTGCTCCCTGGCCCATCCCCGGGGTGGCCCTTCCCTGGCAGCCAGCACTGATCACTCAGGAACTGTCACACCTGCAGGGGCCAAGCAAGCCTGCAGAGGCAGAATAAACAGAGTGAGAGCCCCCATGCACCAACCTGTCTGTTCATCGGGAAAATTGGAATGGAATGAAATCCGTTTGGAAGTCCTCTGTAAATTCTAACAGCACATTTTCAAATGGATGAAGGAAGACTAGGGTGGTTTGTGCTACTTTCCAAGCTGTAGCTTTAGTGAAATCTGTGACAACAGCCTGCAATACCTGGAAAATGCTCTGCCTTCTCTTGCATGGAGGGACATGACCAATAGCTTCATGCTCTCTGTGCTCTGCTCAGTCACCAACTTAAAACCTAATGTCAGATTTAAATGCACATAAATAAAGGTATCTTTGAATGACCTGAATGTTGCTGATGCTTATCCTATTTTGGAAGACTGAGAGAGAGAGGAACAAGCTGTTTGAGAATCTCTTACTGAATCCATGCTCAGCTTTGCTGTGCTTTAACCAAACTGGCAGACTTTCAAATTCCACCTCAACTCTGGATGTAAAGTGTGAGAGGGTTTGCTTGGGAAGCTGCTCGCTCTCCAGCCATTGCTTCAGTTGCCTGGAACAAAGCCTTGATGAGACAAATGCAAATGTTTTCCAGCCCAAGACCTGTAGAACGCTGTTTTTTTTTTTTTTTTAATGAGCTAGAGCAGTTTAGAGAGGAAGTAATGAGTTCAAGCCACTTAGTGTTTGAGCAGAACAAATCCAGTAAATATTACTGAGTATCTCATGTGAAATAGCTGCTATTTGAATTTCTCCAAGATTTCATAAAGCAGGCTCCTTAATGAGCTAATCAAACTTTGGCACATTGGATGGCTTATTCTAAAGCTGAGAAAGTTGGGGCTGTTCAGTGTGGACACCTCACAGCCCCTTCCAGGATCTGCAGGGGCTACAGGGAAGCTGGAGAGGGGCTCTTCATCAGGAACTGAGTGACAGGACAAAGGGGAATGGGTACAAACCAAGAGGAGGAATTTAGGTTAGAGATGAGGAAGAAATTTGATGGGTGGTGAGGATTTAGTTGCCCAGGGAGGTTGTGGATGCACCAACCCTGGAAGTTTTCAAAGCCAGGTTGAGCAGCCTGGCCCAATGGGAGGTGTCCCTGCACAGGGCAGGGAGTTGGGACTAGGTCATTTTTAAGGTCCATTCCAACATAACATTCTGTTATTCTCAGTGGAAAGCAGATGCAGAACAGTTCCTAAATATGAATGTGCTGGTCAGTTACTGCAAATCCTCCATGCTCCGTTTATGAGGATCTGCTCTGTGATGTGTGTCAGGTAGAAAATACTCCAGCTTTGTGCTGGAGACAGCTGTCACTGACCAAGTGCTTTGTGAAACAGAACGGAGGCTTAGGCTCAACTTTAAATCAAGTGCTGGCGACTAAAACGTCCCAGGGATAAAGGCAAGTGGCTCAGCTGTGCTAGAAATGGACTCACAAATGCAGTGTAAAGCTGAAATACCGGCTGGCTTTGGTTTCCTCTCTCCTCTAAACTCCAGGTCACTTTGTGCAGGTACCTGCCACCTTCTCTTCCAGGAATGAGGGACACCACGAGGTGTCCCCAGGGGATTCATAAGGGACACTTGTCACCGGGGCTCTGCTGTGCTTGCCAGCTTTACTGCGTGTTACAGTTCAGCTGCCCTGGACAAGGCCAATTGTCAGAGCTTTCCCCAAGTCCTTCATGGAGCGTGACCGCCCCGCTTTGGGGTGTGAATCAGCTGAGCGATGAACTCTGCAATTGCTGAGCCTGGGCAGCCCCGTGCTGGCCGAGGGGGTGGCAGAGGAGCGCAGGGATCGTTTCCTCTCCCCCAGAGCCTCTTCTGTCCCTTCCTGTGGGCTCTGAGCAGTGGCCAGGGCAGCCCGAGCATTCAGACAAACACCCGCTTTCTCCTGATTTCTCTGTACAACATGTAAAGATACCGACTCCTGTATTGCTGTTTCGTGATTTGATTTGATTTGATTGGCAGCTACGATTATTTTTCTGTGGTTTTAATTTATCTAAGGTCTCTGCCTCCAGAGGACGTGTACAATTGCCTGGACGACTGTTTGCTTTGTGCGGCCTTAGTGTATTTATTGACATTCGCGCGTGTGCGGGGGCGGCCCCGCGCCCTCCCCGCGCTGTCGGTAGCTGACTGTACACCAGTGTCAAACTGTTAAGCTATTTCTTTGTAAAATAATCCTTCGGAATGCATAGATTTTTTTTTCCTGTAAAGTATTTTTTTAATAAACAAAAGTCTGATTTTGTCCTTTACCCGCCTGGCCGCTTCTTTCCTTTGGGGGGGGGGGCTCGGCGCTCGGCTGGCGCTGCCTGGGCGGTGGGGGGGGGGTGAGGGGCGGCAGGCGGGGCCAATCGAGCGCCGGGCGGTTTCCAGGGTAACGGGATCGGTGCCGGGCCGGGGTCGGTACCGGGCCCGCGCCGGTCCCGCCGCCCCCCATGGCCTGTCGCGATGCCATTTCATGGTACCAGAAGAAGGTGAGTGCGGCGCGGGGCGGGCGGGCGCGGGCCCGGCAGTGCCCTCAGCCTCCTCTCCCCGCAGATCGGGGCCTACGACCAGCAGATATGGGAGAAGGCCGTGGAACAGACCCAGATGAAGGTACCGGCGGCGGCGGGTGGGGGGCGGGCACCGCACCCCTCGCCGTTGACTCGGCCGTGTGTTCCGCCCCGCAGGGCTTCAAGAACAAGCCGAAGAAAAAGGGGCACATCCAGCCCGATCTGATCGATGTGGATCTGATCAGAGGTGAGCGGTGCTGGCTCTGTTTGTTCCTCTCTGGGACAGGGACTGCACCGAGGGAGCGGCTGGAGCTGGGTCAGAGGAGGGTTGGGTTGGATATCAGGGACAGGTTCTTCCCTTCAGAGGGTGCTGGTGCTGGGTGCTGGGTGCTGGGTGCTGGGTGCTGGGTGCTGGGCACTGCCCAGGCTCCCCAGGGAATGGGCACGGCCCCGAGGCTGCCAGAGCTCCAGGAGAGTTTGGACAGCGCTGCCAGGGATGCAGAGGGTGGGATTGTTGGGGTGTCTGTGCAGGGCCAGGGGCTGGAGTGGGTGATCGCTGTGGGTCCCTTCTAGCTCAGGATATTCCATGATTCTGTAGGTGCATCACAGCTTTATGGAGGGTGTGGGAAGCAGAACCTGCCCTGCTGCCACGGGAGCCCCTGCTCGTGAGCACTGAGGCAAAAGGAGCACTGAAAACCTGGGAGCAGAGCTGGAGGAATTCGGGGTGGCTCTGCAGGGGTGGTCGGTGGGAGCGGGGTTGGGTGGGCAGGGAAGGGTCAGAGCCAGAGCTCTGGGAGAAGACCAGGAGCTGCTTTAGGTGTGTCTACTGGGACTGTGTAGCTTTGAATGGTGCCTGAAGCTGGGCTGCTGTCACCCTTGCTCAGCCCTTGGTGCTGCCCAAAGGGCAACTCCAGCAAGGGAGTTCTTGTGATTCACGGTTAATGATGGCTTGTTTCCCCTTTAATTCCAAGGCTCTACCTTTGCCAAAGCCAAGCCTGAAATTCCCTGGACATCACTAACGAGGAAGGGAATTGTGAGAGTGGTGTTTTTCCCCTTGTTCAGTCAGTGGTGGATACAGGTCACTTCCCAGCGTATTTTTATGTGGCTCTTGGTGCTCTACGTTATGCAAGGTGAGGGAACAGGCTGTGCCGTAAACCTTCTCCTGCAAGGAATGTGACATCAAAGAATGTATGGATGTGAGGGGAAGTGGGCTAGGGCTGGACCTGGCAGTGCTGGGGGAGTGGTTGGACTTGATGGTCTGAGGGCTTTTCCAAGCTCAGTGAGTGTATGATTTTGTAGTCCATAATCTAAAACATGAGGATCTTGTCTGGAACCTACTTATTGTGCATTTCAAGGTGTGTGGCACTATTAATTGCAGAAATTAAACAATAAGACAACAATGCAGAGTAAAAACAAATAGTTGAGACAGACTCTTTAATTTGTGTCCATTTCCCCCTTTCCAGTCGTAGCAGTGGTGCTGTACTTCATGGTGCCTGTTGTGAGTGCCAGTGAAGTGATGGGACCCCTGTGCCTTATGCTGCTGCTGGGGACAGTTCACTGCCAGATCGTGTCCACACAGGTGAACAGACCTGCAGGGAGCAACGGGCTCAGCCGACGCCGCAGGTGAGCTCCAGCAGGGCCCTTGGTGGGATCACAGCTCCACATGGGGGGGCTGGATTGAGCTTTCCCTCCTCCAGGGTGCTGCAGCAAAGATTTCCTCTGGATTTTGTCCCTTGTGCCTTTCCCAGTGATGCCCTGATGTGCTGGGGGTATAAGCAGATTTTTTTTTTTCTTTATTTGGAAGTCAGTATTGTTTGCATGATTTCGGAAAAATGGCATCCAAAAAGCTGTTCAAATCTCCTTCAGATCTTTTAAGACTTTAAAGTAGCTTCTTACACCAACTTAATTCTCCTTGTCTTAAAACTCAGGAAGTTACGCAAACCTGTGGGTATGGATGGGAACACTTGGTCTTCTCCTGACAAAACCAGCAAGGAAGAGCTGTCTGGCTCTGCATCTCTGCTGACCAATTTATCCAGTCTGCTCTTCCAGAGGAGGTACGTGATCCCTGCTGGGTTTGTGCTGCTCATGTCACTGGGAGCAGTTTGGTACCTGGAAAATGAAGGCACAGTATGTGCTGTCATTGACATCCCCACAGCCTGTCAGTCTCTTTTTGAATTAAGGCTTTCGTGGTAATGTGGGAAGCTGATTCCTCAGGAATATTTAGTGTCTCCTTATTAGATCATATAAAATTAGACTGTATAAAATTAGATCATGTGAAACCAAGTGTTAGATGAGCTGTAGAATGTGGTGAAGTTTATGTTTATTTGTCAGATAAATGACCTTGTTTGAGTGAGTGCTCAGATTATATTGCTGTTTTAGCTGATTTCCAAAAGCAATTGTGCCTTCTGGTTTGGACAGTTGTCTCACTTTGGCACTTTCCTTCTCTAAAAGGTACTCAAGGTAAAGGAGGAGAGATTGTATGGGATAATATTTTATTGTTTTCTCCTGTTTTCCCCGGTGAATTTCCTGGTGAGTTTCCAGCTCACAGGTGCTTTCTTTTCATGACTACTTTTTGTCTTCTGAATTGCTCTCATTTTTTTAAAAACAAAAATAATTAAAATCTTCCCCTTGATTTAGAAGTTTTAAGATACTATTAGGATTCTCTGTGTGATTATTAGAATTATATATAGATTTATATCTGCTTCACCCTCACTCAACACATATTTTTTTAACAGACTCAGCACACAAAGCCTGTCAGCCAAAGAAAATTATTTATCCCTTAGGTATCTTGTTTGATGCTGCACCTATGTGACAAGGCAAGACCAGAATGTTTTACCCCAAAGAGTTTTTCCCTGACATAAAACCATTTAATTGTTTTTCCTCTCCTAGGAATAGAAGAATAAAGCAGGTAGCTGAGAAAGGGACCGAGACAGAAAGTGGTGTGAGTGCTGTGGGTGATGGCATCAAACTCAGACAGGCCAGATCTGAACACAGGCTGCTGCACTCCAAAGAGAAAAGTAAACTTTCTGATGGGGAGAAGAGCCATCAGGTACTGCCAGGGGAGATCCTTTGAAATCATAGTTTCAGTGTGTTCTTTGTGTGCCCAGAAGTGTGTTGGTATTTACCTGTATGGTTTGTTCTAATACAAGATAGTCCCTCCTCCTGCTAATCTTTGCTTGCATTAGGGAACCTAGAAACCCCCTTCTGCCTCTCACTGAGCAGCTGAAAAGGTGCTGGTACTTCCTTTTCATAATCATAGAACAGAATTCCAGAATAGTTTGGATTGGAAGGAATCTTGAAGCTCATCTCATTCCACCCCCTGCCATGGGCAGAGACACCTTCCACTATCCCAGGCTGCTCCAAGCCCTGTCCAACCTGACCAAGTGTGGTCAAACACAGACAGTGCTGGAATGTGTGTTTTACCAAAGTGCTCTGTTAATTGTTGACACTTCTGATTGCAAGGTGTTCAGTTAAGGGAGAGTGCTGATAATGACTAAATAAATTGGCCATTTTCAAAAGCAGTTCTGTAAAATATTTTGTCTTGCAAGACTGAGACATCTCATGGAGAGAGAGGAAGAGCTAAAGCATTGTGACTTCTGTTGAAAGCTTTGAAACATAAAGATTTTGGGAATTACTTTTGAGTTTCCTCTGGGCCAGTGGTGTGTTAACTCCACATGAAGAGCTTGGAATAGATCCTGTGTGGAATTCTGTTGTACTATGCCATCCCACCTCCTCTCTGTGAAGGAGTTTGGAGAGGGGCAGAGCTTGGTGGAGTGGCACAGCCCAGGATTTTGGGTTTATTACCCCCCAGCTTGTAGATACTGGGGCTTAAGGCTGCTAGTAAGGCACAGCCAAGAGCTGCTGCTGCTTCCTCCTCTTCCTGCCCTTGCTCCAACTCCAACTCCACCCAGCCAAAATTCTCTCTCATTATCTCTGGGGCAAGACAAGGGGAAAGGAGTTAAAATCTGTGAAGTTTCTGTGATGCCAAGAGAATTCTATTTCTATCTGTTCTGTGGGAATCATGTGCTGGCTCTGCAGGCATTGAGGTCTGTGCCAGGGGGCAGCTCTGCCTCTGAGCCTTTGATGGGACTCAGGCTGGTCCTTGGTGTGGCTTTGGCTGCGCATTTGTAGGATGATGGCACCAACAGGGACGGTGTTTCTGATGAGCTGTCGAGTGAGGAGGATGCTGAGGCCATGGCACAAAGGATCCTGTTACACCACAGCATGGAAGGAGCTTCCAGTGACAACAGCTACGAGGAGAAGAAGAAGAGGCCTCTGGTTTCTCTCAGCCAGGCTGTCTCACAGGTACCCAGGTGGGATTAGTGTTGTTTTCCACATCTGGTTTTGTTATGGATAATGAGGTGGTTTTCCTCTGGTCTTAGCAGGTCAAGCAAGCCCTGAAAGGTGCCAGAGACTCTGACAGTGTTGTGGAGTCTGAGCTGGAATCCACATTATACAGGCAGGTATGGTTGTAAGGTCAGGAGAGGGAGCTTTCCCAGGCCTGGCCAAGGTTCACAGAATCAGAGAATGGGTTGGGCTGGAAGGGACCTTAAAGCTCGTCTCATTCCAAACCCCTCCATCAGAACAGACAGTTATGAAATGATTGTGCTTCAGAATTCTCAGGTGCAAGGTGTCACCTCCTCCCTCTCTGCTGCTTGGCAGCTTTGTAAACCTTCACAATTGTTCACAGTCCTGATTGTGCTGCTTTGTTAAACAAACCACAAACAAACAACAAACAACTAACTAAATCTGTTGGCAGCAAAGGACAGTCCAAGCTGCCTCTAATTGCTTCTGTGGAATTGCTGCAATTGCTCTTGTGGTTGGGAGGCAGTGCTGTGCTTGCAGCTTTTAAGCTAATAAATTTTGATTTTAAAATCACAGACTATCCTGAGTTGGAAGGGACCCACAAGGATCAAGTCCAACTCCTGTAATGAAGGAATAAATCTGTTCTGTGAGACATACTCAGTCACTTCATTACTTTGGTTTTTCGCCCCTGCCACTCACCCTGCCTGAAAATAAAATAGAAATATGTGAATATCAGGTTATAAATATGGAGATATATAAATTAGTACAAAATATAAATGAAACATTAGAACAGATTATGCAAAAGGCATAAAAAGGACATTTTTGTATTAAAGTGAATACATCAGTTTTTATTTTGTAGGTTGGTAGTGGAGGTAGGGAATTAATGAGCTCTGTGTGAGCTCTGGTATAGAAATGCTTTTTCCCCAAACATTGTCTTAAACCATTTCCACCGTGTGGGTGCAGCTGGCAGCACTCAAAGCTCTGGGGAGCTGGGGGAAAAGAGGAAGAGAAGGAGTACAAGGAGGAGAAGAAGGGGGAGGAGGAGAAGGAGTAGGAGGAGTACGAGGAGGAGGAGGAGGAGGAGGAGTACAAGGAGGAGGAGTAGGAGGACGAGGACAAAGACGAGGAGGTGCTGGTTTTACAAACCATGCGTGGGGCTGGACCTTTGCTACTGTTTCAGGACCCCAGGGCGTGCCTGAGCGTGGGGCCCCGGAGCTGCAGCGGGAGCCGGCGGGACTCGGAGAGCACCCGGCAGGACTCGGAGACCGAGGACATGCTGTGGGACGATCTCCTGCACGGCCCCGAGTGCCGCTCCTCCGGCACCAGCGACAGCGAGGAGCGCTCCGCCAGGGACTCCCGCAGGGACATGAAGGAAGATGTCTTCCAGCAGGTTGGTGATTTCCATCCAGGAGCTGGGAGTGCTTCTCCCTCTTCCCCCTTGCTGCGTTTTATGTTCTTTTTGCCAGGGTCGGGATTAAATGCACGAGATGGTATTTCTTGTTTGGACTCGGATGTTTATTAATTCTTATCTATATTACAGTCCCACAAATTACGAGTTCTACAGCACTTCTAGGTAATAGACTAAAAATGGAGCAACCCCTCGCTCTCTTTACAAGGGCTTTTAAGGATAAACTGTCCAATTAAGAAATGACACCTAAATTATTTTTACTTTTAACCCAATAACTAACTACCCATGGCTTGCAATGAGGATTTTTCTGCCCAATTACAAAATACCACCTAGACCCATGAAGAAGAAGGTGAGAAAGGACTAGTCTCTGCCCTAAATCCTCCATCTTGCTTTATATATATATTACTATATTCTAAAACCTTAAACTCTTAAGTTTTCCACCATATGATACTACACACTTCTATTCAAACTGCACACCCATAATCCCAGTGCTGTCACTCAATTTTGGAAGCCTTCTCCATGGCCTCAGGTCAAATGCAGTGTTTGCTTGGGGGTCAGTGCCTGTCAGCACAGAAAGTCTTAAAATTCTCAGTGCCCAGGGTTCCAGCACCTCCTGTCTTCCCAAATATGAGTGGCACATGAGGATGCTGTTGGTATAAGGTGAAGAACCTGGATGAGGCCAGAACCACATGGAAGTCTGGAGTGCTGTAAACAAAACCAGTGATTGAATGATCGATTCCGTTCCTCCTCTCTGCACCCCTGCTTATCCCAAACCAAAGTATTTCACCCAAAATGGAATTCCCCCCTCAATCCAATTGCATTCTAGGCAGAGGCATTACTTACACAAGGACAGAAAGAGCTGACCCACTTTTTGCACTCCTCTCTTTCTTACAGAACCATCTGTTTTGGCTGCAGAACACCAGCCCAGCCTCTGCCAAAGTGAGCGCTCTGATCTGGGAAGGGAATGACTGCAAGAAGGTGGACATGTCCGTGCTGGAGATCAGTGGGATTATCATGAGCAGGGTAAGGGGGCTGTGTGGCATTGCTACCTCTCCCTCACACTTTAGGAAACAACCACCAAAACCCTTGGAAACAGTTACACCTGCAAATATTAGGGGCAGTATGAAACTGATCCCTCCCCAGCTGCAAAGATGGTTGTCCCACATTTTCTTACTGAAAAATTACCTAAGCCCCAGTTTAGGAGATCTCTTGAAGACTGACAAGTGCTGATTATCACTGATTGCCTCTGCAGGGTGCTGAAGGTGGGGGGTTGATTATTTGGCTGATTGGTTTTGGATTTGGACTGAAATGGGCAGAATTATTTTAGGCTCTGTCCTGTGAAGGGAAGGGGAACCAAATGCTTGCCTGAGTTGGTATTACCACAACAATGGGCCTTTTCCTTGATGCAAACCTCAGGTAATCATCCCAATTTTATTCCTGCTTGCCAGGTTAATGCCCACCAGCAAGGAGTGGGGTATCAAATGCTGGGAAACATCATCACCATTGGATTGGCCTTCCTGCCATTCCTCTACAGACTGTTCCGCACAGATAACTTGGAGCAGCTCTGCTCCATTTCTCTCATGGAGCTTCTGCACATCTTCTGTGGAGCCCCTGCCAGCACCCCAGTGCTCATCCTGTCTGCCATCAACTTTCTGGAAAGGCTGTGCTTAACTTGGATGTTTTTCTTCATGATGTGTGTTGCTGAGAGAACCTACAAACAGGTGGGTTTAAAGGTCCTGGTGCCTATCAGGAACCTGGAAAGCAAGAATAAAAATGGGATGATGACCTTAAAGCTCATCTCATCCCAGCCAAGGGCAGGGAGGGGAGTCTGGGAAGGCTCTTACTCATCAGTCACAAACTATACCTGTCAATACCATTCCTGACACCCCTGTTCCCCCCTTACCTGTCCCCAAGGTTTTACTCTGTCCCCTCTCTGTTGCCCAGAGAAGCTGTGGCTGCCCCATCCCTGGAAGTCTTCAAGGCCAGGTTGGACAGGGCTTGGAGCAGCCTGGGAGTGTGAAAGGTGTCCCTGCCTGTGGCAAGGGCTGGAAAAAGATGAGCTTTAAGGTCCCTCGCAATACAAACCAGTCTGGAATTCTATGAAAACAACTGCTGCTAGAGAGGTTGAACACTCAGGTCTCATGCTAGGCTTCCCCAGTGACTCTTTTTGCCAGGTACAACTAAGAATTCCATGCAATCTGTTCTGTTTCACATTAGTTTATGGTTGTTTTTAACTTGCAGAGGTTTTTGTTTGCCAAGCTCTTTAGTCACATTACATCTGCTCGGAAAGCCAGGAAATATGAAATCCCTCACTTCAGGCTCAAGAAGGTGGAGAACATCAAGATCTGGTTATCCCTTCGCTCCTACCTGAAAGTGAGTTCTGATCTGGGGTTTGGTTATTGCAGAGGATGTGACAGTGACAATGACAGTACCAGCTGTTTGTGGTGAGTTTTAGCTGCACACTGCACTCAGCCCTGACCCCCTGTCCTTGTTTCTGCAGAGACGAGGCCCCCAGAGGTCTGTGGATGTTGTGGTGTCCTCAGTGTTTTTACTGGCTCTTTCAATTGCTTTTATCTGCTGTGCCCAGGTGAGATTTTAACCTTTGTGGTTAATAAAGTAGGGAAAAACCTCCCAAGTGCTGGAAGCTTTTCTTTCACCAGCCTACAAAAGGCTTGAAGTGGAGCTGTTTGACCCCAGAGTAACATAGAGAGTGTAGCATTTTCTAAGGACTTTGTCATTTTTTGGTGGAAAAAGAGGTTCATTCTGTGCTTGCAGAGCAAGGTCAGGGGTTTTATAATCATTAGGAAAATTTCAGGACCTGGCCATTTGGACACAAAGGAGAGGAGACTCTGCTCAGGGACCTCAGGTCTTCACAGGACATTTATTCCAGAGGGCTGATTGGAGCATGCTCTGTAACCACCATGTGGAAAAGCAGGTCAAGAACTATTACTGGCACCTTTTAACCCTTGACTAAACCTGTTACAGGCAGCAGTGCCAGTGCTGGAGCTGTTTTCTTGGTCAGTGCTGTGTTCAGGCAGGTCCTTGATCCCTTGAAGGGGGATCAAGTAACAGAGGCTGGTGGTTTGTAGATCCTGTCACTGCTGTGGCTGTTCATGTAAGGCACAGGTTTCCAGAGGAAGGAGTGACAATCCCAGTCCTGCTGTGTGAGTCCATCCTGGGAAAGACAGGAGCAGCTTAGCCTGGTTGAGGCTGCCAGTGGGACAGGACAAGGAAAGGCACTTCATTGCCTGTTAGTTGGCCAGAGGGAGGGGAGAGGAGGAGCAAGGCTCCTTTTCTGAGCAGAAGGAAAAAAAATCAATTCCAAGCTAAAAGCAGGTTAGAAATGAGACCTTTCCCTGTAACCCCATCACAGGAGTGATTTACACTTCCTGGGAAGAGCTGTCAGTGGCTGTTGAGTACACAGGGCTGGGCAGAGGAGGAGCAGGAACAGTGCTTGTGCACTTGTCCCAAGAACAGGCACTTTGTGACATTTGGTGCTTTGTTTTCTCCCCATATAGGTTCTCAAGGGCCACAAAACCTTTTTGAGTGCAGCTTACAACTGGGAGTTCCTGATGTGGGAGGCAGCACTGCTCCTCTTTCTGCTACGTCTGGCATCTCTGGGCTCTGAGACCAACAAGAAATACAGCAACATTTCCATCCTGCTCACTGAGCAGGTAGCTCCCTTTAGCTTGTTCCCCCCTGGGCTTTGTGGTTTGTTTGGATATAGTTATTGTATTTCAAACCAGCTTCAATACTGGAATCAAATTTGAAAATGTAGGAATCAACCCTTGTGTTGGCCAGAAGGCAACAAAGCACTGGTCAGCATGGGAGGGATGAGCTGGTCCTGTTAGGACAAACTCAAACTCCAAAATTCTAGATTATTATGGTCTCTGGGTTAATGTGTGTTAGCCAAAACAATTGGAAATGAATGAGGTTATCAGTGCTAAATTCACTACTTCAGGAGTGACAGCAAACTGCAAAAATGGCTCCAATTCCCTTAGATAGGAATCAGTTAGGGGCTGGTGCTGGAATATCAACCCCTGGCCTGTGGTATCTGTCACAGATAAACTTGTACCTGAAGATGGAGAAGAAGCCAAACAAGAAGGAGCAGCTGTCTCTGGTAAACAATGTGCTGAAACTGTCCACCAAGCTGCTGAAGGTGAGATGCTCTGCCTGAATGCTGGATTTTGTGGAAGCAGGGAGTTCTGGCCATGTCATGTGGCCCTGCCCTTCCCTTGGATCTTGGAGTTAGGGCTCACAAAGGAGATTTTCAGTGCTGCTGCAGCTGTTACAGGAGAGGGAGCAGCACAAGGCCAGTGTGGGTAATTAGTGCTGTGGACTCTTGATGAGCAGTGGTTTAACTAAGTGAGAGGAGAGGCTGGGGTGAGCACAGCATTTCCTGATTGCTCCAGGTTTGTTTTCCTTCAGCAGCTCTGATGCTGGAGCTCACTGCAACCAGCAGGGAGATTTGGGAAGGAGTGAGCAGAATCTGGGAGTCCATGGATTGGGCTGGGTGATTTTGTGTCAGACTCTGGGTCAGCTGGGGTTGCTGCAGAGCCTTTGGATTCAGCAGGAGATGTCTCTGGAACATTGGCAATTCCTGTACATGTATTTAAGAAAAGACCCAGAGGCAGCCCAGTTTGTTGGAGTGCCAATGCTAAGCTAAAAGTCAGGGGATTCTTTGGTATTGGTGAGTGCTAATGGACCCCTGTCCTTGTCCTGTCACTGCAGGAACTGGACAGTCCATTCAGGCTGTATGGACTGACCATGAACCCACTGATCTACAACATCACACGGGTTGTCATCCTCTCTGCTGTCTCAGGAGTGATCAGTGACCTGCTAGGATTCAACATCAGAGTAAGTGTCCCTGTCCCAAGCAGCACAACAGCTCTGGGCTCACTTGTGGGGTCCCAGCCCCAAGAGGGGGGCGGTTTGCACTGGGAGCCCAGACACCAGAACGTGCTGGGTGTGTCCCCACCTGCCTGAGCCAGTGCTGGGGGGAAGGACAGGCTCACTTCAGTTTTGGTTCCCTTCAGGTGAAGCTGTGGGAATCCAGGGTTCCTCCCTTTATCCCAGTCCTCCTGTGGCTCATCCTGAAACTGGAGCTCACTGAGCAGAGCAGGATGGGCAGGGGCACAGAATATTACCTGGAGGTGAATACCATTCCTGTTAGACCCAAACTGCCTTTCTTGTCTCTGCAGTTGTGGAAAATCAAACCATGAACTGGCAGAACATCAGCCCTGGGCATCTCCACCAGACACCGGAGAAGAGAACCAGCAGTGTGGGCAGAAAGAAGAAAACTGACAGAAATCTGTAATTCCAATTTTTAAACAGATTCCCACTGTATGTATCAGAAGTTTTCTTTCTGCTTTACTGCTCTAGCAACATCCAGAATGAACTGGTCTCATCAGTGATGTCATCCCATGGCATGCACAGAAAAACTGGATTAATGGGGCCACATCCTGGCAGCTGGCACTGAACCAGCAGGAACTGGTGTGGGACATCAAACACTAAAGCCATACAAGAGCTGCAGCTGGGGGGACCCCAATGGCTGTGACTGGGGCCATGTTTCTATCAAACCTGGACCCTGGGCATGTGACAAGGAGGGACTCAGCCCTCCTGGCCCAGTCAGCCATCCTGGGGCTGCACTGGAATGTTCCAGGTTGAGAATCCTTTGCTGCACTGACCTGGCTGTGCTGAAGAGCTTTTCTTTCCTTAAAGCTCTGTGTGCTCAAGGCTTTGCCTCCATCCTGAAGCACCCCAGGATGCACCAGGTGAATTCCCCCTCCCTGCTGCCAATCCAGCAACACCCAAACCCTGCTGGTGCTGGGGCTGCTGCAAAGAAATTATCAGTATTTTTTTAAGGACAGTGGTTACAGGAGAAAAACCTTTCAACACCCACTACAGGCAAAGTGTTCATGAGCTGGGGAATGTTTTGCCACGTCTTTTCCCTGGAATACTCAGCTCCATCCTGTCCTGGCTGTGACAGCAGCTCTGCTCCATGGTATGAGCAGCTGTTGCAGCCCAACACTGCAATAGAGCTTCACCCTGAACACCTGGGGAGGAAATCTGGGGGCAGGAAACAGATTTCCTCAGGTTCCTCAGGTTCCTCAGGTTCATGTTTAGAAAGGTCATGGAGAGCAAGAAAACATTTGAAGGCTTCTGTAACATTTCCCTTCACAAGCTCCAATGGCTTCTATTTATTAGTAGTGAAAAGAGCAAAAACTGAGGAACTTGTCATTCCTTCACAGGAGGGTAAAATAGCAGAGGAATTTTTGGTAGTAAATTGTTTACAGCTATTTTCTGTACAAGGAAAAGTTGTGAGATGTAAAAGGAGGTGACAGGTTTTTATAGCGAAACGTGCAAATAAACCTGCAGGACAAGCACTTCATCATCACCAACAGTTTCTACAGCACTTGATGATTTTTATACCATCTTTTTGAACATCTGTTACTGGAATGGGGGGTCAAGGAAACATCCAATAATAAATGCATTTGTTTTCCAGAAAAGCAGCATGTTTGTGGGTAAAACTTGGGTCACACTCCTGAAAGCCAACCAAGAGCCTGGTTTAGAACCTGCAGAACCAACAGACCATGATCTGGAGTTGGGTTTTAAGATCTGTGTAAAAATAATGAATGATTTGCAGGTCTCTCTCTAGTCAGAACCTCAGGAGTCTGTGTGAGGGTGCTGTGCAATAGATAAATATTTACACCCAGCACATCCATCCATCGTGTAGCATTCCAAGGCTACGTGGATGCAGGAAGCACAGAGAAAGGTTTAGGGAAGGGGAAATCCCAACAGGTAGGACATTATGTCACATTCACACACAGGAAAACAGGGGAGGTGATGGCAAGGAAATCATTCCAGTGCTGCCAGTTCCTCTGGAATTAAAGATCTGGTTTGTCACTGTTCTCAGTGGTCAGGGTGAGGGCATACAAAGTCACCCAGCCTCTGGGGAAGAACACGGGAATATCTGCACAGGCTACTCAGAGTATTAAATATTTCACAGCCCTTCTCCAGCCAGGGAGGATTTGTACGTGTTCTGCTCCACAGCAAACTTCAATGGATCACCCAGCAGCTGAGCACAGCTCAGAGCTGCTTTAAAGCCCTTTGAATTCCCAAAGTCTTTGTTTTAAAAGCTGTTTGAGCAGTCAGCTGTCCTTATGAAGAATTCCACTCACAACTGCCTCACTGTGATTCATTAGCCTTTAAAAACCTCTGAAGTTTCAAAGCCAAAATAAGATGCTCTCTTACATTCAAAGAGCAAATCCTATCAGTTTCAATTTTGAATAAGTAAAGCTCAATCTTTTACTCCTTTCTTCTTCTGCAAACAGAACCAATGGGCTCATTTCCCACTCTTTCTGCAGTCATTAAACACCTCAGATGTCAGGGAATCATCACTAAAATATGAATAAAATAAACCCCTGCAGTCTGTTTTTCTGACAGCCATGGGGCTGATGTGTCAGTGAGTTCTGGGGGTGACATCTGTAAAATATCCCTGCCAGCCCAAACCTCAGGTGTGAGTCCCTTGTACCCTGTGTGCCATCAGCACTCCTTGATCACTCATTCAGAGAAAATCAGGGAGAGTTCTTACACACACAGGCAAAAACTACACTGGGGAAGCTTCTCTGGCAGCTGAGTCTGTCCCAAGGTCAGTTTTACCTCTACAGAGATAAAAAAGCCAATTCCTAATTAGCAATAATTAATTAAAGATAGGACTTCAGTCTCAGCTCTATACCCAGGCTGAGGATGTCATGGTGCCACAAGTAAAACCAAAGGAATTATGTTATTGAACAGAACTCAGAGTTTTCTCTCCTCACACAGATGTTTGCAAACCAAATCCCCCAGAATCAAGGAACTGAAGTGATTGTGCTGCATTCACAAAAAGCAAAATTACAGAATTATGTCAAATATCATATTCAGCTCCAGGGTTTTGTGTTGGATACAAAAATCCCAGAGAACAAATCAATGGAACAGCATCAGTGGCTTCTTTGCTGCCCTGGGACTGACAAAACCAACTCTCCCCTGTTCTCCCTGGCCCAGCAGGAACATGAGGGATTCCTGATGCAAACATACACCAAGCTCTGGAGAAAAGCCCCACTTCAACCCAAACCTCCCTTGTCTGTGGCTGGGACCCACGTGGGAAGGATTAGCTGGACTGGATACAGGAGATAGCTTGGCACAGGAGCAGGAGGTGACTCAGGATCACACTGGCAGCAGAGGCATTAAATAACTTTGTTCAGAACTCCCAGCACTCGGAGAAGCTGCAGCAGGGCAACAGAGCAGCACACACGGCCTGCAAAGGGAGACAGGGACAGCAGCTCATGGCAGAGCGTCCCTGAAGCATCCACAGGGTCCCTCATGCAGCTTAGATAAGGACAAATCAAATACTTTCCCCCCTCTAACCAGTTTCTGAGGAAAAAAAAAAAAAAGACAACAGTGTGAAAAGAACCAATGCTTTAAATGAGCTTCATTGGAAAATTGATTTGAACGTTCTAGAAGTCACTGTCAGTCAGTCACAGCCATTTCCCAGGCACTCCTGCTGCTGGGGTGCCCTTACAGCCCTTGGGGACCCAGCATGGCTCAGGAATTATTGGTGTTTTCCTCACTGGAGAATTCCCCTCAGGCTGGGAAGTTCCATCCCTGGTTTCATTGGGCAGCTCCAGTGTCCCTCTCTGTGGTGTCTGTTCACTGTCAGCCTCCTGTGCCTGCATCCTCCTGTATCTCCAGGGAAGGCAGTGGGATACTAGAAAAGCTGGAGAATTTGAATTTCTGCCTTTTCAGAGCTGGACCTGGCTAATGAATCATTCTCAGAGGTTTTTCCCCTGGAGCTCCTGAAGGGAAGCTTATCCCATCAAACACTGGGTAGTGTCACTCTGCAGAGCACCCTTCTTCTTTCCCCAGGGTTTTCTGCTTCTGGTCTTTCCTGGTGACTCCTGGTTTACCATTCCCCCTTTCAGCTGCTCCACAGTCACCTCATCACCACCAGGTGTGGATCCTTCCCACTGGTTCTGCACTTCCTGGCTTGCTGAGATGCCTTTGGGGATTGCCTGGCCTTCCTCCATTTCCATGGAAAACTCTTTCTTGTCATGATTTCTGTGGTTTTACTCTCACTCCTGGAACAGTCAGATTTATGGCTTTTTTTTCCATTCCTGGAGCTGTGGAATCCCATGTAGGGGAGACCCTCAGCAGCCCCTGGCTTGGCTGGACTGGCAGATCTCTCCCTTCTGGTCACTGCTTCCAAACTGCCTTTAGTGACTGCAGACCCAGGGCTGGAGGGACATTCCCACTGTTCTGTGTTCTCTGGGGAGAAGACTGAGGTTCATCTTGTCAGGCACAGCGTTCTCTGCTCGTTCCACCTCCTCGGACAGCTGAACTCGGGTAAAGCTCCTGGTGCTGCAGGGGAAGCAGAATGGGAAGATGATGATAATGGTGACTGTTCCTCATATATTAAATTTACTGAAGCTGGGTTGTCGCTATCCCAATCACCTGGAAGTGAACAGCGAGAGATTTGACCAAATAACGACACAAAAAGTAACAATCACTAAATATTTCAGAACTTCAGGACCTCAGCAGCAAATACTGAGTTCAATTTAAAAAACATTACGGAGTGGTATATTCTCAAAGCCTTCCTTAGCCAGGTTTCTCTATTGTGTTTTTCTAAAACCTCCAAAAATCCTGAGGATGTGATTTTGGAAAAAAAAAAAAACCCTGGTGCTCAGAATGTTGGATCCCTGCAGGACTGACACGGTCTGGGATCAAAACAGTTTTAGAGCCTACACAGCAAAATTGCAAAATAGAAAGTCCCTGACCTACATTGTTAAATAAAGCTAAATGAACTGGAACTGTGATGCTAAAAAAATTTTGAAACAGTGAATGGTTGAGGTTATTCATAGCTTGGCACTTTAATAATAGGAAGATATGAAACCCAAGACTTGCAGATTTACCGAGTCTTTGAGGAAAAAACAAGGAAAGCAATGGAAGCCTTTAATGTTGCTCAGGTTCCACATAGGGGCAGAGACAGGAAGGAGCCAAACCTGAAGGAATTTGGTGCTCCAGAGGCTCCTTTTTGTGGGATTCTGTTTCTCCCTTGGCTCAGGGGGTTTCTGTGAGCAGCAGAGCCAGGAGTGATGGTCAGAATCCTTTTTCATCTCTCAGGAGAAAAGAAATGAAGACAGTTCCAGGCAGATTTTCCTGCTTCCTGAAGTTTTGGCTTTGAAAAACAAATCATTCTGTAATTTAGAAACTTGAAACAGAAATAAATCTGTACAGCAACATTTTAACAATATAGGTATTTTGAACTGAGCACTGGAGCACAGAGAATTTTAATTTCAATTAAAAAGCAATCAGGGTTTATCAGCACATTTCTGTAGAAAAACTTGATTAGCTTGGGCAAAGTTGAGAGACTTATTACAAATATGGAATAATTTCACACTGCAATATTCCTATGTCGTGTGTTTGTTCTACCAAAAATATTCCTTATGTTTTAAAGTAAATATTTGAATTTACAATTTTTATATTATAATTTTAAATTTAATTCAATAATAAATAAACACCTGGACTCTCTCACAAAGGGAATTGACAAGTACTGCAGCGAACAAGCACCAGAACCTCCTAATCCCATTTTCCTGCCCTGCCATGGACCCTCAAAACCAAATTGGTGTGATCTGCTGTCAGTGCAGTCCTTGCACTCAGCAGCAGCAGAATTTTGTTCCCTCCAGCCTGAATCAGCTCAGTGGCTCATGAGGCAGAGATTCCTTGGCTGGGTTCTCCATGGATTTGCACAATCTGGTCACCAGCCCGGGGAGGAAAGAGCAGCAGGTCAGTCTTTGGGAATTTCTGACACTGGGGACTGATTTTTAATTTAGGAAAAAAATAATACAGGCAGGTTCTTCTGTTCTCCCTCCTGTGCTAAAATCCAGTGGGCAATGGTGACACGGCGTGCAGGTGAGGAGAAATGAGAAGTGTGAACAACCCCAGGCTGGGGCCGTGCCCATTCCCTGGGCAGTGCCCGCCACCCTCGGGGGGAGGAACCTTTCCTGCTACCCAACCTGTCCTGATATCCAATTTATCCCTAATCCAACTCATCCCTGATCCAATCTATCCCCAGTCTAACCTTTCCTGATATCCAGCCATCCCTGATGCAACCTTTCCCAATCCAACCATTCCCTGATCCAGCTTTTCCCTGATATCCAGTCTTTCCCTGGTCCAGCCTTTCCTGCTATCCAGCCTTTCCTGTTATCCAGCCTTTCCTGTTATCCAGCCTATCCCTGATCCAACCTATCCCTGATCCAACCCATCCCTGATCCAACCTTTCCCTGATCCAGTCTTTCCTGATCCAGTCTATCCTTGACCCATCCTTTCCTGATGTACAACCATCCCTGATCCAACCTTTCCCTGATATCCAGCCTTACCCTGATATCCAATCTTTCCTGATCCAACCTATCCCTGATCCAACCTATCCCTGATCCAACCTATCCCTGATCCAACCTTTCCCTGATCCAACCTTTCCCTGATCCAACCTTTCCTGACATCCAATCTTTCCTGTTATCCATTCTATCCCTGATTCAACCTGTGAAAAACGAGATTCACTTTCTTAGAAAAATTTAGAAGTTTAATAAAAGAATAAAAAGAAAATAGACAATTAGGAGAGACAAAAGCAAAATTCAGTTTCTCGGCCGAGGGTGCCTGGCATGGAGCTAACTAGCACACTGTTAACAAAGAGTTTATTCCCTAAAAGTATCGGCTTGTTGCATATTTAAAAATTCACGTGCATGATTCAAACATTCTTTCTGAGTATGAATTCTTTTGTTTAGTCCCAGCTGCCCCCCAACTATTCCATCTGGCAGACCTATCTTCGGGTGCCTCTGTTCTGTCTGGTAGCACAGAATAAATTCTTCTCTTGGGATTTTGGTCATTTTCATTTGGACAAGACCCTTGATAACAGAAGTTCAATCGCTTTCTTGGTCAGCAATCTTCATGCAGGAAAACAAAAGACCCCAGTCTTTTAACACTAAGTTACAATCATAAAATGCAGACATTCATCACATTTCTAACTTCTATGAATAAAAGAAAATACAGTACAATCTTCCCACATTCCACATGCAGTATTCATTTTAATATTTGTGAAAAGCCAACTATGTACTGTGCATTTATAACACAGCCACAGAGCCACAGCCATCATCCTTCTCTCTGCTGGACCCACATGTTTTGCTTTTACTGCAATAGCCAAGAGTGAATTCCTTAGGCAAAGATAAGAATTAACGTCATGTTTTGGAAAAAAAAAATAGGTTTGTATTTCCATAGATGGCATAGAACAATGTACACACAAACATTCCTTAAAAATTCCTTACCTGGACTGGGATTCTTCTCCCAGCTCTCTGCTCCACTGTGCAATCTCCTGTTGGGGCTCCTAAAGTGTCCCAAAGCAGCTGCTGCTCACAAAAAAAAGAGATGAAGACCTAAAGGTAGATTTAAAATCCAGTTTTTCTATGAAAACCTTCCAATATTTCTCTGTTTTGAGAATTTAAACTGAGTTCATCCCAGCTCAGGGTAATTGTTTTGTTCTGAGCCTAAACTTTCAGAACATCTTTCCTTCTGACTCAGAGATATGCACAAAATTCTTTAAGAAACTTTGCCAAAGGCTCTGTAACATCTCCATTACAACATTTTCTGTTTCTTTCATAACTACAACGAGTTTTCAACTACCCTGAGGAGATAATCAGATTTAAATCACGAGCAAAACCAGTCTGAGAGACAACTTAGTGCATTTTTACACCCAAGTTTTCTACCTGTGTCCACCAGGGAAAGGTTTTGATGTTCTGCTTTTGAGAATTCCCTGGCAATGCCCTGAGGAATGAGAATTCCCACATCCCCACACCTGCTGGATGCCTTCCCGTACCTGGGAATGACTTTTCTGCTTTTATTCTGCTTTTCCTCAGAAAAAGCAACACAGTTTTATGGATCCTGACATGAACAGAAGAGTTTTAGCCTGTTTGGAAGTTGATAAAGGTCAGAAGGGATCAGGGATGGTTACATCCATGAAATTGGTTCAGATACTCAATTTATTAAAATTTTGTAAGACATCAAGAGCCATGGCCATTTGAGAAATATCCCTCTGGAAAGGGAAGGGAATGAGGACCTGCAGGGGCAATGGGGATTTGGAGGCCCCAAAAACAGAGGGAAATTGCCAAATTATTTAAAGCACAACAGAGTTTTCCACTGCTCAGCTCCAGGAAAGGTGAGGAACTGGTCCCAGAGCCACACTGGGGGAATGAGTTCACTGACAGGAATCTTAAACTGTTTTGTCTTCTCCCAAAAGCTGAATAAAAATTAAATATAATATCATTTTAATAAAACCATTTAAAATCACTTCATATTATTTTCCTGTCCATGGAAAATACTGTTATTGTGCGCTTTACAATAAATCCAATGCATTTGTGGAAGGAAACTACATTTCAGGATACAAAATGACTCTGCCAGTTAAGAATAAAGAGCCACAGTCAATGCAAAAAGCTGAATGGCCTCTTAGGTAACAACTGAATGGCAAGTACGGCCCCCAGAGGACTTTTGTGCTGAATTATAAACTGATAATCTCCTTTTTCCTGAAAGGGCTTTAAAAAATAATCCCAAATACCACAACTAGAGATGCTCCAGCCTTGTTAGGTGCAGCACATTACTGCATTTCTTAATTAAGAACAAACAAATTTTACTAAAATATTAAAAAGTGCTCAAGCATCTTAAGGGAAGGGAAATTTAAATCCTATTACACTGAATTTCTCAGGTATGTGGGGCCTCCCAAGCTCTCCACAGCACTGCTCTGTGCCCTCCCTATGACATCCTTAGAGAGGTTCTCCTCTGGAGATAAAAATAGCAACTTTTCCTCCTGGTTCACGCTCAGATTTTTAATTCAGAAGCACAGGCAAGGAAAATTCCATCTGTTGGTAGGAATCCTCCAGCCCTGCTCCCAGCTGACACAGGACAAAAGCTGACAGGCTCCTGTCTTGGTGAAAAATGTTTAAAAATCTCTTGTGGTGCATGAAGGGGATTCATTTATTCCCAGGAAAAGCAAAGGGAAGGGACCCAGACAGGATTTGGTGCCAGGCTCAGAGGGCAAAGCACCAACTCTGCCAGGGGTTGTGCCCAGTGAGGCTCCACAGCTCCCAGCAGAAAGGACATTTGGGATTTTCTGAAGTTGCATCCTGGCTCTCCAGGAGCAGCTGGGAGCTCTCCCTGACTCACCCACCTCACTCTGGATTTCCCCTCTGCACACAGAGCTCTGCTGACAGCCAAGCTCTGCTCCTGCAGCTGCATCCAGGGGAATTTTAAAATGGAGATTTATTCCCACTCCAGGGGAACAGGTTCTGCTCCTTTCTCCTTCACTGTCACAAAATTCTTTAGATCTGAAACACTCGACTCCAGCTCCCCTGAGCCACAAAATTCTTTCTGACTGATCTTCACTCTGGTTCTACCACTGCTATTGAGGGGTTTTTATTCCCTCTCTTTGTTGGGCGTCCCCAGGTTCAGGTTTTATCTCTACATTTCAGCTCCAAATCTGTAATTGAGGCAGTGGGAAAGGTTTTTACACAGAGTCCACATAAGGCTGTGCATAAATAATGTCTAGAAACATGATATTCAGAAAACTTAGTTTGGAAACAAGTGGAAGGTGTCCCTGCCCATGGCAGGGGTGGAATGAAATGAGCTTTAAGGTCCTTCCAACCCAAACCAGTCTGGGATTCAAAGATTAAAAGCTGCAGAGAAACAGATCTAATTTAACAACTCAAACTTCAGCAGCTTTATAATCACCCTGGGCAACTGCTTTGAAGTGTGTCCCTTCAAACTGGAATGAATCAGATTTGATAAAGAATAAAAATCTTAATAGAAAAATAACAATTTATAGAGTTCTTTTTGCTTCAAGCATTAGCAAAAAGGAATGTTAAGTCTTTGAAATTCTGTGTAGCAGGCTGAGATGGCATGTTAAATATTTGAAATGAATGTGAAATTAGAGAATCATCTGCTGGCTTTAGTCACAGTCTGGCTTTAGGTATTTATTATTTAAAAGGTGAAAAAAAGCCAAAAATAATGATCGGGAGTTTAATTAAACCCGTAAGCAGCAATCCAGAAAAAATGCAGGGTTGGAAAGCAGCTTTTCTCACCAAGTGATTGGATTTTACATGTTTACATTTTTGTTTAGAAAAAGTACCACGGTGTTGTGTGGGAGCTGTCATTAAATCCCAGGCTGGAGGTGGGACTGTGCAGTCCCCAGGACTCCCTGTGCTGCTCAGGTGACACAGCAGGGTTTTGCAGGTGAAGGATTTGCAGGAAAAATCTGTCAAGGGTTTTTCCCACAAAAGAAAAAATGGTGACCCTTTTCCAAGGGGAAGTTTTGGCACAGAGAACCATGAGATGTTTCTGTTGTATCCCAGGGATGCAGCTTTGGGGGAATTTGTGTGTTTTCACAGAGAAGAAAGGGAAAACTCAGGGTTTAAATGGAGAGGTTTGGAGAGCAGGAGCATCCTGGGAGCACCAACCCCACTGGCAGCAAAGCCCTGGCAGCTCCTGCAGCACCAGAGTCGTGAGCAGGAGGAGATTTTCTCACTGAGCATCATCCCACAGTGCTGCAGCCCCCTCAGGAGGGGTCATTTCCCCTTGGCTGGAGGATACAGGACAGGACCTGTTCCTGTGTCAGCAGCACTTTCCCTCTCTCACACATGGGAATTTCTCTCCTTTCACACCGAGTTGTTTATTCTTGTAATTTCTTTTTGCACAACCTCCTTGGCAGGTGCCTCTCTCTGCCCCACCTGCCTGCAGCTCTTCCAGAGCAATGAGCTCCCAGCTCATTCTCCTTCCAGGAGCCAATGATCCCTACGGCTCCCACACAACTCAGGTTATTCTGGGATTCACTCTCTTGAATTTTGAACTTCATCAAACACTCCATTGAAGCGAATAAAGGCCAGCAGTGACAAACGTGAGACTCTGGCAGTGTGGTGGCACCTTCCTTGCCTTCCTCAATCACCACTGTGAGGGTCACCAGGGTGCCATGTCCCTGATGAGCTGCAAGAAGCTGCCCTGGGAGAGCTCCACCATAGACTGGCCGAGATCCAGTCCCCCACCTTCAGCTTCCCACTCTGGCCAGCCTTGATAACCCTCCCAGCCCTGTGAGGAACCACCAGGAGCAGCCTCAGCAGCACCATCAGGACTTGTGGAATCATGGAGTGTCCTGAGTGGGAAGAGATCCACAGAGATCAAAGTCCTGCTCCTGGATCTTCATGGGGCAGCCTCAAGAATTCCACCCTGTCCATATCAGAGAAACATCAAACAGACCCAGAACAGTGAGAGAACCATGGAATATCCTGAGCTGGAAGGGATCATCCAGTCCAGCTCCTGCCCTGCACAGACACCCCAGCAATCCCACCCTGGGCATCCCTGGCAGCGCTGTCCAAACTCTCCTGGAGCTCTGGCAGCCTTGGGGCCGTGCCCATTCCCTGGGGAGCCTGGGCAGTGCCCAGCACCCTCTGGGGGAGGAACCTTTCCCTGATATCCAACCTAAACCTCCCCTGGCACAGCTCCAGCCCCTCCCTGGCTCCTGTCCCTGCTCTCCTGCTCCAAAGGGTGGCACTGCTGGCACAGGAAAAACCTGCAGATAATGAGGGATGTTTCACTGGGGGAGAATGGAGACACCAACCCAACAGCATGGCCTTGTCACCTGCAGCCTGTCTTGCCTGAAGGGAAACACGGGAAGGAAACGAGTCACACGTGCAAAGGGATGAGTGAGCCCGCAGGGCCCCAGGGTGCTCTGGAGCACTTGGTTTTGCCATAAAAAATGCAGTTTTTCCATTTCAGGCACGGAAAGGCTCAGTACAGAGAGGTCTTGCTGGCCTTGAGCTCCTGTGACAGGGGATGGCTGCTGTCCCTCCTAGGGAGAAAACCCCGGCACTCTTTGAGTTGACCAGCACCAAAATGTGCAGTTCTTATTTCTGGTGTGGAGCCCCCAGCCCAGGGCTTGCCTCAGGAACTGAGCTACAGGGGTCACTCCTGTGTTCAGACTCCATGGGGTGACTCTCTGAGGAATCAGCCTCAGCTGTAGGTTTGGAGACTCTGGTTTAGCCTTTCTGGTCATACCCTCATTAGCTGTTAGTTTTGGGTTTGTAATCCATGGCTCTGGTTTATCTGGGCTCATGGAGCTATAGCATGTGTAAATCCTAGGTTTGGACTCTGTGGTCCCAGTCCAGGAAGAAGATAAACCCAAATTTGCACTTAATTGGGAAGGAACACGTGTTCCCAGCGTTTGAGGAGCAGATGAGGGGCAGCCCAGGGGAGGCCAAGGCCTGTTTGCTGTGACAGCTTTTGTCTGGGATCCATCCTTGGCTGCAGTGAATTTCAGAGGGAGAATGAGAATTTCAGCCCAGTCCCTTGAGGAGAAGGGCAGCTCTTTTCCATGGGAAGGGAAGGTGCAGCCCCAGCGTTTCAGGTGCAAATGAGAGGCGACCCAGGGGAGGCCAAGGCCAGGCAGACCTGACAGTCCTGAGGGAGAAATGCTCAGATTTTTGCAGGTTTAGGAGGTGGAATCTCACTGTCAGCCACAGCACCTGGCTGTGAAGGGTGGTTCTCCTCAGGAAGGAAAACCCAGCACCTCAGAGTTCGGGGAGCAGCAGAGGAGCCACCATGGAAAGGCCAGGGCCCTTCCCTCACACCCAGCAGTGCCAGCAGCTTCTGTCTGAGAGCAGCTTTAGGACAAATATTGGTTTCCAACACCTACAATTTTAGGACAAGTGTTGGTTTTCAACTCCTAAAATTGCCAAAGTTCAAGGATTGGTCTCAGAAAAAAGTTGCTGGGTACCACAGCTCTGGCTGGACTTGGTCATGCAGGGGTCATCCCACAGCTGCTCCTGAGACACTGGGGCACTGATCTTTTCTTCCCATGGAAAACAACTGTTCTGTGAACCTAAACCTAATCCTGACACTAACTATTAAACATAAAGCTAGCTCAAAGTCTAATCCTTTCCCCTTATCCCAACCATATACTACAACACTAACACCTATACCTAACATTAATCCCCATACCCTGACCCTAAACTTAACCATACACCCTAACCCTCACCATTAAAAACCATTAAAAACCTATTAAAACATAATAAACTTAATCCTAACCCTAAAATCTAACCCAAACCACAAAACCTAAGCCTAAACCCTAAATCCTAATCCTTAAACCCAACTCTAGCCTTAACCCTACTACCAACCCTAACTCAAACCTCAACCCTAACAAGTTAGACTAGAAAGATAAATATCGTGGTGAGTAGACACTTGAAAGATCGATAGCAGGGTGGATTGAAAGATATTAAAAAGTATCAGAAGATGTACATACCAGAGACATGAATAAAAGGAAGGACAGGAAGTGGGTACCAGAAAGATGAATAACAAACTGAATAGAAAGTAGCCAAAAAAACCCAGATCCAAAAATTATAAACAGAGAGAGGAATAGAAAGCAGATATTAGCGAGATTGATAGACCATGGATACCCAGACCATAGATCCCTAAAATGTGGAAGGAGCCAGCTCCAGGCTGGGACTCTTTGTTTCCAGTTTATTCTCGAATGTCCTGGAGTGGTTGCTGGCTTTTAAATTTATTTTTTTAATATGGTTGCTGGCTTTTTAATTTTTTAAATGTGGTTCAGGTTTTGGGTCTTTTTATGCCATTCTATTTTGTATATGTGTGTGTGTGTTTGATTTTGGTTTTCATTTATTTTTGCTTTTTTTTGCAGCTCTTTGTGCTGCAGCTGTTTAGTATTGGTTATGGAGTGGCAGTGGAAAAAAATTTTGTCCCCTAATTTGCATATACAATAGAATATTTGCATAATTACTCATTAATGAATATTCTTCATTGCTCCATATGGGAGTAAGTGGCGTGGAGAATAATAGTAATAATATGAGAGGTGTTACTCCAATCTGGAGCACTATTTATGGGCTTTATGCACTAGAAATAAAAAGAAGACAAATAATAGCGTCTGGCATAGAAAATGCCACGCTGCCTGGAGGCAATTTTTAATTCATTTAATATTTTTAATTCATTTAATATTTTTAATTCTAAAAGTCTGAACAGAAACAGCTCATGTGTCACACCGAAGCAGCCACTTCACGGGACCTAAAAAGCCACACGAGAAGGCGAGCGGGATGTAGGGCGGGGATGAAACCGCGCCGCGAATTCCCTGGAAAAGCAGAAATCCCCCAAACCCCGAAGATGTGACTGTGCCGCCCCGCCAGGAGCCGGGTGGTACCGCCCGCATCCCCCCCGCGCCCCCCCATGGTATCTCCCGCCCCTCCAGCGCACAGGCCCCGCCCCTCCGCGCGCGTCACGGTCGCGCCCGCCTGCGATTGGTGGATCCGCGACGCCACGCGCGCAGCGGCCAATGGCGGCGCTGGGCCCGCTCCGAGCCAAGATGGCGGCGCCGCGGGCTGCGGGCGGGCGGCCCTGAGGCGGCTGCGGGGGCCGCGCCTTGCTCCGCGCCCCGCGCCGCGCCGGGGGCCGGCCGGCCGGGGGTCCCCGCTCCCCGCTCGCGGGCTGGCCGGCCCGCCGGGCCCGCCCCGCCCTCCGCCATGGCGGCCGAGAGCGGCAGGCAGTTCTGGAAGCGAAGCGCCAAGCTGCCGGGCAGGTGAGCCGCGGGGAAGGGGTGCGAGGGCCGCGCCCCCCGCGCTCTGGCTGCGGGCTGGAGCCGTCGCTCTGCCTGGGGAAGGGGCTGTCACCCTGGCTGGTTCTGGGGCTGAGGGTACCCCTGTAAGGCTCAGGGCATACCAGGAGGATCCGTCCTGGCTGCGGGGCTGAGGAGCTGGTTGGGGGCCCCGGGGTTCCTCCCTGAAATAGGGGGGTTGCCAGGGCCACCCCAGGCTGTGGGACGGGAACTTTGCTGGTGGAAGGCTTAATGTGTAGGGAACAAGGGTAGGGTCAGAGCTGCTCCCTCATCTGTAGGACAAGGCAGGCTGTGTGGGGGCTGCGGGGACCCCCTGTGTGCCCCCCATGGGAAGCAGGATGGAGGGATCAGGGTGCCTTGAAGGCCCCTTTGGGATAGCCTCAGAGCCAGGGCTATACCGACTTCCTTTCCACAGATACTGGAGAAAACTCATCCTTCCCGACGTCCTTAGAGGTGTCGTCTTGGGTGGCAGCAGTTCTGTCCCAAGGGGGCGTCCCTGATAAGGCATGGAACTCCTCCTTACCCTCTCCTGTGTGGGATGTCATTCCTGGTCCCCCTCTGCTCGAGAGGAAGGACTGTGAGGGCTCTGTTTGTACCTCCCCTGCCTCAGTTCCTCTGCCTGTGATGTCCTGATTCCTCTCAAGGCGACTTTACTCACTCAGGGATGGGAGAAACAAGTGAAATGTGTGATTGACATGGTATTTAGAAAGAAGAGGCTGGTGTTGATGAAGGAGAGGCTCCCTACAATGCTTTGGGAGCAAGGCTGACGTGGAAAGAGGGCATCAGCCTCTCTGTGGAGGCTCTCTCAAGTGCTTTTCCTGCCTGATGCTCCTCACTTTTGCTCCTGTTTGCCTTATGTGAACCCTGCCCTTCGCCTCCTGGGGTATGGGTGCAGTCTGAAATGCTTAGTTGGCTTTAAATCCTGCTTGGCCAGTTAAATATCTCTTTCTAATGTGCTTTCACTCATCTGCTTGTCACTGTGCAACTCCTTCAGGTTGGCTGGACAATCCATGTCTGTGGCAAAGGGAGAGCAAGGAGCTCTCTGTTCCTCCTCTGCTGCTCCTGTGGGAGGAGAATCCTGTGCTTTCCCTGGGTTATTTCCCAACTGCTCCTGTCTCTTACCCAAAGGTCTCAGCCATGCTCTCAGCTGGTGGTCTAGGACACCAGCTCTTTTCTGCATTTGGTGATTTCTGAGCTTTGCCTTGGAAAGCTCAAACCAGGTGAACCGGTCTGGCGGGCAGGCGGTCCTGCCTGTGACACTCTGCATCGGGAAGGTTTTGGCAGTGTTCTCTCCTTCTCCTAACTGCCTGCTTGGCAGATATCCTGGATCCAGGAGCCTTGCTACCTCCTGTGTGCCAGTTGTTTCCAGGGACAGTCACCAACAGGTCTTCAGCAGCCTGACTCAGAGGGTGGGGGTGGGATGTGCTGCATCCATGGTCACTAGGCATGAACCTCCCTTTCTTCTTTTTCGTCTGAGCTTTGAGAGACCCTCCTGTACAGATTCTTGGCTCTCTTCTTTTTTTCCCCTGACAATCTGGCAGAGGGAGGCTTTGTAGGGACTTGGATACTGTGTTAGCTTCTTTTTCCATGACACTTTGTGCATTTGGTCACTTAGCTGTATTAGCTTTTATTTGCTAATAAAGTTTATTAGCTTTTGATCCCTGTGGATTTAGGGTGGATTTTAGGTGTAGGTTTAGAACTGGTAGATGCTGCTTTGTTTTTCCAGTGCTGTCTTGTGGTTTTTGCACTGGGAATTCTCTGCCTGGTAATTTTCTAGGGATGTGTTGGCTGAGTGCTCTGATGTGTTGTCCTCTGTGATGTGTTGTTTATTCCCTGCTCTTTAGAGAGATGGGCAGCCAGGGTCTGCTGAGGTTATTTAAGTGCTGTTTTAAAAGGGGAGAAACAGCCTGCTGGAAGTAAATGTGTTGTGTGTCCAGAGGGGCAGTGGTGTTTCATGGCTATGCTCTGCTGCAGTGTCAATAACCCACACCCTGTGATGGTCCTGTGAGGTGTCACACAGGGAGCACAGTCATTGTACCTCACACCATGGGTCACCCCTTGCACCCTAAACTGAACATCCAGGTGACAGGAAATGCCTGTCCCAAAGAGTTTAAACTGGGAGAGAACAGGGGACTCATCCAGTCAGGCTGGGAGCACAGCTTAGATCAGCTTGAGATTCTTTGTTTGGGAGTGTCTGGGTTGTAAGACTTTAAAAAGAGCTGTGTGCAGGTGGGACCCTCTGCCATTGTATCAAACATTGATTCAGAACCCCAGGAAAGGGTTTCCTCCCCCAGCACTGGCTGCCACATCCCCTCCTCTCTCTAACACACATCCTTCACTGGTCTTGTGAAGTCCAGGCCTTCACAGGTGAATTGCAGCAGTTCCCCACTGGCAGCCTGTGGGTCCCTAACAGGAACCTTGTGCTGGATATCCTGGGACAGTGTGAGTTTGGTACTGGGTGTGGGAGAGGCTCTGCTGGCTCCTGTCCTGCAGGGAGCTGCCACAAGTCACCGGGAAGCAATGCTGATCTGGAGGGCTTGTTCTTCTTACTCCTCATCATCTCTTTGCTATGTCCACCTATGGAGGTGCCACTGCTTAATTGCTGTCCTGACTGCCAGGTGCTCATTAGTCATCACTCTGTCCTAGACTTAAACCTCAGCGTACAAACTCAGTGAGGACTTCCAGCCACGAGGGACAACCACTGCAGTGGTGAGCCCACCCCTAGCTGGGCTGCTCCACCAGGATCTCTCTGTGCTGTGGTTGTTTCCAGCCTCTGCCCTGGCTCTCTGCATCTCTCCCCTGCCAGCTGGACCTGTTGCTTCTGCATCCTCAGCTTGTTCCCAGCTGCACCAGGCTGCCATCCCTCTCCTCCATGGCTTGGCTCTGCTGGTTTTACTGCCGGGCACCATCTGCAGCTCCTAGAAACCAAGCCAGCTCTATTGACCCAAGAGAAGCTTGTTCCTTGTGTGCCAGCTCTGAAAGGGCCTTTGTCTCTGCCATGGCATTGCAGGACTTGTTTTCCAGAGGTTGTTTTCCAGGGTGGGGTGGCTGTGAATAGTTCCTCCAGTGCAGGTGATAACTCGGGATCCCTGTCTCACCTCCAGAGTCTGTAAAAACAGCGGTGAGCATATTTTTAGTAGCTTCTCTCTGAGGTGATGCTCTCCATGTAGGACCTGGAGCTCTCAGGATCCTTGTCCCATGAGTCCCAAGGAACCAGGGACTGAGACGTGGTGACTCATTCCAGGCCACATAGGAAGTAGTTGATTAAACCAGGATTTGGACCTGAGTCAAACCACGAACTGTACCAGGCATTCCTTCTCTGTGGCACTGGCTGTGATCCTGAGAGCCAGCATGGGCTTCAAACCCTAAACTACATTTATGGAGGAGCCCCAGTGTCACTGCTTAGAGTCCTCCCCTGTCCCACAGGGCCTGGGAGGGTGACTTCCCCAAACTGGAAGTCCCCTTGCTGGAAAAGAGAGGGAACATCAGTGTATGCAGTAGGTAGACTGAGACACGTGGTCACGTGGAGTGAGCTGGTGGTGCAGGAAAGGGCAGATCTCAAATCCCAACTCAGGCTGGACCGGGTCTAAGAGTTTAAACAAGGCTCCTCTTTGCTACTGCAAAGAACAAATCTTCATCTGCTTGTGGCATTTTGGATCTAAGGCTTGTAAGTTAGAAGGTTTTTGAAGCTGCTTTTGGTCTTTTATTCAGCTCCTGATAGCAGGCAAGAAGCACGACTCCAGTTTAGGCTGAGATTATTTGTAGGAGCTCTTTTTACAGCATCTTGGAATTTTTCTTTTCCCCTTTCTGCAGCATTCAGCCTGTCTACGGAGCACAGCATCCTCCACTGGATTCCCGGATCACCAAAAAGTAAGTTTGTCTCCTGGAGATGCAGGCCACAAGGCCTGGCAGGTTTGGGGCTGAGTTCTGCAGTAGGTGGAGGTGTCCAGCATCCCTGGCAGTGTGATATTGCAAGAAAGAAGGACAGCAGTGGGGTGTGGTGCTGCCTTGAGCTCTAGGAAAGCTTTCGGGGAGAGTTTATCTGCTAGTGCCCTTTATGGCCAGAAATCCATACAGTAACACCCACATCAAAGGAAACAGACTTTTTTTTTTTTTTTTTTAAAGCAGTGTCTGATCCTTCTGCTCCTCTTTGGAGCTGGAGGAATTAAGGGAAAGGGAGGTAAAGCTGCCTGGCAGCTACAAGGCTGGAGAATTGCAGCAGCCTTCCCAGCAGGAAGAGGCAGAATTCCTGGTCTGAACTGCCTCCTTGTCCTGTGCTGTGAAGTGGAAAAAGTTCCCTGCTTCAGGTGGTGGACTTTGGCTCCTGTAGCTTAAGGGTAAATTCCTTCTGTGCCTGAGGAAAGACCCGGGCTGGTCTGGCTGCTGGGAAGAACTGCAGCTGTTTTGGGAGTGTCCATGGAAGGAGACCTGCTCTGTCTGCCCTCTGACAGGTTGCAAGACCTTTTTTGGGGTGTTAATCTACCAGTTTTGGGTAGGGTGGGGGGAAGGCAGAGCTGAAGGAATTGTACCTGTCTCCCCTTTGCCCTTCCAAGCCAGGAAGGCTGGCACCTCTCCAGCTGTGTGCTGCCACTGTGGCCTCTGAGACTGCTGCCACAGCAGCCTGTGACAGCCACTCCTGGCAGTGGGCAGCCCAGAGAGACTTAACATGTTCCTCAAGTGTGGGAGGAGGAACGGAGAAACTGGAAAAAGGGATTGGCTGATTGGAGTGAGGGTGTGGGGAAAGGAAAGAAAATGAACTCATCCAACTGCACAGCTCTGATCCTGTTCCTCTGGCTCCCAGCTTCATCAAGGACCGCTCCAAGGCCAGTGGGCTGCCCATGAAAAGCAAGAAGGCCTCCAGCTTCCACGAGTTTGCCCGCAGTACCAGTGATGCCTGGGACATCGGGGATGATGAAGATGAGGACTTCTCCTCCTCCTCCTCATCCTCTTTGCAAACTCTGAACTCTAAAGTGGCCAAGGCCACGGCAGCACAGGTTCTTGAGAACCACAGCAAGCTGCGGGTGAAGCCCGAGCGGTGCCAGCCTGCCCTCGGTGACATGCCCACCAACTGCAAGGTCATCAAGTCCAGCAGCGAGGCCCAGCTCTCCAGGACCTCTGGTAAGAGCCATCTTCAGGAGCAGCCTCCTGCTCCAGTGCTCTCTTCCTTGGCCACTGAATTCAACTGCTCGTTGCTACTCCCAGTATAGGCAAGAGGCTGTGACACAGCCTGTAAGCACAACAGAAGCTTTTTCTTCCTTTCAGTATCCTGTACTCCAAGGAGCCATTTTCAGAGGCCTAGCTTTAATGCAGTGTTCTCAGCTGCTCAATATCCTGCATACAGGCATGTCTGTTGCAGAGTATTTCATGATCTGGGTGCTAAGTCAGCTTTGAGATCTGTTAAGTTCTTGCTGGGACTTGCTCTGCTGCTTCCAGGGTGGTTTGGTGTGCTGCTCTTAGCAAAGGTCTGGGTGAGGTTGTGTTGACACAGCTTGGACAGGGAACTGGGCAGCAGCAGCCCCTGCTCACTCTGCCTTGTCTGCCTGTGCAGTGAGAGTACCTCAGGAGATGGCACTGGCAGCCCATCAGCTCCTCTCTCTGCACTAGCAATTATCTTGATTGGTGTTTGGATCTGGAGAGCAGAGCAGATCTGAACGTCAGTTCTGTCTTGTCTCCTGTGTCCTGCCCACGTGTGGAGGGAAGTCTGATCCACTTGAAGCCAGGTGTCTGGATGCAGGAGGAAGAAAGGAGGCAGAAATGGGGGGAAGTGGTGGAAGAGCCACAACAGTTGCCTGTGAACTGCTGATCCATTGGAGTGGGCCAGCAGTGCTGTTCAGTGGTGCTGAGGAACAGAAGGGTGAAACCTGCAGTGTCTGACGGTGGCTGGGGGAGTGAGGTGGGGTTGGAGAGGTGGAACCTCCTTCCCCAGCTCAGAGCAGTGTCTGGTCCTTGCTAGAGGAGGCCTGTGTGCGGAGCCCCCTGCAGAAGCAGCAGTCCCTCCCCCTCCGGCCTGTCATTCCCCTCGTGGCTCGGATCTCTGACCAAAACGCCTCCGGGGCTCCCCCCATGACCGTGCGGGAGAAAACGCGCCTGGAGAAGTTCCGGCAGCTCCTTTCCAGCCACAACACCGACCTGGGTGAGTGGGGCAGAATGAGGGGTGGGCAGGAGAGGGCAAAGAGGGCCTGCTGCCTGCATCAGGTCTGCTTCAGAGTAGAAAAAATCACTGCCTGCAGTTGTAGCAGATGGGTGTTTGCAGGAATCGCTCTGTTGACAGATGGTGATGTCCTCCAACCCCTCCCTGTCTGTCCCTACCCATTCTCCATCTTGCACATGATGATTGGGATCACTGGGGGCTGTTGGGCTCTGCATTAGAATTGAGGTCCTGGCACACTGGTAACCTTGCAGCTCCCAGTTCTGTGCCCAAGCTGGGCTGAAATCATCTCTACTCTCCTTACAGCAGACCCACATCCCCAGTCATTGGTAGTGTGGGAGCCTTCCTGGAGGCTCATTGTCTCCAGAGCCTGCAGGAGCAGACTGGGCTTTCCTCTCCTTCTAGGTGTAGTGGTGCCTGGACGTGCCTAGGATCTAATCCATTGCCACCACTGTCCGTTTGCAGATGAGCTGAGAAAATGCAGCTGGCCTGGTGTGCCCAGAGAGGTCCGGCCTGTGACGTGGAGACTGCTGTCAGTAAGTACTGGGAACTGTGACACCGGAGTCTGGGAGGACTGTGCCACTTCAGGGACACGTGCTCCCGCACCTCCCTGTGTCCCATAGCCAGCTTTGCTTGTGTGTTCCCAGTGCCCAGCTTCCAGGTGAGCTGTAGGGTTTTTTCATCAGGGAGTGCCACTGCTGCATCCTCTTTGAGCTCAAAGCCCAGACTGGTGTGGGGACTGGGTGGTTCACTCTCTTTTGGGGAACTGAATCTGATGAAGTTGAATTACTCCAAGATCAGAGGCTTGGAAGGCCAAATTCCATGAATTTTCTCATGAGCTCTTTCCCCAGCTCCTGAGTTGTGTGCCTGATACTTGTGGGTGCCCAGCTGGCAGGATTTCAAGGGCTGGTGAGGAAAGAGGTGCCCTGAGCTGAGTTTTCCCTGTGCAGGGCTATCTCCCCGCCAACTCAGAGCGCAGGAAGCTGACCCTGCAGCGGAAAAGGGAGGAGTACTTTGGCTTCATCCAGCAGTACTACGACTCCCGGAACGAGGAGCACCACCAGGACACCTACAGACAGGTGGGAACCCTCCTCCTGCCTTTCTGCTTTGGGTATAGCCCTCTCCTCTCTCTTGCTGCTGCTTGTCCCCATGGGTGGGGTCATGCCAGGACTTGCTCTAGCTGGAGCTAGGAGGAGTCTTCTCTTTGGGAAAAAGGCACCATGGTTCTGTCCTTGCTAGTTTAAGCTTTTCCTAAATTGATCTAATACCAAATTTTAGCTCTGAACTACCTGCCTGCACATGAGCAGAGCAGACAACTGTAGATGATTTTCTCAGTACAGCTGTCATCTGTAGCCCTCACTGTGCTTGTCATCTGGGTGAACACTGGTGGTGGATTCCCCTCTGTGACAAGTTATTGTGCCCCTGGGAAGCACAGCTGGTGTGTGTAACCCACCTTCTTTTCCAGATCCACATTGACATTCCAAGGACCAACCCACTCATTCCCCTCTTCCAGCAGCCACTCGTCCAGGAGGTAAGGGGGGTGAAGCTCCTGCCCTGCCTTTGCCATGGGATGTGTGTGGAGTGAGGCCAGCACTGCTCCTAGGGAGTTAACTTTGTGGGGCAACTTCCCTGCCTGACAGCTCCTGATGCAAATACCTCCTGGAACTGTCTGGTCTTGTCCCATGTTTCTGAAAGACATCAAACTTGGAGCTTGGGGGTTATGAGATGATCTCTTCTTTGGCAAGATGTAGCCAAGAGCTGGTAAAAAAACCTGTAGCTTTTGTTTTGAGACAAATTGAAGGTGAACAGGATAGTTGAAGCAGGACACAGGATAGTTCTGTTTTGCTTCAAAACCTCTTTTATGGGAGCAACCTGGGTAAGGACAGGTTCAAGAGGTGGCCAGGAGGTGTGGGCACCTGTCCTGTCTGGAAACAAGCTCAGAGTGTGTATGTGGTGTGTCCAGGGGGTTGGGGCAGTCTGGGAATGTTGGTTGTTGTAAGGGAGGCTGCCCTGTTGGGAAGTATCCTGATCTGTGGTGTTTTTCTGGAAGTACTGTGCTGATGCCTCATCTTCCCACCTGATGTTCAGCCAAGGAGGCTGCTCTGCCAAGAGGCAGCCCTGTCCTGTGGATATTAAGCTGTCTGGGTCTTGAAAAGTTGGGTCTGCATTTCTTCAGGCAGAGGTTTTGACGAGGAGCGTGGACTGTCTTGTCTGAAGAGTAGGCTGGCCTGTGTGTCAGATCTGTGGATGACACAAGAGTCTCTCCTAGGACTTTTATGCTTCTAACATTACCTTACTGCTACAGAAAAGCCTGTCAGTGCATGGTCTGCACTCCCTGAGCTTAGCAGTTATGCTTTTCTGCCTTCCCTTTGTGCATGGCTAATGCAAGTACCTGCTTTCCCTGGTTCTTCCCTAGATTTTTGAGAGAATCCTGTTTATCTGGGCCATTCGGCACCCCGCCAGCGGCTATGTGCAGGGCATCAATGACCTGGTCACCCCGTTCTTTGTTGTGTTCCTCTCTGAGCATGTTGGTAAGTGACACTTGCTGCTCTAAGCACTCCTGACTGTGGGGTTTGAAGTGTGAAATGCTGGCATGAGGAAAGGGGATTTAGAAGGGAATGATGTGTTCTTCCTTCAGAGTGCCTGGGCCAGGCTGGAGTTGTATTTTGACCTCTTGCTGTATCTCTGCTCTCTGGTTGAATTGACTTCAGTTTCATAATCTTGCTGAGCCCCACAGAAGGTGAAGTGCTAAGGGTGGGTTTGCATTTCAGTGCACTTAACAACCTCACAGCCTGGATGGGAATGGGATCTTCTAGGCACTGAGGGAGCTCAGGCAAAGCCCTGATAAATAGAGTTGGAAGAGGGTCTTGTTTTCAAAGCTTGGACTTGGCAGATAGTTCCTGCTCTAGGAGGAATGAGTGAAGTTTAAAGAGACCCTGCTGAGAATGTAAAACAAACTGTTTAAATACAGATTCTCTCCCTTGCTGCTAGTACAGGTGTGTTTCTCCAAACTGAGAGTTTCAGAAAGCAAACTGACTTCTTCCTGCTGCTTCTGAATTTCTTGTCAGCCAGTTGCTTTTAGCTGGAGTCCTTTCCACCCATGGTGTTTTTATCCTTTCTCTGGCTCTAGCTGTGTTTTGGAGTTGACATTAATGCTGGGATGTCATAATCCCCATATTTAAAGGCTCTTAGTGTTCACTGTAAATAGAAGGAAAAAAGAATTTGTAAGACTGTATTAGTGACAGAAATCCCGTTGAATAAATACTTTTAAGGTCTGATCCAAAAACTGAAATGAGTGAAAGCCTTGCACTATCAAGCTAAGGCTTTGTAAACGAGAGCTGATCTGCCTCTGCTGAGGGCCTTGTGAAGGGCTGAGCCACCTTGCTTGCCACTGAGACAGCCAGTGTGGTCAGGGGTGATCCCTGGGAAGTGCTGCTGCTCCTCACTGCCTGAAGGAGAAGGCACCAAGTGTGGCTCTGATGGCAGCTGGAGTGAATTCCCTCCTGTGGGAAGAGCAGATCAATCTGAGCAGGTTCCCTTTGAGAGGCTGCTGCTGTGGCCTGAGCAGCATCCATGGCATTCAGTGCTGGCAGAGGCCACTTGCTCAGGATTGATGTATTGGGTTGGATTGATTTATAGGAGCAGAGCTGTGCACAGTGAGTGACCTAGGCAAGAAGGGAGCTGGTGTGAATCATCAGAGCTGTCTGTGGGTACCTGGTGTGACTTCTGCAGTCCTGTACCCTGATGAGTGTCAGGGATTAGCTCTCCCTGCATGTGGCAGCAGAGTTCATGCTGCAATGCCCTCTTAGGCTCTGTGCTGGGTTTGTGTTTCTCACCATCTTCTAGGGCTGCTTTCATCCCCAGCTGAAATTTCTCACCATCTTCCAGGCTGTTTTCACCCCTGATTGAAGCTTTCTCTCTGGATGTGGCCTTCCTGTTTCCAGCTCTCTCTGAAACTTGGATGCAGGGAAAAACTCCTCTTCAGGGGAGAAGTTGTGCTGAATTTGGCCAAGCAACAACACCCCTTCTGTCTCCAGAGCCTGGAATTGAAAGCCAGCCATTAGGTCATGAGCTGCTGTGGTGGTTACCTGCTCCCTGGTCTGTGTAGCAGTCAGAGTTAAAAGACAAATCAATAATTGCTTTTAATTTCCATGGGGAAGAGTTGGCAGTGGTCAGTCCCTCATAACCCCGCTGCAACAGGATTTAAGTCACTGATTTGGAGCCTCCCTCTCTACAGCTGCCTTTGCAGACAGGCCCCTGAGGAGCTGGGCAGGGCTGAGGGCTCTCCATGCTGGATCACTGATCCTCAGGATCCCTGGAGCCTGGATCAGCTCAGTCTGTGCTGCACCCAAGTCCTTGCAGCAGGAGAGGCCTTGCACAGTTTGGTAATCCTTGTGCAGCACACCCCAAGGGCCAGCTCACCTTTGTGGGAAGTCTCTTGTTCAAAGGAAATTCTCCTTGTATTTTTCAGGCTGTATCTTCCTTGAGAAAGGGAACAGCCAGTCTGGCTCAGGCAGCCCCTGCCCACAGAGCCACTGAGGGCTCACACACCTGTGTGTCACCTGTGGGTATTCCCATGCTCACAGGGGAGCGGCCAATTCCCTGGAAAATTTTCCCTGACATTTTCTGGAAAGCTTGCTCTGGGAAATTGGTACCAGCACTGGCACCATCCTCAAATCTCTTGGGTTTGCTGCCCCAACTCTCCTTTCAGAGCAAGTGTTTGGTTGACCACAAGATCCCTGAAGGAACCCAGTGTGCTGCCAGCTGGCTCTTCTGCTTGACTGCCCACCATGTCCCCTGGGATGTTTGCATCAGAGCTTCTGAGGGGCTGTCCCCCACAGCAGGGACCACAGCAGCTCGCTGAGCACCATGGGGTGCCTTGTGACAGAGCTGGCAGCCAGAGGTGGGAGATCACAAGCTGCTGATGCTGCTTAGCTATGATGTGACACAAGGCCAGGATGACACCCTGGTCTTCTGCTCAATCCAGGGGCTTCTCATGAAGCAGTCTCAGGCTGGTCCCCACTGCCAAGTTCGTTGTAGACTTCTGATCCATCATCTGTGCTTTGGGCAAGTATTGCATTTGCAGACAACAAATCTTTTCTACAGATCAGTTAAAATCTCTTTGGAGCTCACCAGCTGATTGATGTGTCTGGTTGATAATGTCTCCACTATTTTTGTTACCAGCCCAAGGCCTGAACCATCCTTCAGTGGGCTTGTCTGGCATCCCCTGCAAGGGCTGGAAAAGGGGAAAATGGGAATGGGGAAAAGGAGGGTGGTTTGGGCAGGGAATGGTTTGTAGCTTAGCAGTCACTTCCAGGGAACAGTTTGGCAGCTTCCTTTGTTTGAAGTTGACACAAACAATGAAACAGTCAGCAGTTACCCAACAAACTCCAGGCCCTTGTGTGCAGAGGCATTAAATACAGCTGCCTCGGGGCATGGTGAGAGCAGTTTGACCACACTGCAGTGCCTTTGACTTGGTGCCTTTCCATCATCACCATGGAAGGTGCAGGAAGGATGTGGGCCTCTCCAGGTCCTGAAGGAGGGAACTGAAAGGAAAATATTCACAGGAAGCAGTTTCTCCCAGCTGCCCTGGATGCTTTGGGGACTGGATGAGCCCATTATTAACTTGCATCTCCCAAGCCTGCCCGAAGGCATCCCACTGAGACTGTTTGCCTCTTCTTTCTGAGCAATGCCTTGAATCCAGTGTGTGTGTGTGTGTGTGTGCCCCTTTGATCAGCTTCAGAAAACACCAGCTAGGCTGAGGCAGGAAGAAGCTTATCCCCAGAGTTTTCCAGTCCTTGTCTGAACTCCCCAGACCCCTTCTGCCAGTTAGCACCAGTTGCTTTTTCCACCCAGTCTGGATCCAGACCTGCTGCTTCTTCCAGGTGCTGGGCAGACTGCAGTGCACCTTTGGCAGGTGGGATAGGTTTAGCTGTGGTGTTTTCCCCTTTGCCCCAACATGGCAAGGTGGCTCATCTGCTGTGATGCTCTCCCTGCCTCCTGCATGGACACCACTGCCTCAGCTACTTGGCAGCAAGCATGGAAGCTTTGGGCTTCTGCCACTGACTGATCCATAGCTGGAGTAATTCTTCCTCCTGGCTGATGGCTTCTGCTGCAGGTGCTGCTGAGGAAGAGCTTCAGGGAGGTGTTGAGGCTGCAGGAGCAGCTGAGCTTGTTGTTGGTGCCCTCTGGGTGGACACAGGCTCCCAGCACCTCTGGGGAGGATGGGGATGTGGAGAGGTGGTCTGGCAGCTGAGGAATTGGGGCAGGAATGACAGCTCAGCACCTCCTAGAGGAAACCATATCCCAGGTCATCAGAGAGGGCATAATAAGCACAGGGACACTGAGCTTTGAGTACCTCCCAGCTCAGGTCCTGCAGCCCCTCTGCTGAGTCACTCTCAGCTCTCAGGGCTTGTGTTTGCATTTAAGATGGCAGTGACAGAGCTCAGACGTGAGTTCAGCATCCCCAGGTGTGTCAGTGCAGGCCCTGCAGTCTCCCCCAGTGCTCTCTGCCTGTGTGACACCACTTCCATCCCTGATTCCAGGCCTTGCATAAGAGGTTGTCCCAGCTTTGGGACCTGTTTGGCACCACTCCAGGGCTGTGGAGGGGAACAGTGCCATGGAAAGTATTGATCTTGTTTGCTTCTAGCTGGCTTTAAATCCTAATCACAGTCCAATGAAGACATTTTTGCCCTGCAAGCAGGAGCAGAAACTTGCGTGAAGGGAATGGGGACACTTGTGTCACCACTCATCCTGACCTCCAGTTTTGTCCTGGGCCTGGGGCTCACTGCAGGCAGGGCAGACTTGCCCAGAGCTGTGGGAATTTGTGAGCTGAGACTGGGCTTAACTGTCCTCCAGCTGTGCAGTCCTGCCCTGAGCCCCACTGCCAGAATATGGGGAGTCATTAAAGCCTCCCTATGGAAAGCAGGGATGGGAGTGCATGGAGCCCTGGCTTCTCTGGTCTTTGCCTTCTCCTGTGTCCTCCTGGAACCCTTTTGAAACATCACTCACTGGAACTTTGCTTTAGTTGAGCTCTTGTTGCCCCTGGGCTCGGTGTGGCACTGCTGTAGGTGGCCATCACCAAGCCAGTGGTTTACATTCAGTCCCTGTCAGAGCCATATGTTGGGTATCTCCTTTTCCTGAGGCCTCTTCAGTGCTGCTAAGCAGATGTTTGTGCTGAGTCACACTCCAGACACCTGGGGTTTGGTTCAAAGCCTCTTGCAGTGTGTTGGCTCCTGCTGGGGATCTCCTGCCACTGTTTACTTTGACCCAGGGGTGCTGGCAGAGCTGCTCCTCTTGGCCCCGTGCTGGTGCCCATCAGCTGGGCAGGTCTCCACAGCCCCTTCTCCATCATGGTCCTCCATCCACAGGCAGGTCTTTGCACAGGGCTCATTCCCTCAGGGCTGAGCCTGCCTCTGCCACCAGTCCTGGGTGTCCACATGTCCTGTCCTGCTCTGGGGCCTGCCCGTCCACCTTCCTCTCTGTGAGACCTCAGGATGGACACTAAACAGATTTTGCCTGCCTTTCTCCCTACCTGGACCATATGAGAGTGGCTGTAGAGAAGCCAGCAGAAGAGTGACAGTTTTGGATGATGATGATGTGCAGCTGGAAAACAGCTTTGCTGCTCTTTCTGCAGTGCAAGATTGTTGGATTAGTGGGTTAAGCTCTTGTTTGTCCCTAAAGCTCCTGGTGGCAGTTTGCTCTGGAGCTGAGCTCTGCCCCAGAGGAGAAGCAGAGGTGGGAGCAGTGTTGGAGTCACAGGCTCTGTCCAGCCCTTCCTCCTTCGGTCAGGATCTGTTGGTGTTGGTTTTCCCCAGCCTGTGGCAGTGCCTGCAGTGTATCTGAGCCAAGAGGGTGGCCTGGCTCCAGCCCCGAGCCCCATCTTCTGCTTCTCTTACTTTTTTCCAAGGAACATCAAAGATGCTTGCCAGGATTTCTGAGCCTCTGAAACTGGAAATGGGCCAGCTTAGCCCTGTTATGTGATCTGATTTAGTGGCATGACAGCAGCATGGTGGGTGCTCTCTTCCCAAGGAGAAAAGGGAGGGAACTGCTGGGTCAGGCAGGCCTGGAGGGTCTGACCTGTGTCTCCTGTCTCCCCACCTCGGTCCCGCTGCCTTCCCATGCCTGTTTCCCCCTCCAGCCAGCAGGTTAAGGTGAGCCTGGCTTGGAGCAGGTGATGCTCCAAGCTCAGCCAGCACCACTGTCACTCCATCCTCGAGGCATCTCTCCGTTACACGCCCAGGGGGTTCACAAGCCTATCTAAAAGCAAGGAGCCTTTTTAACTCTGTGAGAACCCTTTGGGCACAGAAGTGCCACTGACCCTTGTGCTGTCAGACTCCCACTGGGTTTGAAAAGCAAATTTGCACAAATCTCTGCTTCCCACACACCCAGGCTGCACAAATTCTGTGCATGGGGCAGCTTCTTTTTGCTGAAGCTCTCCTGCTAGCTGGGCTCTAGGAGAGGCAGAAACCCCAAGAAGCTGAGCCCTGTCTGCCACATGGCCCAGCTGTCCCTGTGCTGCATTTAACTCAGTGCCTTTTTTGCTGCCAAAAAAGAAGATCTTTGCATGCTTTTGGGTCCTTGCAGCTATGCCTGAGGGTCCTGCTCTCCTAAAGAGGTTCCTGAAGCTTTGGCAGTTTTTCCTGATGAGTCCTCAAAGCTGGCAGCCTCTGTTGCGCTTTGTTCCTGGGATGATGCTGATGAATCCAGCAGGACCTGGCAGCTCCCTTGTGCTGCCCCAAGCCATGGGCAGTGTTTCCTTGCCTGGTTTCTGGCTGCAGTGAAGGTTTCCCCTCTCCCAGCTCACCCTGTGGTGCTCCCAGCTGGCAAAGACCTGCTGTCCCCAGGGCAGGTGTGCTTTGGCTTAAGGGGTTCCAATGTGCCAGATCTTTGTCTCTGCAGTGCCCTTGTCCCAGAAGGATGACAAAATGGGATCCCTCCCATGGTTCCCTGGGGAGCTGAGATGGTTCAGGGCATGACCAACAAGTCTTTTGGGGTTTTTCAGCTCAGTTGGAGAAATAGGTGAGTGCATGGGTGCTGTGACTGCCAGGCACACCCCTAACACAGAGAGTGCTGCAGTACCTCCTGCAAAGCTTTGGCCTGATGAAGCCCCTGGGATTATCCGATGTCCCTGGTGTCCCCCATCTCCCTGATGCTCTTCCCTCTCTATTTTGCAGAGGAGGATGTGGAGAACTTTGACGTGACAAATCTGTCCCAGGATGTTTTACGGAGCATTGAGGCCGACAGCTTTTGGTGCATGAGCAAGCTGCTGGATGGGATACAGGTGAGCCCCTGGGGTCACGGGAATTCCTTTGCCCTCGCTGGGGTGGCAGTGTGGTTGTCTCCTCTCCCTGTCTGGGTATTCTGCATGCTCTCCAGCATAAGAGAGGTTTTGCTATTTCACTGAGCTAAATCTGTTAGTGAAATCCTGGGGAAATGGGTTGTGGTTGTCCAGATGGCTGTGTCCTAACCAGGGAACTCGGAGCAGGCAGAGGATCCTGGTGCTCACCTTGGCTCATGATAACCTCATCCCAACTGTCCAACTGCTGATCTGGGTTTGATCATTTCTAGCTGTTGGTAAAGCTGCTGGTTCTGACTCAGGGCCTTTCCCCACAGGACAATTACACCTTTGCACAGCCAGGGATCCAGAAGAAAGTGAAAGCCCTGGAGGAGCTGGTCAGCCGGATCGATGGTAGGTGACACAGGAGCCTGGTCAGGTTTGTCACAGCAGAGGGAGGCCTCCTTTGGGACAACTCTCAGGGCTGGGGTAGACACTTCTACAGCACTCATGGAACCAGAGCAGGGCAGGGTCAGCCAGAACCTCCTGGTGACAGCACAGGGTGAGGAGAGGAGGAATTTGGGAGAAAAAGGTCCCAGCCTGAAAGTGTGTGAAAGGCACTATGCTGTGAGCAGCGTGCAGGAGCTGGGGCACTGTGAGCCTCAGGTGTGTAAGTGAAATGTGCTGTTTCAGAGCAGGTACATAATCACTTTAGGAAGTACGAGGTCGAGTACCTGCAGTTTGCCTTTCGCTGGATGAACAACCTGCTCATGAGGGAGCTGCCCCTCCGCTGCACCATCCGCCTCTGGGACACCTACCAGGTATGCAGTGCCCTCCCTGCTTGGCTTGTCACTGTCACTTGTGTCCCTGTCCCCAGGGGTACAGAGGTCTCCTGGCACCAGCCGGGGTGCTGAGGGAAACAAAGCAGTGTGGCCCCAGGGTGTTTACAGCCAGCTGGGTGGCCCAGCAGGACATTTGTGTCTGGGGGGTTGTTCTCCAGCTGAGCTGCTGGAGTTCACCCAGAGTTTTGCTGTCCACAGTCAGAGCCAGAAGGATTCTCCCATTTCCACCTGTACGTCTGTGCTGCCTTCTTGATCAAGTGGCGGAAGGAGATCCTGGATGAGGAAGACTTCCAAGTAAGACCCTGAGATTGAGGGTGATTCTCTGGGGAAGGGAAGTAGAGGGGAGGGAATTGCTCTGGCTGGGACCCCAGTGTAGACAGACAACTGTCAGAGCTGGCTCCAAGATCATCTGGTCTCAGGGGCTTTGCCTAGATGTAACTTGAGCCTGGGTGACAGGGACAGAGAACTGAGCTGTTGGAGGGTTCAGACCCATTCCAGCTCTGATCACAGTGTTTGCCCTCCTGTGTCAGCTCTAACTCTGTAACAGCACCAAGGGGCTGGGTTTATTTCCAGGGGCTTGGGGTGCTTCACTGGTTCAGATCTAGACCCAAGCACATCTTGATGTTGTCCCTGAGCCTTTCAGACCTGCGGGTGTGGTGAGCAGAAGTTACTGAGCGCTGCTGCCATTGCTCAGGCCAGCCCCAAGCCTGCACTGGATCTGTGCTGCCTTCAGCCTCTCCAAACTAAGCACCTTCCCCTCTTCCAGGGCCTTTTGATGTTGCTACAAAACCTGCCCACGATACACTGGGGTAATGAAGAGATTGGGCTGCTGCTGGCTGAAGCCTACAGACTCAAGTACATGTTTGCAGATGCCCCAAACCATTACCGCCGATAGGTGCCCAGACTGGCTCCTCTGTCCCGTGCCCGCCCCTCGTCCTGGCCCGATCTGATCACTGTGGCATTTTTGTCATCCTAAGTCCTCAGACACTCCAGCCAGGAGCTGCTCCTTGCCGTACAAAGCTCACCTGAACTCTTGTCTTAACTCTGAACGTGTGCCTGTCTGCCACTCCATGCGCCTGGATGTGCCATTTTGACGACTCTCAGTATTCCACTCCGTGCTGGTGGCTCACGCCAGGAAGGGAGGCTTCAAGGGGCTGAGGGAAGACATGGGGGAAGCTTTACAGACAAACTGAGCCGGAGATGAAGCCCTCCTGTCCTCTCCACTCCCTGTCCTGGGCTTGTCTGGCTGGGACCACTTCGGCTTGGCTGCCTCTCGTTGCCCCGCACCACGTGCGCTGCCCCATCTGCTCCCTCCTCTCTTCTGACACTGTTTGCGCCAACTCCCAGATGAAAATGCCTTATCAGAGACCTGCCTGGCCGCAGAATCCTTCCCCACCAGGGTGGCAGGGCAAGAAGTTTCTCTCAGGGCCTACCTTCGCTCCAAGGGTCCAGAGACCCCCCAAGCACTTTGTGGGTTCACAAGAGAGTCCCTCGTGCCTGCCCTCCCTCCTTCTCTCCATCCTCTTTGCCTACCTCTCCCCCAGGGCAGCAGGGCAGGCACGGCGGGGGCCACGACCACTCCATCCACACACCTGCAGTGACGCGTGCCAGCTTGGTGGAACTTTTGGTGACTGATGTTCTGTGAGTACAGCCCCATCCAGTGTGTGGGGAAGGCAAGGAGGGGGTGCTGGTAGAGGAGCAACATCTCTCAAAAACCTCCTGACAATGTCCCCACTCCTCCGAGGCGTTCTGTGTATATTGTGTTCTTGTGTATATGGGTCAAAGATGTACAATATATGTCTTCTCTTTGTAGCAGATTTTATATTTATAACATGAACCCCTTGTTCTCCCCATCCTCTCCACGCTGAGAAGGATGCCTGGCTGTGGTGTTGTAGGGTTTTAACCCCTTTGGAGGTGGGGGGTGTTCCAGAGCTGCAGTTTTCTACCCCCAGGGGTTCTTGCAGTGCTGGCTCTGCCCGAGGTGTGACACAAACACATCTCAGGGTTTGGGCAGGGGACGGGATGGGAGCTCTCCGTTGGAGACACAGGGTCTGCAGTGCTGGCAGTGCCTCCCCGGGCCCTGCAGGGCAGGGCTGTGCTGGGGCAGCACTCCAGGGAGGGCAATCCTGGATGCAGGAGTGGCTGTCCCCAGCAGCCAGTGCAGCTCTCAGTGCTCTCTGCCCTGGCTGGCCCTGCTGTGGGTGCTGTTAACCCAAACAGCTGGGGATGTTTTCAAGGGCCATTCCCTCTGTGCTGTGCCATGGGCTGGAGTTGGGAGGGCGTGAGGGGAGGGATCTGGGCACCCTGGGTTTCTCCCAGCACTCCTGCTGGGCCACCAGAGCTTTCCTAGCAGGAGTGGAGGCTCCCAGTCCCTCCACCTTCCCTTTCTGTTCCCAGTGGGGAGAAGGCAGCAGGCAGTGAGGCTGGGGCCAAGCATGTGACAGGCAGAACCTTGTTGCCAATAAAACTCCCAACAGTGTCTCAAGAAATCACTTTCCTAAGGTGGAGCTGTTTTTCTCAGGCATTTGGACTTTATGTTTGTATGTGCCTTTTGTTGTTTTTCCCTGAGAAAACAGAGTGGTGCTTAGTTTAACATCAATTTTAAAAAGAACAGAATTTAAAAAATGCCAAAAAAAACCCCTACAAACAAAACCAGCAAAAGGTGAGACCTCTCCATGCAGCACCCAGTTGTGTCACCCACTGCACAGGGGACTCAGGACAGGGTGGAGGCAGGACAAGAAGCCCCTCCCTGTGTCACCTCCCTGTCCCCTGCTCTTCCCACCTGCACCTGGGACCACTGGGATGATGAAAAGCCATCACGGTAAGTTCTTGATTCCAGGACAACATAAGCAAGGAAGAACTCTTTCTGAGGGTGGTGTTTTGTTGCTCTGGGTTTTTTTTTTTTTTTTTCCATACATTAGAACATTTATTTCTCAAAGAGAAAATATAGTCTCAGACAGTCAGATTATAGTAGGTAAAATTAGCTTTTTTTTTTCTTTACAAGCATAGATTTTCTTATTATTTTTCTTATACCATCTGATATAAACAATTCTAGAAAGCAAATAAACTCACTTTCTACAATAAATAGAGCAATCTGTGCTTTACAGCAGACTGACAGTAACATTTAGGTTCTGTAGCAACAACAGGATATCGGCCAATCCAAATTCTAAAATCATTTAAAAAACCAAACAAAACCAAAAAAAATAAAATACCAACTCCCAAGACCTTAAAACATATACACAGGTCACTAGTCCACAGCTGAGCTACCACCTGGAAAAGTGTATGTTCCTTTAAATAAATTACACTGTGTGCATATAAAAGACCCAGCAACACAACTGAGGACTTCAAGAATGGTGACAATAGGTCTAAATAATTTAGAACATTTTACAACTATGTACACAACATCCTTCCCTAGCCACACTCCATGGGCATTATTATCACTATTAATATTTTTACAAACTCCTATGCCCCATCTCTATATGTTACAGGAATCTTAAAATTCCTTCAAATGCAGTTCCATGCCCCAATGCATAAGAAGTGGTATTTTAAAAAAGTAGAGCAAGTAGAAATGGCAGTGATTACTCCCTACTATTCATTATCATTAATTATTATTATTATTATTTTGACTCCACATTCTCTTCAGTATGAAAAAGTTAAAAATAATAAAAAAATACTGAGTTAAAAAGCAAAATGATGATATTCAATCTATAATCTTGCTTTGCAACTTTGGCTCTTTAAAATGGGAAAGCAAAGAGGGATATGCAACAGAAGAGATCAGAGAAATCATTAAGTCCTTGGCTAATAGAAAAGATTTAGTCACCAAGTTCCCAAACATCAGTTTGTCCCCGTTTTTTTGCAATGCAAACCCAAACCAACAGGGATTGTCTGGGTTTACCTGGATGACAACACTGGAGACCCACACACCAGGGAAGGATGTGCACGTGTGGGAGAAGGTGAAACAGCAGAAGGGTCGTGTGCTCTGGTCAGTGCATGGTTTCAGTCCAAAATGTAGCAGAGGAAAATGGGGAGACAGAAAAGAGGGGGGGAAAAAGGAAGAGGAGCCTTACACCAAATGTGCATAAACCAACACAAAAGATGCATCCCCCTCCAACCCTGATCAACCTCAGTGCCTGTAGAGTTGCTCCAGCTCAACAGACACCTCCAAAATTACTTCTTAAAATAAGGAAGTTACCTTTTCTTAGGTACTGTGCTATGTCATGATATGAAATGTTACTGCAACAAGCAGAATCACAGAAATCAGAACTGAAACGTGAAACTACAAAATCAATTTCTAGGACATACATACAGACACAGATCAGGTAATTTGATTTTCATCTTTAAAGCTCTGTGCATCTGTGCATGAAACAATGCAGGGGGGAAAAGTTACCAAAATCTCAAGCTTTTCTAAATGCAGTGAGAGAAATCTAAACATGAAAACATGATGTATGTAGGCAGGAGTCAGAGCTCCCAGCTACAATTCTGTGCAGTTTTTATATGATAGGACAATGTCATTTAAAGAAAAATGAAAAGGCCAATGATGGTTAGGAGAAATTTGGCACAAGAAAGTCCAGCTGGGATTTCTGTAAAGAATCCTGGTGGTGCCAGGGTCCCAGGAATTACCTGGGACTGGCTGACGACTCAAAACCCTGGCGGTACAGGGGAAGCAGGGGATGGTGCGTGAGGTCCAAACATCCAAGTGCTGTGTGCTCTGCTCACTGCAGCAACTCACCTTGGCTCCTGTCACCTGTCAGCTTTTCCTACCTACCTTACTCCCTGTAGACTACATTTCATCTCCTGCCAGCTCTTCAGCGAGACACATTCAGGAAGAAGCTGGACAAGGGGGATTTTTTGGCACATTTCAGGGTACTCCGAGGAGTGCTGACAGCTGCTGGAGGTGAGGAGGAGCAGGAGGGCTGGCCCCAGCAGCCCCTCACAGGTAGGTGGCCGGGATGAAGGGGTTGTCCCCCTGCACTCGGCTCAGGTGGATCATGGCTCGGTCGTAGGCCACCTGCACCGACTTGCGGATGCTGGTTTTGCGTCCCTCCATCATCTTCAGCTTGTCCAGGGTGTCATCCACGCCCAGAGGAAAGACTTTGTCCCGTGGCAGCCACTGCCTGCAGCAGAGAGGAGTGCAAAGACCTGTCACCTCCTCCCCAGGAGCACTTACCCTCATGTAACGTATTTATTTATCATTAACGCCCCACAATGATGGTACAAAATGTTTAAATCCCTGCATTTGCCATAGAAGCCCCTCCAGCCAAAATGCCTTATGAGCCCAGTCTTCTCTCTCCTTGGAGTCCTTACTCAAAGCTTTCATTGCTCCTTGGAGCTCAGGGGAAAAGTTGGAAATTCCTGTGTTCCACACAGCAGCAAATACAGGGATGACCATGGTGCAAAGTGAGTTTTTATCCCCAAGAAAGCTCTGTCTTGTTCCAAGAAGCTGAAAACATTAGTTTAGGTGGCTACAACTATCTTGAGTATCATCCAGAACCAGGATGACACATCCCAAGCCCAGCCTGACCCCAAAAGGATTATTTTAATTGCAAATGCCTTGTCTGTAGCAAGCTTTTATTGTGTGGTCATTTGTCCAGGTCAACTGGACACTGAGAAATGTGTCACCCACCCCTCCTAATGACATCCAGCCCCTTGGAGCTCCACCTCAGCCACTGCTGACACAGCTCAATGCACCTCCCTCCCACTCAGCCAAAATGAGCAATCCAGGGCAGCTCAGCTTCTCTTCACACAAAGATGACAATTTCAGTCTTTGCCACCCTTCAGCAGCATCACTGAAGTCAATCAAAACTGGATCTGACTCCAAGAGGGTTTTTAGTACTTTCCTGAGACACCTCAGCTTCCCACAAACTGCACACAAGGCTCTGAGAGGCCTCTGAAGAGTGTAAACATTCAACAGAGCTTGTATTCAACAAGAGCAGGGCAAAGCCAAGGACATGTTTACTTTTATTGGGATGATAGCTTCAATTACAGCCTTGGATTTAAGATTGTGAAAACTGATGACTGCAGCAACAGGAAACATGGCAGTGCCATTGATTTTCTGCTACAAATCATTAGTCTCTCTTTGCAGAACATGCTCTTTATCAAGTGGTTCCTGTAATCAGGAACAGGGGAACAATGCAGTGTGCTAATAAAAAGCCTCAGGACTTTGTCTCCTGACACCTCTTTTATCCAGAGAACACAGGCACCCTCACCAAGGGATGTAAACCTGATCCCCTTCCCAACTTGCCAAGCAGATGGCAAATACTTCTCCCTCTGTTGCACCTTGTCCCCATCTCTTCAGACCCCATCAAACACTGCAGCAGCCCCCAAATGTCAGAGGAAACCTCCCCCTTGCTGCTTTACCCCTCTGTGTGTTTGGTTCTGCTCTAATTTCCCTCCAGCCCTGGCAATGTTCACCCCCTTCCTCCAGCCTTTCCCTGATCTCTTGGAGCTTCCCTGCTCTTCCTGGAATGCCAGCACAAACCTTCCCCAGGAGAAGGGCTCTTCAAACACCATAAGGCTTCTTTTTAAACTCCTGATGTGTTATTTTACAGAGGCAGCAGAAGAAAAGGCAAGCCCAGCTCTCTTCTGTTCCCACAGCATCCCAACAGTCCAGCATCCACTTTGTCCACAACAGAAACTGTGTTTCTGTGATCCCAGCTGCATACAGGTCCTGCCTCCTGTCTCACTGTTCATGTTCTCATGTGGTATTTTCTGGTTCAATAATCCAGTGGACTCAGCATGCTGTCACCTCTTCCAATTCCAGCACAAATCTCCAATTTTACAAATTTCCCATTGTTCCACACGCAGATTTTAAATTTATTGGTAGTTTAAAGGCCCTTCACTGGTTTATGGCTTATTATATCTGGCTGGTTGACTGTTACCATGTAAGCATGATCAGCAACTAATCCTAAAATCAGCAGATCCATCCTGTCTGAAGGGCAACAACAAAAGGCCTTCAGATATTTTTCTTGCTTTGAGCCTATGTGCTTATACCTATATTTTCAATCTTAACTAAAAATCCTGATTTGAAAACTGCTGGCACTCGGCACCTCTGAAAACTCAGCCAAGGCTAAATATGAAATAAACCCTGCATTTTGAAAATGTTAGCCTGGAAATTTTTGGCAAATCTTTTATGCAGCACTGGAACAGACTGCTGGTGTTCTGAAGTCAAATGCTCTCTGTAATTTGCTGTAAATTCTCTTCATGTGCCTCATGTGGTGATTTCATGTGATTTTTGTGGTGGTGTGAGCTCTGGGTGAAGGATGCTGGACTGTTTACTGTGGAGCTGTCAGATATTGTGCTCTTTGGCCAGGAAAAGCAGGCTGTCTCCCTTATTTAGACTCCTCTTGCCTGCTGCATGTTTAAATTCCCCAACTTACATGTAACATCATCATAATCCCTCTATGCTCCCACATCCCAAAGATTGTGTTAAATCTTCTGGCTCACACTCACCACGGAGCTGTCTGCACACACTCACCAGGTTCTCTTGTTGTCAAAGAAAAGGACAAGGAAGAGCTTTTCTCCTGCCTCTGTCTGCCTCTGCTCCCCCAGCTTCAGGACATCCATGGGGGGCACAGGGATGGGGACCCCGTTGTGCAGCAAACCCTCACGTGGCATCTTGGGGTCAATGATCTGGAGACATAGGGGGAGGATATTTAGCACAAAACCCTTCCCAGCAATGAACAAAATGCATTATTTTTCTGTTCTTTCTGTGTATCCAAGCTAGACAAATTATACTTTGGGTGGGTAAGCAAATTTGTTTGTTTTCAGTGTCTCTTTCTAAAAAAATTTCAGCCTGAGGCTTCCCTTGTGGGAGGGAAGCCAGTCAGTCCCAAAGCCAGGCACCCCACCTTGAAAAAGGGATGTGTGTGGTTCTGTGTGGCTGTAAATGCATTTACACTGATGTGTCATTCAGTACAAACTCAGTACTGTTCTGTTCAGCAAAGGATTTCCCTCCCTCACACCAAACTCCAAATAAATGTGATGCTCCTGCTGTACCTCATAGGCAAAATGTGATTTCACAACAGCTCCATTCTGGAACAACTCAGCTGACATCAGTGGCATTGCTCAGATTTACAGTGCATTAGATCAGAACCAGGCCAAATATTTTGGGAGCTGACAAGCAGTGCTGGCTCCATCATGCCAGGGGAACAGAGACTAATAATTGTCTCAGTAATTTTGAAGATAAATCACAACAAATACATTAATTCTCCCCCTTTAAAGCAGAAATATCCATGTCCACATTTGTGCTATCTCAGCACAGGAGGAGAAGAAAACAGCAGAGGGTGGCTGCAATACTCAGTCTGTTCTCTGACCCTCCTAAGGGCTTGAAAAAGTAAGATTGGCTTTGACATTGGCCATCTGTAGGAATTTATTAAGACACTTTGCCACCACAACAGGCTGCTATAAAAAAAGCCTTTTTTAGGAGGCAGTCTCAGTGGTTAAATCCATTCTAAGCCACATTTTAATTCTGGCTATAGCCACATGGAGAACTAAAACTGCTTAGGATGGCCAGCAGATCCATGGATGTTCCCTCTTCTGGGATCCCACTTGGAGTAAGAGCATGGATAAGGGTCACACTTCCAGCAGAATCTGCCCTTTTTGAAGGCATTATTAGATAAATATCCAAAGGCAGATAAACAGTAAGAAATCACATTCAAGGGACATGCATATATGCTCATATTTATATCAAACATATGGTTGTTGCAAGAGGATGTAGACACGACAGGGCCAGCTGGGCACCTACAGATGGAGCTGTGCTCACCAAACAGGAAAATGTGCAGGCAGCAGAACCTGGTGCCTGCATTTATAAAGTTTAGGTTTTCTCATGCCCACAGTATTTCCTCAGAGGAGAGGAGAGTGAAAGAGCTCCTACCCCTGACAATGAGAGACCAATGTTTTATGAATCCTCTGCAAAGCTCTGAAACAACGAGCACAGGGAAAATTCACTGTGCAAAGGGGAAACGAGAAAAAAACCCATATATTAAATTATTTTGGGAAGTTTTCTGTCTGGTTACAGTGCACAACAGAACTGTGCTCTGTGCTACCTGAGCTGCAAGGTGAGGTTGTGGCAGAGCCCCAGGGCACTTACCAAGGCAGGGTAGGAGGGATAACCACGGCACTTGGCCCACACGAGCTCCAGGGGCTCCAGCTCAGCCTGGCTCTCAAAGGACATCAGGAGAGGCCTGCCTAAGGGACAGCAGGAGACAGAGCTTAGGAGCTGTTACCAGCAAGAGGGTTATGAAAACACAAAAGGAACCACACTGCCATCTCACCCAGGCCTCATTGTCTCAGTAGCAATCAACTAAAACAGCTGAACTATTGTAGCACTTAAAGCACACTGACAAGAAAAAAAGGAAAATCACTTGTTGTTTGTATCTATAGGAACTGGGTGTTTATGATAAAACTCAGCATGTACCAAACTCCATCCCTCTTTATGCTGTCAGCACAGACAGGTTGAGTACTAAGATAAAGCCACAGTCTCCTAAATCATGGGCCTGTGCATGCATGAGGCTTCCATGAACTCTTCAACACAGAAATGTTAATCAAATTGAGTCACTGAAATCAAATGGCCGCACAAGAGATGGGTTTGGTCATAGATATGAAATTGGTCAGTCCTGGTCCTGGAAAAGGAGTAATCCTCACTAATGAAAATTTTACAGCAAGTACTGCTTGCTCTGGGGAAAATGGTTAAATATTGGAATTGAAAACTGAATCTAGAAAATGCTGAGTACAACCCAGCTGAGCACCCTGGCAGGACAGATCTGATGTGCTTCTCCACTACTGCACTCCAAATGTATTCTTTCAGTAATGAAATTATATTCCAAACCCCAGAACTGTCCCACTGATTCCAGTTCTCATGGTAGCAGCCTCACTCTGTGAGCTCATCTCCAAAGCAGATACACAAGGTCCAGGATAATAACGATTCTCAGAGAGCCACGACAAGAGCCAGCACAGAAAGGCACAGGAGCACCAGGGCCTTCAGCATAAACCTGCAACTCTATCATTGACACACCCTAAGAAACACAACAGTCTGGTTGTGGGAGCACTGGAGGATGGTGCAGTGCCTCAGGGAGTACTACAGCAATGTGACAATTTTACAGATGTACAACACAGCCTGACAAAGACAACTTTGTTACAAAGACCCTGCAAGCAACACAAGAGGGAACAGCTATGAAGTCATCTCCAGAGAGACCCTCTGTAATTATGATTTCCTGTTTGTGTTACAGCATCATTAAAGAGAACTAGTCCCAAAACAGGAGGAAACAGTGACAGGCACATTACACACACCAGCCCTACAGAAAGCAGCCCTCCAAGGTGAACACAGGGCACAGGCAACCAGGAAAGGTGGAAGCAGGAAGAATGTTACACGCAATAACCTCAATCTGTAACAAAGCAGGTAATAGTGCCCAGGCAGGTTCAGCCTGGGTAGTTTGTGCAGGACTGGCTCCTGGTGTGCTTTGAGATGTGTTCCCTCTGGTTCAGGTGGGTCCAGAGCAGGGGGTGCTGGGCAGCAATTCTCACCTGAGCCACTGAAATCAGAGTCTCCATTCACACCCTCCAAGAAGGGCACCCGAGAAAGAGCCGGCTTCCCTCGACTCCGCTTGGGAGGCATCAAACCACTGTCAGGAAGATGTGGAAAAGTAGGGCATTAGGAGAAAACACATTACCCTGGACAAAAAGACAATGGGTTCCTCAAGTCGGGTTAAAATACCAAAAAATTACTGCACTGACACATCACTGACATGAAAAGAACACTGAATACTTGTGCAAAATGTGATCTCTTCTGGTGAAAGCACACTGATCATCCCAGCTTTGCCATGAGCCATGAAAAGGCCTCACAGAAACCCAGCAGTAAACATGAGGAGGAAACCCAGTGAAGACTTCACACCTGAGAGCTGATGTAATGATGCCTGGAGCTTGCATGAGCTATGCCAGTTGTATATAGGCTTGAGAGACGACACAGCAGCCCTCCAGTACAACTCCAGTATGAAACTGGACTTTGTCAGCCCATATCCTGAACATCCTTTCACCCCCTTACTACAAACATTTCAGAAAATGGGCTGCCTCCACCTCAAGCAATCATTTTTTTTTTGCATATTGTTTTTTTTCCTTTTACAGTTTTCTAATAAGCAACCTTTTGTGAATAACTTTGGTGCTGGAAAAGAAAGACTGGAGAAAAAGTAGTAAACCGAGCTGTTCCTGAATAGAATAATTGCACAAACTTTCCATGAGACATCAGAAGATGTCAGGTGCTTGCTTTAAATCTCTTCAGTTATGTTTGAAGTGCCCAGTTCTGCTCTGAAACTTCTGAGAGGAAGGATGCAGCTGTTTAGTAGGTGATAAAAGTTCAGCTCTACCTGCAGTGCTGAACTGAAAATTTGAATTCAAGTTTTTCTAAGTTTTGGTTCTCAAGAACTGCCATCAGCAGAGAGGATGTGCATGCACTGAGAAAGAGCAGTGTAACACACACCCACTTGCTTGGAAAATCAAGCACTGCTTTTGAGACCTGCAGCTTAAGAGGACAGGATGAAAACTCAGCAGCTTTTTGTCTTTTAGAGTCAACACACAAGTAAGTAACAGTCTGGGCTGGGTTTGGAAATAAGAAGTCAAAGAACAGAATCAGAGAGATTAATCCAGACACAGAAGGTGTTCCAGGGAACAGTTCTGCCTGGGGCACTTACCTGCAGGCTTCAAACACCAGCCCACTGCCCAGGGCAGAGCTGCACTCCGAGTCAGAGCCACTCCCTGCATGTTTTGCAAAGCCATTGGTCACTCCTGCCGAGGAGACAAATGAGAATGACAAGGAATGACCTCTGAGAGCATCCCCAAGCCCAGAGCAGGCACAAGAACCCGGGTGACCACGGCCTTCTTCCAGTCCATGGACCCAGCACCCCCATGGGCTCACAAAGCCACACAAAGGGCAAATTAATGGCAAAGCCTCTGTTGTTTTTTCTAGCTGTAAATATGGGATTGTCACAAAGAGCACATTCCTGGGAAACACCTTGTTGTGAAAATCCCCATCACACTGGCCTGCTTCTGCAGTAACAGATTCATCACACCAGACACTCCCTCCAGTTACGAGAAATCAATTGTGTTTGAAATTGTGGAAGGAGCTGGAGCTGAATCACAAAGCAGTGGTGTAACTCAGAAAAAAGCCAGCTGTGCTGTTTCAGTAGAGGAGAAATGTCACTGCCTATTATCAGTGGTTTTCCAGCACCTTGCCTTTATTATCCCTTTTTTTTAAGTTCAGCCCCTCATTCTGACCTCTACCCAGTGTGGATGATAACCTTTTGTTTTAATTACCAAGAGATAATGATGGTGAGTCCCTCCACTCTCTGGAGAAGTCATCTGTGTTTCCTTTAAACCGTCCTGACAAGTCAATCCCCACATTCCATTGCCTTCCTCCCAGTCTCAATATTCTTGCAACCTTATGATAGCCAATAACTATAAGACAATATTTGAGGTGTAGGCTAAGTCAAACCTTCCAGATGGAAACTGTCCCACAATGGCTGTTCACACAGAATTAAAAAGAAATTACAGTGCTGTCACTCTGATGTTCCTCTTTTGTCTTTCCAAATTTCATCTCAGCTGCTTATTCTCATTTGCAGATCTAATCTGTAAAGGAATTTGCGTGGTGTTTTAACTAACTTTATTTAAACTCCAGAAATTATTTCAAAGTAGTGTTTAAGTTACTCCACAGTGTGAACACTTCCAACCAAATGCATAATTTCTGCAGCATGAATTTCTCACTCCTAGCAGTGACCAGGCCAACACAAACCCTTCCACAAGGGCAGGATTGCCAACACCTCCGCCCAGAGTCTCCAGCCAGGCACTCAACAGCTTTGCAAGCAGCTGGGCACATTGGTTTGCCCCATAAAAAATTGAAAACTCTCTCTTACAACAGCCTGGCAAATAGGAGAATTACTTGTGACTGCCCTGGGCTTCACTTGGTACCTTTAAATGTCTAAAATGGAGGTGACTAGAGATGAGCTAAGATACCAAAACCAACATGTACAGTAATGGAGAAGTGCAGCTCATTATGGACATGTCTGCTCTGTTTATAAACAGGTGGAGAGATGCAGCTTTCACCAGGCACATCTGAGGACTGTGCTCTCCTCTAAGCATAAAGTCACTTCTGGGTGTGTAGTTTGGATGCAGAAGCTTTTACTCAGCCCCAGGATTTTCCCTTCCTCAGCCCCATCTCACAGCTTCCAGAAGAAAAAGAAATCCCAAAGAATTACAGAATCACAGAATCAGTTACAAAAGACCTCTGAGATCATTGAGTACAACCTAGGACCGAATACCACCATGTCAACCGGCCCTGGGTGTGACATCCAGCCTTTCCTCACCTCTCTGTGCTGCCTGCCTGGGTGACTTCTCTCCACTGCTGTCACTGCAGCTCCTGCTCTGGGGCCGTTTCCGTGCCTGCCGCTCCCCGTCGGGGCAGGAGGGTGAGCACTGCCCGCCCTGCCTGTGCTCCTCCCCGTTCTCCAGGGAGCACTCCAGACCCCTCTGCAGCTTCACGCCGTTCTTGGCTTTTTTAAAAAGGACAGATGTTCGCCGGCCCACGCTGCTGAGGGCGGGGCTGGCAGGGCTGTCCGCAGGGGGCAGGGCCAGGCCGTTGAGGCCGTTGTTGGACAGCAGGCGCTGGAAAGCCTGGCTGTCCTGCTGCAGAGCCTTCTTGTCAAAGAGCTCCCTGTCCGACATCATCCTCCTCTGCAGCTGGTTCAGGGACCTGCTGTCACTGATGGGTTTGAGTGTTGGAGGGTCCTGCAGAGAGTCCAGCTCTGAGAGGGTGGGTGCAGGTCCTGTGGGCTCCAGGGTTGGAGGTTGCGGGAGCTTGGCACCATCTGTTAAAGGAATAAAGAATGTGCTTGAACATTCCAGCAAGAGTCATTCCCAAAACCACCAACAGCCATTCCCATCTTTCACTAAGGTCACAGGGGAAACAGCAGGTTTTGACTGCTGACGAGCACTAGAGACCTGGAATCAAAATCCTGCTGCTCACCTTTCTCCCCTTCCTCATCCCCTTCCCTGGATGTTGTCTCCAGCCCCTCCCGTGGCACAGAGTCCCCGTTGGGCAGGGCCTTGCTCTGCTGCTGGGCCAGTTTGTGGCGGATGGAGTTGATCTCGCGCCGCAGGAGCCGGATGCGCCGCGTCCGGGCGCCGCTGGAGCGCATGGTGCTCACCGTGTCCAGCTTCTCCAGCAGCTCCTTCAGTTGCGCCTCCAGTGACAGGTGAGCCCGGTTCTCCGGGACCAGGATGTTATCCACTGCAGCACAAGAGATGGGAACAGTGAAGGGAAGGGGTAAGGCTTCTTGGAGAAGCATCCGGGGCCAATGCCAGGCCTCGTTCCCTTTGATGCTGTCCACAAATCAATCGCTTTAGCCCGGGGATTTAGCAGTCAATAATCTTGGAGTTTGGACTTCCTTCCTTCGGATAAAAAGCAGCTGATTCAACTTGCACAGTCCCTCAGTTCCTGATACTGCCCCAGGCACAATAGTGAAAGGACATGTCTGCACCCCACACAGAACAGCTTGTGGTCTAGGCCCTTGTCAAAAACCTATTTCATTGTCAGATTAAATGACAAAATCAGACTACAAACATAAGCGGCCAAACGTAACATATTTGCCATTCCTCTGGCTCTGCTGGAGGCCTGGCATCCACGGGAGCAGGACAGACAGCTGAACACCTACACAAATTTCATAATGACTGTCCATCTGCACCCAAGAGGGCTTCAACATTTAGGAACCAGATGGCACACTGCAAGCTCTGTGTGCTTGATAGCTGTACTAAGTTTAGCCAAGTTATTCAACCAATGCTTTGGGGCTGCATCTCAAGAGGGCTGTGGGAATGGATGGGGTTGTGTTGGGAGTCGAAAGTCTCAGCTAGGATTGCTTAGGACCCAGTACCTTCACCCCTCATCACCCCCTTTCAGCCCTCAGTGCTTCATCTAACCCAACTGCTGTACATCTTGCCAGTTTACAAAGTATGAGCTTTCCCCAGAGCAAAAAAATCCCAGACCCACCTTTGCACTGCTCTTTAAAATAGCAAGTTTGTAGGATATTTCTGGCACAAATCAAAGAGCACGGGCAGTTTACAAGGCTCTGCCAACAAGACATGCACTAAGAGAGCAGGAGCTAAGCTGCACTTAGCTCAGAGTGCCCAGCTCACGTGAAATCCCCTTCTCTGGGGTTCTAAAGGAGTTCTAGATGTGCCTAGGTAAACAGATGGATAGGAAAATTCTCATATGCAGAATGGCTACGAGATTTCCGTGCAGGCCGAACGACGTGCTCAGAACTAAAGCTATGATCTGTCTGAGGGGGGAAAAACCCATTAACCATTACTCACCATCCTCCCAAGAAAAGCGGTAAAAGTCGTGGGGCTTGGGCGACTCAGGCAGGTGAATCCCCACGCCAGTGTCAAAGCCGATGCTGTCGGCCTGGCGCCGCGCGTGACGCAAAATCGCTCCCCCGAGGTCCCGGAGCCGGACAGCTGCTCGGTGGAAAATCGTGTCTTTAGCATTATACCTCATGCAGTTGGCAACTATAAGGTTAAAGTCTTCCTCAAACTCATCCAAGGTTCGGTACAGGTGGGACTCCAGCTTCCGCCTCATGGTGGAAAAATCCATTGGGTTGGAAATGAATTCCAGGTAATCTGGAACCTAAACATATAAAACCTGTACAATTACAAAAACCATTTACTAGCCAACCAGAGCGCACCCATCACAAGCACTCTTAATACCCCTTCCACTGGCAAGGGGCAGCAACAGATGCTCATTTCTGTGTCACCCAGGCAAGGCAGACACGCCCTGGCTCTGCAAAACATTACTCATCCAAGATGTGCTAAACTTCCAGAAAAAAATACCCCTTTTTTTGGCCTGGAAGGATACACACATCATGAGTCCTTTTTGAGATAGCTTTTAGTCCACCAGCACCTTAGGACAAGGTGACTTGTGCTTCTGCCCAACAATATCTCATCTACAACCCGTTAAACACCTCTAGGAAAGAGACTTGCCTCGTTCAGGTTAACAGGCTCTGTGAAGATCTGGGCAGCATCCTTCTCCTGCAGCAGGTCCAGGGTTGTGCGGAGCAGGACATTGAAAGGGGTCAGCTGCAGCTCCATGGCAGCCTGCTGCACCTTGACCTGGAAATGGGAACACAGCCATGAGGACACTCACTGAGGGCAGGATCTGTGAGTGATGTCTCCCTCCAGATTCTTCTGAATCATCCCCCCAGCTTTACTCAGTGGCAGAAACCTCAGCCAGCATTGCTGCAGAACTTCTAGCAAACACCTTGCACCCTTCATGTGCAGGATGTACATTGCCCAGTCCGATCCTTCTACATGGAGAACTCCTGTTTATTCAACTCCTGTTTATTCAATCTCACAAAATCAAAACAAGAGGAAACCCCAGGAAGTTAAAGGATACTACAATTAAAAATGAAAACAAGTTTTTCACGCCTGGTAAATTATCTTTGAGAACTCCCTGCCTCAAGATATTGTTATTATGCCAATTAGCAACATTATATAAAAATTAAAAGTATGCAGGTATTTATATGAACAACATCCATAATTAGACTAGAGAGCAAAAACAAAGTTTAAGACATAAGCTCTCAGACTTCAAGGCAGAAACCAAACAACAGTGGTTAGATGTCTGCAAATTCCTAATACAGTTCCTTCTATCCTTTAGGAGGTCTCTAATACTGTTTGATTTCAAGCAAACAAGTTGTAGCACTGAAAATCTCTTGCACTGAAAATCTATTCAAAGAAGACTGGAACAGGATAAAAGTATTTATTCATCTTTTAACATCCTCATTTCTTTGATCTTATAATCACTCGTTATGTCATTAAATCAACACTTCAGTAACAAAGGCAAGCAAGTCTGTTTACACAAAGCAAACTGTATTTGATGTGCTCAGCAACAAGACAGCATCAATGAGAAAATGAATATAGACAGGTATAAAGACTACACTTTTCCCCCAAAACAGGCAAAAAGCCAAACAGAGATGCACAATTCTGTAGCATCCATCCTTCTGCACTCACCTAAAAGCTGGGCTGGGATAGAGCCCAACTAGATACACTTTTCTGTGGTATTTTATCCTTTTAAAAAGCACACCATAGTTTCCATAAGCTTTTATGGATTTAGCCAGCTGTGATAGTGTTTTATCAAAAGCAAACAAAGCCCAAGAATGATTTTTGGTTTTTTATCCTCCTACCTAAAATATGTTCACACAGCAATGAGGACTGAGCCACTGATGTAAATCAAGGACAATGCAGCAAATGAACCATCAAGAGGACTCCAAAAAAGCTGTGGGTAGTTTCTGGCCATGAAAAAAATTGCTCTCAGAGGAGCTGTGATCACAGAGCTTTACCACTCCCTGCAGACAGCTTGGAAGCACTCAGGCAAGGCCTGAGGATGTGTGTAGGCTCACTGTGTGCTCAGTGAGCCTTTCCTGGAGCTGTCCTGGAGAATACTCGAGCCAGAGAGCCCAGCTGTGGGTGCAGCAACCAACAAGATAAGGACGGCAAAGACAGGCAAAGCTGGCAAGCATTGGAAGCAACTGGTGAAACTTTGGAGATGTGCACATAGGTCAAAGGACAAACTGGAAAATTTAGTAAATGGTCTCCATCTTAACACTTTTTCTTCTAAGAATGTTCTTAGAGGACAAACTACAGGAATTTTTAAAATGTTCTTAGAGGACAAACTACAGGAATTTTTTTGCTTTAGAAATTAAGAGGTGAATTGTGATTTAGACTTTTCTCTGGAGAAGGTGTTACCAAACTCCTGAAATAATCATGAAAGAAACCTAACTTCTACTCTGCAAAACACTTGGTCCATGCCCAGAAATAGAAAGGGTTCTGTAGGTCTGGAATCAAATCCACTATTAATGATGCAAATACATTTTGCCAGCACTCTGCAGCCCAGCCTGGTTCTGAGGGCAGAGGGTGCACAGTGCAAACCCTTGACTGGCACAGGGAGAGGTGGCTCTGCACACCCAACAGTCAGAACCTATGAAAAGAGGAAAAGGCTCGAGAAAAACTGTTGTGCTCCTCCTGTGCCTCCTGCAGCACAGAGAGCTTGCATGGGACTGAAGTTAAGAGCAGGAGCTCAGCAGCCAGAACTCCCTACCTGCTCCCGTTTGAGCTTTTCCCTCTTTCGGATGAGCTCGATGAGCAGCCGAGCCCGCTCCAAGTCATGCCGGAGCTTCTGCCAGTACTTCAGCTCCTCCTTCACTGCACTCGTCTTCTCATCCTGCTCCTTCTGCAAGATATAAGTGGGGTGAGATAAAAAACACCACAGGCTTCCTGTGTTTCCTTCTTTTTCTCAGAATCCTCTGGGGATTGCTCTCAGAGTCCTCCTCTTACTGCCTTGTCTCTTGTTCAGACCATGTCCCCTCCTTCTTCCAGCATTTAGCTGTCTAACAGAGAGAACATCAGCTTTTCTAGATTTTAGCTTATCTGTAAAATTACCCCAAATTATCCTGCAGCTTCACCCTGGCAACACACTTCAGTGCATGCTCATTTACACCCTCCCTGCTTTTACATCCAAGTTTACTACAGAGGCTGGAATTTTTTCTGTGCATTGGAGCAGCAGTCCAAAGCATTTACAGTCTAAAGGGAAGGCAATCAAAAGCAGAGGAGAAATGAGCTATTCTGTAACCCATAAAAAAATGGAGCCATGGAAAGACATTTGCCAAGAATGGCCAACACTGGGGGATGAGCTCACACCTTCCAAGACACAGTTCAGTGGCTTCACAACACAATCATCCTTTCTCTCCTGAATCTGTAGATTTTTTAGTGATTTGGATGATATACCTCAAGTGCATACACTTTCACATGATTGCCAAGAGGACAATTGCTTCACAAGATCTTAATGGTTTATATTAATAGGACATTTCCTTCTAAGAACCTATGGTAAATTGCCAATGTAATACACCAAGGAAACGCTGCACTTTCCCAAGCTCTGCACTGAAGAGTGGGGAATATTTTTTTTATTTAACACCCAGAGTAGCCCTCTTGCAAACCAAAAGCCTATAAATGCCTCCAACTACAATAAAAATATACATGTGCATTGTATACAATCCCTAGTGACAGGCTGTGTTAGAAGGTAGAGTCCTACTGCTTCATTACTTCAGCAACTACTCCTCATGCCAAATGCAGTGCTGCTTAATAGCACCAAGATTAAGTGACTACAGATGCCAGCTCAAAAGAGGAAGCAAAAAGAGTCCAGAGCTGATGATTATGTCCAAATGTGTGTGGGATTGACAGAAATTGAAGCTGCAGGAAGAATGACCCCAACTGGAATTTGGCCATAACTCCGGAGTTAAAACCCATTTTCTTTACTCACTCCAAGGAATGTGTTTTTATCATTCATATATGAGATCATTCCACCAAGGGCCCATCACACCCTTGCACAACCCTGGGTCTTCTGACTCAGGGGAAAAGCTCCTACCTGCTGTCTCACCAATACCAACCTTAACGGCATGATGGATATCCCACTAATACACTAACTCAGTTCTTCAGGCATGAGCACACCAAGAGGAGACCGAGAGAGACTTCAATCTGATCTTTTCACCCTCACTCCCCTCCCCAGCCATGTGTTAAGCTCATCTCCTCCTGGAAGCCAAGCTGTGTGCCTGCCAGGTGAGCTGAGGCAGGGAGCAGCCGGTACCTGCTCGGCGTTCCTCTGGGACTGCAGGTGTGAGTGCAGCCGCCGGATCAGGGGCACCCCGTTCCTCGCCTGCCGCTTCAGCAGCCAGTAGTTGTGCAGCCTCTGCATGAACTGGTTCTTCCTCTGCAGGGAGAGCCCACTGCAGATCTTGTTCAGCCTGAAGGAAGCACAGAGCGTCATGGAGCCAGCTGCAAAGCAATCGTGGCTTTGCAGACCCTTGGGTGTCCTGATGCAGCTTTGCAGTGTTGTGTTAATGCTCATTCTGAAGCACACATGAGCTGGGACAATCTGGGATCTCCTCACATGCAGACAGATGTTCCCCCTTTTCATACTGGAGGGTCTCACCAAGCACTTACCACAGCACAAAGTATGAAATCATCAATTCAGCTCCAAGTCTTAACTTCAAAACTACTTCCTGTGTCAAGAACCTTCCAGGAGCCATTGAAGTTTGATGTTATTAATCTGGAGCCTGGGAAATTAACTTGACAGGAGTCCAGGAATAATAGATCACCTATTTTAACCTTTGCTTATCTTACACATAGTGCCTTATCAGCCTGTCTGTTAAAATAGACACATCAACACACTTCCTAAGGCACCAAACAAAAATTCAGCACTACCTAGTTCTGCATGAGGGAGAGCTGGGAGAAAAATACAAAAATACAGCCAAAGTCAAAGCTGCTTGCAAGCATTGCCAGGTTTGACATGCTCTGTCAAATTAAGGAAGAATTAAGAAACTATGAAATGAGATCTCAAAAATTTTAATAGTTGGATGACCCCTACCTGCCTACCAACCTGTAGTGGCTGAAGTATTTTAAAAATGCCTTCATGGTAGATTGGTGTTTGCCATTAGGGACCACCACAGAGTCTGCATTGCGTAACAGCTTGGGATGGCTGCTCAGCAAAGCCAGAAAACCACAGTGACACTCAGAAGAAATCCAGCCACAAGTTATGCTGCAGAGCACTCTGAACACAGTTATTGTTAAGCCTTGACTGAAGATTTAGTCAAGGTCAACAATGAAGGGACTGAGTCCTTAAAACAGACCCTGTTCAGCTACAGCTGTCCAAGTCCCTCCCTAAATCTGCAACACTCACCTGTAAGAGGGAATTTGTGCAACGGTCACCACGGGCATGGACGAACGCCCTTTGGTCACATCACCAGGCTCCTTTTTGATCTTTCGCTTCAATTTCACTTGGTTCTTCTTCACAGACCCTTTGGGTGGGCCAGAATGGGCTTCCTCTTCTTCCTCCTCCTTCACAGTGACCTCCTGCCCATCACCACCAGCAGCTACAGACCCTCTTCTCACCGTGCCAGGTGGGGAGTGGCTCTCACAGTAGGCAGTCTTGCGCACGGTGAACGTCGTGCCGTTGATGCTGGTCTCCCTCATGGGTTCAATCTTCATGAAGAGACCAGCTCTCTGTGCACAGGTGACGTGGAAGGCAGTGTAACAGTTCACCTTGTGGCATTGGATAGCAGCTCCCATGCCCTTCTGCTTGCAGATACAGCATGTGAGCTTCCACCGAGCTGGAGGGATGTTATTGATCCCTTCGATGGGCTCCAGGAACACAGTGTTTGCAAAGCAGACCTCTGGGATCCAGATGGCACAGACCACGTGAGCCCAGCGGCCATCACTGGTCTGCTTGAAGGCTCCCCCTTTGTTTGGGCAAAGGACACAATCCACAGGGCGAGAAGGGGACTGTAAGCAGCAGCGGCAAAGCCACTGCCCCTCAGGGATGTAGGGCACGCCGTAACACTCCTGGTGCACGGCCAGATTGCAAATGTCACAGAACAGGATGACATTGCTGTTGTGACACTCATCGTCCATGCAGACACAGCAGAAGGCATCCTCATCGATGAGGGACTGCTGAGCCCCGTTGTTCCGGCTCTCAAGGTATGATTCCTTTTCCAACCGATCCACCAGCAGCTCAAAAGTGTCAGCAGAAACTGTCCCATAACCATCAGCCCTTCTCTTCTCATTGACCATCTCCAGCCATGCCAGATCCTCCTCATCCATGTCATACTCCACTTCTACGTCGAGGTCCTCAGGAGGCTTTTCAATGTACCGGTAGTAGGCAGCAGGGAGAGGAGGAGCATCTGGCTGGCTGAAGGAGTCCACCACACGGAACTTGGGCTGGGGCAAGTGCAAAGACAACCCTGGCGCATGTTTGGAGCAGGACTCCTTCTTCTTGCCTTTGGAAGGTGTTTTCCTAGATTTGGAAGTGAAGAGGGGCTGCTCGCTGTTCTCCTTGTTGCTGTTGCACTCGGTGATGTCCTGGGCTGTCAGCTCGTCCTCGGTGATGAGCTTCAGGGGGTCGTAGATGCTGATGCGATGGAGCCGCCCGTCGATGTCCACCTCCACGATGCGCTGGGCCTGGGCGTAAGTCAGCGTCTCGCGCGTGGGGGAGCACTTGAGGCTGTAGGGCGAGGGAGAACGCCTCCCCTCCAAGTGCTGCCGGCACCTCCTCCGAGGCTTCCTCATCCCTGTGGTCCACAGACCCTGGGACACAACAGGACAGAGGACAGGGTAAGACAAGGAGACAAGCAAGAAGCAGCACAGACTGAAAAATTCACTCAATGCTGCAATAGAGTGAATTTCTACCAGAGACTCCAGCAATTTCAAGCTCAAGGAGTTTTTACACTTTAGATATAGGCAGGTATTTGATATAGCAGCCATTTCTTGCAATGTGTTCCAGAGCAATGCACAGCACCCTCCAACTTCCTCTATTTGCACCTCAGATGTACATTCCACCCCACCACCACTGAGAAAAACTCAAAATAATTTGACAGCACAATATACTAACACTCTGCTGTGCACCCAGCTCAGCAACCCATTCAGATCCCCTGAAATTCAAACAACATTATTCATATCTTCTTGCACCATTCATATATTAAGCTCACACAAACCAATGAGTTCCTCTCTGGTCTTTTGCCTGTGACTTTTCTTTTATATCCCCGAATGTGCTGGATGTTTTCCAGGTGAAAAGGAATGCATCATTCAGGTCTTATGAAAGCAGTTTCCAATTTAATTTTTTTTTGTCAGCTCCAGATGAGAAAACTAATGGTTCTCCCTCAGTCCAGGAGGGAGCTCCTCCAAGTTTTACAGCTCAGGACTGCCACCACCAATCCTTCCACTCTGACACCGCAGGTGCAAAAAAGTCCCATAATGAAAATCATCCTCCAGCTTTGCCTTTCCTTCTCTCAAGGGTCACAAACAGAACCAGAGGATGAACTGAGCAATGAGCAGAGATGTCCATCTCTTCTGCTGTTCCACAAGGAAGCAAAGAGGGATAAACATGGCAACAGGCAGCATGGATCCCAATGGACTTACAAGCTCCGGTGTTAGCCCCTATGGAGCCACAATTCCCATTCATCCACCTCAGGCACCTGGCTATGATAAGTCCACAGGGCTACGAGCAGGAAAGCAGCAAGACAGCTTCCAGCACCAGGAGCTGTGAAATGGCATTTGCTCAGAGCCTTAACAAAAAGCCCCAGCCAGCTCTGCCCGCGCAAACTGCTAATCAGCAACGCAGATAATTAGCTGAGAGTCGCTGCTGACATTAAGGAGGTGCCTGTCAGAGGGGAGCAGAGGAGAAGCCTGGGGAGACGGGCTGGGGGAGGATTCAGACATGGTGGCAGCAGCTCGGTGATCGGAGGGCGAAGGAGGGAGCTGGCAAAGCGGGAAAGCAGAGAGGAAGCCAAGTGAGTAATGCAAGAGAGAAGGGCAGAGTCAAGGATGGGAACATGACTTGTGGGAATAAACAAGCTGAGGCTGAAAGAATTCAGAAAGGAGACAAAGAAAAGCAAATGTAAATTCTCTGTGAGAAGATAAGCCAGCCCAGAGCTTATCTGTTGCTATGCAGAGGCCTGAACCAGCACCTCACCCTTATTTAAAGCAATCCACACGCTCAGTCTCTTTCTGTGGGACCCACAAACAAACACACCACAAACCCCCAATTTGTACTCAGCCAATGCAGTATTTGTGCTCCATGAAGGACATAGTTCCAGAAATTCTCAACTCTGTGCCACAGCAAGCAGCATCTCACAGGACCAGGACCTACAAGAAGTCCAAGCTTATTCCAGAAAAGGAGCAAATAGGAGCAATACTTTTTTCAAGTACTGGTTCTGTGAACCATGAGATTAAGCCATGACACCATCTGTGTCTTAAGAAACAAACAGGCTCTGGGAAAGATTTCCAAACTCTTCCCTGCATCCACAGAAGTAAGCTGCAGATGCCAGTTTCAGTATGCACACCCAAAATGATGGAGCCTGTAAATGCAATTTTTCTTCACATGAAAATAAACAATGATAATTTCTACCTTCAAATATAGGTACCACAAATTTTGGTGGTACCTTTGCCTTAAAACTTTAATCAGTCACTTGATCCACACACTGCAGACACCCAACGGCACTCATCCTAGCTGAACTCCAATGGCTTCAATCAGTAGGAAAAAAAGAATTTTAAAAAAAGGTTATAAAGGCAACTTGATCATCAAATGAAAAAAAACCAAACCAAAAGAAAATCCTGCTGACAAACAGCTCTGTTACAATTCAGGCTGGTACAAGTAAAGGGGATATTGGAGGCAAAAAGATATATGGAGGATAAAGTAATTATTATTACCACACATATCATTAATATTGTGTTCAGGAAAAATGAGGCAATAGCCAATTGCTTGGAATGCTGAGGGACAAGGAAATTTCAGTGAAACAAGCACCTGAAGGAAAGGCTTTTATCTGTTAATGGGAAAAACAAGCATGCAGGGTTCCTTTAGTGAAACAATCAGTGTATTTCTAGACAAATTACCCCAAAGTGTGCTTTGCACCACAGCAACCAATTGCCATAAAATAACCCATTTGTAAAACATACAATTACTTAGCACTATGAAGAAGCATCTAAAATGGCATTGAAATTGCAGCCAGTGAGAGCTGAGTGCCTGGAATGAGACATACACCTGGATATTAGGAGAGACACCTCCAAAATACCTTGAAAGCAGCAACAAAATCAACTCAGACACACCGAGCTGAGCACTGTGACCTTGTCTACAACAACAGAGACTTCTAAGCAGCAACCTAGGAATGTTCTGATTCCTCCCAGCTACACATAAAAAGGAATCCCTCTGCAAACAGCACCTGTGCACACTGAAATGCTAAAGATACTTCACATGAGTGGGGTTAAATGCTACTTCAGCCCATGGTTATTCTGTCCTGCCATGGACAAAGGTTGCTGATGTGAAAGCAGAAAGTTCAAACAGACATCCCTTTGCCATTGGCACAATGGCATTATAAAAAGCTCCTGTCACCCATTTCTACTGGTGATTACAATGGGAGCAGGGGGTGAAGTTCCCACAGAGCACAACTGAGCAAACAAGGAGACTACAACTCAGAGAGCTGCTGGGAATGAATTTAACTCTACCCCAGGAGTTCCTTCAGGAGTGGTTTGATTCTCCTGAGCAGCAGCTTTCACACCTGTGGGCAACAGCTGCAATAGGCAACTGAAAAACCAAGCCCATCATCAGGATACCTAAATTTACCAGAAAGGGGGCAAATGCTCCCCTGGAAAAAAACAAAGAGATCAACATGTATGGAACAATATCACAGTACAGGTCCCTATTATACACATATATATTATATATATATTATACACATAGGCTGGAATATTGAACACAAGTGGGTCCTCTAAAGGAAAGATTGTGATTTCCACCAATTCAATGCTGCCTTGGCCATCTCCAAAGGCCAGAAATCCTTTTCTCGCACTGCAGAAGACCTCAGTCTCCTTCCCAACTCTCCTTCATGCTGCAGTCCTTCCTTCCAGCTTTCCCATGCTGAACAACCAAGGTTTCTCACATGCAGAGGATGCAAGGCTGGAACTCAAGGCAGTGCAGCTGAGGGAGTTTCCCAGCCCTTTCTTTTGGCATAGCTTGGTGATCCCAGCAAAAAACCAGGTCCCTCAACAATGAAGAACTTCAATGACTTGTAGCAAAAAGGCCACCTGGACTTTGGTGTGCAGCAGAAGATGGGAACACCATGGCTCTCATTGGACTCTGGTACACCATGACTACTAGCAGTGGCTACAGCACCTATACTCCTAAAGAGTTTGGGGTTTGCTGTTACCAAAGGCTGCCCCTCTTTGGGACATCAAGCCAAACACGAGGTCTGGAGATGTTCCTCAGCACTGCTCTCCTGCACCAGCAGCCACTCAGCTCTGTGCAGCCACTGGGATTTAAAACGTCCTGCTGTGCAATGGGGAACAGACACCCATGGAGCTATTTAAGAAACAAATCTGTAAAATAAAAACAATGGATGCCAGAGGGAAAAAACAACCTGGAACAGCTACAGCGTCCTCTCCACCTTTTGCCAACCAAAACGCCAACAAAACTGCTGCCCTCTACAATGTCCCTTCATGCTCCAGCCATGTCTGTGCTTGCCACGGGCCCATGGTCCCCTCACACACCTGCCAAGGGTTTATGCTCCCCATATTGATGCCTACAATGAAACGCGTTGGTGCTCAACAGATGTCACAGAGAGCTGCTTGCCCTGGCACATGCAGAGATCTTGATCTTTATCAACGCCCTGATACTTCTGTAACCAAGTCAAGCTGACGGGAGATGCACCAGCCTCGAGAGAGACCCTCCCTCTGGAATGGGGAGGGTGCGAGATGGGCTGTGGATGAAGTTTCAGGAATAAAGTCTGAGCTCAGCAACAGATGGGGTGCGCCATGAGCTGTATCTGAACTCAGCAGCAGCGCTCTGAAGGAACTGTGATATGCCACGAGCTGTGTCCGGCCACAGCAGACAGAAACTGAGGGAACGTGACATGCTCTCAGCTGTCAGGCGCCGGCGGGAGCTCCTCTCGGGAGCTACCCTGCGCACCGAGGGCTCCCTACAGGGGACTCCAGTAGCAGCCAGCGATCTGGGCCAAGGCACAGCAGGGACTCGGACAGAAATGAAGCCGTCCCAGCGATAAACCCCGGCAGGACCGAGCCCCAGCCCAGACCCAGTGCGCCGCCACCTCTCCCCTCGGAACTGCCACACTCTCCAGGGGGAGGGAGCGAACGGGGGCCGGCAGCGCGAGCGCAGCCGACTTGCAAGGCCATTGGCTGCCGCCGCCATCCATCACAGCGCCACCACCAACAGCAACACGAGGCTCCGCGGGGCTCAAGGCGGGTGCGCTCGGCCCCGCCTGGGCCAATCGCGTGGGAGAAGGTGGGCGGCGCCCCCGCCGCGCCGCGAAGAAGGGGGGGCCAAGATGGCGGCAATGGGGGGGTCTGGCTGACGCGGCGCTGCCCATTCCCCGTTCCCGGGTGGCCGCCGCCGCTGCCCCCTCTTCGGCGAGGGATCGCGGGCCGCTCTCGCCGCACTGAGACGGAGAGGGTACGCGGGAGAGGCCCGCAGGCTGCGGCGCACAGGCTTCCCCCAGCTCCTTCCCGCCCGCCCGGTCACCTTCCCGCGACCCCGGCGCGGGGGTGTGTGAGGGAGGAGAGACCCCTGAAGGAAGAAGGGTGTCGCGGCCTCCCGCGCAGAGCTTTACCTGGCCGGCTCAGCGCGCCGCCGCCGCGGCTTCTCCACCGTTGCCGCCGCCTCCTTTTGGGGGGAATTTTTGTTTTTGTTTTTCTTTCTCTTTTTCTTTTTTTTTTTTGCTTTTCCTTTTTTTTTTTTCTCTTTAATTCTCTCCGCCTCCCCCTCCCCTCCCCCCTGGGGCGGACGGGCTCACCCAGCCGGCGGCGGGAGGGGAGGGCACAAGATGTCGGCTCCGTCCGCTCCGGCTACCGCCGCCTCCTCAGCGCCGCCTCCTCATTGCCGCTGCCGCCGTTGCTCCCGCCGCTGCTCCCGCCGCTGCCGCTCCGGCCCCGGTGCCGCTTCGCCCCCCACCACCCTCACCTCCCCCCCGCTCCCCCCAGGGCTCCAGCGCCCCCGACGCTCTCGGTGCTGTGGAGGCGGGGGGGGGGGGAGCAGGGGACACACGCTCAAGATGGAGGCGGCGGCGCGGGCCGGCCGAGCGGCGGGGAGAGGCGGCAGCCAGCGGCCAGGCGGGGGAGGGGGCTCCGCGCTCCGCTCCCCCCGCGGGCAAGCACCGCCCGCCCCTCCCCGGTGCCTTCCCACACCCGGGCCGCGCCGAGCGGGAGGCCCCCGGGGGCTGGTGGTGACGGGAGGGCGGGGGGTCCCTCCGCGCTGCCCTCATGGCTCAGGCGGGGGCCGTTGCTGCCCGTGTCCCCCTCCGTGGCTGACGAGGCAGCACCGGGGAGCCGCGGCCTCCCGGCTGCCAGAGCGGGTTACCCCTGCGCCTCGCCTGCTCCCCATGTCAGCGGCGGGGTTGGGGTATGGGAGCTCGGGTACAGCCGTGCGGGCCCATCCCAGGCCGGTACCTTACAGCCGGGAGCCGTCAGGCCACGGGAAATGAGGTGGGATTTTTGTCCCAGACTCATTTGGGGTGTCTTCGTTTTGCAGCCCACTTTTTTTGCAGGAGGCGTGGGGTCCCAGGAAACATATTGGAGCATTGCCAGGTGCCAGAGTCCAACCCGGCTACACTCCCAGAGAACCTTTGCCTGCTACAGTTAGTCTAAACAAGCAACATGAAACGAACGATGTAAATAGCAGGAGGTTGTATTTATTTTGTAGACCAATATTTCAGGTCCAGATGGCCTCTTCTCATGCAGAGGTGTGACAGGCTGGAGGGACTGAGGGGATAGAACAAGGAAAGAAGTTAAGTTAGCAACTGAGATAAGAATTCAGATAGGAATTGCAGAGGCTCCCACACTTTACTTTTTATAGAGCATGCCACATAGTTGAGCATATGTGTGTTCCACCTCCCACTCTGCGCAGAGTATTGCATAATCACCATCTGAATTTATAGAATTAACTGTTTTAGAAGGAAGCAATGAATGCTGTTTTCCTTCATTTACAGTCCAACTGGAGATCTTTTGTCTCTTAACGTATGTTAACCGCAGAATCTGAGAGCAGACAGTCTGTTTTGCAAAGCAGTCAGGTTGGACCAGAGCTTCTTGCAGCTTTAAAAGCAAAGGGAAACATGTCACTTACTGCTGAACAGTCTTTACACATCACCTTTGAAGTATATACTGTGTATATATGGTGTATACTTTTTTACAGATCTACTATTTACATATCAAAACTTGAAAATAAATAATCTATTCTTGTCTTGCATGAAAAATAACATATCAGGGATTTAGAAACATAGTCCCGATACTCACTGATGTACAAAGGATCTCTCCCTCAAAAGAACAGCTGTATAACAGTATGGTCCTAGCCATAAAGAATAAAACGAACTAAAACGATCTATAGCTGCATTTGCTTCCTGGTTAAACAGTAAATAAAATAACTTCAATAATTGATGGGCAACTTCAAAGGCTGAGAGAACTGGGTTTGTTCAGCTTGGAAAGGAGAAGCTTTGGGGTGACCTAATTGCAGCCCTTCAGTAGCTGAAAGGAGCCTGCAATAAGGATGAAGAGCATGTAGGGACAGGGCAACGGGGAATGGTTTCAAACTAAAAGAGAGGCGGTTTAGAGTAGGTAATTGGAAAAAAATTCTATGTGATGGCTGGTGAGGCACTGGAACAGGTTGTCCAGGGAAGCTGTGGCTGCCACATTCCTGGAATTGTTCAAGGCCAGGTTGGATGGAACTCTGAATAACCTGCTCTAGTGAAAGGTATCCCACAGCAGAGGACTGCAAAGAGATGTTAAGTCCCTTCCAACCCAGGCCATTCTGTGATTTTCCTTCTTTATGTGGGAATTTTAACTGGGTTTTACTTGATTTTTTTTTTTTTTTACTATGACCCAACTTTTGCAAACTCTTTCATTCTTAACCTCAGTTTTGAAATTATTTCAAAACTTCCAAAAATTTGCACTGGAATTAGCTTATTTTAATCACATTAAGTTTCCTATTAAGAACAGTGGGATGTCTTGTGCACAGAGATGTCCAGACATCTCTGATGACTGAGGGCCATGTCTTACAACATCAAAACAAGTTATTCATCACTTAGTTTTATATCAAAGCTGTAGAACTAACATGTTACTTGAAAAAACATTCTGAACTTCTCTCAGATCCCAGAGGCACAGCTTAATTCAATTTCTTTGCTGTCCCAGTTTTTAAAGGGTGCAAGTGCAAAATTAGTGATGTTGCTTCAAATGAAAGCAGCATCCAAGACACCTCAGAGTTGGGCACCTTCACTCATATTACAATTTCCTCATGGTTATTCAAGCATATGACATTCTTTAAAAGGGAAGAGAATTATAATTTAGAATTGAGAGCTGACCTTTTTCTTTGTTGATTTATTAAGCCTCAAAACTGAGTTATGTTTGTATCTCTCTTCAGCTGTTTGTTCTGCTGCTGTTTTCTTCAGAATTGCTGAAATTAGAGCAATTGCTAAACAGGTCCCTTGTGCATTAAAGAATAAAACCTGGTATCTCAAAATTTAAAAGCCTCAATTGCCATGTATTTTCACTGGAATTTTATAGGTATGTTTATAACCCTTTTCAGCCTCACTAACATCAGAGGTTACACAACCACCCAGCGCTACCTCCTCAGTGGTCCTTATTTTTTTAATCTCAATGTCCTCTAATTTTAAAACATTTTTTTTCTATTGAAGTGTTCTGATGACAGATCTGAAATGATTGTTTATGGCAGGAGAATTTTTATTTTTCCAGCCAAACTTGGCTAAAAGAAGTTCACTCACTTCCATGTAACAGAAAATCAATGAGGGTTGCAGCTATAATATACTAACCCTTCAGTATTATTTAATGGAGTGCATTCCAACAGAAAAGGAGAGCTGACTGAATCAGCTGTGAGCCAGCACCAGCTGAACATTGCATTAAAAGCTGTGTAAGCTCATGTGCTCAGAAAATGGCCTTGTAGAGAGAAATCAGGCAAAAGATCCCCTAAATCACATTCACCTGGAAACTCTGACATTTTCAGTGTAGATTTGGACTCGATGACCTTAATGGCCTTTTCCAACCTGAATAATTCTATGGTAAGTACAGTTAGTGCAGCGAGTGTCCATCCTTTTGAGGGGAAAGCAAATTAATACTGGCTATTCTGGTCTTCATTCAATCTTTCCTGTCTTGTTTCTCTCAGCTGTGAAAAGGAAAACAGCCATTATCACGTTTCCAGCCAACACTGCTGACCCATGATACAGGAAAAATGCAGAGGATTAGGAACGCTTTCCTTGGTTGCTCAGGCAACAGCAAGACATGGGAATATGAAAAGGTATTACCATCCTTTGTACAGAATCTCACTAGAGTTCTCAGACGTGCTCATAATTTTCTATGTTTTTCTTCTTTCCCATTTATCACATACTTAAAACGTGAACATTGTTTGTTTAGTCTGCTACCTAAAATGTGAAAATGTTAAATATGAAAACAGATGATCTGGCTTTTTCCTAGAGAATAAAACAAGTAGTTGTCTGAGAGGCTGTGGAAATTTCCAAAATTGTGAACTGAAAGGTTTCTAGGTGGTATCCAAAACATAGCTACTATTATCTCTCTTTAAAAATCCTCTAATTTTGTGGCATCTCTTAAGAAAATAATCATTCATTCCTTCATCTGCTTTTTCTTTCCCACTTACATGTGCAAGTACTTAACAAATATGCCCCATAAAGTTGCAACTTTAATGTCAAAATAAACTTACAGAGAAAGGTTGTTTCTGAAGACTTTATTTTCTAAATTAAAAAAAAGATGTTTGGAAGTCAGAAATGAATGTAAGACTACCAAGTAAATAGTATTCCAAGTTAGACATCTGTATGTTATCTGAGGCAGGCACAAAAATTCCATCCATATATCCATGTAAATTTTTATTATACAAACTCAGTACAAACAGCAAACATTTTTTTGGCTAGCCTGATTTATGAAATTTTGGACAACTTAATGGCTGAGGGATTTTTATCAGTTAGTTTTGTATTTACAAGTATGCAAACTATACTTGTAATGAAAGGAATGTCCATGAATTATGTGTCAGTGTGAGTCATCCACTAGGCACTGCCTGCACCTCTGCATGAGGTAATTTCTGCTTTGACTCAGTGTCTGTCAGGGTCACACACCCCCTCTCTGTTCTGGTGCTGATTTTGAAGGATTCCAGCCTTGGCCTGAGTCACTGGCTGTCAAGCAGGTGTTTTTCAAACTCCTTTCAGGAAATGTCAACAGGATTTCCCCCCACCTCTCCCTTCTGGTAGCTCATTGCTGTTCATTGAAACACATCCTCAGATGCTGTAGGAGCACTGGGATGGTTGGTCTGTACAGATTCTCTTTCCACTACCAACCTGCTACATTTTCTGCTGTCTATTTTGAGTTCTTGGATGATACATACCACAAAAAACAAACATACACCTCCAAGGTTCCTGGGCTTACAGAGCCCCTGCTCCCCACATTTCTTGGGGTATTGGGTAATCCTTTTGCACAGTGTTCTGTCACTATGGGGTTGGTGGGTGAATGAATGAAACCAGAGCATGGAGCCCACACAGCAGCTGTTGGGATTGCTCTTGCAATTTCAGAGCATTCAGGGGAAGTGTAAACCTATGGAGAAACCCAGAAACCCAATCCCTGAAACTGGATGTATGCTCAGGAGAAAGACTGATGCTGAAGAGCCTTTCTGTGCTATCCCTAAAACAAGACTGATGTTTGCAAAATCTACATACCCTACTCGGTTATGCTCACAATTGTTCTTGTACACCTAGCTGTACCATGTGTCCTCAGTGCCTCTTCCTGCTTGTCCTCTGCTCAGACAGAAAATTCCCAAAGGGCATTTTAAATTATTCTTTAAAACTATCCAAGTCCCTTTTCAACTACCAGGGGACTGCTCAGTACATTCCTTTATCATGAAGATGTTTTCTCCCTCAGCCATCATTATTGAGACAGAAAACTTCGGGTCTACCTATCCCCTTTTGAAGGGATGATTAACAAACACCCTGCATTCCTATTTGTCTTCCCCCTGGCTTCACCTATTCACAGTGGTTTCTGTCTGAATTGGTTCTTTGCCTTAACAGATGACTTTGACTCTAGAGATGACTTTCTGAAAGAAAGGTCTCTACTCTAAAGATCTACAAGATTGAGCTTTTAAGACTGCTCTGCCTCTCCGTGTCCAGGGTTGCATATAGTCAGCAGGGCAGCCTGTTTCACCCACAGGCCTGAAACATCTCCCTGTGCACTAACAAACACTCACCTGCAGAGCACCAAGCCTCATTTTACCCTGGCAGAGGCAGCTCTAAACATCTGCAGCTCTCTGAGATGTTAATGGCAGCTGCAGAGAGCTTCTCTCCAACCTCTGTTGAAGATGATGCACATGGCAGCCAGGTCAGATTCAAAAGGACAGTATTCCAGCTGCAGTTTGACAGATGTAGCTAGAACTCCCATCTGCCATTCAAGGAAAACGAAGGTTGTTCCTTAGCAAGAGGAAAGGATGAAGCCTAAATATCATCAAGCTGTGTTTTTCAGGACAGAGTCAGCAGAACATTACTGCATATTCCCCAGCCTAGCTCTTTACAAAAGAGTGCTGCATAAGAAAACATTGAATTTCCAGGGAATTGAGGACACATCACAACAGTTCTGTGCTCATTGTCCCTACCTAAGAGAGGAGTGAAGCAATGGGCTTGTACATTACCCAGACAGATATAAGCCAAGAGAAACTTCATCTTATCATCACGGACCATCTGTGCAGCTACAGCAGGCAAACATCAACACCATCCTATCAAGAAGCTGCAGTCACTGCAGGGTTATGCCCAGTGCTGCATGCCATGAGCTGCAACAGGAAGGCAGCCAAGCAACATGACATCACCGTCTCCAGTTCCCAGTGGAGAAGAGAGATCAGAAAATTCTGGAAATGTTGCAATTTTCCCTTACTTGTGGTCTGTACAGCAAAACTGAACATTACTTAAAATTAGAGAGTACTAAAAACAAACAACCTGGCTAAACCAAACCAAAACAAGTCAGCAGCTACAGAAGAGGGGTAGAATTGAGGATCACATCACAGTATGTGTTACTGAGGTCAAATACCTTCTCAATACTTTTCTCTAGTCCTGGGGACTCTGAGCTCGGATACAGAGAAGGCTCTTGGCAGATGGCCCTTGGGATGGACTTTGGAATGATTGGCTGAACCTGCCTGATCACCATAGAGAAGAAGGTGTTGCAGTCCAAAGGTGTTATCACAACGAGCAGCTGTGCCTGCACTATCAAGTGACTGTATTGATAAGCCATGGATCTGCTGATACTCCAGTTTCAGCACGGGCTGGAAAACTTCCTGCACATCCATATTTAAACTAACTTGTGCAGCTTCTTGGGACTCCCAGTGTGTCACTGTGGGAAGTGGCTTTCAATTCCCAGGCTGTGTTTGCTGCCAGCAGTGAGGAGGGGACAACACTGATCAAATCCCAAGGAATGAAATAAGCAGGGGAAAAAAAAACCAAAAAAGAGGCAGTGACTCTTTAGAGGGGAAGCATCTGAGCAGAATTGTGTGTATAGGATGAGAGGATGAGTTTGTAGCTGCTCTGAACACAGGCTGATCCCCTGGTGCCCTGGAGCTGACACCATCCCAGCAGCCTTGCTCTGCTGGGTGCTCTGTGACTGCTCAGGGAAGCAGGACACAGCCAGAGTGAGATTGGTGAAGGTCTTGTGCTGAAATTCATTATTTCTGATCCTTTTGCTTAGGACTCACTTCCCAGTCAATTTTACCTTTTCCTTTACTCATCCATAATTAATGTACTAAACCCTGTGCTTGAAAAGACTACTGAGAAACTCCTCAAGTGGACAAATACAGGGGAAAAAAAAGAAACACCAGGTAAAATTCTCCCACTTAAAGTTTCAACAAGAATATATTTGTCTTTTATGTTGAAAACTGTCTGGGGTGCTTCCCCTTTAGTAGAACAAAGTCCAACGCCCACAGCACGGTGTTATCCTTGTGCTGGCACATGGAGAGAGGTCCCACAGGCCAAAAGTTGGCCACCAGCAACGCAGTGTGGAATGAATTTGATGTCATCAAGAACTGAGTCCCAGCCACAGCTGCACCCGGTGCTATAACGACATCCCACTTCTCTTCTTTGAATCCTTCCGTGCAATGGGACTGAAGGTCAAGATCTCCTTGTAAATGTGCTCTTGAAAAACAGAACAAAATAACCATGAACGTGTGATTTTACAGGACACAAATAAAAGTTGGAGTGTTGGATGTGCAGAAAAAGGCATTCAGTGGCAGCTGAGAGAGACAAAGGAGAGAGACAAAAAAAGTCTGCCTGAAGAGCTGGAGGGATCTTTGCTGAATGCATAAAAGGAAGAGATCTGTGCCCTACCATTGAGGCATCAGCAGGCAGTCACAGCCTTACTCAGCATCTGTACAGGAAAAAAAGAGGGGTAGGAAAGTCCCGTGCTAGACAGGAATCTCAAAGAAAATAAACTTCTTACTTTTCCACTCTTCTATTGAAAGCTTTTCGTGTTCCAGAGAATCATCATAGGAGTGTTGTGCCTCTGTCTCCTCCTCGATATCTCGGAACTGGTCGAAGTAGGGGTGAGCCAAGGCCTCTGTTGCTGTAAGGCGCTTTTCCACATCCAGCTGCAACATCTTGTCAAGCAGGTCCACAGCTGCAGAGGATGGGAACAGGGCTAAGCAAGGTGCAGGGGAGCACAGGCACCTGTGCATGAACCCTGCAAGTGTGGCACTGGTGTTTCCAGTGTTTCATCTCCAGAGCTGAACACTGAAGAGATTCCTCAACCTGGCCAAGGCAGCAAGGAGCTCCCATCAGTGGAGATGCAAAGTCTGCCCAACAGCAGCCTCAGGGAGCTCTTACTAACAGAAGTTAAATTGTCCAGAAATTAGACTTGAATAAGCCTTGCTGCACAGATTGGGTTGCAGAAACATGAGGAGTAAGCCAGTAACCTCAAGGTATTTTTCAGTTTTAATCATTTGCTTTCATTCAGAGCCCTGTATCTCAAAGGAGTCTTAACATGAGTAATCTGTATAGAAACCTATACATCCCTGGGAAACTCAGATGCTGACTAGTCTGTCAGCCCCATTGCCACTTGGTTTTAACATTTTAACACTTTATTCCATTCAGTTTCTAGAAGAGTTTTGTTTGCTCTCACCTCTAACCTACCTGGGAAGAGAGCTCTTTCTAAGAGATTAATTCTTACCCTGAAAATTTCACATCAGCTCCCTGTTAAATATTGCTAGATCCATGTGTTCAACAAAACAGGATCTACACTGTACTTAAAATAATAATTTAAAATAAAGTAAATGGCCAAGAACAGCAGGATATTGCCATTATAATGCCAATAAAAGATAATTCTGCTTTTAATTAAAACATATTTTTTCCTGAGGAAGGGCAGGGGCACAAACTGCAAGGGAAAAAGGTAGCAAGAAATTATGAGGAGAAATAAAGTTAGGGTTGTGGCAGTCAGCTTGTCTCCTTTCCAGCTGTGAAAACTCGTGAGAAATGCTGGAGATTACTTACCCTGAGGATTTGCTTTAGGGAAAAGCACAGACAGATCCTTCTTGGGGATTTTAGGAAGGGACTTGATATAACTCTTTGCCTGAAAGAGCGAGGAGAGCACAGTTACTGCACGTGGACAGGTGTGAAATTCAGCTCTCAGTCTCATGGCTCTGATGAGCAAAGCATCCCAGATGTCCCATTTCAGCAAGCAGTTTACAAGGAACTATTTTTATCAGTAAAGACAGAGAAATACTTCTGTTTTAAGAGCAAAGCTGGAGAACAGAGAAGATTGGTGGTTTGTTGGGGCATCAGGCACCTCACTTGGGAGTCCCTGCCAAACACAACCATTCCCAACACAGCACCAGGTCCATCAGATGTGCCACCAGCACAGAGAAATGCCTTCCTTGCCCAGGGGAAAAGGCTGCTGCTGCACTTTCCTGTTGCTGTAGAGGCAGCACCTCTCCCATGCCAAACACAAGTCAGTCTCTTCCCCTGACACCTCTGCAAGCAGGACCCAAACCCACAGGGAACTTCCTTACCGCTTTGTCCTCCAGCTTCTCCAAGAAGTCCTCTCCTGGATGCCCTGTTACTTTCAGGATCTGGGTCAGCTGATCCAGGTCTGGCAAGCTGTGTTAAAGATCCAAAGACCCTTTGAGGAGCAAACCCTGCACACCCCCACCACAGCTCAGCCTGAGAGAGTACAATTAGCTCATGACACAAACCCACCACAGTCACATAAGTAGAGATTCATTAGAGTGACAAAAAGAGCTCCAAGCCTTTCTTCCTGGCATGACATTTCCATCAACAGATCATTTTGCTGGCACAACTATGCCAGGACACGCAGGGCTTGGAAGGATAACACAAAGCTTTGGGAATGGAGCTATGGCCACACAAGGTTGAACAGCTAATGAAGAACCACGCCACTACAGAGGTGAATTTCTGAGGTGCCCTTCTGTTTTCCTCCCCAAAAAGACTGGTCCTTGTGTTTACCTCCTGATAAACCAGACTGACACCTGTTTTTCTCAGTAGCCTCATTCATAAAAACCCTTCCAAACACACCAAGAATTATTACTCTGCTCAGGGAAATGGTTCAGCTTGAAAGGATACAGTCTCTTCCTTTAAAGAGAGTTTTCCCAGTCAGCATTTCTGCCATGATACAGCCAATAGACCAGATATCCACTGTTCAGAGAGAAAAAGGAGGGAGGGTGGAAAAGGAAGAAAAAAAATATTAAAAAAAAAACAATTAAAAAGGCAGCAGTGGTTGCTGGGGCTGTCGCTTTTGCTGTTGCTTGCAGCAAGCACTGATTTAAATTTCACTCCCTCCCACCCTCCTCTGTTCTTTCTATGCTGCTAAAATCTCTGCTTTCATCATTTCCTGCAGCACTGGGAGTTGTGCAACACCTCTGGGACCTGCTCTGCTCCAGGGAACACTGATGATAAAGAGGAAAAACAGTAGGACAATTCTGTGAGATTTGAGCCAGCAGGATCCCCCAGCTCGTCACCAGGGAGTCACACTGCTGGGGCAGGGCTGCTCACCTGTCTGGTTGTAATGCATCCAGTTCAGGATGACTTCTGGGGCTCTGTACCACCGTGTGACCACGTAGCCAGTCATCTCAGCATCAGCTTGTCTGGCCAAGCCAAAATCCAAGATCTGCAGTGCCAAAGGAAGAATAAGGAGAAGGGAGGGCAGGAGAGAAAAGGGAAATCCTATGGGCAAGTGAGACTCTACTTCTAAGAGAAAATGGAGTAGCTCCAATCAGAAAATAACAAGGCTCCAACTACACCACAGACACCCACGGGATGGTTCAAAGAATTAATGTCTTAATTCCACTGTAAATTGCAAGCCAGCTGCAAACCCCACTGTCATGAGAAGAGCCTGCTGAAAGGATCAGTAGTGCTTTGTGCTCCCTGGAAGGTCATTGCCTTTCTTGAAGCTTAAGTTAATGTGCTTTATTGGAGTTGGTCTGTGACCTGGTGGTGAAGGCATGCTCCCAGGTCACCACAACTCACCCTTTCCTATAAGAACACCTTGCAGGTGACACAGCATGGCCTCTCCCTCAATGCTGAAGATGAGCAAGCTTGACCCAACCTTTATGGGCAGCAGAGCCACTCCCTGAAATATACATTACAGAAAATGCATGCTAGAGCACCACACCAGCCAGTGGCATGCAAACCCTTCAGAGCAACCCTGAAAAATGCTTTGTCTGGAATCACAGCCACAATGTCCATGAGAACCAAAGGGTAACTGCAGTTGAATCCAGTTACCCTTCAGGGATCATTTGCCTGCTGCAAGCATTGCTCAGCACTGCTGAATTTCTCTAGGAAGTCATTACACACTGCCATCCCTGAGGATTACAGTGACAGAAGGCTCATTTGAAGTCTTGTGTCCTGATTCAGCAAATGACATCAGCAGGGGGGCATTTCCCACTGCTGCAGCCGCCAAGGAACACAACGCCTGGAATGGAGGCTTGGGAGGAAAGAGGAAACGTGACAGTGCCAATTTCCTGCTGGCAGAGCAGTTCCTTCACGAGCTGATGTGCTGCAAAGTGCTGCTTTGCCACCTACCTTCAGCTGGCAGTCTTCGTTCACAGCCAGGTTACTTGGCTTCAGGTCCTATAACAGACAGGAGCAGAAAAATGGGATGTTTCAAGTTGCAACACATCATCACAACTCTCAGTTGAACCTCTGCTTGCCTTTGATGTGGTCTCATAACACCCCAGGTTCAGTATCAATTCAGCAAATTACTGAATAAACAGCATGTACAGCTTTAGATTACTGTTTGATTCTTTTCTGAAAGTTTTCGTTCAAAAAGCATCATAAAATGCTTCTCAGCTTATCAGAAAATACAGCTTTTTCTCAAAATGCTGCACAATTTAGCAAATCCAAACATATATAGGGTGTAGGATGGAAAAGAGAGCAGACAGGATGGAAAATTAGAGCAGACAATGCTATTGGTGAAATGATGGTTAGGAATTTTTTAACTTTATGACTATGCTGTGTTTCTCAGACAAAAGTCAGAATAAGAGCACACATGAACTTACCCTGTGGACGATGCCAGCTGAATGAATATACTGCAATAAAAAGAGAAGCCACAATGTGATCACCAGCAGACAAAATTTTCTGTTCTCCAGCATAGAAACGAAAGCTACAAACAAGAACTTGCTGAGAACAAACCTCTGCAGCCTTCTACAGGTCCCTGGTCCCTAGGGCAGCAGTTTGAAAAGAAATTTCTGTCCCAAATTACTGAGAATTTACAACGCTATTGCCAGTCTAAAAGAGATGCACAGAGCAGAAGAGGAGGGATGAAGCAGTAGTTCCTTAGAGCAAGTACAACAACAGCTTCAATCAAAGTCATCAAGGTTACAGCAGATGACATGAGAACATGGTTATTTTGGGTGTTCAAAAACATAATCTCAGCCCAAAAACATAAAATTGTAAAAACTGACTACAGGGTTTTAGCACACCAGTCAAACCTTCTGTGTGTTCTTCCCCCCTTTATTTACACTCAAGGTAGCAGTGACCTGGGAGAGGTATGATTTAGGTGAACCCATTGATGCCTGTAAGGCACTGCTGTGACTCCAGGTGAAGGATGTGAGGGAACAGATGGAAGCTCTGTCTCTACATCCCCGAGTTTGCAGTGATTGCTTTCAGCTCCCTCAAAGCCAGTTACAGAAACATATTCCTTCCTTATGCTCCTGAATAGAAAATCATTCCCTCTGTGTTCTCCTCTGAGAGCCTCTGTGACAGGTTCAGAGAAGCTCCTGCTGCTGCCAGTGTCTCTCTCTCTCTCTGTGCAGAGTTTTGCTGAGGGTTTGGGCAAGACAAAGAAAGAAGCAAGTGCTGCCCATGGAAAAACCATCCCAAGGCCTGTGGCTGCTGATTACTTTGATACCCGACTGACTGATGTAAGCAAACACTCATTTTATTGATGTGTGCTGGAACAGGGATGGTTCAACAGCCAATGCCAATGAGGGGATGCCATAAACTCCCCACATGCTCCTGTACAGTACTGGAGGGGAGTTTAGTCAGGGTCAACCCGGAGGTGACACACAGAGGAGACAGGGAGTCACTAAACTCCTCCAGACCCACCTACCTTCAGCCCTTTCAGCATTTGGTAGACCAGGTACTGGATCTTTTCGTCACTGAATTCATGTCCCATGATCTTTTGTAAATCTGTCCGCATGTATGGCATCACCAGGTAGCTAAAAGGCAGTAAGACAAGGCCCTGAGTCTGGAAGAAAAATGCAGGGGACCAGGCTAGCCTTGTTCTCACTTTGTTTTTGGTTTTTCTGGCTGTGTAGCTCGCTGTAAGATGAGTTGTTGTGACAGTGTTCCTGGCTAACTAGCACATCCTGCAAAGAAGCTGGAATTTCAACCTGTTCTGAAAATTGCTCCTTCTCCTCCCCTGAAATCAGATATCTGATGTCATCAAGGATCTTTAGGATCCTGAATGAGTTTAGACCTCAAGTGAAGTTCAGTTTTGGATGGCCCTTCACCACTCAGGAGCTGAAACATCTTAGACAGCAAACCAGCTGCACTGGCTCCCAAATTTGTCCTCGTAACGTTCTCCAGCCCTGCCTCAGAAGACAACATCCAGCTTCCTTCAGTACCTGCCTGCTGAGGCTGCTCATTAATTGATGGTCTTCCTGCAGGAACTGCTCTGAGAACCCTCAAATGCTCTTCCTGCAGGCTGCTAACACTCAGCCATCAGCCAAACCCCAAACCAGGCACACACTGCTCATCTGCAGTGATGGGGAAGGGAAAAGGACTTGGCCAACCTGACCACGAACATGAAAGGAAAATGCCAAAACAATTAATTGAGAAGAGCCAGAATCAAGAGGAAAAGGACAGATCTTTCAAATTCTAAATTTAATTGCCCCGAGGCCTGATGAGCAATACTTCTCCCATTCTGAATGCAGCCCCTTAGCTCAGCAGTCACACAGTGACAGGGATCACCCTACGTGTGATGCACCATGGAATGTAACACATCCTCATTACACAGGTTGGTCTGTGCATGCTGTGGTGTCCCAGCTGTGAGCAGGGGTGGGATCTGGTTACGTGTTCTGGGTGTGTCAGCCATGGGAGCTGATCTGTGCTCTTGGTTCTCTGCGTTATTTGGGGATGCCTGGATTCCAGTCTGGTCCCTTTGCACCTCAACCCTCTCTGTTGTGCTGCTGCTGAGACACAATTGTCTTGGAAAATAGTTAAGTCTACACAGTGCAACCAACTCCAGACTTACAAGTCCTGGAACCCCTGGTAGGAGGCAGTGGAGGTGAAGACATCAAGCAGCCCAATGACCTGAGGAAGGAGAGAAGCTCACATTTAAATCTGGAAAGCATTTGCTGTGCACATGGCACTCATCAGCTCTCCACTGGCACATGCACGTGGGTGAACACAGAGAATTCCATCTGAGGAACCCAGGGACTCCTCAGTGATGCTGCACAAATGTTTTCCCCTCTTACTAATACCTGGGCTCACCCATTACACACCTGCTCCAGCCCGGGCACAGCAAACAGGTCACAGGTAAACCCCGAGACCATCTGCACATACCAAATGTCAATTAAAACACAGTGATGCCACCAAAAAGGGCTTGCTCTCAGGTGGCAAGGAAACACTCCTTGTGTCAGCAGGAAGAGGAGAAATGGGCACTCACATTCTCATGCTGCATGTGCTTCAACAGCATCAGCTCTCTGTAGGCTCTCTTGGCAAAGATCTCTGACTGGAATGGACGGCACAGCTTCTTGATGGCCACTTTCTCCCCCGTCTTCTTGTCTATGGCTGAGCTGCAGCAGGCAAATAAAAAACCATTCTGATGTCAGCAGAATTTTAACAGATTCTGCAACCCCACAGGTGATCTCCTAGAGAAGAGCTGATTCCTGTGCTCGCAGAAGGACAGCAGAGAAAGGCCCTTTGAAGAGCTCAGTGGGACTCTGCACAGAGATGTTACCCAGTGTGGCTTTGGGCAGCAGACCACAGCCTGTGCTCTTTGAGGTTTGAGGTGGGACACCAAGAAAAGCATGAGAAGCTCATCTTTATTCCCTTTAACCTACAGAAATGAGCTGGAGTAAAAGAGCTGTGAGAAAAGGGAAACACAAATGGTTAAAGGTCAGAATTAGTTCTAGCTGCCTTCTCCTTCCCTAATGCACAGAGATAAGGAAATAAAGATATGGAAATTTCTGCTTTGCCATCTGCTTGGAGGTTGTATTTTAGGGCAGGCCAGCTGCCTTCACTGTATTCTGGAGCAAAGACAGTGGATGTCACATGTTGAAAATGCTGCTGCAATTAATCCTGCTGTGTTCAGAATCCTTGATTACACATTCTCCTCTGTGCAAGAGCAGGTCTGGCTGAAAATGAGACTCTTCTGTAAAGCTGATGAAAACCTGGTACAGCAGCCATTGCTACAGACACGCTGTGTTTTCTCTGCTGGTCACACTGGCTGTTTGCAGCTGGACACAGCAATGCTGTGACAGCTCCACCTCCTCTGGAGGCTCCTTGCTCAGATTGCAAAGGAGGCAAGGGAGGTCCTCACACAGACAGACAGCTGTAATGCAGGCTTCTCAGTGGTGTTTCCAGAGGTGTCTCAGCCCCTCCTTGAGCCCTCCCAAGAGGCAAACAGATGAAAAAGAGTTTTCCCTGCCAAATCCCACTGTGGAGTCCCAGAGTAGTTGCCACTGCTTCAGAAATCCTTATCCCATCCCCCACGGGAATGGAAGAGCTGTAAATCATCATGTTCAATCCCATGGCTTCCAGCTGCATCCTCCAGCCTTGCACTGACAAATATTGAGTCAGGAGAAGCAAAGGAAGTGCAGGAACAGCTACACACGGCAGCTGGAGCGCTGAAGATGCTGCAGGGTGTCCTAGGAGGACTCTTAGTGAGGTTTTGTCTCTGTTTCAGGACTTCAGCAATGATCAGCAGACAGGACAGCACTGTGTAAAATTTTTGGAGGAGCCAGGAAAATAAGAGAAAGGGACTCAGACCAGGGAGTCAAACTTCAGAATCAAGGCAGATTTCCTGATCTGAAGGTGTCCCTGCTGCTGACCTACAGAGCAGCTAACCCCAGCACCCAACACAGGAGAGCTGCTGGTGCAGCTTCAGCCTGCACAGCACCGACAGTGCTGGTTACAGCCTTGCCATAATCACAGCCCAGAGCCAATTCAGTCGATGCAGCTGGGAGAGCCCCCCAAGCTCTCCCCAGCACAGATTTAGTGAACAGATGCAGTTTGGGGTGACCTCGGGCAGGCAGAGCTGTGTCCCTGCCTTGGCTGGCAGAGATCAGCAAGACCAGCGTTGGAGGGGTCAGGAGATTCTTCTTTCACAATTACACTCAGCTGGAAGCCAAATCACTACAGATTTTGGCAAATTAATAAAGGGAGAAAAAAGCCTTTGCTGTTTCTCCTGAGATACTTTCTCAGCTGCTCAAGAAGGTGTGAAAGTCGCCGCTGCATAACGCAGGAAATTTTCCCAGCACTTCCCAGCAGAGGACAGCAAATCCTAACTCCACATTTTCTGCCTCAGCATCGAGCAGGAATCAGCATTGAGCTCTCCCTGCTCAGCTCTGTCCATTCAAAACCACCACGCACCTCCGGGCTGCTTCAACCTCCCTCCTTGAGAGCTCCAGAGCAGCTGAGAGTTTTACAGGGACCAGTAAAGATTTCTTTTGATGTTTGTTTTTTTGCGGTGGGCAAGGAAACTTTGAAAGGATTTCTCTCTTCCTTTTTTTTTGTCCTGTCTTTATTTTTCTTCCTGATTTTCTCTGTGATAAAAATCAGATAACACTGTACAAATATAAATTAAAAGTCAAGTCTAATCTTGCCTGATTTTGCAGGACCTACTTAAGAATCTAAGAAGCATAAACACATTTAGGCAAGTGGGTGCCTCTCTGTAAATTGGAAGCTGGGGAAAAGGACAAAACCTGAGCACCAGGGTTTCAGGATTAGTGCCAGTGTCTGGCAGGCCAGACTTTGCCCAACACCTACAGACACACCTTTTTTATTATTTTTAGCTCAGCATGTTATGAAATAAGGGCTCTCTTCAGATACTATCAATGGACTGTTTCATATTTAACTTTTCCGAGTTGCCATCTCTGGTCAGTGTAAACCCAGCAATGTCTGACTTGTGCTGCTCTTGCTTCAGGCACCTTTGCCCGGCTGAATAATTAACAGCAGCTCCTGCTGCTCTCTTGGAGCCTGGGGTTTATCATCAGCCATGAAGGAAGTCCCAGTCTGTTACTGATCCTGGTTTACAATAATTTCTATCGATTTTATGATTTCAAACTGGAAACAGTATCAGGGTGGGGGTTGTATTGTCCAGCTGCTTCCCCCAGGCAGCCCAGCATCAGCTGCCTGGGGCTGAGCAGCAGGGACATCCTGTTCCAGCTCCCAGCTCTGTAATCACCGCAAACCTCTTCCAGACACCCAGGTATTCCCCCGCCTCCTGCCTGTGCTGCCAGACGGGAACCTTAACGCAAGCTCGAGCCCAAAGCAGCTCAAAATCTGCCTGACCGCAGTGCCGAGGTGATGCTCAGCTTCCCTGGCACCCCTGCCCTGCCCGCCCGGTCCCTCTCTGCCCACCCGGGCTGGCCAAAGCGGGAAACGTTTTCTTCAAGCGAGCGAGTCTCCAGCCGTGCGCTGGAGCAGGAGACAACCTGTTCCCATCACACATGCAAATGTCCTTCCTTAATGGAGGGGTTCCGCCGAGCACCTCCTCGTTTCCCCCCCGGCACGGAACTTCCAACGCCCCCAGCCCGCCCCGCGCTGCCGCGGGCGGTGCGCGCAGGACCCCACTCACCACACGGAGCCGTAGGCCCCGGACCCCAGCGGGTGCAGGGATGTGTATTTCCTGGGCAGCTCCCAGAGCGTGTTGTTCACCTCCTGTCTGTAAAAGCCTCTTCTCCTTGCGATGTTCATCGCCCGACGGGTGTGGGACAGCCACCCCCCCAGAGTAGTGGAGTACGGGAGGGCTTCTGGGGTGAGAGCGGGGCAGGGACGCTTCCTGCGCTGGTAAAAAAGGCTCTAGCGAGTTTCCTTCTCTGTTTTCAGCTGTTGCGAGCGTGAAGGGACATGTCTTTGGGCCCTCCTCCCTCCGCCTCCACATTGACAGAGGTGAGGCATCAGGTTTCCTGACACGCCTCGGTGTTGTACAGGTGCCTCTGGGCCCTGCTGCAGCAGGGGAGCAGCCAGCCCCGCTCGGGCACGCCTCTGGCAGCCCCTGTCATGCACAGCTCCCGCTCTGCTGCTCCATCAGCCGAGAAATATCCTCACGGGGCTCGGACAGGGGCTCCTGAAATCCCTCCTCCAAACGAGGGGATGAGTAAGGGGATGAGTCGAGCCGGGGAATCCGAGGGACAAGCCACAGCACCGCGTCAGACCCGGTGTCAGACAAAATGTCAGGGACATCCGTCTCTCAAAGGCCATGGACAGGTCCAGGCTCGTGACAAAGGGCACCACGGGGTCACATCGATGGCGATTTTCTCCCAAGCCCGGCTTCCCAGCAGCAGCAGTGGGGAGGTGCGGAATGTAGGGCCGAGGTTCTCCAAGTGACTGCTGCGAGGGGTTTCAGGAGCAGCTGTGAGACGGCAACATCCCCAGAATGGTTTGTGCCCCGGGCTCTGCTGGGTGCGGTTTCACCTCCTGCAGCAGCTCTCACCCCTTCCTGGCACTTCTCAGACAAAACAAAGCCGGTGTTCGCTGCCGTGTCTGTGACCACCCAGCCCACGAGAAGCACCATTCCCGGTAAGCAGAGAGCACCTCAGCATTTCACTCCAGCCTGAGGAGACTCAGGTGGGGCTCCCACACAGGAGGTGCATCCTACCCACTCCCCAAAGGAAGTGACTAAGCCGAGCCTTACCAAGCCAGCCTAGCTGCTTGCACAGTATTCTACCCCAGCAGCCCTCCACCCTGCCCAGAGCCTCTGCTCCTTCCATACAGGTCACCTGCAAAGGTGTCCCTACAGGAAAAGCACAATCGGGGGAACTCCATGTGCCTGCTTTGTGTGCAACCACGGCCTTGGCCCTTGTGCTCTCCAAGCAGCGCCTGCTGTCCATAAACACAAAACAGGGACATGGCAGGATCTGTGTACATCAGCCTCAGCTGCAGCAGCAGCACAGCCCGGAAATATCCACGGCTCGGCTGGGTCTATAAATACACCTGTGAGCAAGAGATGGCCCAGCAAAAGCTCCTGCTCCTTAAGCAAACAGGTTAACTCCTGGGTTATTTGATGAGCACAGCCCTTGCTCAGCTGCTGGAGCACACGCAGGCAATCAGCACCCAATTAGGGAGTCCTGAATAGCTGGGGCATGTCTGGGCTGTACTGAGATGAGTTAACTTCAGTGACCAAATCAAACAGGAAACTTCGGAATTGTGGAAACCTTTAGGTTGGAAGAGACCTTCAAGGTCAAGTCCAACTGTGAGCCCAACTCTGCTAAAGCCACAAAATAGTGGTGGGATGACCCAAAAATCCTATTCTGGGCACTCTCTACAGTGCAGCTGGGGGTGATAATCAGGGTTACAATTTTGACCATGCTTCCCTCCTGGTAATAAACATTTCATCATGGGCCTACCCAAACTCCTAGCATGTTGTTCCCACCTGTGATGGCCCCATCACTGACTTCATGAGTTAACTAATTGGACTTTAAGATGTAGTAATTTATCTTTTTCCCCCAGTTCAGTTCTCACTGATTATAAAATTTTTTTGCTAATCAGGATATTGTAACAGCATATTCTGGAATTTTAAGTCTTGGGTGTTTGGGATTTTTTTTTTCCTCCAAGAAACAACACATGACTGGTCCTGTTTAGGCTTTCTCCCCATCTCCTCAAGCTAGCAGACAGCAAAAGTGAACAGGGAGGCTCATGGAGCTGAGACAAAACCCCCAGCACTGTTCTTTATCTTTCCTCAAATCAGCTGCTGTGGGAATAGGCATCAGCTGCCTGGTTGGGATCAGCACCACCACCCTTGGTTCATCAGGGTTAGAACTTCAGTGATTGTGGGTTGTGTGTGAAGAACAGCTCTGGTCAACCCAAGTTTTTCTGAGGGAGTGACACTGATACACAAGAGAAGCTGGAAAAGCTCCACTGTGGGGATCCTTCCACCACCAACTAGATGGCAGCTGAAGAGGAAAACAGAAATCACTTTTAAATAGCAAACAAGCATAACCCAGTCCTACTGGGGCAAGGTCCCAGGTCCAGGGAAGCAGCAGGACTTTGCTCTGTTAATGCTGAATTGGTGCTGCCCTGCACTGAACAGAAAATGAAAGCTTGGGGGGCGTGGTGGTTTCTGTGTCCAGTACTCCTAGTTTAACTCAAGTTATTTTTGTGGAATTCACTTGGGACAAACACAGGCAAGAAGCCCCAAGGCAGCAGAGTCAGCCACCAAGGCATGGCCTTGTCCCCTCCCAGCCATCACACCCAGGATCCTCCACAGCACAGCAGAGAAATTCACACCATGCTAAAACTCAACACTTCCGTGCAAGAGGTTTCCAAGTATCAGCAGTGCAGTAAATCTGAAAAATAGATTTTATTTTTAACCAGTGGTATTGTGACATCTTATCTGGCATAACCAATTACAGCAAAATCCATGGATAGAAACAGAAGAGCAGATCTCTGCTTTTGGGTGCAGCCTCCTGCCCAGGCAGCTGAGCACAGCAGGGCACTGGCAGCAGGGAGTTTGTGCCCCAGGGGCTCCCTCAGAGGACAGACTCCAATGAACCATTCCCACTCACACACACAGACACACCCACACACACAACACCGAGAGTTTTTAAAAATCTTTAGCAATATTTCCGCATGAAATCACACTGTAGCATCTACACATAAAATGGCTGATAAAAATAATCTTGCTGAAGGTTTACATCATATATCTACATTTTCATTTGAATACCCAGACTGCTGGCCCAGCAGAAAAGGGAGGGTTTTTGTCTTGATTTTGTTGGGCTGTGGAGTTTTATCCTAGAGCACAACAGAGCTGCTCTCTTCATCTCAGCCCAGACCTTTATTGAACATTTGGCCTGAAGAGATCGCTGGGAAGAAGCCTGGGAAGAATCAATGGCTTTGTCATCCACGTCCCATCCCTTTGTGCTGCCTCTTCAAACATGGGGCAAAACCACTACAAAAACACTCTCTGCCCCACAGGTAACAAGAATACAAAATACTGCAAAAGCCTTTCTCCTCACATACACGGGTACATTGCCCACACAGTATGCCTGCAACAAATTAAAAGTATAAAACTGTTTCCTCCAGAAGCCCTAAAATTGGGCTCCTGAGCTCCCCAGCTACAGATGGAGCACAAACATGCTGAGAAACCTCCCTCCTGCCAGTCTCTAACTCTGGGCACTTCACTCATGCAGAGTCCTGGAAAATACAAAATATTTGAACCATGTTTGTATTCAAACATACTCCCTTCTCATGTTTCCTCAGGCAGAGATCAACCTGCTAAGAAATAGCCAAGAAGCTCTTATGTGAGAGGATAAAAAAAACCTTCTAGCAAATGTTAGTTTTATGTATATAAATATTTGTATTTATAGATATAGACAGTGAAAGGGTGATTGTGTGTTTATGCATGCTTGTTTCTTTGCTTTGGATTCCAATACTTCTAGAAAAAAAAATCTTTTCAGGAAATAACTTAAGTTCTGGCACAAGATACTATAGTCATTTCTTTAAAGAACATTTTTTACACTTGATCTCACAAGAAACCTTTCAGCCCAAGCTCTCCTCCTCTGCAGGGAGAAGGTCAGAACAAAGAAAAAGGCGTGTTTCTCTGTTGTTGGACATGACATCCTTCCCTCGTTGAAGCCTCTAGGATGGCAGGTATTTCACAAGGAGCTGCAGCACAGGAGGAAGGGTGCTGTGATTTTATGGCACTGCCTGAGGTACTCAGTAAACATTTCACTGATGATTGAACTGCCCCCAGTGCCATCCCCAAAAGGTAAGGAAAAAAAATCAAGCAGCTCTACATGCACATACAGCTACAACATGCAAAAACACACCACCTTGTAGGGAACAGAATACACAAACGTGTGGCTAGCAAGGATCTTCCCCAGCCTCTGGCTCCTGGGAGATAATGCTGAGAAGCCTCAGAACAAGAGGAAAAGAGGAAAACACAGGAATACCCAATCCAGGGGTTGAAGTTGTTGCCTCAAAGTTACTTCCCAATTACACTGAGTTCATGCCTGGCTACCTGGGAGCCTTCACCCTCAAGAACACTGGGTCAGATTTCCACCCCAGACTTCCTTCTTCCTCTCTCCCCATTCATTTAAGGCACAAACATATTTACAGCTGCAAACAACACCTTTTTGTGTTCCAAGAATCAGACACTGGAAGGTCTCTACACTCTGCTGTACCAGGAAGATCTGAATGTAAATCAGACACCTGGCACTGACCATGGACATCCCTCCACCCCACCTTCAGTCCTGAAGAAAACAGAGGAGTCTCTAAGCCTATAAACAAACTTCCATTCTTTTTGAGGTTACTCAGTTGTAGGAGAATTGATAAATGGCAATGATTGCATCCAAACCTTTAACTGTCACCTTCCCTACCTCACCCCAGCAGTGCAGACTGATGGTGCACTGTTACTCTGGAAGAACTAAGTGCAGTCAGAACAGGTCTCCAGAGGCTTGCCCCAGGCTGTACACAGAATACAAGAGCATGCAGCATGTTTACAAAGACTCAGCTTCCTTCCCTCCCCCCTCCCTCCCCAGTTCAACACACACAAAACCCCTCCACTAAGGAGAATATTGTTGTGATGAGGCACTTGAACGATAATTGGAGAGTCCCTATGAAAAGGCCTTCCCTTCACAGTGAAGTGGGACGAACAGAAGAGAGCAGTTTCTCAGGACTCCATCTCCTCTTGGTCAAGCGGGGGTGGCACAAAGCTGATTACTTCATCATAAGTCAGACCTGGGGGAGAAATGGGACAAAAACTTAGCAGCAGGACTATGATAGCACTACCAGACACACCTTCATGCAAGAAAACCTGCAACCATCTCAAAAGTTCTAACACTATTTACAACAAAATGTACTGTTTAATTAAGACAAAAAAGAAAAGAATGGTTACACTGCTCTCAGAGACCAACATACACAATAAAAAATACTTCCAGAGCTTTGAGGAGATGTAAGTTTGAAAACAAAGATGATTTTGGGCTCCTAGTAGTAATTAGTTACCAGGGACGATGCTAAATATGTGCACAGCACATGGCAAATTCACTTAGTGTAACAAGATCAATGGGATGCCCACGTTTTTATCAGTTTCTTCTGTGCCTCTAACCATGGCTGAGTTGAACCTCAGCTCATGGGATGGAGAGAAGACTGAGGGGAGACTCATCAAGGTCTGAGAGGGGCAGCTCCAATCTCTGCTCTCTGTGAGCACTGACACGACCCAGGGAATGACTGGAGCTGTGTCAGGAGGGTTGGGTTTGCTATCAGGGAAAGGTTCCTCCCCCAGAGGGTGCTGGGCACTGCCCAGGCTCCCCAGGGAATGGGCACAGCCCCAAGGCTGCCAGAGCTCCAGGAGATCTTGGACAACGCTCGCAGGGATGCACAGGGTGGGATTCTAGGGCTGTACAGGACCTCTGTGCAGGGCCAGGGAGTTGGATTCCATGATCCCCCTGAGTCCCTTCCAACTCAGGATATTCCATGATTCTACAGCTACAAGAGAAGCTGACTGTCTCTCACTCCCCTCCCCCAGACTCACTTTTCCATTCTTCAATCTCAAGTTCTCTGCTTTCAAAGGACTGGTCATAGGGGTCTGCCACGGGTTCATCATCGGGGTCGTGGTACTGGGCGAAGTAGGCGTGGGCCAGCGCCTCTGCGGCCGTGATGCGCTTGTCCGTGTCCAGGACCAGCATCTTCTCCAGCAAGTCCACAGCTGCAAGAGCACCAGACAGAGAGGATTTCTCACATGAGCTGTGTGACTCTACTCTGAAATGTAAAGCTCCTAAAAGCCCAACACAGATGAGGAATCTGAAGTCTGTCAGGACCCACCCATCATCCACCATTTTCTGCCTCTTACACCCTTGGCCCACGTGTCCTTCGTAACCATAACCCTGTTCTGTACTACTCCTGCAGCCAGGACAAAGCTTTGGGAGTATTTGTGTCCCAGGACATACTCGCTTCAGTTTCAGGAAAATTTAATAAACAGGTCTTACCCAGGGGATTGGCACCAATAAACACGTTTTCAAAGTTCATTTTTGGCATGTAAGACAAAGACTGGATGTAGTTTCTCGCCTGTGGAAATAAATGCTCTGTTGAAGTATCAGACAGTATCCAGCCAGCAAGTACTTTTCAACCATCCTGAAGCATTGGTTATTATGGTCTGTTTCCTTGCTTACTCTGACACTTACTAAGCACATCAGCATTATCCTGTCCCAGCTAAGGCACTCAAGGCAGTAGAGGAAGAGCTGACATTATTTGTGGTAAAGTAAGACTGGAAAGAAGAGAGGTGCAGGAAGAGCTGACTCCCTGGTGTCCCAGCAAGGCCGGCTGCAGCCTGCTGTCCTTTGCTGAGCAGCATAACACAGCACACAATGCAAAACCAACTCACAGCCAGGCTCTCCTGAGTCTCACACGTCTGTGGTTGAGCACGCACTGTCCAAATCTCACATCTTCATTTAGTACAAAAATCTTGCAGAAGAGCAGGTAGTTAATTGCCCACCCCATGCCACATGCAAGCACTTAATTCATACTGTGAGTGAAGCCCTGCCCTGCAAACCCCCTTCCTCTGCTCAGATCTCACCTCGTGGCTGGGCATCCTGTTAATGAGATATGCAGGGGGCGTTCCCGTCAGACGCATGATCTGCTGAAGCTGGTTAATATCTTAAGTGCCTCGTCAAGGGCTTTGTTAAAAACAGTGCAAAAACCATTTCAAACACAAAACAGTCGCATACAAAAGCATCTCTTCTGCAAACCACAAGGCAAAAGCCATACAGGCAGGGTCCACTAATTTTTTCAACTACCTGTGAAATGTTCAGCAATTACACGAGTGAACACTTAAAGCAATGGAGAATCACTGCTCAGTTGGTAACTGCCAGTACAGAAAGTATTTCTGTCCAATGGAAGTAGCATTACACTCCAACAAGGCTGTGTTCACATTTCCCAGCAGTTTTAAGCCATCAGGGTAGACGTTTCCTTTGGCTGAGGCTACTCCACATTTTCCTTGTGCTGTGCAGCTATACACAGCCTCAGGAGAAGGAACAAAAATTGAAACAAAAACTGTACCCTCTGCACTGGTTACCAGCCTTTTTTTCTCTTGCTGCATAGAAAGTGCCTAAGTTTCTTGTGGTGCAAAGTGAAACTGGCTCACAACTGACACCTTCTGAACAGCTTTGAGTGCCCTTTGACGTGGGCTGGGTGACAGAGAGCATTAAATGCAAAATCAGCAAAACATTAGCATTGCATAAAACAGAGTTAGCAGGTATCAGGGAACAGGGAAAGTGAGAGTAAGTAAGGTAATGCAGCAGAAAACCAGAATTTGTTATAGTGACACACGCAAAACCATCAAACACTCAAGAGTTCTGCTTTCCCCATACAATAAATAAAAAAGAGTAGAAACAGTATTTTACTGTCTTTATTTTTTTAAACAGACTTGTTTCAGACTCGGATAAGAGCAATTATTATTTTTATTGTGCAGTAATGTTTAAAAAAAGACCCACTTCAACTTACACACACAAACTAATCTTCTGCTTAATTTAGTCAACCTTCCATCTTATGTCTCTTGCTAATCCCCTGTACTTCAAATACCAGAGTAGCTTTAAGGTCAGTTCACAGGGCAGCCAAATCAATCTGGGTTATTCAGCTCTAACCTCTCCAAAGGTGGAACATCCCAGGGCTTTTTACATTGGTGGGATATTCAGCAAGTTGACTAATTGATCCCAATTTGCACTGCACCTCCCTTCAGCAGGTGTTACTCAAGGTTAATCTCACATTTGTATTTACAGTCACTGTTACAAGAACATTAAGCTGCAGCACAACATAATCTTCTCACCACTTTCCACAGCTCTGATCCTCTGCTGTACCTCACAAACAGCAGTGACCTCAGTTCTCACTGTGCATTCACCTGCTAATCCCTGGCTCTGATTTATTCACTCCACCTTCAGGAACAGGTAGAATTAAAGGCCATTTCAGCTGTCTTTGCACAAATTCACAACTCAAGATTACTACAGCAGAGCAAGTGGCTGCAAACAGAGGTCACCCTCCCAAAGTGGACTGCAGGAAGCCTTTTTGCTGCACCCTTGGTAAAACGGCCCCATACAGCAACATCCCACACAGCACAAGTGCAGAACAGGCTCTGCTGTGTGCCCTGGAACAGCTGCTACAGAAAGGCACCTAAAAGGCATTTTCTGCTACAAAACCAAAGATATGGCAGCAGCATTTCAGAAATTAATCACACTACAGAAGGGAGTGTGTGTGTTTAGAAGATAACACACCTGCTCCTATTTAGAAAGATCCCTGGGTATGCAATCTGGAGAAATAATAACTGAGACAAGCCTCAAGCTCTTAGCTGTGAAAAATGCTTCCCCAGTAACACCTGATGATACAATAGATCACAAAGCATAAACCCACAAACTGAGAGAAAAGTCACGAAGCAGTAAAATGAGAATATGAAAGGATGAAATTGTACCATGGGCAGAGGTAAGAGGAATAAAGATCAGAGATACACAAAGCATAAGAACTTAAAGCCATCCAAGAGCAAAGAATTACAAAGGAAGAAAAAGAACAGAAAATAAATCCCAACACATTCTACAGATAAACTACAGGAGAACAACACACAAACTCGGGACTTCTTAAAGGGCAGATATTACAATCAAAGTGTAAACTCACAGACTCTGAGGAGATTTTCTTCAAAAGCTCAGGCCCTGGGGTTCCAACGAGTCTCAAAATGAGCTTCAACTGATCAATATCTAATGATGGACCATAAAGGAAAATGCTGGGAGAAATCAAAATGAAAAGCGCAACACATCACCCTATTAATGTTGAAAATTAATTCCTGCCACGGCCTTGACTGAAAAGCTATTTTAGGCAAACCACATTCATTCCTCTTGTTTACAACTGAATATAACTGAGCTCTCTGTATCAGATTAAACATCTTGTCTACAGATACACCACATGCATTGAATTGGGCACTGCATCCTGAACTATTTGGGAACAGAAATCTTTTGCCCCACTGGCAAAGGCAGAATTTCCATGCTCCCTTCACCCCCTCAGGCCCCACACCAAGCTGCAATTAGCAGGATTAGGTTGCATTAGTGACAGCTAAGTAAAGCAGAAGGCTGGAAAGGGTAGGCACTCATATTAAGAAGAAAGTCAAGGCTTTTGGTGAACACCTTCCAAACTCATTCAGCCACTTCTAAAGCTCGGATGGTAGGCAATGATTGGACCCTGCTGGTGCCCTGCAGCATCACTTCACCATGGGCACACCCTGCCCACGGCCAGGGCAGCTGAGCTGCTGCAGCTGGCACAGGGTCCTGTCCTGGCACCTCCTGGGGACCACCAGGGCAAGGGGATCAAAGCACCTGAACATCCCTTCAGCCCTCCAGATCTGCTGGAACAGCAGGGAGAAACAGATCAGGGGCTCAGGTTTAACACATCTCTGTGGAAAGCTCTCAGGATGGAACACTGCAGATGGGAAGAATGTTTTACCAGGAACAGAGTTCCCCTCAGGCCACAGGTCAGCCTAAGCTGTCCCCTTTAGCAAGGCCTAGGTGACAAAACACACAATTGAGGGGGGGAAAGTCCACCAAAGATGCTGTTTTATGTCTAAATCTCAAGACACTAAGGAGACAAAGTATCCTTTTTAAAACCATCAATGCATAATCTCTCTTCTTCCCTGAGTTATCCTCCACAGGGATTTCAGACTGTCTGTAATGTTTATATTTGCCTTTAAAATGATACCAAAGTAGTTACACAATTTTTTTAAGACAATCTTGTTTTCTGGGATCAATGTCTTCCTGATGGTTGAAGATACTCTAAGAAGGAACAGCAGCTGTATCTTTTAATTTGAGTACTACAAGAACTTCAAAAACTATCACCTGTTAAAAAAAAAACCTAGAAAAAAACTCAGAGTTCCTGTAATAGTGGCCAACTCTGTATGAAGGAAATCACCAATGCTTTGCTAAAACCTTAATCTTGTGAGGTAAACTTTGGCCTAAAGTTTTATCTATCAAATTAATTAAGAGGCCTGGAATTAGCACTTTGTCAAAACAGCTGAATTAATTTTTCACTTGTAAAGTGACTTGGCAAACTTGCAGCTACTCAAAACACTCGAAATCTAAGCGTAAACCAAATATCTAGTTAGATTTAGCACAGCTAAACTGCAAACTCTGAGCAGTCAATGCTTAAAATGAGATCAGAATATCCACTGCTGTAGGAGAATTAGCAAAGAGCACTCTACTAACCACAAATTTTAGAGAGCTAACATGCCACAGCTCAGTTTAAATATTTAAGTAATTCAAAGGCATTTTAAAAAGCCTGTGCACTGGTGTGCCAACAATATTGCTGCCCTGTTCACTAGTGGAAGATACTTCTCAGATAAACAAGAAAAAACAGAATTGGAACTGGCACTGCCAAAACCCAACCCTGCTTCTGGTTTTAGGCCTGCCATCTACAACTGGCTGAACTGCAGCATTCTTTAACTACAGGAGCCATCACATCCCAGAGAAATGAGCCACAAGCAATTGAAGACAAGGAAAAGAGATTTAGTAAATACAAAGCAGAAGAAAAACACCACCACATGTGCACGGAGAAGGAAAGCACAGCATGCAAACCCCAAGTGCTATCTTCAAGGTACTCCCAAGGACTGATGAGGGATTCTAAAACTCAGAAAAAATAACCTGCTATCACCACCAGCAGCAAATCTCAGAAGATAAGAACTTATCCAGGCAAAGCAAAGTTCCAAGTTGTTTTAGCTGCCACCACAAGCAAGAATAAGGTGTATCAGAGGAATATGTAATTTCAGACTGGTTAGTTATCATGGAAGTTTCATAATACTGAATAAAAATAGTAGTAAAAACACTCTTCAGAGTTTAAGGGAACACAGTCAACTTAACATACAGAAAAGGCTAAACTACTACAAGAAAAATCTAGATATTCTTATTTTTACTTTATGTGATTTTGTGCAAGTCAAATATTCAAACAAAGTCAACTTTCCTACTTACTTGTATGAATCATTCACAGTACAAGAGCTGTAAAAATTTAATATATGTGTTTAACAGAAACTGATCTTGGCATCAGACAGATACAACAATACCAACAAGAAAGCCTCAGCTAAGCCTCCCATGCACAGAATATGTTGAGTTGGAAAGGACCCACAAGGATCAGAGTCCAATGCCTGAAAGACTCTGATTTTCATCACCTCATTTTTTGGTCTCTGACTTCTTTACCACAATCTTGATCCCCTTCTCCATCTTCTGGCAGAGATTTTACCAGTATTAGAAATCCATCTTTCATCCAAATGCTTCTATCCATATATTACAATAGAAATAATTCAATTACCTTACATTCAGTTGTAAATTAGAAATATTTAAGCAATCCTGCAGAGCTGAGCCAAAATTAACCACAAGGTTTTTTTCTAAGAGTATCTCAATTCTTGCTTTTAGTCAACAACAGCTGTGTTTAGAATCTCTACAGATTCAGAAGTTTAAACTCAATATTTATTAATCAGAGGCATAATCATCACAGACAGCATTGAAGATGGTAATTTTAGAGTCCAACTTTATTACTTACCTGATTAAATGAACTTACAGCTTACCTGTACTGAACAGGTGCATCCCTGAGCTCTACAATGAAATATGTGGTGGACTGTAAATAACATCACAGCATTTCAGCCAAATCCTTGGTGAAAGGGAGCAACACTTCAAACAAGAGAACCATCTGAAAAGGGGGATGATCATCCTGAGAAGCCATTACATATTCTGTCACTCTAATTTTGGAAATGTAAGGCTGCACCATCGAGAAGATTTACATCTTGAGACCAAAAAGCAAGAACTACTTTAAATTTTCAGTTGTCAAACAGGAGCAGTTTCCAGCAACACAAAGTCACGTTGCCTCCAACTGCACAGGGAATTTTCTAGAACTGCAGCAGATTTGGATATACCACAGCCTTGGCTACTGGACACAAGGCAAACATACCTTGAATTATTCATGTTAATATTAATTCCAAAGTCAGTAAGTCAGCAATTGTACAGTGACACTACAGGAGGAACAAGGGCCTCTGCAAATCTGTGGGTACAATGAAATTAAGAGCCCAGAACTACCCAACAGGATCTAAACCTGGAAAACCCCTTCAACTCTCTCCCTAAAATAATGCACATATAAAGTTTTCAAAGAACCTTCCAAGACAGAAGAAACTAGAACTGACTGTTGTCTTAATTCTGCTTGCTGTCTTCAGATGTCAGCAAAACTGGAGTGAAAGCTGCCAGCCCGGGTCCCTTCCAGTCCTTGGGTAAGTGTTCCATGCACAAACAACATTCAGAACCAACCCTGCTCCCCTTTTCGTTTTAACCTCATGATCAAAATGCACAAAAAGCACAATAAAGTGGGGAACCACACAGAAGGACTGGAAGAATTACAGTACTGCAAAGTTTTGTCTAAGATAGGAAAGGATTGGATTTGTTTTTCTCAAATCTAAACAACTCAGAACAGAAAGAGCATTTAATTAAAAAGCATTACTGCCATTTGCAAAAGAAATTAAGTGTTTAAAGTAAATCATCACAAGCATCTGCTGGGAGACATAAATTAGTGCAGCACCTTATTATGATAAAGCAAACAAATTAGATCCTAGAGGTAAAGTTCATTTAGCATTGCAGATGTCAGTGGCTTTAATTTACAGCTAAGAACATAGCTGGAGAAAAAAACTTCTCAGACTTGGAAGAATCACCATTTTCAATTCATAAAAACCACAAAATAAATCAAAATCATGCAGCATTTCTTACACATTGCAAATCCTATTACAAATATTTTTGTTGCAAGCATCAAGTTCCTTAAAATCTGAAGTGTCACTGTTGCTAGGATCAAATAATGGCAACAGCTTAAAGGCTTTTGCTTTGTTTGAATGAACAGCTCTTGGTATCTCAGTTTTTCTTAAAAGGAACAAAAAAAATCTGTCCAAACCAACCTACACATGCTGAATCAACAGATAAAAATATACCAGCTTTTGTTTAATTCAGATTCTGTCTCTGACAGAAAAATACAGCAGAGATGACTACACAGTACAGTACAACAGATTCAACAGATTTAGAGAGAAATTATGAGATGAAGTCAAACAGAAAAAGAGGAGAAGAAAAAGCTAAAGCACACTGAAAAGAGAAGTGACACTGTGAAAGCTTCTCCTTAGAAGGGAGTTTTGGAACCCAGATGCTTTCTGGAACTAAGTTAAACAGAGGGCAGCAATTCCAACACCAGCTTTCTTTTCATCAAGTGCTAACATACTTGAATTAACTGGAAAAACTACTAACAAATTAACAAAAGTTATTAAAATGAACAAACTGGTTGAAATAAACAACTTTGGTAAAAGGTGGGCTATGTTATTTTCTCTGGCAAATGAAAGCCCAATCTCTAGGCAATGAAAAATCTTGCCAGTAGTAAATTACACCCTCATCTTGTATGGCTGAACAAAAATTTTAAGTTCAACAATTTGCATCAAGTGCCACTTCCAATTTCCTGGGGAAAATATGACCAAATCTCACAGAGTCCTCTCAAATTTGCCAAAGTGTCCTACCCAGTCCACTTTGATGAAGCAAAAAAAAATATTTTGGAAAGATCTTATTCAAGGTTGATTTTTCACATCAGTACAAGCACACTGTGAAAGAAGGTTCACAGTCTGTTTACAGTCAAGCATGGAAATGGAACCTAAACATTTCTGAGCAATTTTAATGAGAACCTTGGCACTAAAGAATCTGCAAACCCACTGCTTTCACAGCCAGGATACCTCCAGGATAAAAAGAAGAGAGGCCAGAAGGAAATCACATTTGCAAGAAACCTGAAGCATGAAAAGATTCCTGGCAGACATCCATGCAAATATTAGCTAGAAACTCAACTAATAAATTTAAATAAACTTAAAGGAAAGTAACAGAAACAAACAGTATGTAAACCCAGTGATGACAACAGACAATAAAGAGGAACAGATGTGCAACAAAATCAAGAACTCACCTCCTTGTACTGTGAGTAAAAGAAGCCATTAATTTAAAAACAAACGAAAGTCCATAACTAAAACCAGAACTTATTTTCTTGTCAATTATGTGAAAATGAAGATCTAATTTCAAAAAAGAAATTACTTTTAAAGGATACGGTCTGTTCCAGGGAACAATGTTCTTCCAGTCAACAGTTCAGCCATAATGCATCCCACTGACCAAATATCAACTGAACAAAATAGAACAGAAAACAAAACATGATGCATAAAAAACCAGTCTGAGCAGAAACATCCCATCCAACCAGTGCAAACAACTCCATCCTTAAATGGTCTCACAGCACTGAAGCAATCTGAAATACACTGCAAACTAACTGATACTGTTCTGTGTCATCTAAAATTAGTACAAATAACAGAAATCAAGATCAGGCAACTCTTCCTTCCAGACTATACCATGACCTAAACACCAAAGAGCTGGGGAGGAATCTTAACTATCAAAGAGAAAGAAATCCACCCAAGAGGACTCTGAGGAATGGATTTGCATGTGGCCTTACATAAATGCTACCCAAACCACCAACTATTGCACTGAAGGTACCAGACAAGCCCATACACATGCAAGAGGGGGGAAAAACCCATGAGGTACTGATATATGAAACTGGGATAGCACATCATTTTCTTTGGTGCTCTCCCATACAAGAACTATTCTCACTTTGATTTTCTTCTCTGCACCTGATCTGCAAGTATTGATGGAGAGATACTGGAAACTGTGAGGAAAATAAATCGGTGAAGACATGGCTAATAGGAGAGGAAAGGATGGGAAATTTATCCACTTTTTATCATTTCTTCACACTACACCTCCAGACATTCTCCTCAACCAGACACATTCCAGTCACTTATTTTAAAAACCACTCTGCTAGGAAAAGCAAGGGATAAGTGCTGACCATATTTTGCTGCTGGCAGTTTCAAAGGTTCAAATTTAAAGAAGCCTGGTGAATGCTATCACAGTGATTCTTAACTTCCATCTGACTGACTGTGGTTCAATTACCAACTCTGAAGCACAATTACCAAGAGTGCCAACTTATGCAACCAAATGAAGGGGGAGCACATGCAAGGACAACCTCTTCTTTGCCCCCTCACAATTTGGAAATTTGACAAAACAGAGAATTCTTGTGCTGGCTGAAGGCATTACCTGTCTGGTTGTAGTGCATCCAGTTCAGCATGATCTCAGGAGCCCTGTACCACCGCGTGGCCACGTACCCCGTCATCTCATCATCCGTGTGCCGCGCCAGCCCGAAATCCAGGATCTACAAACACACAACAGCAACCACTGCAGGGCAACAGTGCAAACTACCCAGCACAAACAACCAGGCAATCACTGCACTGGGGACAGGAGAGGTGGGAGAGCTGCAAAAACAGATTATGAAACCAAATTTCACAACCTGTGAAAAGACACAACGCTAGAACAGCGTAGGACTTGACGATCAGAATTATGTCTGAGCATATTGTCTCCAAAACAAGTAAACACAAACTAAAGCTGTTAACTCTGCACTTTCATGATGATTCACTAAAAACCCAGGACCAGATTAAAAAACCACATCCTTTCAGCTTTCATCCACTCTACAGCTGGGAAGCACATTATTACTTTTCTATGAAAGTATTTTCAAAAGGAATTGTTTTGACACTTAAGTTGCAAGGGACATCCACATGGCACTCACTCAAATCTCAGTCAAACCAGGTTTTTTAATTACATTACCTTTAGCTCACAGTCTTCATTAACAGCTAGGTTACTAGGCTTTAAATCCTAAAAAATTAAACATCAGCATTAACAGTGAAATAGGTATTGTTTTGGAAGTACATAAAATTGTAAATGGAAATAAAAATACAGATTCTAACTGAGTGCAAATACCAACTTTGGATAAATTATTTTATCACAGAGTCAAAAATCTCTCCTGTGGTTCTGTGGTCACATACAACCAAAAATGCATAAAGGCATTATGCATAAATATGCACCAGTGCTGCATATTTGTAATTAACAGAAAAGCTAATTCACAAAGGAAAATTATGGATCCTGACAACCACTTCCCCCGTTCAATCTTTTTACTACTTAACCAAAAAAATTCTCAGAAAATTTTCTCTTGTTTCTCTTGGTACTACATTTTTAAAGATATTGTTTCACTACAGGAAACAATCTTAGAATGAATACTCACCCTGTGTATTATGTCAGCTGAATGGATGTACTGTAAAATAAGATGACAAAATTTATGTAACAGTCCAAGCAGCCACCTCCTCATCTCTTCCCTAAAAAATACTGCCCTACCCCAGCCCACACAATTCAGATGCTCCAGTCTGTCTGCAGAAGGAACCAGCTATGTGTCTGTGGGTTCCACCAGGTGGGTGTTCCAGTTTCCCTCTCCTTAGGAACACCCAGGAGTGCTGCCACCCGAGTGGAACAACACAAGTAAACAAAACTGAAGAAATGGAAAATTCATAGCCACAGCAGACCAGAGGGCATCACAGTTCATCATTTTCCAGACTCTGCTCATAGGAACACATAAAAATGATAGGTAACCTTACTGATGCAGAGCTCCAGAGAAGCAGAAGTGAAAGAAAAACAATAAAATGTTATTCTACAATACTTTAGGGAAGTTACAGAAGCCACTCTATGCACTCATCTGAATCTCTGAGGATGTAACATTCATCAGGAACTCCCACTCCCCCATGATGAGCTGTCCCCACTCAGGGAGGACAGGGACACTCACCTTCAGGCCCCGAAGGATCTGGTAAATGAGAAACTGCACGTGGTCATCAGTGAGCTTCTGGCATTTCACAATGTTGTTCAGGTCTGCTCCCATGAGATGTGTCACCAAGTATCTGTGAACAGAAGCAAACACGTGGGCTATGAAGCAATCTCTTGAATAGGATTAGGATAAAAATTCCCTATAAATCTCCAGTAGCAGAGCTCACTGTCCCAAAGCACGTTGTTCAGTGAAACACAGATCGTGACACTTTAAATCACGTAGCAAATTAGTACAGTGATCCCAACAGCACTGGGCAGTAAACCACAGCAAATGAACAATTCTGCCAAGTCCAATAGCTTAGGATATACTGTTACTTTGTGCTGGAATTCAGGATTATTTGTGAGTGATGGCAGACAAAGAGACAAATATTTCTGTCATAACCTGGGAGGCATAAGGAGATACAAGAGACATTTTGTTGCAATCATCAGAGAAGTTACCTACACATCATTGAATTCTTCTAGTGATTTGGCAGGGGTGAACACGTCCAACAAGCCAATCACCTAAAAAGAAAACAGTGAAAAGCTGTGAAATGTATTTATAGCATAGAGTTACTAAGATCCTTTGTGGCACTGAAGTATTTATTCCAGTAGATGTTTCATTTCCATCTGTTCAGTGTTGTGCTTTATGCAAGCTAACGAGGCCTCCTGTAACTTGAAAATCTGATGCAGACACACGTGAGAGCTCTGCAGCTCCATTTCCTTGCTCAAATCATCATGAACTAGATACAGGATATAAAAAACCACCTTATGTCCAAGCCCCTCAAACCATCACACCTTCCACATTTGCTGGTGTGTTCTGTGCCACATAAAACCAAACGGGTTTTTTTTTAAATTGTGATCTGAATAGTCAAGACAGTAGCACTAATATGCTGCCTGAACCAACTCTGATCATCTCTGCATCTGCAGGATTTTAAATTATTTAAATTTTAAATAAATCACAACTTAGATAAACTTCCCACAGATAAATGAAGGTATGATGAACTGATAATATATATATCTGTAAAAATGACTTAATTTCCTTTTATTCCTTACTCTTAAGGATACATAGGCTCTTTGCAATACCAATCAAAAAATATTAATGGATCTCAGACAGTTGTAGTCACAAACTAATTTTTATTGCTTAACCTTATTAGCTTTTTGTGTTTGTGTCAATAGATAAATCAAAGCTTTCCTGTTTTAAGAATATCTTGGGTATGAGAAAAGGTCCAGAAAGAAGCTCCTGAGTACTACTGGGTTTTTTTTAAAAGGGCATATAATGATAGGACAAGGGGCAATGGCTTTCCACTGAAAAAAGGTAGATTTACACCAGATCTTAGGAAGAAATTCTCCCCTGTGAGGGTGGGGAGGCCCTGGAATGGATTCCCAGAGCAGCTGTGGCTGCCCCATCCTTGGAAGTGTCCAAGGTTGGATGGGACTGAGAGTAACCTGGTCCAGTGGAAGGCAACCCTGCCATGGCACAGGGTAGAACTGGATGATCCTAAGGACCCTTCCAACCTATAGCATTTGATATTTCTATGGACATTAAGCAGGATCAGAAGTTATCTCTATTGCTGAGACAATGGTATCACACAGGAAGAATTATTGACAGTAATACACACATGCAACACAAGTTCCAGGGATGTGAGCCACACTTAAAACATCAAGATGATTTATGGGATACCAGCTGCTGACTGCAGTGGTCAGAAACCACACCACACAACCACTGCCACAGCAGAAGTTCTGAACAGATCAGCCAAGGAGATCCTTACAATCAGACTATGTTTGCTTGGCTTTTTGTGCTAGGTAACCATCCTGGCTTTGCTCAGCTCATGTCCAAAGAGTATTTCCCTTCTGCCAAGCCAGAGTTTGCTGGGAGAAAAGAAATCAAGAGCCTTCCTCTCTTCTTGATGTTCTGACAGCTCTACCAAGAACTGGTTATGAGATTTTTTTCTCCATTGCACACAGAATTTGCTCCAAACACCATGCAGTATAAATATATTGGCATGTTAATGTCACACACACAGGAAACTGGTCAGGCAACTGTCTTCTATACCAAATGGAAGCTTATCACCAAATAATTCAATATAACATTTGCCACATTCTGGTTTGTTTCCTTGTTGATGATTTAAGTGGATGGCTCCTATCAACAGCCATCTAATTTCCACCCCTTCAGCACCACCCCTTTTTTCCTCCATATTTTACCCACAGGAATCTAATGAATGTCTGCTTCATAACTTTCTGACACAGGCAAGCCAAAAAATAAATTACTAAAAATCCTCTAGAAGACACTAAAAACAAATTTTGGGATTTTCTTTCTTTAAATAAATGCTTAACATAAAAAAACCTGCAGTTTACTACAACAAGTAACCAGGACACCACCTGTGTCCCAAATCCTTATGAGCTTGCTAAACAGTAATTTTGAGATTATTCTAGAAAATATTAAGATTTTAAATACAAAATTGGTTATTGTGGGCGTTTATGGGGTTGGTTCTGTTACTCTGTATGACATTCTATAGCTCTAATACCTTGGACTACGGCAAGCTTTGCATTTAGCATTAGGAAAAAAAAAAAACATGCACCAAGATGTTTAAAAGCAATCCTGATGGATGCTGAGTCCAACTTCAGAAAAGCATTTCATACCCTCTCCCTGCACTCACATTTTCATGTTTCATGTGCTTGAGCAGCCGCAGCTCCCGGTAGGTCCTCTTGGCGTGGATGATGGACTGGAAGGGCCGGGACAGCTTCTTCACCGCCACTCGCAAACCAGTCTTTGTGTCAAAGGCAGAACTGCAACAGAGAGCAACCAAATCATTAAAATTAACTTTTTATGAATGCCTTCAAATCCACACTTATTGTACACAGAATTATCTACACACTGAGTTACAGGCAACACCATTTCTCCAATGAAAATGATTTCTAGGTATCCTGGTCCATATAACCTGCATGCCATCCAAAATCTCAATGTATTTACACAACTCTTGGTTTCTGCAGAAAATGTTTAAAAGAGGAGTCCTGTCCACACAGTAAAGGGAAATCATGTAGAAAAAAAGATAAACGTTTACAACTTTGCTGCCTAAAGTGCTCTTAAACATAATTATGCACTAAAACTCTAGAGAGAAGTGTACTTGTAAATACTATCACTATTCCTAAACATACTTTCAAACACCACACTTGATCACAAACTGCTATGCTCAAAATACTACTTTCATGGTTTAAATCCATACAAAAATCCAGGACTTGTGCCTTATAAAGTCAGTTATTACTTTTGTTAATCATAACTGAAGCTGAAATTAAATTTCTTTGGTAAATCCCATGCAATCACTAAGAGTTCTGTTACACAAAAGAGAATGTGAATAAATGATACATAGCTGTACATTACCAAAACTTGTCCCTTTAGCAGAAACTTTGTACATACAAATAGTATTTTTTCTTAAGAGTCCATGAGGACTTATTTAATCCTACTTAGAAACTAAATATATACATATACACATATATAGTATAGTAAAATTTTATTTTAAGCAATTCCTTTTGCAACTTATAAAGTTCTCGTCTCTAAAAAAAAGGAGAAGGAGAAAGAGAGGATGTGAAATCAACACTTGACTCAAGACAACAAATATGGGGAAAGTATGGAATGTACAGAGTCATACAAGGACAATACTGGTTGATTTTCCTGTTGTATTTCTGGTTCAGGTGAACTCCTGATTCCATTTAAAAGTTGAGCATGCACTAGTTCTTGATAAACATCAAGCAAAAAGGAATGCTGCATATTCATAAAGGTAAAGTGTGAAATATAAAGCTTAACTAACAAAGCTCAAAACCAATCATAAGAGCAGTCCTAAAATAAACCCACAATTGAATATGCAAACCACAACACCCACCCCACCAAACGAGCTATCTGAAATAAATGCAGCTGTCATTTACTTTTAAAGCAACCACCAAGAACTAACCTGCAAAAAGACTCCTTATCTCAAATTTGCCCAGTTTCCAAGGGATTTGGTAAGTGAAGTTTATGAGAAACAGAAAACACAACACCAGCACCCTTCTATGAGCAGTGACCCTTCCCCCAGGCCCTGGCAGGGAACGGAAAAACTCTCTGTGCACAGTGGAAGAAGAGCATCTCCCTTTCTATAAAGGGCATCCACACAGTGGAAAGAGCTCTGGAAAACACTCAGGAGTACACCAGGTCACAGGAGCAGCAACCTGCCAGAGCTGAATTAGTCAAGCTGGATCACACTGGCTCAAAAAACACCCATTAGCAACTACTTCCACATGCAAGTTATCCTTTACACCTCAGCCTGGCAGACATAAAAAGACATCAAGCACTCATTTTTAATGTTGATTTCAAATCTTCAAGTTTTCACACATCACTAGGAAAAAAAAATATCAATATTTAAGCAGCAACACTTCATGAAATTTAGAACTCAATTTTTTTTCGACCTCAGGTAAAATTCACCATCTTGCAATACACAAATATCCCTAGTTCAGCCTGAAATTACATGCCAGCATTTTACTGATACATAAGGTGTTTTCTAGGACTTAGAGCAAAAATAAGAGTAGTCATCATAATTCAGCACATGCTGTTATAAATTAGTCATGGATCTTCACCAGTTTCCAAACATTTCAGGTGCAAAATGCAGCAAATACCAGCAACTCTTTCATCTTGCAAAGAAGAGGATTCTCAAACCTCCACAGCTCCAGAGTCAAATTTCTCTTTTGGTATCTAAGTTTTTGAGATTTCAGAGCCACCAGACATAAGATAAGCTATTTCAGGATTCAAATGAAACTCAATTTGACTTTTTGTTTTTAAATTACACTTTTTGGGGTCATATCAAGTCACTGTGCTGTTGCAGTAGCTGTACAACCTCCAAGGGAATTGCAGACAGCAGTACTGGTTAAACAGCACAACGCACAAGCCCAGGAAAGAAAATTCTATATAACTGCACATTCACAATCTAGACTTAGAGTCAGAACACAAAGTCTGGTCCTATTTGAGGCCTAAAGACTATTTCCCCACAGATAAAATCCTGCTGAGTAATTTTCTGCCAATACAGATAACTGGTTAATGGTTCCTGCAGAGCTACAGAACAGCTGTCAGCTGGAGAACATTTTAAAGAACACTAAGCTGCCTTTCATCACAGACTTAAAACAGCTGCATTACACTGATCATATTTCAGCTAAAGCAGCCCAATTAGGAAAAAATTGCATGACCCGCAGTTTTAAATCCCTTTTAAAACAAGATCAGCACAAATTTAGAATTTATCACACTTTTTTTTAACCTCTTACATAGTACTGTGCTATGGCAAATGAACTGCATCCACCTCACCCTAAGCGAGCTAAAATTACAATTCTGATCTAACCTGAACTGAATCCAGAACACAGGAGGTAGAAGAAAAGAATTATTTAAGAGAACATATCCACTGATAGTAACATTTGAAGCAGACTGAGGAGCTAAAGTATGCACCAAGTTACTTATGAGCACAATTTATTTAAATATTAGATAATCAGAATATTTTTTGTGCAAAGGCTATTTTGCTAAATATATGCTGCTCATTGCTAGTGCCTCTGCAAATACCCAAGCTAACTGAATCTCCTTAGTGCTACCTCCCAAGTTAATTTATGCCCTCCTAATCAGACAGAAAAGCACAGTAAGTACCTGACAGATTATTATTGACTACAGTCATTTCTGTACCTGCACTTCAATCATCACCCTCCCAACACACTATAAAAGTTGCAAATATCATTCTCCTGTGCTAGATTAGCTTTTGCTTCTACGAAAGCTGCAATAAAAATCTCCCTATAGGACAGATGTGCTCTCACTAATCTCCCTTCTTAATATACCAAGTTTCCCTACAGACCAAACTCCTTTCAGAGCTCTGCTCAGAGCTTTTCTGTGCCTGCCCTTCTCCTACTCAACTCCCTCTTCCTCACACATTTTCTGCCAATCCTTCCTATGTGGCTGCTTCATCCCACTCAGTTTTACAGTTCTGTTCCTATCACTCCTCACCTTGCTGGAGGAGCAGGCACGTGTCCCTCCAAGCACACACAGGATTTGGAGGCACTGGCACACTTTGATAAGGGATTAGAAAAAAATCCACGGAGGAACTGTTTCTACAAAGGTGATATTTAGGGTTATTTAATTTCCTCTACAGCCTAATGTTTTAAAATTCCTTAACTCTATAATGGTTCTCTGGGAATTCTCAGTATCCAAGAATTCAGACTCAGTGTTAGTGGAACTGTGGGTTGAAATGGGAAGAAATCACAGGTTGTGGAGGGCTGTATCACCTGACAGTCTACAAAAAAAAAAGGCTAAAAAAAAATCTTATGCAAGATTTTGAGGAAGAATAAATCTTGGCTGTTCAATCCTTTCCAAATTAATTAAGGCAGTACAGATAGCTGGAAAAGCAATTAAACCAAGCCCCTTATTTTACAAAGGCATCGATACAACAAAGAACAGCTGCTAAAAATGTTAACAATTAAGTAAACGAATGTGCTTCACAGCCTTTCAGAAATTGATGACAAAAACTGTGAAAACACCATTTTGCTTAGCTCAGAGCTGGCTGAACTGATGCCAGGAGCTGAGACTTCCCTCCAGCACACGCAAGAAATGAAGCAATCTTCCAACTAAAGTGTGAGTCACCAATCAATCCTATCTCTGTTCAGCAACTTCCCACTGCAAGATGTATTGTCTAGGCCCCTCTCCTCCTTACATGAAATGTTACAAAATGCATCTATCAGGAACCCTTTTCTTTTCAATGCAGACCTGGTTACAAAAGCATGCAAAAGACTGTGTTGTATAAATAAAAAATGTTGCACGAATGAATGGAAGAGCATTTCATACAACAGATACCACAGCAATTGTGACTTAGGAAGACTCAGTCTGAAGATATGTGTAGATTTTTCTCAGAGATTTGGAACTGAATTCCTCTTTGTAGCTCCAACACTTGCAGTTTTTAAAAAATGGATCCTGAAAAATACCCGAGCTGGCCATTTGAACCTCTTTCTTCCAACACTGCACATCACCCTTCAAAAACACTGCAATATTTGCTCTCACTTCAGGCAGGTGTCTCAGTCTGCCTGCAGAAAATGCCTCTCCCTCCATCCACTGACTCCTCAATAGTCAGGTTTGTGTATTAGGGAGTTCCAAGCCACACTCACAGCACATTCAAAGCAGCCTACAACAACTCCATAGTCTAAGTGACTCATCTGGCAGCTGAATGCTTTCTTTTTTATTCATTTTCCCCTCCACTTTCTGGCGATCCCTCATTTTCAAATGCCTCATTTTGACAATTTAAACAACAGAGCATTTGATTACATTCAAATATATTAATGTAGTGAACATACATGAAAATATATTTACCATTTTAAGGATTGTTAAAACACCACTATGTACTATCCCAACAGGAATACACCAAACTCCAAATGAAACTAGGTAGCATTTTACTGGAGAGAAAAAAAATCTCTAAAGGGACAGAGAGCAGAACAAGTCCTTGCAGGAATACCCTAAATAATATGTATCACCACTTGTAGCTTAATAAATTTCCACAAATATGCAAAGGTTTTTGTTGTTTTCTTGAATTTTTCAATTCTGACATACTTTCCATATCACTATATTTTTTCTGAAAACTATTTTTAGAAGAACATATAGGAAGCCATTAACATGGACTGTGAAAAGACTCTGTGCCACATGTCTGAAATTGCTTCCAATACAGAACTGTTTCACTTGGTCTGAATAAAGTTGCACAATCTTTGAAAGTTTTGACACAGCAAAACAGGAAATTCATGATGCAAACTCTTTAGTTACTGGTTGAAAACAAACTTTGCAAGTATTACACGTACAGTGGAGATTGTAGGGAGCAGGAAAAGAAAATAGAAGTGGGATATATGATGTAGGATCAACCTTAAAATACAAAGGACAAGGCACCGAGCAAATGAACTTCCCATTACATTTCAGGAGTTGCATAACTCTGTGACACTTACAGGGGTATTTATCAGCTGTGTCAACAAGGTCCTTCTTTCACCAAAAGAAACCTGTCTATTCCCTTCCAATCAAAATCATTCTGTAATTATATTAAAAAAACCCAACCAACCAAAACACACCTCAGCAAGTATACTGGTTATTCTTGCTACAGAATTGACCAGGCTGGTGTACTTTTATGAAGTGCAAGCCTCTGCACACTGCAATCACAGCATTTTAAAAAATGTATGTTATTTAAGCTCAACTTACCAACAATTTTTATAGCAGGTTAAGAATAGCTGAGTATTTCATTAAAACAAAGCACATGCAAAGCAACTTACTTTCTTTAATAGCAGAATGCAGCATGTGTCCCTCCTTATAATAAAATTGATATCCATAATGTAAATTTGCATACTACATTAATAAAAACATATGCATGCCTGCTCGAACACAACAGCAAAGCAGCTTTGTAATTATGCACTCATATTTCAAAATTGTGCTCACACTTCGACAGAACCAAAGAACACAGAATAAAAACCAGAATGCTCATGTGGAAGATGTTTCTTAATCAAAGGAGGCAGTAATCTCTGAACACTTTACTAAATGACTGCTAAAGTCTAGAGGCAAACTGATTCAAATACTACCTTGTCTTTAAGCTTAAGCAAAGTATGCAGCTCCATTTATGTGTAATGATCCACCGCACTTCAGCAGAGAAGCTACAAATTAAGGACGTATATCTCACACATGTAGCCTGGTTTGTTCCTATTAGGCAAGCATTAAAAACCAAACTCCTCAAGCTCCCTGTATTTCTGCAGGTCTCATATCAGGACTTTACTCTCCCAGGGAGCACCTACTGCAGCAATTCTATAGCAATAAAACGAGTCTTCCTGTGTTCATCTATTATTGCCAAGAAAACATCGGTGCTTATAAACCCACTACAAGAAGTCAGGGATACAAAAAACAAGCCTCACCGCATTCTCTCTACTATTTGCCTATCAACAAGTTCCAGATAAAAATACAATTGCCTCAAATATAATCTATCCTTCAGGTCCAGAAAGAATCTGGGACAAGAGCTGCCAAGCCCTCAGCTCTGCAAAGCCAGCTATGGGGGGCTTACAGGTTCCATCCCTCTGCACTCCCCATCTACTGACCGTAAGAAATCACACTGAAATATGTCCATATGAGATCATTCGGGGCGGCGGGGGGGAGGCCGGGAACGACACATTATTATCTTCCCCTGCAAAAATGTTTCAGAGCCACCTGCCATGTGGTGCAATCCCCGACGCATTCCAGAGACTGCGGCTTCCCGGCAGCACCGCGCGTAAGCCCGGGAAGAAAAATGTCTCTTGCAGGAGGCTGGTGAAGAGCTGGGGGACAGGAACCCCCGGGGGACAGACGAGCCCCGCTCACCGCGGTGCCCACCCTGCACGGACCCGGCCGCGGGTCCCTGCAGGGCTGAGGGGGCCGCGGGGCGGGGCAGCGACCTAACGCGACCTCCCCCGCACAGCCCCGTCCCCTCCCGGCACTCACCAGACGGAGCCGTAGGCCCCGGAGCCGACCGGGGAGAGGTTCTGGTAGCGCTCGGGCACCTCCCACACCGTCTTGTTCAGCTCCTGCCGGTAGAACTTGGGCCGCTCCTGAGACATCTCGGTTGCGGAGCCCGCCCCGCCCGGCCCGGCGGGAGGGGGAGGCTCTGCCCGCGGCTGCAACAGCACCGCCGCCGCCACTACCTCCTTTACCTCCTGCAGCTGCAGCAGCAGCGACTTCTTCCTTCCTTCTTTCGCTCCCTCCCCTCAGCGCTCCCGGGCGGGGGCAGCCCCCAGCAGCGACGCCCCCGCTGCCGCCGCCGGCCCCTCACGCCCCGCCCCGCGCCGCCGCTGCCCCCCCTCCCACAGGCAGTAGGGGCGAGGCCGAGCGCGGCCCTGTCACCGCCTTCCCCCGCCGCTCTCCCTCCTTCTCTCCCTCCCCGGGCTGTGCCACGAGGGGCGGGATGGCCCCGTGAGACGCGGCCGGTGGTCGTGCGGCCAGCGGCGAGCGAGGCGGGGGCGCCGGCGTGCGGGGCGGAGACACGCTCCCGCCGCAGGTGGGACGGCGCAGGCGACACCGCAGCCACCGCCTCCGCCCCTCACGCCCCGCCCCGAGCCGCACAGCCCGGGCGGCTCACCCCGGCCGCGTACACCTCGCACAGCCCAGGCAGCCGCGGGCGCTGGCCGCGGGCACCGGCCCCGCTGTCCCCGCACAGCCCGAGCGCGGAGCCCGCTCCCCGCGGGCGGCACAGCCGGCACCTCCTCAGGGCCGCGCTCGCGAGAGCTCCGGGCCCAGGGCACAGATGCCCCAATATGGAGCCCGCGCGGCGGCGTCTCGCGAGAGCGGCGCTGAGGGCGGCGGGGCCCGGCCCGCGATGAGCGCGTCCCGCCTTGCCCTCAGTGAGCGCCTCGCTTCTCCTTGGGCTGCTCTAAAAGTAAAAGAAAAAAAATAAAAATAGATAAGAATACTTAACTAGGGCAGCACAGGGTGAGTACCAGCCTGGCAGGGTGTATCTCAGCCCTAGTGATCCTGAAGCCTTGTAAGCTGGTATGAATTGCTCCTGTAAACTTCCCAAGGATGTTTTGTTCCCTTCCAGGGGTGTCAAGTCAGGGGTGTTGGGGAGAGCTAAGCTCGCGCTGCACGGATTTCCCAGTGTCCTGATCGTTCTCTGTACTTATTGAGAATAAGCTACTTCTCAATACCTCTCAAACGGCCTTGCAATATCAAAGATACAGACGTGTTTTGCCTTCAAGTGCATGCATAAGCCTCAAGTTATTAAGTGCAGCAGGTTAAGCTAATTTTGGAGTGGAACCCATGGTGTCTCCACCAGGTAGTAAGTACAGAATGTCACAGCAAAAAATTAATGTTAGGGATTTGTGTTCAAGGCCACTTAGCTTTTGATCTCAAGCTTTGAAAAGGTGAGCTGTTAGCAATACAGTGCAAGAGAGACACATTCTGAACGGGTTATGGAAATTGGCTTTTAAAACGTTTGGCTTCCCATATCAAAACTCCTCTCTTTTCCTGTACAAAGTGACACCCTGTCGTATGGTGCTGCAAGTCATTGAAGCCCACAGCAGTAAACACTTAAAAGTTACCACTGCTTGCACCTATAAAGTGAGTATTTCTTGGTGTGTTAGGGTTCTTAACACCTTTAATTCACAAACTCTTTTGCTTCCTGTTATTTTTGCTTGTTGTTTGACTTTGCCTTGAAAAGGGTGATTGTGCTCAAGGATGTCAGACACACCTTGCTCTCTCTCTGGTTTGGAGTGACTGGGGCATGTGGATGTGTACAAGACAGTAAATACAATGCTGGAGTCCCTGCTGTGGTATCAGAAGAAACAGGTCTCAGTGATCAGGTTTTGTTTCTTTGTTTTAGTTTGGTTTGACTATGAACATTGCAGTTTTCTTTCTCAGTCTCTTTTTAGATCCAGTCTGGACTCTCCATGGTTATGGCTCTGTCTGCTCTGAGAAGTCCTCCTATGAAAGCAAACACAGAATCTCTTATTCATCATTTATCTGGGCTTTGTTTCAGTGTATACTGAAACTTAAACTGTTGTTTTGAGATCGTGACAGAGCATGAGACTCAAGACTGAGCCACTGGGTGAGGTTCTCCAAGGTGTGGTGAGCTAATATATCAGCCTGCTGCTGCCAAAAGGGACAGGACCACACAGGGAAAGGAAAGCAGGGGAGGCAGCCTTCCTTTCTGGATAACCAGCTCTTTCATCAGCTTAGCCATGTGTGGTACTGAAGCCTAAAACTATGGGTCTTGTCCAACTTACGTTGCTGTAAAGGAATTTTCTGGTGATAAATGCAGGCAAACAGAGCTGTAGTTTGACTTGCTGTTGTGTTTTCTAATTTTCAGTAACCATGAAGATTTGTCAACAAGGTTACTTTCTGTAATAGTGAGATCCTTTACATTGTGCAAAAGCTTTCTCTTCCACCACTGTCTTTTTATATCTTAAAAATGTAAGAAAGACATTGGATGAAATTCTGGAGTAAGAGAAACAAAATCACTTGATGGTAAGGGTTGAATTTTGTATATTTATGACATGTGATGTAGAGTTAAGGATCTGTCCACCCAAAATTACCTGATGCAATAAAATACATTTTGCCCAGAATTCAAAGGGAGAATTTTGCTAGTATTATTGGAAATTTTATAATTGCAATCAATGTTTAATGATAAAATCGCTTTTATTTCTTCCTCCAGCTCATAGTTTAAGAAAAATGTCTGCCTTGCTTCCTCATGATCTTTCCCCTGTTTCTTTGCCACTTCCCTGTTTCATGTGTTTTCTCTGTTCTCCATTTTGTATCCACTTGTCAGCAGAGCCACCCTTGACAGTGAAATTGTGGAGATGGACACACCTCTGTAATGTTGATGTGAGTCCCCACAGTCACTGTTCACAGTTCAGGGATGCCAGAAGCCTCACTTACATTTGGTTTGTAAATTAAAAAAAAAAAAAAAATCACCAACATTGCCAGGGAATTAAAAGGGGGAAGAAGGAGCACTGGGCGGTGGGGTTAGTCAGTTTAGCTACTGGAAATTCTGATTCAAGCACATACATGGGAAATAAATCATGTAGGTCAAGTCCTGATTTAACCCACTTACTAAATAAAGTAATACAGGAAACATTTGTCTGGTTTGGGGGAGGTGGGATATGTTTGGGTTTTTTTGCTTCCCATATGCAGTGTTTATATGGTTTTCTTCTAGGTCAGAACAGGAGGAATCAAAATACCATCCCCTCTTTTTCTGCAGTGTTAATTAGGTCAAGTAATGTATGTATTTTGTGCTCTGGGCTTCTCCAGTGACAGGCTATCATGTGAACAGCACACAGAGTATTTGTGATTCATCTGAGTGGAATGCAAGGGCACAGAGGTGCCTACCTGGGACTGCTGGTGTGTGCCAGCTCTGGGGTAACACCTGTGCAGGTGCCTGCAGAGAGCAAACAGCAAACTGAGGGGGTCGCATGAGGTCACACAAAAGCACTGCAGAGACAGAGGTTGTAAAAGGAATTGTTTATCTGTTCAGCTTCTCCAGTGGATGGTTCAGGAAGATCACACTCAAGATGTTCCCTGTCCTAAACTTGCTGTTTTCATACTGGTTCAAAGATTGGATCTTGAGGGATCAAAATTTTGGTGTGTTTCAGATTTCTCAAGGTAAGCAGAGGGGAAAAAAATACTCAAGCTTCCCTTTTGTATATCATGGTTTTCATAATCTATCTCCTGTGTGGGTTTCTGTTCTTTCTAATGTTGTCAGGTTATGTGGGAGCTTTAAGCTTAGAAGTTCCTTGAGTCATTACAATTTATTTGCAGGAAAGTAACTTTCCTGTAAGCAGATACTACATGGTATCATTTCAAGGACAGGACACTACTCAAAAGATAAAGTAATAGCAGCATTTTCCTCTAAACAAAATATGGTCTTTAAAATCCACCTTCTAAAATCAGGTCTGTTAGATATTCACAGGCATAACCATCCCACTGACAGGTGGCCTTACTGAACAGTTGTTCTGGTTCTTTGTCTAATTTCTAATTAGCATGAGCCCATGACATAGAACATCATGGGCTTTTGCCACTAACTGGCCTGGCTTTATCAGGTTCTGAGCTGGAATTTTCATAAACATTATCAGGTTTTCAGCAGCAAAATTTTACTAGAAAACAGTAACCAAGGATACCAAATTGATTTTAGAAACAGATTTTTATTTTCTGGGGCTTTTAGGAGTTTGGCTGACTAGGTTACTTTTGCCTAATATAAATTACATCCTTTCTGCTGCTCAATGACAGATATTATATTTGAGACTTCACATCATATCTGGGTGAGGTTTATTTTGTACCATGAAATGTTTCTGCAGGACTTGGTGGTTTTGTTCACTGCTGCTTCGAAATACTGGCAAGATGTCCTGTCTTTTTCATCTAACAGACAGATGTTCTTTAGGTGAGACTCCAGACCTCCAGTTTCTCAGTTTATTGTTGTTCCACTCCTGCAGCTGCTCTGTGGTGAGAATTTCACCAAGTCAGTCAAGTTTGCTTTGTACTCCTGAGGATGGGAGCTGGCACAGCTCCTGTAGCACAGAGTCCTGTGCAGAGGAGATGGCTGGAGGCTCATGGAGGTGTCTCCTGCATAAAGAACCAGTGCAGGCAGCTTCAATTCACCCCCAGGATGTCACTGTGAATCATGAATTTGGCCCTGATCTTCTCCACTGTCTTCCACATGCAGTTTCTTGCCATGACTTAATGTTTGATGGGTTTATGTCTCTAGTTTGTTCAGAAGCTAACATTAAAATGTTGTTTACATGAGAGAAGGCCCTTCACATTATCATAATATGTAGACCTCTGGGCTGTCAGGTAACTTGGCAATTTCTTCTCTTTTTTTCAGTCTTTCTGACAGGTCATTATAATGTGTCATGTTTTTGTGCTGTACATTAAAATCTTGTTGTGCATCTGATGAATTGAAGACTTTACTTGTAAAATGGTGGAACTGAAATTTTCAGGCAGGAAAACTTTAGGTACTTACTCAGAAACAGTAGAAGTTAATTATATATGTGAATGATATATATGAATGAAAATCCACTGTCTCATACTGCAGAGGCTGATGGTGAGGGGAATAGAAGGATGTGTGGTTTAAGGCAAATCTTTGTAGCAACATCTCCAGCAGTTCCATCTTCTGTCAGATCTAGGCTCATTCAGCATCCTAATTTTAACTAAACATTGTCCCCTAATCATTCTCTGGACACCTCAGACCCTAAAATTGAGAAAAAGTACGTAGAAGCCTTGACACTTACTGCATCAATAATATTTTGACTGGCATCATTGAGGTAGAGGATGAATCTATTTTATGTCCTTAGTGATATTTCCCAATGTGCATTCTTCATACATCTGTAAGGAGAATACTGTCTGCAGTTTGCAAATGCTGGGGTGGAGTTGGGGGTCATTTTGCATCTTCTTAGTGCTCATTTTCTTTTTCTATCACACTCAAAGGTTATTTGGGTTGTAGCAGTCCTTACAGCTGGCTGTCACTGTGAGTAGTAGTTGTTTACTAATACTGACTTACCTCCAAGGATAAGTTTTGAACTTAAGTGAAATATTTTAACTGTACTTCTTGGTGTGGTTTTGCTTCTTTGTTTATTTTCCTCTATGTTTTATAGCCTCTTTGGTAGAATCACAGAATCTCCTGTGTCAGAAGGGACCCCACAAGGACCATCCAGTCCAACTCCTGCCCCTGCACAGACCCCCCAAGGATCCCACCCTGTTCCTGAGAGTGATGTACAAACTCTCTTGAAGCTCTGGCAGCCTTGGGGCCGTGCCCATTCCCTGGGGAGCCTGGTCAGTGCCCAGCATCCTCTGGGGGAAGAACCTTCCCTGATCTCCAGCCTGAACCTGCCCTGACCCATCTCCAGCTGCTCCCTCAGGTCTTGTCACTGGTCACAGAGAGCAGAGATTGGTGCCTGCCCCTCCTGAGGAAGCTGCAGACCCCTGAGGTCTCCTCTCAATCTCCTCCAGCTGAACAAGCCAAGTGACCTCAGCTGCTCCTTGTATGACTTCCCCTCTAGATCCTCTTCTTGTCCCTCAGGTGCTTTCTAACAGCTTTAGATCTCTCCTATATTGTGATAAAAATGCCCCAGCCCCCTCACTCGAGCCCTCACTCGCGGTGAGGCCACACCAGCACAGAGCAGAGCAGGATAATCCCCATCTTTGGCCTCCCAGGACATGGATGTCCCTCCTGGCTACCAGGGCACTGCTGACCCATGCTCACCTTGCCATGACCAGGATCCCCAGGTCCCATTCCACAGCACTGCTCCCCAGTCTGTCCCTACATCCAGGGTTGCCCTATCCCAGGTGCAGAACCCAGCACTTGCCTTTGTTAAACTTCATACAGCTGGTGAGTGCCCAGCCCTCTAATTTGTCAGGGTCTCTCTGCAGGGTCTCTCTGCCTTCAAAGGATTTGACAGCTCTTCCCAGTTTAGTGTTGTCAGGAGACTTATTCAGTCTATCTTCATGTCTCCTGTTTCCCAGCAGTTTATGAAGATGTTGAAGAGAAATAGACCTAAGATGGAACTCTGCAGATAGCAGACTTTGGGAAGGTTTTTATTTTTTTGACAGCTGTGTTATCAAAGAAAGATCCTTTCTTACTCTTTATGATGCTGTGCTGGCTGCTTTGGACAAGCACAAAAAGTTAGGTGAGGTAGAATCTACTGAATCTACTGAACAGCAGAAGGTAGAATATATGACATTTAAGCCTTCATGTTAAATTATCCTGCCAGTAACTTAAATATTGTCATGGAGTTGAGGAAATGGGGCTGGGCAGATCCTCCTATGAATTCTCTTTTTTCACAAATACTTGCCTTTTTGTAATGGATCAATAATCCAATTTGTTGCTTTGAGTCCTGTCTTCCTGTTTGGGCAAAGACATCTTTGTTGTGCAAGCTGGAAAGTTATCCTGCTGAGTTTTGAATGACCTTGTTGTTGTTGTTGTTTTTATTTCTCTGACAGAGCGAGGATCCTGCGGGGAAGAGTGAAAGCTCCAGGTTTTTTATTTCCATAGGTTACTGCACCAGCTGTCTTGGGGCTGCTGGGGGAAGTGAAAGACAGAGATAGCTTGATTTCCTGAAGAACTGGAGTTTATGCACATGCCTTTTCTGTCAGTATTCTGCAATAATTTTTAAGCTTGCTGGCTATCTCAGCCAAGTTTGAATAGGGCAGATGGTTGGAAGTTCCAGGAAAAGCAATTGTTCTGAGTAAAATATTCCAGTAGTTGCCTCACCTAGGGGAAGAACCCAGTCTTGGCTAATCATCCTGTGCTGGGGTCCTACACCTGATGGAGGCAAGAAGGAAGAGAAAAACCTCCCCAAATCTGCAGTAAAGCAGGGTTCATGAGTTCTGCTGCTCATGAAATAATTTGCTTAACTTCCTTAACTTGACCTTGCACATAATAGTCTAATGTAAGGATATTGATCTTTCAGACTCTCTCCCATAGAAAAACTTCAAAGAATGAAGGTGACAGTAAATATTCACCAGTCTCCCTTTAATGCAGGTGGTGAGAGGGTTGGGAGCAGCCCCCAGATAGGAGGTGACTGTTTCTCCAGAGCCCCCTTTGAGATGAGGCTGGACTGAGAATGCAGCAGGGACCCACAGCAGCTCAGGGGTGTCACCTCCAGCAGTCCCTGTGAGCTCTCCCTCGAGAGCTGGGGATTTGGGCTGTCCTTTGCTCCCATGTCTGTCTGTCCTCTCACTGCTCAGGTGTCACCCTGTTATGGGAGTTGCACTTGACCACCTTGACAGTCTGGCCACCCTTGGCTAAGAGATATATCCAGATATGAACTTGGCTTTTCAAGAAGAATAAATACTTCTTCTCTCCAAAAAACTGACAGCAAAATTCTGCATGAAGGGCAATGTCAGAGATCTCATGCTGAGCCTGGAATAAAACAGAGCCAAACTCTTCCCAGCAGCGTGATACTCCACCCCTTCAATTGGATTTCCAGGACCCAGGCTGGAGAAAGAGATGGAAGTATACCAGCAGTCCCTGAAGGACAACTTTTGGGGGATTCACATTTCAGTAGAGAGGAGAAAGGTACAGTTAAGCAACAGTTCTGGTGATTCTTTATCAACTGTTGATCCTCTTTTTATTCTTTCTGTTCCAGAGTTCATAAAATAGCCTAACTAGTGCCTCCGGAAATTCTGTTGTTCTAAACAAAGAGCAACACTTCTTTATTTCCAGCATTTTCAAATAGATATGCTACACAGCAATGCCAAAAGCAGAGAAATTTCCATGTATACTTCCTAGTTTTGTAGCTAATTCTAACAAACTATTTGGACTTGGTTTTCAAAATTCTGTAGAAGTTTAAGTGTCCTAACTTAGCACTTCTTAAATACGTCTTTCTTGCTAGTAAGTAAAATTAACCTAGTATATTTCAACAGATTACATGTAGGCAGTTTTATTATTTTTAGATGTATTTAGAATGATGTGAAGCTTCAAAGAAAACATTTTATTACTATTCTTCATCACTATGCTGAAGCTGATATTGATTGCATCAGCATAACAGGGTGTCCCTCCATCATTTCTTCCTCAGTCCCTTTCTAATCCACCAGAACTAAACCCCAGTAGGCAATCTAATATTTTTGTTCATGTTTTTGTAGTCCTGTAATGAAATAGTGGAGAGTGGAGGAATACCTTCCCTTTGTTCTGAAGAGGCAGGAATATTGTAGACTTAGCACTTGAGATAAATACACTTAACACTTGAAAAAAAAAATCAACTTAGTTATATTGTCTGGAGATCAGCCATGGAGTTTGATGCAGTAATATCAGTATAAAAATGTGACCTAGGTTTCTGTTGAAAGCAGAAGCATTTAACTACACCAGCAATACACATCACAAGGCTGCACCATATCCTATCTGAAGAATTCTCTCCTGGCACAAATTGCCTTGTGTGAAGATCTGCAGGTGAATTATTTTTGATGGATGGCCAGCACTGTGAGTATATACAATTCAGACCCCATTTTAGGTCAAAGCTTGAATTCAAATGATGGATCCTTTGTGTACTGATCTGTGCTCTGGGCTAAATCTGTTAACGTGTGAACAGCTGTAAGTTTTGCTGCTGGGCATTTTGTGGTTTCTGGGTGTGCAGTAAGAGCAAAGTGGCTCCTCTGCATTCTGTTCCTCCTGGCTGTTAAATTGTAGCAATGATGTGATGGCTAATTGGAATATTAATAATAGTATTAAATTATCTGTAGTGATTTCAACTGGATTCTTCTATTATTATTTTCATTTTTTGCCATTTAAATTTCTATTGCTTCCAGGCAGTTTCTAGATGGAAGCCACAGTACTGCAGTGCAAAAAGTGTAATGGTAAAGGATTTTAGTGAATGTTACTGTGTAGTCTCTTGCTGCAGAGGAAACTGAATCCTGGAACTTCTTGGACTGAAAGACAGGAAAAACTGAAAGCCCAAATGGTATTGAGTAATTCTCAAACCACATACGCTTCCCTACATTGTTCTGGACAGTGGCTTCACGCCAAGCTCCTCTCAGCTCTGTTCAAAACGAGTAATGTAAAACCCATGAAAAGCATAGCCCTCATTTCCAGATTCTATTTGCTCTCCTATGGCAGCCTTGATTTAAGATGAAATGGATTCCTAGCTATTGGCACCATGAAAGGTCTCCACTGAAAACTTAAGAGATTTTTTTTTCATCATGTTCAGCAAAGTTCCAAATCTTCCCTTCCTACCACAATGACTGCAGAGTTTAGCACCAGGGGACAAATCAGACGCCAGAATGTCAGCATGTAAGTTAGGGGTATTCATGTTGCAAAACAAATATCCTGCTGAGAGAAAGTCCAGTCAATCTTTTTCCCTTAAAGGTGTGCAGTGCCATAACATTGTTCCCACATACAGACACAAGGCTTCTGTGTTCAGCCAAGCACAAATCTCTGGACATGGCCTGTGAAGTGACAAAGCACCTGCTTTACAGCCAGATATTCCATCTATACCTCTACAAACCCACAGAAATCAGAGTTTAAAGACCTGTGTATAATTTTTGTTGGCATCCTGAAGTTCTTACTTAATGTAAGTTGCAATAGCTCCAGTTGTTTTGCATGCAGCAATGTTCTAATGTTCTTCCCAGCTGGTGGGATTCCACAATGCATTCCTGGCAGGGCTTGCTGCAGAAACCCAGGCTGGTCTCCCATGCACTGAACTAGAAGATACAGATCCCCAGACATGCACATTATCATTGCTGAAGGTGCAGTCTGCAAATTGTTGTGGTTTTATTCCCTATCCCCTGCTCATATCCCTGTTGTGGTTTTATTCACATGCTTTATTGACGTACTTCTGTACTCTTGTACAGAAGTAGCTGCAGAAGACACAAAGCAGCTGAGGAACCTCAGATGTCACAAAGAGCATGGCAGGAGCAGTTCTTGCTCTGCATACATGGCAGTGTGTCACTCTGCACTGGGAAGCTTGGAAGAAGGACCAGATAAACACTTAGGTAAGAGCAGAGTCTGGGGACATTTATTCTGCTCTAAAAACAATGCCAGGCTGGTTGTGGAAAGATGAGTCTATCTTGGCTTAGGCCTGGCTCAAAAACCCCTTGATGGTGCTATTCTCACTGTGTTTTCAATCCCAAATAAAAAAGTGTGGAAGAAACATGGCAAGTGGGAAGATACTCAGTTTTTTTCTCTTGTTTTTGTAGCAGAACTCAGGAGTGGGGCAGAACTCTTTCAGACTGGTGGCAGCTACTGCTCAAGGGAATACAATGCCAGCCTGCACATGTGCTTCACTGTGGCTTTCCATGTCCAGCCATGTCTTTGTCATCCCCACGTGAAGAAACCCATAGGGAACAAATTGGCCTGTCAGGTGTGAGCACACACCTTTCTAGAGCCAACAGCATGAGCCACTCTGTACAGATATGGCATGACAGACAGGCTACCTATAAACTGAGATTCTAATCTCTGCTCTGATAATATTGTGTCTTCTTTGAGGTAGGGCATTGCTGTGCAATGCTTATAGGGAGGGACTCTACCACACTTGAGGTCTTTCAGCTCAACCTTGCCTTGATCACCTTTTCAGCAAAAGCTGGAATTTGCCCCTCTGTTGTGTTACCACAAAATCTTGTGTTAGTTTCTCACATAGAACTCTTTGCAGAACAGACAGATGTCCTAAACGTGATGCTTGTAGAATATAGCAACAATTACAAATATGAAAAGGATTTTTCTGTCTTCCAAAGTTGCACACACATACTTGCCTTTTCATGAAGATATCCATAATCCAGTGCCGAAGAGTCCGGGTCTTGGTAATGCTTTAGAATGTCCTAGAAATTAAAATCACGCCAGGCACAGCTCTAGCTCTGGTTCCAGCTGATGGCTGAGACTCCTTCTGTGGCATCCTGGCAGGAGTAGGGGATCAGAATCCCAGACAGACACCTGATAAAATATGTAATGTGCTTGTGACAGAGCTGCAAGTAGTTTTGAGGAGTTTGTGCAAAAAAATTCATGTCACCAGAGGTTTATGTCCAAAAAGGAGAGAGAAGAGTCCTGTAACTTTATTAATGAACAAAGGGAGAAGCCATGGGGCATTTCTCCATGAGGTCTCTCAGATTGATGGAGGACTCAGCCTCCTTTTTATCCTAATTTTCCCTGCCTCATCACCCTCTCTTTTTCCCCACTAGCTGAGGTACTTGGAAGGTACAGACTTCCCTATCTGCCTACTGTATGTCCCCCTTAATCGGCGCCCCCCTGTATAACACACAGTACATGATTATTAAAATTAGCTTCAAGTGCATCCTGGGTGGAAAATATTCATAACCCTATTAAGACTTTGTTATTCTTCCCAAAGTTCAGGAGTTTAGCATGACCTTGGCTGAGCAGCAGTCTGTGTCAATTGGTAACATTTTCTGAAATTGATGGCTTCTCCCATTTCTTCCTTATCTACAAGTCTCTGGCCATATCTACAAGCAGATTCACACAATCTTTAAAGACACACTCATCTTATTCAACTTAAATAGTGTTGAGAAAAACTGCGGATAGTAGAACCTACAAGAGTTCTAAGGTGAATATATAACCACCTTAAACACAGGTATTTGTTCAACGCATGCAGCAGAATGCCCGAACTGCCCAGTAACTACAAAGGCTTTTTCCGTGGTCGTTACTCAATAAATGATTTAATATTAAGATTTCCGAGTCTGATGGGCGTTGCACTCTGCTCGGGGCACACGATTTTACACATGCATTCAGTGAAAGGTTGTGCGGGCTGAGAGGCGGCTGCGGGAGGCCGGCGAGGCGGGTACAGGAGTGGGAGGTCAGCGGGTGCGGAAGGCCGGCAGGTGCGAGAGGTCAGCGGGCGCGGGAGGTCAGCGGGCGCGGGAGGCCGGTGCGCGCCCCGAGCGACCCCCGGCGGCGGGCGCCAAACGGAGCCCGCACCGCGCCCCGCGGCACTACCGGCACCACCGCCCGCCGCCGTTCGGCTCGGGGCGGCTCCCGCACGGCCCCGCGCCTGCGCCCCGTCCGCGCCGCTGCCGGAGCCGCGCAGGGCGGGCGGGGCAGGGGCGGGTCCGGGCCGGGAGGCGGCGGCTCCGCGCGGCCGAGGCGGCCGAGCCGCGCGTGCCCAGCCCGGCGGGCGCAGCGCAGGCGCCCGGGGCCGCCGGCGGTGGCGGCCATGGAGCGGAAAGGTGAGCGCGGCGCGGCCTCCATCGCCCTGAGGGTCCCCCGCAGGGCCCGCCGCCCTTCACGCCTCTCTCTCCTTCTCTCCCTCAGTGCTGGCGCTGCAGGCCCGGAAGAAGCGGACCAAAGCCAAGAAGGACAAGGCCCAGAGGAAGTAAGTGCGGCCGCGGCTCCCTTCAGGCGGCATCTCCCGCCGGCACCGCCGCCTCTTTGTTCCCCCCGGCCCTCCCCGCGGGGAAGGGGCTGCCGGGCCCGGCGGCCCTGAGGGCGCTGGGGGCAGAGGAACGGGCGGGCCCCGGGGGCTGGGCGGGTTTGTAACCGGGGTTAACCGAGCGCACGTTTCGGGCGCGGGCAGGAGCGGAGCCGGCGCAGCGCGTGGCCCGGGGCGGCCGTTTTGCAACCCAGCTCTGGCCGGCTCCCCTCGCCGGCTCCGGTCGCGGCTCTTTAGGCTGGACGGGGAACGGGAGGCTCTGCCTTCCCTGCTTCTCCCCGAAACCCGGCCACGGATTTGCGGTGGTGCTTAGGGATGGAGCTCCGGGTGGTGCTCTGCCCTTGCCGCCTCCCCTTGGCCGCGGGCTGTGCCCCGGAGGGAGTTGTCAGCGTCCCCTCTCTACAGTCCCTAGGACACTTCAGCAACTGCCGGCGTTAGGAACCTACCTTCAGGAACCTTTAGCTTCTCTCGACTCTCTTCCTCCTGTCGATTCTCTTTCCCCCTGAGATTTTTTTGGTTGGGTTTTTTTTTTTCTTAAATCTTGCCGAAAGAATGCCATGGTGTGCTGTTTACTTCGTTCTCTAACTTTGATGCTCTTGTGTGGCTTTTCTCCTACCGCAGGAATGTCACGAGTCTTTATGTGTGGGGAACTTTTGGAGGCAGATGTAAAAATTAGAAGAACTCGAGTAAATATTAAACAATGGCTTTCAGCAGGCTGCACTGAGGGCTGTGTTCAGTGCTGCTCATGGATTCCTTTCTACAGAAAGGTGATGTAAATCCTAGAGCTGGTTCTGTATACTCCATAAAATGCTGCTTATTTCTGTAAAGTCTCTGGTGACTCAGGATGCTTTTTATTCGAAGGTGCCTAGGAACCAAAGATAGTAAGTAAGGCTAATGCTTTGGGGGTGGGAGTTGGAGGGTTTTTTCTTTAGGCCTAGAGAAATACTTTCTCAGTCACTTCCTCCCAGACACATCAGAGGGATTTAAAATATTTTTTTCTTGTTGCCTCCAGCCAAGAGTCAGTGGTTTTGAAATGGGGCTTTTGAAGAGTGAGGAGCCTTAACCAAAGTATTTGGGAGACATGCATTATGGTTCCCTGCTATTCTATACGTGTTCCTGGTATTTCTTGAAGGTAGCATTAGGACAATTATTGAAATGCTCTCATCCTTCTCCAATTTCTGTATGAATAATCCATTGTCTAATTCTATACATGTTACTTTTTTTTTTCTTTCTGTAGCTGCAGACCAGCAATACTGACTCTGCCAACAGAGTCCACAGTGCAGCTGGGAAGGCTTTTTCTGTATAGATTTTGAGGTTGGTGAGTGGTAACTTTCAGAGCTGGCATGTTAGGGGGTTTTTATAAATCTTTTTCTTACCACCTGTTCAGGACAGGTTAAATGCACTGCTGGTTAGCTCTTGATTTTGCCACTAACCTTGATTTGAGTGCAGAGCCATTCTATTTGTCAAATGCTGTGTTTATATTCTTACACTTCATGCTTCAACTCTTTTCTCTGGTACCAAAAGTTCATTGGATTGTATGTCAGAAATTAAAGAAATTTGCATGTGCTTTATGCTGTGCAACTAAATTAACTCAGTGGCAGCCTCTAGGTACAGTTCCACAACACTTATTCTATTTAAATACAAAGCTGTTCCAGTTAAATCTTCTAAAAAAGGTTTAACTGGGTTGTTTCATGACTTTCCATAAAATCTATACTTGAAACCACATGCAATGTGCTTTTAATTTCTGATGCTCCATGATAGTTTAGATCACACATGCAATTTTTTTCTGTAATCTATTTTTTCCTTACATTTGCAGTAAAAAGCATGAAACAATGATTTTAAAAGGTTGAGTTTAGTATTTTGAATTATTATATAAAAATGCTGAGAATGTTCTGAAGGGATTTAAAACAATTCAAAATATCTTTCATTTTAAAAATGAACACCTGCTTTAAGTTTACCTATAAACCAAATATAGTTAAAAACAGAACAAAAAAGCCACTTGGAAAGGTTAAAAAAACTGGAAAGTTACTTACTTTTTTTGTCATCCAGTAGTAAATACTGCTGTGTGTTTGGTTCAGATGAGACTAGTCTCAACTGATGATTTACAGAAATACCTTGTAAATACTAATTATGGTTCTGTGTATAAGCTTTTCAATAGGAAATGAATATATATTTTTGAAATGAGTGTATCTTTTTATAGGAATGTCAACCACATTCTTAATTTTCTGTAAATTCAGAATTATCTTATTTTTTTCACTCCTTCCTGTCTTTAAAAGTTTCATTTTATATCAGTGAAGTAGAGATTTATCCTACTCTTCTGTAGCAAGAAAGCAGGCAGAGTTTCTTGGAATTCTGAAGGTGAGATACCTGTAATTTCCCAATCCAGTAAAACTACCCAAATCTTTTTGTAATTTGGAAGATTCATTAAACCAGCTGTCTCAAATGTTTGCTCAGGAAGCTTCTACTTGCCTCACCTGCTTGTTGGTTCCATTTCTGCCACTTGGGAGAATGTCCTGGCTGTGTTATCTTTGTTCAAGCCCCATTTCTTCTGAGGAGCAGGGCAGGGACAGTGACAGCTGAATGCCCTGGAGGGACAAAATACAAGCTCAGATACAGGGAGATCCTGAGTTCTAATACAGACTCTTACTGGGCTGCTCTGTGGCCTTGAGTGAAGCATTGATTTCAGTTTCTTAATTTGACTTGTTTTCCATTGAAAAGGCAAGAAATTAAAATTAAAATTGCTTTAATCTATTTTTAGAAAATGAGATCCACGTGTCAGAGGCAGTTGCTAACAAAAGTTTGGTAGGTAGGTTCCAGCAGTTTGTGTTGCTGCCCAAAGGTAGCTTTTCCAAAAGCTCTTTAGGGAAGAATGTGATGTATTAATTCCATTATTTCTTGAGGTGTGAACATCTAGATAACAGTCCATTAAATCCCAAAGGCACTCAAAAAACCTGTCTTTAAAAATGAGCCTGTGGGCTTGCAAGCTTTTTTTCCTACCAGAGCTTAAGTAACTTCAACTGTAAACTCTGTAGTAGCTGGTGAGGTGCATTCAGGTAGTTGGTTTTGCCCAATTCTGCATTTTTGACAAGACTTTTACAGTTCTTTGAATCAGTTACTGAATCAGCTCATCATAGGTGGACAGATGTGTTGGATGTAATACTTGCCCTGGTCCTTTGGAGGGTGGTGGAAACGCACAGTGCTTTCCTGGGAACACGTCTTTTACCAGTTTTCCTTGTATTCTGTGGAATTGCAAACATAATTCTCTGTGTTCTGGTGTTCCATGAGCTGTCCTGGCTGGGGATATGCAGGAAGGTGTGATGGGTGTGCCAACAGTTCAGCCTTTCACCCCTGCTCTGTGCTCTGTGTCCCTGCACAGGTGTGCTGGGAACGTTGTAATGCCTTGGTGCTGCAGGGTGGGCTTTGTTTAGGAAGCAGAGCAGGCTAACAGGAGATCATCAGCTGGATTTTTCTGAAGACCCCAGGTGTTGTTTGGATGGGAATGTTGCTTTATTAGCTCTTGTTCAGAAGTGATGCTGAAGCACAACTTCTGTCTGCTGGCATTGGAAGAGATTCGTGTTTGTAGAATCGTGAAAGTTGGAAAAGCCCTCCAAGATCATCATGTCCAACCTGTGACCGCTCCCTACCTTGTCACCAGGGCACTGAGTGCCACATCCAGGTGTTTCTGGAACATCTCCTGGGATGGTGACACCACCTCCCTGGGCAGCCCATTCCAATGTTTAAAAACTCTTTCCATGGGGAAATTCCTCCTGAGAATTCCTTCTTCATTTTGTACTCTGTAAGATTGCACTATGTGAACAAAACCCTAATACACAAAGAAAATCTGGTATTTACTTCAGAACTGTGCTCCTGTTTGAAAATACCAGTTTGAACTAAAATACAAATGTAGTTGTATTTTACTGATGTCTCAGGCAATTTGTAACGGAATTGGGCACTTGTGACTGTTAGATCATAACTGTTAGTAAAATGCTGAGGGTTTTTTCTGTCTATGTTTTATGTTGCAAGGCCTCAGAAGTGCAAACTGTTTTCTTTGGCTAGGAGAAAATTACTCCTTCGGTTACTACTGAGATTAAGAGCCAGAATTTAAAAACTAGTCTGAAACACCCATCCAGATTCAAAGCAGAAAAAAAAGCAAAAACAGGCAAGAGGCTGAAGAAAAAAAATTATATTACAGCTCATTTGTCTGAAATGAGGAAAATAAGTTTACTGCATAGAATAGGCTACAGATCTGTATAATATGTAGGTGGTGGGTATTTCAGTGGCAGGCCCAAATGATTATACTGTTACATCAAATTCTGCATCTTTTATGTTTCAGGAAAAGTTGGCATGTTCATGTGTAAATCCAGTAGTTCTGTGTAAGGGGTGTTAAACAAATTATACTTCAAAGCAGAACATTTTATTACTGTAAGCATGAATATCTACAAAAGCAGTGGCAGCTGCATAAGGTATGTGGCTTGTTCTGGAAAATGTGCATGATCTGAATTTCTTTCTGCTAATTCTGCCTGCCCTGGTGACTTTAATTGTTTCTTACAGGCTTTACTGAGTGGGAGATATTTTTTCACAGGACTTTCAATAGATCCTCTGTCTCCCTCTACTCCTGCAGGGAAGCAGTGGCAGAGCTAAGTTAGCAGTCTTGCTTTCTCCCCGTTTCTTCCCAAATGCCTGCAATATTCATTACTTTCAAGAAGCTGTTTTATCATTACCTGAAAATTTCTGGCAAGACTCTTCACATGCAGTGAAGCCTCACTTCTTCCTCCTCTCTAAAATTGTTATGAAGAGAGCCACAGTTGGTAGTTTTTCCATCTATGCAGTCTGGGGAGCAGAAAATTCTTAGTACGATCTGATAGTTTCCAGTTCTTGTATTGTGTCACTTTTGTCTTTGAGGAGCCCTGGAGTTCTGACAGCTCTCTCAGGTGCTTCCTCAATTTATTCAAAGCTTTGCCTGGGATCAGGATCCTGGATTATGTTTTCCTCACTTGTCTTTCGTAAGTATTTTAAGGTAGAGTCAGAATGCATTGCCCTCGTAATTTTTTCATTCAGATACAGAAATGATTATCAGACCATGACAGGACACAACTGAAATCTGCTGGTTTCCATGGAAGTCCCTTGGTTTGTGATAGCTGGAATAGCAGACAGTTCCACAAATAGCTTGTTAAGTGCTTGTGTGGGGGAGTGGGGATGGGAAACAAGAAACTCGATTGCCTGTTATTTGTGTTTTAATACCTTTCTCATGTGAAAGCCAGTACTTATCTTCAAACTGAGCTCCCACAGATCTGCTAGTTAAAAGTATGTCTTGGTGCCTCTGAGTGGTGTTATTTAAAAACTAAATGTTTGACCATCTCCAGTCTTTTAGGTTCTTGACAGTGTTATTTGTGTAGCTCTGGGATGAGTGCTCTATAGCAGCAAGTATTGTGCATCTGCTCTATTGGTGGAAAACACCAATTATTTATTCAGAAAAATAGGGATGCAACAGTGAATGACTTGGAATAATCACAAAATAACATGGATTGTACACTCATAAGTCCCCCACCATCAATGATTTATAATTCCCCCCAATATAGTTGGAATTTCTTGAGCAGAAAGGCTGGCTGCATACAAGCAGGAAGACACTTTCATTATTTCAGACCTGAATTCATCCTGGAAGTTGTGTTACCATATTCATTGAGCATGGGGTTTGCCAGCAGATCTGTGTGTGAGCGCTCATTCTCACTGGATGTGCCTTAACATGATCTGGAAATCACAGACACACTAAGAAATAGTAATGAGATGCAGCCTGTGAGCATTCTTCCTTAAAGAGACATTGTCTTCATGCACAGATGTGGAAATGGGAGAGGGATTTTAAATCCTGGCTTTTCACCATGCCGTATGGAGCTGCTTCTCAAATGAAAACATGGAATCCTTAAGTGAGATCTTGCTGTGTTGGGTGCAGAGCCCAGCAAATCATTGGCTGGATGATGAAGGTGGAAAGAAAAGTCGTGGGGTGTGTTTGCAGTGCCTTTATCTGTGCCTACAGTGGGAGCTGGGTTCGTCATTCCCCTTGCGTTCGCTGAAGTGAGTTCTGCTTGGGGGCGTTTCGTGTGTGTAATTTGAGCTCACCAATAAGGGGTGACACTGCCTATAAAGACTGTATTGTAGGCGACTTAAAATTAGGAAAGCATTTCCCTTCAGTTTCCTGCAGATGGGCGTCATCTCTGCAAATATCAAGGGAGAGGCAGACACGGAGAGAGGAGTAAGGAGAGTATCTTTTTTAGTTAGTATGTATTTAGGGATGATGGGTGTGACAAAAATGATTTGGCCTAAATGTACCTTTCCTTTCTTGCTTGAGGGTGGAAGGAGTCTGCTTTTGTATCTATTCAAGGCAAGTAGTTAGGACAGTATTTCTGGTGGTTTAGGGACAAGGAAGAATCTTTTCTGTCCAAAACAGAGTTTTGAAGTCACTCTTAATGCTTTTGAATAGGAGAACCAAACACCTCCTTTCAAGTGTTTGGGGTTTTTTTATTAAATATAAGTTATTTGAGCAGAGAGAACACATTCAGAGTTTGATAGTGAAGTTGAGTGTGGAGAGTTGGCTGTGTGTCTGGTAATTTATAGAGGGCACCCTTCCTTCTCTGCACATCTATGAGAACCCACATTGTGTGGTTGAGATTTCTTAATCATTTTTTACCTTACTTCTAGTGTGTGGACCAGATAAGTGATTCCACTGAAAACTGGCTAGAGAATTCCATAGTGTTTTTCCAAATTGCTTTAACACCTTCTGTAAGGAACGAGTGACTCAATTCTTAGCTCCTGCAAATAAATCTTTACCATCCCTGCTGTGCATTGCAGGGGTTGGGTGATATCTTCAGTGAACATGGAGCAAAATCTTGTCTACAGTGGAAAATTTTGAATGTTTTTAGCTCCTTTTCTTATATGAAGAGGTTTGGCAATGCTAAACTATTAAAAGCCTATTCAGAGTTCTGTGAGCTTTTAAGGTGAAAATATTTTAGACGTACAACTGGATGAAGATGATTCTTTAAACCTCTTGCTTTAAAAGTGCAGGGGCAGCTTCGGTGTGACTTTCACTAATACAGGTCTCCTTAGGAGAGAAATCTCTAAATTGTTACTTACTATGTCACGTTGTTGCTGACTTGTTTCCCCTATCACTTACATAAACCAGCAGGATAAACAGGCACAGGAAATGACTGGGAATTGTACATTGTTGGAAGATGATGTTAAGTACCCGCTGCTGTGAAAAATACTGAGTTCAACTTTTAAAAGAAGATTTGACTCCTCCTGCTCGTTTTGTCATTTTAAGCATAAAGGATAAGTTTTTCTTGTAACTCTGGAAGGGGAGGTGTGGAATTACTTCAGAAAATTCATTTTTCCTTTGAACGCCCTTTCCCTGCTGCGTGATTGTGCTGGAATTCCTCTATCAAAAGGGTTGCTCTGTCGACAATTACCATGATGCTTCATCCCAGCTTTGAATCCACTGGGCTATTGAATAGGCAAATAAAACCGGCTGGTTCAGGAAGATGAAACAAAGTATCTGCCTGAATTTCTAATTTCATTAGAGGGAAGAAGAGACATGCAGACATCAAGAGGAGGGGATGAATCTTTATGCTCACCCCCCTGACATGACTGAATTTGCAGGAAGATCAGCTGAGAGCAAGCCCCAGCCTTGCTGCACGGCCCTTCACCTGCAATGCAGTGCTGGGCAGCTGCAGCTGGGTGCTGGAGGCAAATCCCTCTTCTCCTGCATTTGAGGAGAACCAGCCCCTCTGCCTGCTGCTGATGTCCCCCTCCCTCCCCAGCACTGTGGTGTCAGATTTTTGATGGCTTTTTCGAAAACCATTGGGCTGTCTTTGGGAATATCTTTATCCATGGGAGGCCGTGCATCTTGCAGGTAGGTTCCCTTCTCTAATTTTGTCTCGAGAATTTGCAGTTCTTCAGGGAATAAGGACTTTTGGGAGGGTCTCTCTAGATGTGGATTCACACGAATTCAATAGAAGACTTAGCATTTTGCCTTAGCTTTGCTGTTCCACATTGTTTTTCTTAAGTAAAATATTGCTATGTAGTCGTAGAGAGACCCTGCAGATCCAGTTCATTCTGACGATTAATTAGCACAATGAGAGAGCAAAAAGAAAAGGTGATCACAGTGTTCTTCTGTAGATCAGAGGTGGCTGTAAAAAAAAAAGTACCCTGGTACACTTGGTTTTTAATGTGTAAACAATCATTTAGTATAGGATTTTTATATGCTTTATCTGCATTTTGCAATTTTGACAACAGCTGTTTCAGCTGTCGACTCTAAATACTGGGTATGGATTTTTCTGCTGTCTTTAATAGCTTTTTGTGCCTTTTAGAGTACTGTCTGTTAGCAAAGCAGACAGATGAGGGCTATGCTTTTGTATATCTTTTCTTCTTAATACATATTCTGCACTGATTAATTCTCAATCTCTATCTTCAGCAGACATGGTCATTTCAGGGGAAGAACAGGGTGATGTGTAATAACATCAAACAAGTTTTCACAGGAAGGCAAAGGAATGAGGTGTATTTTGGCGGTGATTTCATAAAGGAAATAGCACTGTAGAGATGTGTGTGACCTGAATTTGGCTTTCTTACATTAGTTGGTATCATAGACTCTAATGTAGAAGTGAAACGCTTTTGGATCCCTGTGAAAGACTCAGCTGCAGACTCCAGGGTGTGTCGTGTGTGAGACTGCCAGCAGCAGGATTTGTCAGCCCCTTAGGAGGGGCACAGAAAGCTTCCAGGAGAATGGGCTTTAGTGCTTCCAGTAACTTCTTCCTTGATGCGTGGAATTGCTATTATTGAGAAGCACTGGGACTACAGGATGGCGTGATGTGTCTGTCTGCATCACTGCCACTTCAGGGGCATTTTCTTTTGAGTCCTTTTTAATCCCTTACATCCTGTGCAGCTAAAAAAGTGAAAATCCCAAAACAGCGCTGGGGAGAATTACTCTTTACTACTCACGCTATGTGTGAGGTTCCAGTTCCTGTTCTCTTTACCCTGTCTATAGGATTTGTTATCTGAGCATCTAATCTCCCCTTCAACCATTCTATCTATGGCCATTTCTTGTCTTTGCTGTCTGCTCTTGATTTGGGGATAATGTGTGACTGTATTTGTATCTCAATTGTCCCCAAAGGAATGTATCGATTTTAAAGCAGCTTTTTGACCTCTAAGACTTTCTGCACCCCCTACTTCAGGTTTCCTTCTTCCTACCCTTGACTTATAATTCAGTGACTAAAAAGTCTAAATACTAAATATCTCAGGGCTGTATCAAGCTGCAGGGTTGTTAATAAAAGTCTCATTAGCTTGGCAGTTTTGGTTTATGGTCTGAGACCACTAAGCCGTTCCTGAATTTAAAAAATCAGCAGGACTTACTGACAACAGACTGAAAGTAAATGTCTGGTGATGGGTTGTGCCTGGAATGACCTTTGTAGCTCTTCCTTGCTTAAATGAACTTGAGTTGTGCGTTTTTAGTGGCTGCAAATTTAGTCATTATCAGATTGGAACTCAAGATTTCTCCCTTTTTATGATGTTTAAGATGGCTGTAGTTTGAATGTGTTAGCAATGTGTTTAATGTATGAAGTCTCAGCAGAGTGCACGTGTAGTAGGTCAGTGCTGAACATTCATTCTGCTGTATTCCAAATGAGAATATTACATTTTTCCTGTGGATTAAGATGAGTTAGCACGGCCCTGATATGATGTGCAGGGCTCCAGCTCAGCACTAAGTTGTGAAAACTGCATCTGAGGGCTTGCCTATGTTGCTGGCATAGCCACTGGGTGGGCAGTTCCTCCTTGTTGCAGCAAAATGAGCCGAATTTGAAAGAGGGTGCTGGAAGGCACCGCTGTTATCTTCTCCTTCCCTGTAACAATAGTTTTATACAAGAAACTTCCGCTAATTCACTGCTGGGGAACTCTCAGTAAAGAATGTTATCTTGTGCTTGTGTGTCACTGCTGTAATGAAGTTTGCTGCCCACTTCTTTGGACAACTCCAGCTTTTTTTGATGTCTCATGCTTCTGAGGAAAGAAAACTTAATGTTGATTTCTTGCAGTACTTTGCCCTTAAATCCTGCCAAAGCAAATGGTCTGTAGGCATTGTTTTCATTATAAATGTTTGCTTTGTACAGAAGGATCTTGAATCTTTGTAGGCATTGAATAGTTGCCTATAATGCTCTGTAAAGTAAATAAATTACCTGATTTTGGTATTAGCCTTTCATGAGCTGTTTGGCTGTGGTCAGTGTGATGCCATGAAAGAGCTGAGATATGGGAGATGTTTTATTTGGGGAGCACAGCCTGAGTGTGTGAGAGGATGGAGGTGGCCTTTGCTGACATGGCCTTCACAAACAAGAAATCAGAGTAGCACATTTGGTGGAAAGTTAAACACATAAAATGAACATTTTTATTTATGAATGTGGGAGTGAAAAACCTCCACCACCTTAGTCCCTGATTCCAATCCCTCTGCAATCACAAGCTCTCAGGAGGGTTTACTGAACATCTGCTCTATGTCCTCCCACTCTCCATATTTCAGACAACTGTAATAAACTTTGGATCTTGAGTGAAGAGATGAACTAAAAATGCAGCCTGCCCCTTGAGAACAGGAGAAATAAATGTCAAGATTAGGGACTCTATTGTTCTAAAGTGTTAGAAGCAGGAGGACTATTAAATATTCATTTGACCTTGAATGTAAAAGGAACAAAGGGCTACAAGTTCTAAAACACTGGTTAACTTTTTTTTTCCAGAAGAGAATAAAAACTAATTGATGTTAGTCTTTAAAATAAAATTAATCAATATTTAAATGTTCAAGTTTGACTGAGGATAACAAGTAAAATATAAATCTGCTTTAGAGAAAGGCAGAGAAGGGGTTCAGAGCCTAATATTTGGTGGCATCACTAAGCTCTTAAGTCTGTCTTGTCTGGACTTTGCTTGGTTCCACTATGAAAGTGGATCTAGGCCATTAAGGTGCACTAGTATACAAAAAATTATTTCTGCCCACTTTTATCTTAGCCTAGGAATAAAAGCACTGATGTGTGAATAGCTTTTCTGAAGTCTGAATATGGCATCTCCATCCTCAGCAGTCCTTCGTGTGTTGTGGAAGCTGCAGATTTGAGGAGTACCGTGTGTGTGACATGCAGTGTGTTCTGTGAGGCGTGCAGTGTGATCTGTGTGTGATGTGCAGTGATTTCTGTGTGAGGCATGCAGTGTGATCTGTGAGGCATGCAGTGTGATCTGTGAGACATGCAGTGTGATCTGTCAGACATGCGGTGTGATCTGTGTATCAGTCATGGCGTGTGTTCTGTGTGTCAGTCATGCAGTGTGATCTGTGTGTGACGTGCAGTGTTCTCTGAGACGTGCAGTGTGATCTGTGTGAGATATGCGTTGTGATCTGTGTGAGATATGCAGTGTGTTCTCTGAGACATGCTGTGTGATCTGTGTGTGATATGCAGTGATTTCTGTGTGAGATATGCAGTGTGATCTGTGTGAGATATGCATTGTGTTCTCTGAGACATGCTGTGTGATCTGTGTGTGTGACACGTGCAGTGTGTTCTGTGTCAGACATGCAGTGTGTTGTGTGTGAGATGTGCAGTGTGTTCTGTCAGACATGCAGTGTGATCTGTGTGTCAGACGTGCAGTGTGTTCTGTGTGTCAAGACACGCAGTGTGATCTGTGTGTGAGACGTGCAGTGTGATCTGTGTGTGAGACGTGCAGTGTGATCTGTGTGTGTCAGACATGGAGTATGTTCTGTGTGACACGTGCAGTGTGTTCTGTGTGTGACACGTGCAGTGTGTTCTGTGTGTGACACGTGCAGTGTGATCTGTGTGTCAAGACACGCAGTGTGATCTGTGTGTGAGATGTGCAGTGTGATCTGTGTGTGAGATGTGCAGTGTGATCTGTGTGTGTCAGACATGGAGTATGTTCTGTGACACGTGCAGTGTGTTCTGTGTGTGTGACATGCAGTGTGATCTGTGTGTCAAGACACGCAGTGTGATCTGTGTGTGTCAGACATGGAGCATGTTCTGTGTGAGACGTGCAGTGTGATCTGTGAGACGTGCAGTGTGATCTGTGTGTGTGACATGCACTGTGATCTCTGTGAGACGTGCAGTGTGATCTGTGTGTGTCAGACATAGAGTATGTTCTGTGTGAGACGTGCAGTGTGATCTGTGTGTGTCAGACATGGAGTATGTTCTGTGTGTCAGACATACGCTGTGATCTCTTTCAGACCCGACACCCAGCACCGGGGCCCTGCTGCTCATTCCGAGAGTGATCTTCCAGAGCAGGAGGAGGAAATCCTGGGATCAGATGATGATGAGCAAGAAGATCCAAATGATTACTGTAAAGGTGAGCACTTGCCTGTTTAAGATGCAGGATTTTTAGTGCAATCAAGGGATCCCCTTCATTTCCCATTTGCTGTAGAGAATGAAAATAGACTCCTTCTTACATTAAGAGTGCTTTGAAACTGCATGATGATAATAACATTTTTCAAGCCAACATGAAATGGAGAAGGTGGTCTCCAAGTTTTCTTCTGTTATCAGTCAAGATTTGAGTTGCAGAGCTGTTTTTAATGCATACGTTTAAAGCTGTTAACTTTTCCTCTGTGCCAGAAGGCTTTCAATATTGATAAAAGCAAGTAGGCATTTCATTCTTTTTTGATTTCATTGTAAAAAGGACACTTTCAAGTCCTTTTAATATTCTTTGGTTTTCTTTTGAAGATCAGATCATTATCTGGTTATCTGTTCTTTAGAAAAATTTGTTTCTGCAAATAGCCTTCCCCTGTTTCTCTAAGCAGAAACAAAATACAGAGCAAATGAAAACACCAAATCACAATGTCTTCTCTTTGTTCTGTTTTCTGCCAGTTCCATCTTTGGCTTGTCAAATATTTTTGTTTCTGTGATGGAATCCCCCCATACAGGCAGTAGCTTGAGAGATATGAAGGGTGCAGAGGAGACTTTCCTGTTTTCAATGGCAGAGTACCTTTGAATCAGGAAAATTGCTAGGAAAACCATTGGGATCTTGGGTGCAGTACCTGTTTCATGTTCTAGGGTCAGAGCATGCCAAAGCAATGCTGATATTTATCGTGAAGATTCTGTTACCATTGCAACCTGTGTTTTCCAAAGGTGGTCAGCCTAGCAGACTTCAGGTGTTTTCACTGAGGAAATACTTTGTGGTGCTGCAGTGATTGTGATGCTTGTTCCCCACAGCTGTTCTCTAGCTCTTGTGTTTTTCCAGGGGGTTACCACCTTGTGAAAATAGGAGATCTCTTCAATGGACGTTACCACGTGATTCGGAAGCTTGGATGGGGCCACTTCTCCACCGTGTGGCTGGCTTGGGACATCCAGTAAGTGCTCCTGTTCCAGCTGGTGTTCCTGCCAGGAGTGCACAAGCCTGAGCAGAAAACATCCTTTTACTTTTAGATAAAACCACAAAGAATTAGCTGTCCACATCCTAGCACAGGAGTTTCTTCTGATATTGTGCATGCAAGTGTGTGGGAGGGACTTAACAGGACAAACCATATCTGTGGGAAGAGTTGTGTTCAGTCTCTGACCTACTGTTCCATAGTTTGAGAAATGACTAACATGAATCCTTTGTTAAAAAAGACTCAAAGACACTCTTTGAGTGTTTAAACCTTATTTTTCCATGATGCGTGAAATAAACTGTCTTGCACACAAAAGAATTGAGATAATCCTGAAGAATAAGTTCTTTGTATGAGCATTAACAGTTCCCAATTTACTTGCCGTGCCTGCACAGAGGGAGGAAATTTGTGGCAATGAAGGTGGTGAAGAGTGCAGAGCACTACACAGAAACAGCACTGGATGAAATCAAGTTGCTGAAATCGGTGAGTGCCCGAATTGGGTTCAATTTTATTTTACTCTTTTTTTCCATTTTGGGGAGTTTATATTTGTCATGTGCTTGATATTTCCAGATCATCAAGAACTTGTGTAGGAAGCAAACAGTGCAGTGGATCTGACATCAAAATTACCTCTTTCTCTGCAGGTCCGCAACAGTGACCCAAATGATCCAAGCAAAGAGAGAGTTGTTCAGTTATTAGATGACTTCAAGATTTCAGGAGTGAATGGTTCCCGTATCCTTTTGTGGAACAAAAGCCAAGAATTGCAGAAAGATGGGCACCTGCCCTGTTTTGGCAAGCAGTGCCCAGGCATCCCTTTCCCTGCCCAAGGAAACTAAAGGAGCTGCCTCCAAACTGCCTGCTGAGCTCAGATCAGACTGATGATTCAGTCTGATGTAATTTGTGTCAGCACTCCTTGGTTGTGCTTTTAATGTTCTGCCACCAATTTGTGAATCAGGACTGAGTGGCTGTGTCAGAGGTACCTTTGAGGTAGGAGAGCCCATCTATCTCAACCCCTCAATTTTGCAAGCAGCCTGTTAATAACCTGTTATTTCAGTAAAGCAGTACAGCATGTTAAAATCAGTAGCTGAAAATAGTGAATGAGCCATCTATAACTTGAAAATAAGCTTGGATTCTAGTTATGGAAACATTTCACTTTGTAATTTATCAGCATTGTTAGGATGTTTGCAGTGTGTTGCTTTGACAGTGACCTGTAGTTCTGGGAACAGCCTTCTCATAGTCAGTGATTTGGAGCAAGTGGTAATAATGGATCCTCAGAATTTGAAAGTTGGACTTTTGTGCATTGTTTTCACTTGGAGATAAGTTGAATTTTATTTCAGTCAGAATTGCTGGGCTGCTTGAGAGAACTGAGCTGTAGATTCTAAACAGTAGACCCATAATGCATTTTCTCTTTTTTCTGAGTAAATGTTGATTTGAGCTTATATTTCTTCCACTCTTGTGAAATGTGTGCTTTCTGCCAGTGTAGATGAAAAGCAGCCTAATAAACTCATAGAAGTTTGGCTTCTAAAACAAGGGCACTGTACTGAATATGTCACTGGAGTGACTGTAGCTGTAGAGATCTTAGAGCTAAAAAGCAGATCATATAAATATAGTTGAAATCCAGGCTTGTCAAAAGTTTGTTTTGCTGGTAAAGAGGCAAAGGAGGGCAAAGAAAGTGACTTTATTGTTCTGAAGATTACTTATGAAATGGAAATTTTATTATCTTTTCAGGTAATGCTGGTACAGAGAGACCTGGCATGGAGTTTTGCCTGGGGCAGAAGCGTAGGCTGTTCCAAAACATACAGTAAATACTAATGTACATTTGTGCAACAGGCTTCCACTCAAAGCAGGAGATTGCTACTGCTGCAGTGGGACCTTTGTGCAGCTCCATCCCTCTTTATTTTATTTTCTTTTAGATAATGGCACTGTTGTGTAGGATGGGATGATGCTGTTGAGGAAGGCAGTTTTTCCAGGCTGTGTCAGAAGGATGTGAGTGTTCTTTAACATAAAGTGCCCAAAATTAAATTTTCTTTTAATCCTCAGTCCTGGGAATTTGAGGCTCTTTGGGTCTGGATGTCTGGGTTTTCCTTGATTCAGTTCCAGATATCTGTATGGTGTTTGAAGTTCTAGGGCATCATCTCCTGAAATGGATCATCAAATCAAATTATCAGGGTCTTCCACTGCCTTGTGTCAAAATAATTATCAAACAGGTAAGTTCCAGTTCTGATTGCACTCTTCCCCTTGACCCAGTTAAAACTCTTTCACTGATCTTTCTGAGATCCAAGAAAACAAAAGTTAAAAATCCATGTTATCTCCTTCATGCAGCAAAATATTCTTGGGTTAGTACTTCCTTTCTCTACTACAAGCCCCTTCTGCTGCAGATAGTTGTTTTCTGACACTTAAACCATGATGGTTTTTGCTTTTAACCTCTTCTTACCTCAGTCATTCTTCATAAGTGAAGTATTTTTTTAAAGCTGTCAGTGCTTAATGATGGGAAGAGCAAGAGAAACTGGTTCTCCCTACTGGGTGGTTGCCTAAGAAGAAACACCTTTCTACATGGGAGGTGCAGGGGAGGAGGAAAGTGTGATTTTATTGTAGAGTATTAAAATGAGAATTTCACCTGTGGTAAGTTATGAGAGTAAATAGAGTATTTTTAAATGGTAGCTGAAATCTGTATGCAAATCTTTTTTTGTGGAACTGGGTGGTAACCACTGATCACACCAGCTCTAACCTGGAGTGTTCTCAAACACACAAACCCTTTCAGGTTCACTGGCCATCCTAGGCACTTTTGCATTTTCACTTTGCTCTCAATTAGGTTGTCTAATGGTTGACTTCCTTCTCCTTTTCCTGCAGGTTCTTCAGGGTCTGGATTACTTGCATACAAAATGTCGAATCATCCACACAGATATAAAGCCTGAGAACATCCTGCTGTGTGTGAATGACCAGTACATTCGCAGGCTGGCTGCAGAGGCAACAGAGTGGCAGAGATCTGGGGCTCCCCCACCATCTGGCTCTGCAGGTGATTGATTTTTATTTTCTTTTTCTTTTTTTTTTTTTCCCCCTGAAAATTGATGCTGTTTCTCCCACACACCCCCAAATCATCACTAAAGAAAACTTCCTGAGTACAGTGGAACAATAATGCAAGTAACCTTTGAAAACCTGTGTGTAATTTGGGAAATTAGTCATAAATTTCAGTTCAGATGAGAGGGAAGGCAGTTTGTACCAGAAAACAAGAGGGAGGATAAATGCACACGGGAGCCTGCATTTAACAACAGCTAACCTGGCACTGGTAAAGTCAGTCTTATGTAACACAATGTTGATTCACTCAATATAGAACTGGTGTAAAAATGTGACAAAATTCTCACATTTGCTTCAAAAGTTTATTACCTTTCATTGTATGATGCTGGAAATGCATTTGATGAGAGTTTCAACAAGATGAGTTACCTGTTGTCAGTTTGCAGAAGTCTGGAAAACTGTAACAGAAACAGCTTCCTTGACATGCAAACATCCCTAAAGATCTGAGGGCAAATTCTCTTGTGTTCCTCCTCAGAATATCCATCTGTAGCTGTGTGTACTTTTCAAAAACCACTGCAGTGTGTATTGGAAGGCTCTGTCAGTCATAATCTTACAACACCAACACTGAACTGATCACAGCACGTCTTAGCTTAAGGAAGCTCCCTGAAGTTTGGTATTTTAATGCTTTGATTTGCATTTTCATTTGGGTAGGATGCATAATGCATGCAGTAAATGAAGCTACGTGACAGGAAGTTTAAGTCTTTGATATCAGTCAAGCAAATCTCCTGTCTTAAACTTGAATTATGCATTTGCTCATTTAATGTTTTTATCCTTTTTTTTTTATTGTTGTGTTTTTGTAGAGAAATGAACCTTCAAAATCACATTTGCTGAAATCATTAAAATGTTATCAAACCACATAGGAAAGATGTACCTTAACATCAGAATGCAGTTGCAGTTTTTGAGTATAGCCATACTGATTTAATGATCTTCCTTTCTCTTTCAGTGAGCACTGCACCACAGCCAAAACCAGTAAGTGTAATAGCTTTCCTCTGTTAGTATGCATCTCCTGATAGTATCTCCTGCATTGTTTCATAATCCAGTTAGCATTAAGAGAAAGCGATCTCATATCAGAAGGAAAAAGTATGATTTGTGTTTGGCATAGGCATCAGGTTCGGTGCTGTCTTGAACTTGTAAGTGGTATTTGCTCATTTACCACCAGAAAAAGGAGTTCTTGTGGTGATCTCAAGGTCTGTTGGGAAAGTGACTGTTCTGTGGAGTCTGAGATCTCCCTCACTTGGAGAATAATATAGGTTTTTCAGGTCAGGGCAAAAATGCACTGATAAGAGCCATAGACAAGTGGTTCAAAACCCAGAATAACTGCTTTTTATCTGGGAGAGGAGCTGTCTCCAGCATTTTCATCACAGGCTGCTTTCTCAGCTCTATGATAAATTAAACCTTGGTGCATTTTAAATTTATTGAAGTATAAAATGTTAAGTCAAATTTCTCTGTTTGCTTCTGTGTAGGCTGACAAAATGTCAAAGAATAAGAAAAAGAAGTTGAAAAAGAAGCAGAAAAGACAGGCTGAGTTGTTGGAGAAGCGAATGCAAGAGATAGAGGAAATGGAGAAGGAAGCAAACTCTGAGCAGACACAGCCTGAAGAGGAGGACGAAGTTCAGACCCCTCCAGAAACGCTCATAAATGACAGTCCAACAGAGGAAAATGCCAGCAAAGAGCCAGGTATGGACCTAAAGCACTGCCAACATGGCATGGACAGTGTTGTCCGTGTACTCATGGGTATGAGGAGGGAGTGAATGAAACAGGTGAAATGACAACAGCCACGTCACCTTTAGCTGGTGTGGCTGTTGTCATTTCACCAATGATAACAGCCACCTCACCTTTAGCTGGTGTGGCTGTTGTCATTTCACCTGTTTGCATTGGGTTCTGTCCTTCTGGTGAGGCTGGGAAATCTCCTGTTACAACCTGAGTGAATGGCTGCGTTCCGTTACATTCAGAGTACTCCCTACACCTCTCAGGATGCCCTTGAACATCTTCCAGCTGTTTATTAAGGCATATTCTGCTCCATTCTCATTTTCCCTCCTTGCAGCACAAGCCCTTGCACAGGAGGGATCCAATCTCACAGAAAGCAGCGTGGAAAAATGCGCAGCAGAAATCAACTGCAACGGAGTGACGGCGGTGATGGACTTGAGAGACTCTGGGAATGAGGGCTCTGTGCGACACGAGGACGACCTGCACAACGCCAATGACTGTGGCAATCACCCTCACACGCAGAAGACTGAGAACTTGCACGGCTGTAATCACAGCCAGCACAACAGTGACTCAAAGAACAGCCCTCAAGAAGCAATGTCGGACTCGTTTGTGCCCTTGGCTCCAGGCGTGGTGTGCCAGCCCACATCCAACCAAAAGCAGGAGTTGACTGAGCAGGAGATCAAAAATTTTGAGGAAAGCATCAGGACAGAAACCCCTTCAGAGGATGAGAATGAGAATAACAGCCCGACAGACAACAAAGGTATAAGAGAAACCTTGTAAGAAAGACCTCCTTGATGTGGGAGATTTCTTTACAGCACTTCATTGTATGAATAGAAACGTGCATTTTGTAGGCTGAAGTGATCAGAACCACCTGTTTGAGGGTTTTCCTGCCAGGAGTAATCAACCTGACAATCAAACTCCAAGGTGTTTGCTGTTTGTAGGTGCTGGTTGTAGTTGTGCCTCAGTTTTGACTTTTGAATGCATAAATACTTCTTAAAAACACTGATACCTTTGGTTTTCAGTGGAGGAACATTTCCTCCTTTGATTCAAGTGTTGCTTAAGTGATTTTCATTAAGCCTACAGACTGTCACTTGCTGTTAAATTAAGGGATAGGTATGTTCAGTGTGTTCTGACAGTTTGGCTCTTAATACAGAGGAAAGGTAACTTCTCTCTGTTACTCAAGATGAGTAAATATTTTCCCAGAAAATGCAGCTTGAAACAAAGCTTATACAGTGTAGGGAAAGAAACCCAACTTCTTGAATGCTTTTAGTTAAATATGATTTTCTTCAGAGTGGAAAAAATGTGTCTTATAGGCTTAGGAGAAAAGACTTGAAATAGTGTACAGCAATTAAAACATATTCCAGGCGTGTATGTGTTAAAAATATGAATTGGTAGAACTGTCCATTCTTGCATCTTTGTGTCCATGCCAGGTGATGTATATATCTGCTTGAAGAAGGAGGGTAAAACTACCACTCATACTTACTAAAAACATATTCTAGAATTTTCTTGCCAGAGTACCACTAGGGGAGTTATATGGATGAAAAGTAACAAGAAAAATTTAGATTTTGAAACAGGAACTGCACTTTGCTGGACGCCTCTGCTGGGTTACTGACGTCTTTTGCTTCTCACAGCCCTCTCCCAAATTTACAGCTTCAATCTCTCCCCAATTTTAGGTTTAGAGCTTCAGCTGGATGTCATTTAGTGACTTAATACTTTTGATCTCTATCATGTCATTCAATTTTCCCAATATATATTTTAGCTCTTGTAAATGTGTTGCAGTAGTGAGTGATGGGTATGCCAGAAAGATGCTGTAATGTGGGGACTCTTCCTTCAAAGATTTAGGGAGGCTTAAGGGGGGTTGTGAGGTTTGTTTTGTTTCTGGCAGTGTCCTTATTTCAGCAGGGTTTTTTTTTTTTAAATATAGACAGACTGTACAAAAAAAAATGCTGGGAAATAGTCACTGTTGCATATGCTCATTTATCCTTCTGCTTAATGACACCAGTTGGGTTTTAATGATGTTGTTGATAGTGCAGAGTGATGCTCATTTTTATACCCAAGCATCGGGGAGGGAACAGTTCTGATCCATCAGAAAAACTTCCTGGCTGGGGAGAGGTTGATAGGATTTGGGTGACAGATGGTGACACTGCCTATGTAGCTTTAATCAGCTGTTGTACACATTGCCTCTAGGAAAATCAGCTGCTGGGAATTTCCTTCTTAATCCTCTTGAGCCCAAGAATGCAGATAAGCTCAAAGTGAAGATAGCCGACCTAGGAAATGCCTGCTGGGTGGTAAGTTTAGTCTTTTCACATTGACTTTTTAAAGCTGCGTATGCAGTCAGTTTGCCAAGATGGAAAATAATCTGTAAAACACATCCTTACACCTGGCTGTGAAAGCAGTGACAGTTTGAAATACGACAGGGGAAAACAGAGGGGGAAGCAGGGACACAAAGAAAGAAATGGTCCTCTAAACACAAGATTTCAGTCCATGCTTTGGGTCCCTCACTGGCATTTGATTACTTCTTACAGGGCTGTGAGCCATTTCACATACAGAGTGTAGAAATCTGCTCATGTGAAGCTGCTGAAGTTTTTTTCAGTCTCCAGAAGAGAGCTGCAAAGTTGCAAACAATTGCTCTGATGGTTCTGTAGCTTGTCAGACAATTTCAGTGCATTCACAAGCACATGAAAGAGACTCACACAATAAAACTCCCAAGTTTTATTCTTTGATGGTTGTGCTGTGCTGCTTTCAAATGTTTGACGTTTCAAATAGAAGAAATATCTCTTTTTACTTGGCTTCTAAAATGGCAAATTACTTCAGATCTGTTGGGAGAGATGAGTCTCAACTCAGAATTGCAGTCAGGCTTGCAGTGCCTGGCAAGGTGATTTCTCACATTGGTCTTGCTTGTCTGCTTTAAGGTAGCTGGACCATAGCCTGTCTGCCAGGACTGGGTAGGAGATGCTGCAGAGTCTTCTTTTATTCTATTTTTGTGGCTTGCTTTCCTCTAAATTGCTGGGCTGTTTCACTTGAGGAGGAGTATCTCATGTAGAGCATTTAAACAGCACTTACAGGAATATAAGGAAATAGTTAAAGGGGATGTAAAATGCAGCTGAAATGTAATGGTAATGAGCTTTGATCTATTCTGGCCTTCCAGGTCGTTGATTCTCCTCTTCTAAGCAATCTTGAGTTGTTTAGTAAAACATTTCTTCTCTTTAGCACAAGCATTTCACTGAAGACATCCAGACAAGGCAGTACCGATCCCTGGAGGTGTTGATAGGGTCAGGGTACAACACCCCTGCTGACATCTGGAGCACAGCCTGCATGGTGAGTTCTGCCAGCTGGGGATGTTCCTCCTCTGTGCTCTGCCCTCTGAGCTGCTGAGGGACTGGCAAAAATCCCTGACAAGTGTTCAGTCAACTTGCAGACTTGCTGAATAATAGGTTTCCACACCAGAGTTGGTTTTTTGTTATTTTTTTTCTCCACATGTGGCTTTCCTTTTGAAAGTTTTGTTGTCCAGCATCAGCAGATTTCAAATATGATTGTACTTTGTCATTGTAAAAAACAGGACAACCAGGCTGTTCTGAACACAGTCTTTTTATATTAAAAAAAAGCCTTTCTGCTGCATCTAGCACTGTTTCACAAGTGCCTTCAGTATCATTTCTAATTTTAATCATCCTCTGCAGGTTTGGAATCGATGTTTAGTCTGAGTAATGCTGTGATGAGGCTGAAGCTGTTCCTGTAACAGCTCCAAATGTAGAATATGACAATGAAAAAAATCAGTCAAGCCAATTACTGCATGTGCCTCTTCAGTGTCACCACTGTGTCTTCTACAAATCAAAGCTTGGGTTTTATAATTCAAGCTTGGAAAATAGACATTTTTGCTGGCTTGAAAAACAAGCTGGGATTTTGATGGATGTGGTAAAAGAAAATGCAGTAGGGTCATGTTTTCTCTGCAGGGCATGTGGCCAGAATTACACAGTGTGCCTGATTCAATTGTTTGGCACCAGCAGTTCATAAAGAAAACTGAGAATACAGAAGGTCAGGGTAGTGTTCTGAGTAAAAGTGAATACATAAAGGGTGAATGTATTACAGAATTTAGGAGTGGTGAGTAAAAATGAGTGCAGATGTTTTTCTCATTTAAAACATGTTTTCATCTCTAGAGACAGATGTTCAGAGATTAACTGTTTGAAAGAACATGGGAAAAGTGGGGAGAGGGAAGAATCCCAAAAAACCCCAAGCAAAACAAACCAAACTAAAAATAACCAACCCTAGAAACTGTAGTTTGGACATGGTGTTATTTTTGCTAAATAAGACTCTGAAGAAGAAAGGCTAAGCATGTGAAATACCTTAAATTTGTGGATAACTGGTGGTCCTGCACCCAAAATTCATCCCAGGTGTCCCTGGGATGTTTTTAGTGCAGTTTTTAAAGCGTTGCAAAGTTGCTGTACATTTTAGGCTGTCAGGGAGTATTTAAGATTAGAGCTGTTTACTGTAGTTTTGCAGGTTATCCTTTCTCCCTGCTTTGCTTCTGGCCCAGAGAGATTTGCAGAGTCAACCTGCAGTACATCTTACAGTGTTTTGAAATGATTTAATGTGCTCATTTCTGTTTGTTTAGGCCTTTGAGTTGGCAACAGGGGACTATCTGTTCGAGCCTCACTCTGGGGAAGATTACTCACGAGATGAAGGTCTGTTTGTCCCAGTTTTTCCTTTTTAAAGTTGGACTTGAAATCCAATGGTTGCCTCTTCAAAATGGGCCTTGTCTTACAAATCAGTGATGCAAAAGCTACTTGCAAAAAGATTGTTTACCCAAATCAGCAGCAACTGTGCTCAAGCCTCTGCAGTAAAACACTGCAACGAAGTCCATGCTCTTGTTCTGGTGTTTTGCATTCCTCTTGCTGCTGGATTCTCTACCTTGTGCCTCCAATTGCTCATATTTGTTTTCCCCTTGCCCCTTGTCTTTGTTGTTGCTTAGTGTAATCCAGCTTCAGGTGAGCCTCCAAAGTCATTTTTAAGTCATAGTGTCTTTATCCTTATATCCCAGAGCATGAAACTAGCACAGAGAGGTTTTGTGTGGCTGAATCTCACTGTCTTTTGGTTTTGTTGATTTTTCACATGCAGATCATATTGCATTGATCATAGAACTTCTGGGGAAAATACCTCGCAAGCTCATCCTGGCAGGAAAATATTCCAAGGAGTTTTTCACCAAAAAAGGTAAAAGGAAACAAAGCAAATATCTTTATCCCTTCATCCCTTGCTCAAATACACAGGTGTGTCTTGCTGGAAATGCCTGTTAGAAATAGATGCCAGCAAAGATGGCATCTTTAGGTCTTTCCTTAGTTTTATGAAATGCTTTATCAGTAAAACTGCAGCTAAATGTAAGGCATTCTTGTCTTACTCCTAAAAGCATCCTGCACCCTAATGCTCAGCATCTTGGTGTAGAGCAAATGCAGCAGATAGAAAAACAGCACATAGATGTTTTGTCAAACTTGATGTGGTTTTATTTAGCTGATCTCTGTCAGCTAGAGGTGGGAACTCACTTTTGAAGGCTTTTCTAGGCAGATTGACTCTATTTCTGACATGCCAGGCACCTTAAATAGTGCCTGGCATCATGAGCCATGTTGCTCAGAGCACAGAACATTATCATAAAGTCCTGAATACCCCAGAAATTTATTGAATCAAAAAATTAGGTTTTGACCTAGTTTAATAATCCTTTTTATATAAACAAGCCCTTCTTTATTAGTAGTGTATTGCTTTCTCAGTGGCCCATGCATTGCATGTATGCCAGAGTCAGTGGCACAGTTTCTGTCATATCAAGCAGCATAATTGGTGATTTAATGAAGTTAATATTTGCTGATAGGGGATCTGAAATAGCAGGAGGTGAAAAAAGAACCCTTTGAGGAAGTACATCTCTATAACAGGCTTCTAAAGCAGATAGAAAAGGAGGTTTAATAGAACTGACTTCTCCCTTCAGCATGCCCCAGCACTTTGTATTCCCCATGCCCAACTATTAGAAGAGTCTCTGAGTTCACTCTGTCCTGCTTAGCTGTTCAGCCAGTTTTATTGAGCTGCTCTGTTCCCATGTCTTGCACTTAACCCATTTGTCTTGGGTTTTCAGGTGATCTGAAGCACATCACCAAACTGAAGCCCTGGGGCCTTTTTGAAGTGTTGGTGGAAAAATACGAGTGGGCCCAAGATGAGGCAGCTGCATTCACAGACTTCTTACTCCCAATGCTGGAGCTGATCCCAGAGAAAAGAGCTACAGCAGCAGAGTGTCTCAGGCACCCCTGGCTTAACTCCTAGAGGCTTCCAAGCAATGCCACAACGTTACACTCTGGTTTACAGCCTAGCCCACACACCCAGCTCTCCTTTCCCAGATCCATTTTTCTCCTTGTTCACTTTCAGTGTGGAGTTCTTCCTTCAAGGCTTCCAAGATTATAGATAAATCTAACCTGTTCTGCTGAGTTTGTTTGTGTGACTTAATGGGGACTCTGCTCAGCCAGTGGGCATCATCTGTGTTTTTGCCTTGATTGGGCTTCACCAAAGACTAATTGACTGGAATAAGAGATTTTTCCTCAGTCTCCTCACTGTTAGGCACCGTGTGTGACAAATGTGAGCTCACCTGTGCTCGGATTTCTCCCTTAGCTAAATTCCAACTCTCCTTTCTTCCCATGAAGATCTCATTGACTCAGGAGTCAATTTTCCCACTGTTGGTTCAGTAGCTACTGATGGGGTGAGAAGTAACAGTTGGCATCAAGGTGGTGCCAGATCCTTGTTAGAACAAAGACCTTGAAATCCTCCATCACTCTCTAGGTGTCTACTGTATTCTTTGCTTTCAAGTCAACAGACTTTTATTTAGTTCTAGCTGCTTTTGAAAGAGCTTTTTAAACCTAGGTTTTAGTATCCTTTATTTCTTCCTCCAAAGTGCCCTGTCCGTTTACTTTTTCTCCTTCCCTTTGCCCTTGATAGTCAGAATAGTTTCTGGACTTGGTGATGTTTTCTACTTCAACGCCTGTGACTAAAAGGTGACAAGAAAAATAAGCAAAAGCTGGAACTGACTCAACGCACAACCCTCAGCAAACAGATGGGTGCACCCTCAGCCTGCAGAGAGAGCCTTAGTGCAGGCAACTCTTAACATTATAGTGAGCCATAAGTTTTTGGGGTTTTTTATCCCTTACTGGCACTTTTTTGCCTTGCTTGAGGTATTCATGAGAGATTGGCTTTCACTGATGCAGTCTGCTTTGACTTTTTATTTTTGACCATTCACTTTTTTTTTGTTTTTTCCAAGGGAAGGGTTGCAGTGCCTGTATCACAGCCATGCTGCTGCAGCCCTGGACTTTGAAAATCTACACTTGAAGTTCCAGTGTAAAGATTTCTATTCATTTGCTTCAGGTGCAGGCCTTCAGAAATAACTTCCCAGGATGGGACTGCCTTTTATTTTCTGGGCCCTTAGCACAAGAAGAGAGCTAGCAGAAGTGGAAAAGAACTTTTCCACATAGATACTGGATTAGAAGCTGTTTCTAGAGTTACCCCAAGTAAAAAGTGTTCTATGGGGTTTCTATGTAAACTTCTCAGAGGGGGTTTGGACATAATGGGTTAAATGGATTCGTTTTAATTAAAAGTTAAATCACTGTGGCATTTGATAGTTCTATGATGGCTTCTTCTAGACTTACCCATCCTGTTACAGGTTCAGTGCATCCCACTCTTCTCTAAGCAAGATTTGGCAGCATTGAGACTTCAGAGTCACTTCCTTACTCTGGACCAAAAGGGCCTTTGGATTTGTGGTGGCTTGCAGAGGTTAGAAGTTGCTGGAGACCACGCAGATGCTATCCAAGACAATTTCCATTGCCAAAGCTGCCAAGACCACTGTTATGTGTCACTTGTGTGTGTGTGTTTGGGAACTGTGGTTCATAAGGATCATTCACTCACAAACCAGGTCATTTAATCCACTTGAACAGTTTCTCCAGTTCAGAGCCTGATTTGGCTTATTATGCAAATCATGCTGCATGTTCCTTTAGTGGTAGATCAGGTTCTCTATGCATATAATAAAAAAAGGCAGGTAACATACCAAAAAATGTTTTAAACTGCTGAGTTAACCTTTTCTTTTGGTGGTTTTTTTTTTCCTTTCATCTGGCATTTTCCAGTTGTGGGTCACTTCTGTATCTGTTACAGGACTGCAGACAGTACAGGGTTCCAGCTGACTGTGAGGATACATTGCAGGGCAAACAATTCCTGTGCTCTTGAAAGCTCACCTGGTCCTGCCTACTTGAGACTGGCTGATGAAGGAACATTTCCCAGAAGGGGTCTGCACTCTAATGAGAGCTCCTGCCCATCCTTCCCTCCCTTCCCTCTGCCAGCCTTGATTGGAAGAGGGTTTTTTTTACCATGATAGTCAAGGCTAGAGCCAGCCTGTGAGTTGAAGGCCTGCAGAAGCAGCTGTCATGATTCAGTCTTGTACCGTCTGCTCGTTCACTTGGGGTTTGTTCCATTTCCAAATTGCCATGAAGTGCTCGCACTAAAGGATTTGTACTTGCTGTGTCAGTCTAAAACCTGAAGGAAAATACATTTTTATTCTTTCTACTTGGGTGCTTTGTCTTTTTTTTTTGTTTGTTTGTGAAAGCCCTGCAATAAACAGATTATTTAATAACTGAGCCCTAGTCTTCATACATTCCCCTTGGAATTCTGTTCAGAGTCGGGGGAACAGGGATGGAATTTGCTTTACTAGTGAACACTCAGTTTTGATTTCCAGAATGAAGTAGGTAAAGATTTTGTTGCTGGTGTTGTGATCCATTTTAAAAAGAGGAGAAGAGTAAAAAATAGGACAATTCTGCTGTAATTTTCCCATTCTAAAATACATTTTTCTTCAAGTCTGTCATATCTCTGCTGTCTTACCTAGTCAAGAGTCTCAATAAAACCTTCCCAAACACTTTTTCAGAGAGAAGCATAAAACTGGAAGGTACTTGTTAGAACTGAACTGAGTTGAGTGCTGCAGGAACCAGCAATTTACAGCGAGTAGAGATGAAAATGATAATGCAGGCTGATTTGGGGTTCTGACCAGGTAAAAGCTGCTTTGTCTTCTGCAGAAATGGGCTGTGCCATGGGTGGGTGTTGGATGGGATGGGAGATGATGGCTAAATCAGATAAATTGGGTGGTGCAGGGAGTTGATGCTGACTGGCACCATCTGTGCTTTGCAGGTGCTGTCCCAGGTCTGCTGCAGCCCAGCACGTTGGTTTGTGGTTTTGCTGTTTGGTTTTCTTTTTTTTTTCCCCAGAAAAGTGCCCTTTTCCGGAGGTTGTGTTTAGTTATTATTGCCCAGAGCAGGAAACTGATTCATGGCTTAGCTGGGAATTGGCCTGTCATGGTATTTTTCCAGTAAAAGGGCAACCTGGGATATGGCAGAGGGTTTCTTCTGCCCTAAGGAGACGAGCACAAAACCCAAAATACTGACGTTTTGGTGGTGGTTTTTTTAATTTACAAGTAATTTTTTCAAAAGAAGGTGTACAAACCCCCCAAAAAGCAGCAAATTGCCATCCTTCCCCTCTTGTCCCTCTTGCTGATGGACTCAGAAAACCTCTTTATGTCCATTTTGGGCTCTTCCCACCAAAAAAGCTCCACAAGAGCTGTGAGCCAAGAGTGGCCCCATGGATGAAGAAAACAGCTGTAGAAAATCCACAGAATTTGGTAAATTTAAGCTTCCTAGAAGAGTCACTTCAAAGAAAAGGGCTGATGGAAGAAGAGCTCTGGATGTCCCTGGGAACAGAAAAACAGTAAGTCAGCTGTTGGGAAATGGAGTATGGCTTCAAATTTTGTGCTTGTTTTATTTTGCACTTGGCAAGGGTATTGTGCTTTCCCAGTTTTGGGAGGCAAAGCAAAGACTTTCTTCTTTAACCACAAATAAAACCAATGTGACTCCAGCACCAAAATCAGCTATCAGTCCTTTGGTAACCAGAATACAACAGTGGCATTGTGGATGCTGGGAATATTAAAAATCTGTGTGGGTTATCACTTACATGATGATCAGCTCTGTCAGTCATTTCCCTCTTCTGTAAAACAAAAAGAGAATTGCAGTTAGTGTGTGAAACTGAAAGGGTGGGTGTGTTTTGCAGGTTTGTTTTCAAAAAGGAATACATTTAAAACAGGAGAACAAAGCCCCAGAGGCCTGGGAAAGGTAATCTGGGTAAATTTGGGCTCCTGCATTGTTCTCCATCAATTCTCTGCCTGCTGCTGGCTCTCCATCCCTACAGAGCAGTGTGTGAGTGTGGCAGGGATGACGCCACCCACCATCCACCCAAGCAACAGCAATGACCTTGATGCCTTAAGTTTTAGCTTTCATATTTTCCAGATTCTGTATTGGTCTATAACTCTGAACTTCATATAAAGTGTTAGAAAGTTCTCCTCACAGTGTAGTTGGACAAAACAATCCTTTTCCAGCCCCAGAACCAAGGACACCATTGCAGCTTCAGGCCCAAAAAGTGCAAACAACAGAAACAACAGTGAGTTGAGGAGAGCAGTCTGAGAGCATGGGACTTCATTACCTGTAATTGCTGAAATACCTGAATTACCTGAAGCTGTAATTGGACAATTAACCCCAATATATAAATGGACGAAAACTTATAGAAGCATGAAAACTTGGGAACAGGCCATTTCTTGTGTGTAGCCACAGCCAGGCTCTTGTGCTGCCCAAGTGCATCCTTTGAAGGCCTTTTAATAAATACTTGCTTTATTCCTTCAACTCTGTCCAGCCTCTGTTCTAGGCAGCCTCTCAAGGCAGAGAGGTTTCCCCCCAACCTATGGGGCTGAAACGCTGCCCCAGGAGCGTTCAGGAGCAAGCCCACTGCACTCACCTTTCTCATCCACTTTGAAATCCGAGGGGAGCAGGTTGTCCTGCCGGTTGCCCAGCACGAAGGCCAGGAAGGAGAGGATGAGGGCGTCCAGGATGCCGATGATGCACAGGATGTACGCCCAGCGCACGGTGCAGGCACCCAGCGTGTATTTGTCGGTTTTGTCCCCGCACAGCCGCCTCACCTCGCTCGAGTCCCAGCCGTCAGGGTAGATCAGGCAGCCGATCATCAGCCCCGTGGCTGCAGGGACAGGGGGACATGAGTGCTCCTGAGCTGATGATGGTGCCCAAGATTTTTAGCTTTTTATGTTTTATATAAATTCCTAGCTTTGTAGGTTGCTGTTGATGCCTTAAGTTTGAGCTTTCATGATTTTCAGATTCTCTGCTGCCCAGGGGTGCAGTTCTGAGCCTCACATTAAGTGCCAGTAAGTTCTCTTCACAGAGTAGGAAACAAAACAAATTATTTCCCTGCTGAAGACCAACTTTGAGGCCCAACAGCATAAACAATGGTAGACTGAAGGGAGGAACAAGGAGGATGGGACCTCACAACCTGGAGCTGGAATTGGACAATTAAACCCCAATATGCAAATGGCCAAAAGTTATAAAAATGTGAGACCTCGTGACTGGTTAGCCATTTTTGTGACCATTCTTAGTCCACCTTGGGTGTAACCCTGGGCCAGGCTCTTATCCTGCCCAAAGTGTATCCTAAAGCCTTTCAATAAATATCTACTTTATTCTCTGGCTCTGTCCAGTCTCTGTTCCAGGTCAGCCTTCCTAAGGCATCACTGTAGCTTCTGGTATTTTTCCTTTCTTCCCTACCTTTAGGAACAATAAGCTAACCTTACAAACACATTCCTAAATATTGTTCAATCTTATTCCAAAACAGAACCAACTTCAAGAACGTTCTCTTTTCCAACCAGAATCTGGACTAGACATAACAGAAGTGGGGCAAGAGAAACCTCTGGACTGCTTCCAGAGGACCTCAGAAATTATTACCTACCCAACTAACCTTTTAATTGTATGATAAGTGCACTAATCTACTAGCCTTATAAAAATTGTAGAATTACTATACCACGTGTACTTTTCACCATGTTGTTCACCTGAAAGCTTTCAACTAAAGGTTTGCTTTTATATTCACTCCAACTGGAAAGATGTATTCTATTTTCCAGGCATCAATACTGAAGTGGAGAGAGCAGCTGGAGGAGCAAACATCACGCTACAAATACATCAGGTACCACAGACTTATCCCTTGAAAGGTGCTGTGGTTGCTCATATCCGTGGGCTCTGCTGTGCTCCACAGGCAGGGAGGAGCAGGATCCTGCTGTTTGCCTTCCCACGAGTCAAGGACGTGCTGCACCAGCATCTCCTGTCTCAGCGTTGCCCAGGCAACGTCTCTGCTCCCTCTGCACAGAGCCCTGGCCGTGTCATTCCAAGGAAATCTCTTCTCCAAACAAAACTGGAGTGGGTTTAGTCTGTGTGAGATGGACACCCTGGCCTAGCGCCTTGCAGCTGATTCCAGCTTAGTGTTTGCTAAGGTGGAGCTGCTGTCAGCAGCAGCTTTGAGGGCAGATTAATTCTGCTTGTTCAGCTGTGGTGGTTCCAGCAGCAGCAGCTCCTCCTGTGACTCTCTCAGAGCTCACACACAACCTCGAGAGCTGCTCCAGCCTGGCCACGGGGTCCCCAGCACCTCAGCTTTGAGCTGTGCCATGGCAGCTGCACCATCCCCAGTGCCAGCAGGCTGCTGAAGGGCAGCTCATGCCCCAGAATCTCAGAAATGCCTTTTTCCCCTCTCAGAGAAATTGTATGGAACAGGATAGGAACAATGACCAGGCTTGGGATGAGTTCATATGTGAGGTTTTGGGGCATGATTAATAAAAACCCTTCACATGCTCCACTGTTATGTTGGATGGAAGTAACTGGCGCAGATGTGAGGCAGTCCCGGGCTCCTCTCACACAAGAAACAACCCCGTGGTGGACAAGCAGATGTTTGTCCCTGCCCCCTGTGGACATTTACAGGCTCCTTAAATGCACCTTGCCCCACACCAGTGCCCCTTCTCTGCCACGGGGTGCTCAGTAAAGCAGAACCCCTTCTGGGGCAGTGGCCTTGTCCTTTGCCAATGTTTTCTTTTTCCTTGGCTTGGGGACAAGCCAGCAGCAAGGTGAGCAGGCAGCTCCCTTGGTCTGCAGAGAGGATTTCTCTTCATGGAAAAGCAGTTGGTGAGCTACATACAGAATAAATCTTCCCTGTAACTAACAGGGAAATGGGGAAAGTGAGAAAGAAATCATTTCTGTGAAATTGTGCCCTGGTGCAGAGCAAATCTCAGGAAATGGGTCTTCTCCTAGCCTGCCCACTTTCTAAAATAATTCCTAAAATAATTCCTACCTGTCCATCTGGCCAGAACTGCCTGTGACAATTCCCTTCCCTCGTTCAGAACAACAACAACAAAAATAATGTAAAAACCCCAACTACCACAGCAAAGCCTTTCTCTGCTCCTGCTCCCCAGGAGGCTGAGCTGCCCCAAGCTTCTTATCTAAATCTTCACTTGAGCTCGATTCTTTAGCTGGGAACTGAAGGAACCCCGCTGCCTCCTCCCACGGGGTGTCAGCTGTGGCCAGGGCTCAAATGAATGATTCAGGAGCAGCAGAGCGCTGGGTTGGGTTTCAGCTGAGGCTCCGACAGGAGTTGGGTTACCAGGTGTCTCAAGTGCCTTGGGGGAGAGATGGGAAAGCATTGAGAACCACAGGGATGAGCAGCAAAGTGAGGAAACGAGGGATGGTACCAAATCAGTCAGTCCCCTCCTCGTGTTTCATCTTCCTCGTGCATTATTCCCTGAGCTCAGGGAGTTACTACAATAGCCCAGCAATCGTCATCACTGCCTCCCTGCCTCATTCCTGCAGGATCCCAAACACAGGACAGCGCTCCGTGCCCTGGGGGGTTTTTTTGGTGCTCTCGAACTGATCCTGTGAAGCCTCCCTGCGGCCGGGCAGGAGCACTGGCGCTGGGAGAAGCTGCCCAGGTAAGCGGGGCCACAAGGTTTGGCAGCATCACCCGACACGCGGGGAGTCTGCGGCGTCTCAGCTGCTCTGGAAGGAGTTTTTTACTAAAACCTCCCCGCTGGTGACCAGTGAAGGGGAGCAAAGGGCATGGAGGTGACACTGGGGTCTCTTACCTGGCCAAACCCCCGCCCCATCCCCAGCCCCCTCCGAGGGCAGAAAGGGAAAAGGCTCGGCCCGTGGAGCCCCCCCGCTCCCCCTGCACCTCCCCAGCCCTGCTCACCCGCTGCCAGCTGCATCCAGGCACAGACTTTGTACACGGTGGCCGCGTTGCAGAAGAAGAAGAGGCTGAAGCAGAGGATGGTGCCGATGATGAGGAAGGTGGAGATGCCTACGAAGAACATGGCAGTTTTGAAGGCACTGGAGGGGATGGTGCCGAAGTCCAGGGGGCTGCCCTTGCAGATGAGCTCACCGGTGAGCGAGTTGCCGATGCAGTAGGAGAAGAGGCCGAAGTAGCCGGCCTGCGGCGTGTCGATGCTGTCGCCGATCCAGTAGGGCTGGATGAAGGTCACCACCATCAGGATGGAGAAGCAGAGCGTGAAGAGGGCCCAGAGCACCCCCATGGCCCGCGCATTCCGCACATAGTTGGTGTGGTAGATCCGGGCCGCCTCCTGCGCCGGCAGCAGCTTGGACATGGCGGGGGCAGCGGCCCCGGCCCCGGCCCCGCTCCCGGGCCGCCCGCTCCGGCCCCGCTCCGGCCCCGCCCGGCGGCGGCGGGGGCGGCGGGAGGCTCCGGCAGCGGCGGGACCGCCCCGGGGGGCGGCGGCGAGACCTTCTCCCACCCCTGCCGAGCCGGGGGGGGACTCGGGAGGAGCCGCAGCGACCCCGCTCCCGCAGCCGGGGCGGGCACGGGAGGAGGCGGGCGGTGCCTTTCGGGATGCGCCTTTCGGGATGCGCTCCCGGGATGCGCCTTGAACGATACCGAGGATGTGCCTTGTGCGCCTGGGATGCTCTCTCGGGATGCACCCCTCGTGTGCCCCAAGACGCACCCCGGGGTAACCCGAATATGCCCGATGTGCACCCCACGGCGTGTCCTGGGATGCACCCTGTGCCCCTGGGCCGTGCCCGGAGTGCCCCTGTGCCCTGAGTGCACTCAGGGGTGCGCTCTGTCCCCCGCTGTGCCCCCAGGAACGCCCTGGGCTGTGCCACGCACAGCCGGGATGTGGGGCAGGGTGTGCGGGGGCTGCACCGGGCACCCCTGCGTGTGTCCCGGGATGTGCCACATGCCCCAGGATGCGTGTTGGGATGAGACCCAGGATGTGTCTTGACCCCCAGCATGTGCCCCACAAGGTACCGGGGGCTGTGCCAAGACTCCTAGGATCTCATTGGGCTCTGCTGTGTGTCCTGAGGTGTGTCCCAAGTTCTGTGTCCCCGCAGCTGCTCCCCTCTGCTCCCCCAGCTGGTGTCACCAGGGTCTTCCCCCACTGGTAGGGAGCACAAAGGCTGCTGCATCCTGGGGGTGGGGGCTGCAGGCAGGGAGGGGACATCCCCACAGCTCCACTGCAGAAAGGGAAATGGCTCATCCTGCCAGCAGGACACACCAGCACCTGGATGTCTCTGCCCATGCCCCATGTCCTGCTGCCAGAGGAGCTTGGGCAGCCCCAGAGGGCTGCAGGTACTTGTGGCCACTTGGGAGCTCTCTCCAGGAGCCACATCTGCCCTGCATCCTGAGTGACCACACAGGTTCAGCTCCTGTCCTGGGGACCGGTGCCATGTGACAGTGTGACAGTCACCCCACAGCCGGTGCCAGCCTCAGCATCTCTCCTGTGGCTGTCAAAGGCCAGGGCTGTGTGGCCATTAATCATGTCCAAGAACAGCCAAGCCACTGTGGGCATGAAAAGCTGTGCCGTTCCCAGGGCTGCTTTCCTTTCATCAGCCACACCCCCCAAGCACTGAAACACAGAGTAAATATTTGGCAGGGCAGGCTGGAGTGCTGATCCTTGGGCTGGGGACCTTGGTGGGCTCTGGATCCTTGCAGGGGGCTGTGCTACCCTGCACAATATGAACTTTCTCCAGCAGGTTTCTCGCTGTCCATGATTCCATTTGAGAGATGGAGGAGCTGGTGCCTTTCCCATGGAGCAGAGTCCCTGCCACAGCAACCAGCCCTCACTTTGCCCATGAACCATCAGCAGCACGCAGCAAGGAGGGCATTCCAGAGGGCTTCCCCCACTGCTGCCAGGGGGAAGCAGAGGAGGAAGGACTAGCACAGCAGTGCTATTATTTTGTGTTCCCTTTGGCCAAAGGAGCTGCTAAAGGGCAGGTTGACATGGCCAGTGGGGGTCACTCAGCTGGGAGCAGGACCTGGTAGCCCTGGCTGTACAGGCATGGCTGTTTCCTTACCCTGGGCAGTGCAGCAGTGCCCCAATGCCACGAGTTGGGGCGTGATAGGAGCAGCCCTGTCAGCTGATGGAGATGGCGGCTATAAAACACCTGCTGGCCCCGTGGCAGAGCCACAAACAAGCCCACCATGGCCAAGGTGCTGCCTGCCTGCCTGCTGCTGGCCCTGCTGCTGCTGGCCCCAGCCCTGTCAGCACAGCAGGAGCGAGGGCTCATCTTCAACTTGGTAAGAGGAGACCGGCCCTGTCCTGGGCACAGGATGCTCCCACTGCTGCAAGGGATGAGCATGGAGGGTCAGAGGTGTCTGCTGGGTTTTCTGGTGTTGTGAGGGAACTTGGAGCCTGGGAAATCAGCTCTATAGAGGGATAGGGAGCACAGAAAGTGGATGAGACTGAAGCTCTCAGCTGCCTGAGCCAGCCAGGACCCCCAGCCTGGGTGGTTCACAGGGACTGGGGAGGGGAAATGCTTTCCCTGTGGTGTCTCAGCCCTACTCCGGTGAGTCCAGCAAAAAACACTTTGGTGGGTGGTATTTTGGGCCAGATCGAGGAAATGCTGCAGAGTGGGAGGTTGGGGCATGGGGGCAGTGGGGCTGAGCCTCAGCTGAAAGGCAGAGCTGGTGTTCAACACCCACCCAAACCCTTGGGCTCACAGCTAGGCTGAGATTAAAGGGGAACAAAGAGGGACGTGGTGCTCAGGCCCTGCCTTGTGCTGCAGGAGATCGGGGAGCTGTGCCTGCAGAGTGCCCAGTGCAAGAGTGGCTGCTGCCACCGGGCCAATGGCCTCAGCCTGGCCCGATGTGCTCCCAAGGCAGCTGAGTTCCAGGAGTGCTCCCCAAAGGTAGGTACTTCCCTGCTCCCGGGGCTGGGCAGGGATGGGGCATGTCCCCCACTCTGCACTGAGTCCTTGCTCCCTGCAGAGCATCTATGGGGTCTACTACAAATGTCCCTGTGAGAGAGGCTTGAGCTGTGACGCCGACAAAACCATCGTGGGCTCCATCACCAACAGCAACTTCGGCCTCTGCCAGGACCCCCAGGACTCCTCCAGGCGGCGGTGAAGAAAGAGCCCCCTGTGCCCCTCTGTGCTGCCCCTGCCACCCTGCCTTTCCCCCTCTCCAGGGATTCCTGGGTCTGGCTGTGGGAGAATTTGAGTAAAGAGCAGCTTCTTCCAAGCTGCAAGGTGGCGTTTTCACTCAACCCAGCCCTCTGGCACAGGACAGGGACAGCACGGCCAGAAGGTCCTGAAAAAGCCACAGGGACACGATGGCTTGACCTGTATGTGTGTGCAATCCTGCAATAACCTGGGCTAGGCCAGCAGCAAGCCATGGGCTGTGCTCTGCTCGGAGGGAGTTTTAAAAAGGGGATGCAGGGCAGGGGGAGATGCAGCAGCCCCAGGATCTGAGGGAGCAGCTTGGGTTGTGCTTGCCTTGGTTTATTTCCAGCTGTGGCTGCTGTGGTTAGAAACATTCTAACATTGGTTAGAAAAAGTTTACCAGAGAAGAGGGAGCTGCAGGAGGTGTTGAAGCTGTGGGTGCTCAGGGTGCTGGGTGGTTGTGTCCACCTCCCTATCACCGCTCTGCAGGCTCTGGATGGCCAGAGCTGGACCTCCTCCTCCTCCTCCTCAGGGAGGGCAGATGTGGCTTAGAAAGGTGGGAGCCCTCCCTGGAAAGAACCCTGTGCAGCAGCAGCTCTGTGTGCCATGGGAGCCCCTCGTGCAGCACCTCCACCAGCACCTGCTGAGGCTGCAAGGTGTGCAGAAGCTTTGGGAATTCGGGATGGATCTGGAGAGTGACGGTGCTGCAGCAGCCCCAGCTGGCAGCAAGGTCCCAATCCCCTCAGCCGTGCCCTGGCAGAGCTGTGCCCTGGGCTGGGTGGGCTGCAGGGTGTGAGCCCAGCTCAGGGGCAGCGTTTCGGGCATGGGGAGGGAGCACAGATGTACCACAGCAGGGGGAGGGAGAGGAGGCACCTGTCTGGCAGAGCTGTGGAAGCAGCAGGAGGTGAGGGGATCATCACAGTGGCTGTTCTTGGCTTCTCCAGTGCAGACTTCACCTCATGTTTTTCTGTCCCTGGGGCAGAGCAAGACCCAGGCAGCCACAGCACCAGTCCCCACTGCCCCGAGGGCTCTGCACCAGACGGGGAGGCCACAAAGGCTGGGGGCTGAGGAGGTGCTGCAGGAAACTTCCTTTCCAGGGTGACTGGCAGCTTGAGGATCTGCACTGCAGAAACACCAGGGACACGTCTGGGAGGGTGGCACAGCTTGGGGGAGCCCCCACTGTTGAAGGGGAACACGGGGAGCAATGTGGGGACCTGCTGGCCCCTGCCAGTCTGGCTCAGAGGAGCTGCAAGAGAGGGGAAAATTCTCACCTGGATTTTAGTTTAAACTTGTGGCAGGTGGTGAAAGTCTGGAGGGTCTTGCTCTCATTGCCATGGTGGTCCTGGCAAGAGACCACCAAATCAATGTCCTCACTGGGTAAGATGTGGGTAAGGGGTGGATGGGGACAGGGATGGGGACAGGGATGGGGACAGGGATGGGGACAGGGATGGGGACAGCAGCCCTGCTCCTGCAGGAGCCAGCCCCAGGCAGAGCGAGGGGAGGGGACAGGGACACAGGGGCTCCCCTGCACTCCCCATCTGGGACCCTCAGCCCCACACGCTGTCCCACACCAGCGGCAGCACCCGGGAGAGGCTGGCATTTCCTGGGACACACACCGGGGACACGGGGAGCGCTGCCTGGCCGGGGCTCTGCGCTCCTGGCAGGGGCAGGATGTGAGCAACGCCCAGCCCCGGCCGTGCCCGCACCGGCAGAGGGCAGCGGCACCGTGCCCACAGCCCGGGGACCCCGGCCCGGCAGGGACGCCTCAGCCCGGGGGCAGCGCAGCCTTGGGGGTCCCTGAAACGCCCCCAGCTCTGACACTCCCTGCAGTGAGGGTTCCCCTGGGAGCAGGGGGAGTGATGTTCGGGGCTGGACAGGCAGGGATAATCTACGGTGTGTTTGATGGGGGGATTTTGTGGTGTCCCCATTTTTGTGGTGTCCCTACGCTGGCAGAAGGACGATGAGGGGGGCAGCAGACAGGTGGGAAGGGGGGAGCTGTGCTGAGGTAGGGGATGCATAAATCCCCCCCGCCCTCCCCACCCCATCTCAGCCCTATATTTACTGGTGAAGCCGCAGCTTTATTTTGGCAGCTCTTGGCTGGTAAATATTGGCTTAAACCGAAAACCAGACGCCTGACTCACGGCGTCTTAACAAACACAGGAAGGGGCCCCTGGCGCGTGTGGGGTGCTGCCAGCCCTGGGGACAGGGGGACCCTCCAGCAGGGTGGGGGCAAAGCTCAGCTGCAAAGCTCGAGGTGAGCAGGGCACCCCTGTGCAGGCAGGCAGCCTTTGCTGCACCGAGATTCCCCGCGGGGAGACGTGGGGGACGGGGGAAGAAGGGGTACGAGCATTGGGGTGCCCCTTCCTCCTCCCTGCCCTGCACAGGAGTCTCCCTGCTTGGTTAGAACAGCGAGGAATATGAGCCTGAAGGGACGCTGGGGCAGAGAGCAGCCCAAGACCCTCCCCAGCCTCACCCCATCACAGGATTGTCCCCTGCGGGTCACCCAAGGGGTGCCCCAGTTACCAGGGCGGTGTGTGACACATGGCCCCGGTGCCCCGCTCACCCCCCGCCCGCCCCGGCCGCTGTTCCCCGAGGGTACAGGATGTTCTCACTCAGCCGAGCTCCCGCTCCCCAACCTCTCCCCGCCTCTCCCCCCTTTCCGCCAGTCCTCGGCCTTCACCTCTCCTCCTCTGCACTGCTTTAACCCTTTTTTCTGCCCCCAACCACCGCCTTTTCCTCTTCTTCTTTTCCTCCTTCTCGATTTCTTTTTAATTTCTGCACAGATGCACTAGAACTCCCCCTCTGCCCGTTCCAGGGCTTCCCTGCACCCCCAACTCACTGCAGCCCCAGTGGGGTGCCCACCCAACGCCCAACTTTGCAGAAAACCCCAGCAAAGTCACCCCACTCCCAGCCTTGCAAACACTCCAAGGAAAATTAAGTGTGTGTGTGTGTCTGGGGGAGGGTGTTTGGTGTTTGCTCCTGCAGCTTTCACCTGGGGGCAGAGAAGCTGCCAGGAGGGGGGGATGTTTTTTTCTGGGGGGGCTGAGCTGCCCCTGGCCCCCACGGTGGAAGGGCCAGGCAGCAGCCCTGCAGCTCCAGCTTAGGGCAGTGATTTTGGCGGGGAGAAGACCCCAGGCACAACCTAATTCCCCATCCCCACACACAGGACACCCCAGTTTGCTGCAGACTGGGGTGATGATGGGCCTGGTCCTGCAGCAGGGTCAGAGGCACTGCTGGGGTTTGTTTTGGGGGGCACAGGGGATGCTTGGGGGCAATCCTGGGCTGCTTGTGCCTGAAGTGTTGCCCAGAGACATCTGGGGGTGCACAGGGGTGTTTGGGGGTGCACAGGGGTGTTTGGGGGTGCACAGAGGCACCCAGGGCTCCCTGCCTGCTCTTGGCTCTGGGGTTTGTTCCCCCCACAAGCCTTTACCCCCGGTGTAGGGTCAGGACATGGCAAAGCTGTGGCTAGTGCAGCCCAAGGGGCAGTAGCCCCTCTCAGGGTGTCCCTTGGTCACAGCAGGATCCAGAGGGATGAAGCACATCCTTGCAGGGTGTGTGTGGGACGCCCCAGCCAGCACCAGGGGCTTGGGGAATCCCAAATCCTCAGGATTTGCCCCCACCACCCTCTGCTGGCCTGGGACACCTCAAGCTGTGCCTGTAGCAGCAAAACCTCCATGGCAGCTCCAAGTCATGGGGCACAGTGGGGTGCAGACCTCAACTGCAGACCCCAGGGGTGTAGGGGCCTGATCCTGTGATTTAGGGTTTTCCTAAATCTAGGCCAGGTTTTCACTGTCCCAGGGAGATGGCTTTGGGATGAAGCTGGCGAGAAGCCACCCTTCAAGCTCTCTCTGGAAGAAAAGCAACCTTTCTAGCAAAAAAGAAAAAAAAATAAATTCATGGAAAGCTCTGGTTTGCTTCTTCTTGCCAAAACCAATTGTTGATGATTTTTCACGGCTGCTTTGGCTTTGCCTTTGCCTGTAACAGAGGGAGCGATGTCAGACATGCTCCTGTTTTCCCACTCTAGATTTTTTTTCCCTTGAAGCTGGAAGAGAGCAAGGATCTGACTGAAGGACAGGGACTTGTCCTAGGCAAATATCAGCCCCAGGGGCTCCCAAATCTGGCATGAGGATCTCAGTCTTTCCTCCATCCTCAGGGTTGGCTTTGGGGCTGGAAGTGGGGTCTCTTGAAGATGTTCCCCCAGAGCTGCCGAGGGCTGAGGACTGCCCAGCTCAGGGCAGTAGCAGAGCTTGCAAGTGGGACACAGAGATGGCCCTGGGGTGACATCCTGGCACCCCACACACTTCCACAAGCCCCCTGTGGTGGTGTCCACCAGAGCACAAGTGGAAAAAATCCTCATTCTGAATAATTTGCACTGTTGGAAGTAGTGCATTACCGGGAGGTGGGGAGGGCCAGGAGGGGAGGCTGGGCTGCACCAGCCTGGGGAGAGCTCGAGGCTGGGTGCTCTGCAACAGCCAATTGGGGGGAAGTGCTCCCTGCAGCTGGGTTCCCCCTCAGTGGGTATTTTTAGCATTAAATTCCCTGAAATGCTGGCGAGCTGGGCTGGGGGAGCTGAGGGTGAGGAGGGGAGAATTCTGGGGGACACCCCCATGACATTGATGGGGATTCACTCTGGGGGATGCTGAAAGGGTTTTGGGGGTGCTGCTGGGGGGCATGCAGGGGTTAAGGATGGGGGGACGAGGGGGGGATATGGGCAGGGATGTGGGGGGACAGGGGGGTATCCTGGGGGGGATATTGAGATAAATTATGGGGGGGACCTGGGAGGTGATGGGGGAAACACTGGGGGGATGCTGGGGGAATACTGGGGGGGATGCCAGGGGAAACATTTTGGGGGGTTCTGGGGGAACACTGGGGGGATGTTGGGGGAATAATGAGGGGGATGCCGGGGGGAACACTGGAGGGGGATGCTGGGGGGGATATTGGGGGGGTGCTGGAGGGGATACTGGGGGGTTGCCGAGGGCCACAAGGTGCCCCACCAGCCAGGAGCCCCGAGAGAGCGCAGCTGCCCGCCGGGCCCCGGGTGGCCCTGGCCGGGTGCCCCCCCGCCGGCCCGGCGCTGAGTCAGGCTGTTCCCGGCGCTCCCGCGGCCGGTACATCGCGTCCCCACGCCGGGCGCCTGGCACGGCGCCCGCCCGGTGCAGCTCCCGGCAGGGGCACGGCCCGGTCCGGCCCCGGCGGCTCCTCCGGCCTCCCGGGCTGCGGCTCCCGGCGGGGAGAAGCTGAGACCGGGTCCGAAGCCCCGGGAACTGCCGGCGGGGTTTCGGGGGGCGCTGGTCTGAGTCACGTTCTGTGCCCATCTCTGCCGGCTGTGCCCCCAGCCCGGGGCTCTGCGGGCTCCCCGCAAACATTGGGGCACCCGGGGCGGATCTCCAGGAGCTTTTGGGTCTCAGATCCGTCTGGCAGAAGCATCTCCGTGGCAGGGCACAGCTAAGCCGCCTCGGGGGGGCTGATCCCCCCGTCACCCCCGCGCCCAGCCCAGGCAGAGGTGCCAGCTCGCACCCCCACCCTGACACCCCCGGCGGAGCGGGGCGGGCGGGGAGCCCCAGCCACCCCCAGGCACCCCCAGCCATCCGCCCTCCCCGGCGGAGGCTGGTACAGTTCGTTACGTCCAGACCGGAATGTACTTTGTGTTAGAAGTGGCCACAAGCCAGGACGGCAAAGCCGGACTTTATTTATCCTCCCTGCTCCGGCCCCGCTGCTGCATCCTGCCCTTACTCGTGTGGGGCTGGATCTCCGGCAGGGCTGGGGGAGCCCTGGGCTCTCTCCACCTCTCTGCTGCTCACTGCCAGCCGGGGAAGGCAGCGATTTTCCCCGTTTCCTCAGAAGGGAAATAGAATGGGAAAATATTTGTGTCCTTTCATCTGGTAAAAGCCGTCCCCGGTGTCTGGGAGGAAGCGGCGTGAGGAAGAGGGGAACTCAGGGATGGATCCAGGCCCAGTGAAGCCTCTGGAGGGAGGTGCCCCTGTCTGCTGGCTTGGGGGGGTTTTGCAACAAGGGCCAGGATTTGGGTCACAATCTGATAATTTATGGATTGAAAATGCACTTGGAAAGATCCAGCTCTGGCCACACTGCAGGACAGGGCAGGATCAGACCTGTGACAGAGCAGGGACTTCTCTGGGGGTCCCCTCATGTGCAGGGGATGTGCTGGCCCCTCCATTGTTAAAAAGTCATGGTGGGAGCCGTGAGTTCGGGCAGGAAGGGGGAGGCTGCGGCAGCCTCGGGAGGGATCAGAGGGATTGCCCCAGGCTGGGCCTGGCTGGTCACTCCACCACTACACCCAGCACCCCCCCACGGGCCTCCTCTAGGAAGATTTGAGGGGAATTTCATACAGAAAGCGTCTGCCCAGCTGCTCTGCATCCCCGGGCTCCAGGGCCCTCGTGCCAAGCGAGTGGTCTGGTCCTCCTGCCCCATCCACCCCCGTCCCCATGTCCCCACGGTCTGTCCCAATGTCCCCACAGTCTGTGCCCATGTCCCCACGGTCTGTCCCCATATCCCCACAGTCTGTTCCCGTGTCCCCATGGTCTGTCCCAATGTCCCCAGGGTCCATCCCCGTGTCCCCACAGTCTGTCCCCATGTCCCCATAGTCTGTCCCCATGTCCCCATAGTCTGTCCCCACATCCCCACAGTCTGTCCCCATGTCCCCACGGTCTGTCCCCGTGTCCCCACAGTCTGTCCCCACGTCCCCACGGTCCGTCCCCGTGTCCCCATGGTCTGTCCCCACGTCCCCACAGTCTGTGCCCATATCCCCACAGTCTGTCCCCATATCCCCACAGTCTGTCCCCGTGTCCCCACGGTCTGTCCCCGTGTCCTCACGGTCTGTCCCTGTGTCCCCATGGTCTGTCCCAATGTCCCCAGGGTTCATCCCCGTGTCCCCACAGTCTGTGCCCATATCCCCACAGTCTGTGCCCATATCCCCACAGTCTGTCCCTGTGTCCCCACAGTCTGTCCCTGTGTCCCCACAGTCTGTCCCCATGTCCCCACGGTCTGTCCCCATGTCCCCATAGTCTGTCCCCATGTCCCCATAGTCTGTCCCCATGTCCCCACGGTCTGTCCCCGTGTCCCCACGGTCTGTCCCCATGTCCCCATGGTCTGTCCCCATGTCCCCACGGTCCGTCCGTTCCCGCTGGCCGTTCAGCTGCACCTACAGCCGGTGGCAAGGACACGCTGTTCTCCTGTGCTCCGCCGCCTGTTGTGCAAGCCCCGGCCGCACCTCCCGTAAACACACACGGCAAAGCTTCCCACGAGCACGGCACCGGCTCCTGCCGGGCTGCGCCCCCGGTGCCAGCGGCAAACGGGGCCCCCGGAGGGGCGCACAGGCCACGGGCTGGGGTGGGGAAAGCCACGGCATAATTAGGCTGTAAAAACCCTGCTTTGATCCCCAAAATGGGCAGTGGTGATCTGGGCTCTGTGGGGAAGGATGGGTTTGATTCCCCCTGGGAAGGGGAGGGTGCCTGCCCCGGGACCATCGCGTGCTGTCACACACGAGAGGAAACCAAGAGAAAAGAGAAAAGCCACTTCCTCCACTCTCAGGAGATTCACTGATGTGGCTCCTCACTGTGCAGCCAAGGTGGAGGGACTCCTCTCCTCCCCACGCTCTCGAGGCAGATTAACGCTGGTTATTTTTAGCAGAAGACAAGGATGAATAAAAATATCCCCTGCTTTATTTTAATTTTTTTTTTCTCTCTCTCTCTTTCAGGAACGCTGCTCTCACCTCACAAGAGGTGCTTGGGAGCCAGCAGGGCAGGTCCCTTGGCTTTGCTCCCTGCTTCCAGACTTTCCCCAAGACCTCCCTGTCCTTTCGGGGCTGGGCTCAGGGCTGGGGCAGGACATGTGTGGCCAGCTGGAGGGCGAGGGGGAACAAGCAGTACCCCTGGCAGGCGTCAAAAAGCCGAACAGGATTATTTATGGAACAGATTTCCTCCAGGTTGTGTTACAGGGATGGGGGTGAACGGGGCAGACCCCAGCACCGGGCGAGTGGAGGGTTTAGGACATCTCCCCACCCTCAGAATGAGCTGAGGGGTCCGGCACTGGCACAGCAGTGATTTAGAAGACGCCTTTATCTTCTAAAAAAGCTATTCTGATGATTTCTTCCCATATATTTTTGGTTTCTTTCTTTCTTTTTTTTTCCTATGCAAACAAACAAATTTACCTTTTTTGTAGTACAGGGACAAACCAGGCTGAACCCCCTCATTGCTGCCGTTGGGCCCATGGGATTTTTCAGGGCTTTGGAGTTATCTCAGGGGCCTGATGGAATTGTGCTGTGGGGTTTCCTGGTATTGCAAACCCGCAATATTTTAATTTTGTTTTGTAAATGAATATTTAGAGCTTTTGGAAATTTAAAGCCGGGAGGGAAATGTTTGAAATCAAAGATGCAAGACTGACCTGGGTTATTTTAGAGGGGGAAAAAATTAAATGCCATAAAAACAATTTTTTTTTTCCTTTTCTAAAGTGGGCTTTAATTTTCACTCTGAATTTCTGATGAGTGACATCAGTGTCTAAATTACAGCTGGGGAGATCGAACTGAGCACAAAGAGCAGACCTGTGAGAAAGCACCCACCAACGCACTGCTGCCTTCAGCCTGGCCCTGAGGGTTTTATTGGATCAACATGTGGGAACGAGGGTGCAGGTTGGGGGCTGCAGGCACTCATTACAACACAAACCTGGTAAAAAACGGCCACTTTGTAAAAACACTCAGAGATGTCTCAATTTAAATCTGCCCCCCAATTTTTTTGCCCCACTTGGCTGAGGCACTGCAGCGATGAGCAGCGATGAGGTGTTTAATCACAAAAGTACTGATTTCTAATCCCGGGGGGGGGTATTTTGGGGCAGCTCTTGACAAAAATCTTATTTCTTTCATCCCGAACTGGAACATTTCTGCGTGTTCCAGCAGCCTCTGTGTCCTCCAAACCCACATCCCTGTCCCCAGAGCTGAGGCAATTCTTCACTCTTCAGCGCGGTGTTTCCTGTGACACCCGGAGGAGCTGGGACGGATTGGGCTACCCTTGGAGAGCTGGGGGAGAACGAGAGCACCTCCGGGGCACCTCCGGGGCACCTCCGGGACACCTCCGGGGCCGGGCTGTCCTTGCGGGGGTCGCATGAGGCCGATGGGTTGGGGACAGCTCGGGGGCTGAGGAGCACTGCATGTGGCCGCGGTGTTCTCGCATCACTGCATGGAGCTGACCCATCGCAGGGGGTCAAACACCCCGGGGCACTTCCCGGGCCCGGGCTGTCCCCTGTCCCCCGTCCCGTGTCCGCTGTCCCCGCTCCCGCCCGGCCCCGCCGCTGCCACCCGGGCGACCGCGCACCCGGGGGCCGGGGGCGGGCACAGCGCTCTGATTTGCATATCGCCGCCGCCGCAGCCAATAGAAAGGGGAAATGGAGACGGGCAGGCGGTACAGCCAATGAGACGTGATTTGGGCGGGGCCGGAGGTCAGGGCGGAGCGGCCCGGCCGGGCGGGCGCGCGGGGCCACTCGGACCGGGCGGCGGCGGCGACAGCGGCGACAGCCCCAGCGACAGGTGGGACCCGCGGGCTCGGGGTGCCCTGTGTGCGGCTTCGGGGCCCTGCGGGACCCTATGTGGGGCTGGAGGAATGATGTGCATGAGGAGGAGCAGTGTGGGGTTGGGGACAGGCGCGCTCGGGGCTGAGGGACCCCGCCCGGGGGGACCTGTGGGGGACATCGGTGTCCCGTGTGGGGCCGGGGCGTTGCGGAAGGGGTGGTGGCCCCCGCGGGTGCTGTGGGGTGAGGATAGGAGCGGAGTTCCTGCCCCACGGAGCCCCCGCAGTGATGGGGAGCAGCTCCCGCAGCGCTGCCCGGGCGGTGCTGGGGGCACCGGGATGCTCGGGCACACCCCGGGTGCCGCTCGCCGGACGGGGATTTTCCTTTTCCCCGCTTCACCTCCCCATCCGAGGCTCCCGGGCACAGCCGAAGCGTTTCTTTTGACACCACAAACCAGAGGGACCCCGCAGGGTGTGTGCATCACTATACAGAGCCTTTGGCAGCAGGTAGAAGTGGTTGCACAAGGTAAATGTGATTTTTTTTTTACGTTTCTGCAATTTTCTCCTCCTCTCCGGGCATAAAAACTATTTCAGAGCTTCTGTTTTTAAAATGCACGTTCGAGTGAGCTTGCTCTTCCCAGGAAACTGTATTTTCCACAGTGGGCTGTAGGAACTCGTGGGAGATGTGTCTGTCATCGGTGTGTCCCCAGGCTGCAGCTTCCAGCTGAGGCTCCAACGCTGCACCGTATTTCTGTCCCCACCGGTGCAAATAATAAAATCCTTAAAAATAAAATATAATGGAAAAAAGAAAGCTAGGAGCTGATACTTTATGGTTTTAAAGGGAGAGTTTAATCAGTGTCTCACCCTAATGAGCTGTTAAATTTGAGGTGGATATGAGGACATCACTGGGGTATCAAAGCCAACCTGGGAACTGGCATTAAAAGCTTAAAAAAAGTTGAAAGCACAGATTGTTCTTTCCTTTAAAACATGAGAAATCTGGCTCCCTCCTGCCTCCTCCCCTGTCCTGTTGAAGGGCTGAGGAGAAGAAAATCATTAAATATGTCTGGCAGAGTCTGTAGCTGGCTTGTATGGGCTGTCTTTCCAAAGGTGCTGTGGGTGTGATTTGGGTGGCAGTGCTGCAACTCAGGGACACTTGGGTTGTATTTCCAGCCTGGTACTCTGGAAATGGGACAACATTTCTGGGGAGGGGACATCCCTGACAGAGAGGGAACAATGTCCATGACCTCCAGGGGGTTAACCAGGAGTGGGGGGCTAAGCAGGAATTCAAATGGTGCAGGAGTTTTGCTGCACAGGGGTGGGATGGAGGGGTCCTGGGTGGGTTGCTGGTCCTTGGAGAGGTGCTGATCCTCATCCCCAGCATGGTGGGTGATGGCAGCACCCTGAGGGGTGCAGGAGGACAAGGCAAGGGTGTGATGGAGCTGGGAGCTCACAGCAGCCAGAGGTGCTGGTGGAGGAAGGAGTGGCCCAGGAGTTGGGGTCTGTGCTGAGCAAAATATGTGGTGGCATGGAAAAAATCCCCAGCAGATTCTGGGGAGTCAGTGAAGAAGTTTTCTCCTCTGCTGAAATGCACAGGGAGGGAGGGGTGATAGCATGTGGCCCTGCTGGTGGCTCTGGGGCTGGGGGATGGAGGGGTCCAGTGGGGAAGGCTGGCATGGTGCAGCCTGCTCGTGGTGCCCATCCTGCTCCAAACAGAGATGTCTGCTGGGATAATTGCTCATGCAATTATCTTTTCTTGTTTGGTTGGTTGGTTCTTTAAAAATAAATGTAAATAACCTCATCCTCCCAAGGCTGTGTTTGCCCAGCACGCACTTCAGTCGTGTTGAGGTCCTTTCCCAGCACCTTTAGAGCACCTTCCTGCTGGGATGAGCCAAAAAATAAGGATAATTCCCAAGTAAAAAGCAAACTGCATCCCTCAGGAACATCACTGCTGTGTAGTTACGTGTGTTTTAATTAATTACCTGCTTGCAGAAGGAGAAAGTTTGCTGGAAGGTTTGAGATGCTTGGCACCAAGACCTCCTCGGGCTGGCTGCAGCTCCCAGACTGGCTCAGGGGAAAAATATTTTGTAAACGGTTTGAAAAATAGTTTGTCCTCAGTTATTTCTCGTTTTATACTATTTTATATAAATTTTATTTTATATCAATTTTATTTTATAGTCACTCTCGGTTACATGGATTTATATAAAGTTGTTGCAGCCCCTTGAGGGAGCTGTGAAGCTCCTACTAATCTTGTGCACAGAACAGGGAAATAGATATTACTTAGCAAGGAATTTTTTTTATTATTTTAATGCTCTGTGCTTGTGGGTGTAAAGAAGTGGCCACGAGTGCTCTACCGTACAAGTTGTTCATGTAACTTGTTTGTCATGGAGCTGACAGGCTTTTTCCATAACTAGTAATTGTGATTAGTAAGGATTTCTGATTTTGCAAGCGAGTGCGTTGGAAAATTAGGAAAATAATAGTAAAGTAACTGTCAGAAGTGAAGAGTTGGGATGGTGAGGGGCTGCAGTTAAATCATCTCCTACCTGCAGTGTCCCATCTTTGCAAATAGCAGTATTGCTCTCAGGTGGAAAAATACTCTCATTTCAAGTACTTTTTGATTTACATTCAATTTAACCACTTAACAAAAAGCCCTGGGAGGCACTGCCTGGTAAAGAGCATCATCCCTGGGATGTGACAGCATCCCAAAAAGGAGCCCAGGTGGGATGCAGCCTCCCTCCCCAGCCCAGGTGATGCACACCAGTGCACGTGTGTGTGTGTGTGTGTGTGTGTGTGTGTGTGTGTGTGTGTGTGTCAGTGCCTGTTCTCACCCCTGTGCTGGCAGGGTCTGGGTGACCTGCTGGTGGTGCAGCATTGTCCCCAAAGCCGTGGTGTCCCCTGCCCCTCCTGCTCCTCACAGCGTCCCCAGCAATGGCAGTGCCACCCCAGTCCCTCCCTGCAGTTTGTCCTCTTGTGATGCTTCTCCAAGAAATCCTCATCTGGCACCAGAGCAGGCTGGTGTTTCACTGGGAATTGCCCAAAATAATTTGGGTTTGCCCAAAATAATTTGGTGTTTATAGGCCCCTGGTGCAGATGGTCTTGGGTGCTGAGTTATTTCTGGGTGCCAGAGCTGCTGGCAGCAGTGCTGGATGCTGAGCTGGGGATTCCCCCCTTGGGATTCAGCTCTGGGATGCTCCAGGTGCTGCTGAGCCCTGGTGTGTGGGGATAAATCATCAAACACAGCATTCCCACTGCCAGGGGTCACCTGGCTGCAGGTTGCTTGGAGAAAACCCCAAATCTGTTGCAAGCAGAGAGACGCTTTTAGAAACTAGAAAAAAAAATTTAAATTAATCCAAGTTTAATTGCTACGTTTATTCCGGAGAAAAGGCTAAATTAAAACAGAATTGGCAAACAAGGAGTTTCTTGTTTATTCTCATTTTGTATTTATTTTAGTCCCTCCCCAAGCTGTCACTTGAAATTCAATTTGCTCAGCATTGGTGTAGCTGCTGCCAGGAGGCTGCTCTGAGTTGCCTGTGGAGGGCTTGGACTTCACTTGCTGTGCTGTATGGGGAAGGAAACTTCACATTTAACAGCCAGAGGTGGAATATTTAATTCCAAAAAGCCAGGCTGGTCTGTTCTCCCCGGTTGTTTTGACCAGGGGAGAAGACACGACTGAAAGGAGCTCGCTCATTTTTGGTGGCAGAAAACCCAGTGAGAGGGTGCCAAGGAGTGGGTAGTGGGATGTCAAGTACTTTCTCACATTTTACAGATGGTTTATATAACCTGCTTGGCTATATTATTATATTTTTTCCTGTCCAGTTACATAATCTCAATTTATGAAAGCTTTAGGAAGTTGCATTCCCCACTGTTACATGTTTCTATATTACGGCTTCTGAGCTTGTGAGGATGCTTGGCCTCCCTGCCAGGCATCTCCCAAGAAGCTCAGGCTGGTGTGGAACAGCTGTTTATACACTCATTCTTACTAAATTTCTTTAATTATTTTGCTTTAGCCATCATCAAAAGCTGTGTCAGCCTCTCAGAAGCAGGATGGGTGCAGGTTGGTGCCTCTCCCTGCTGATGCAAAGCAAAAACTTTGGGAATTCCTGTTTTTTTTTTCCAGTGTTTTGAGGATCTGTCCTTGTGGCAGAGACTTGCTGTGATTTTTGTGGTGGAGGCAGCTGAAATCCTTGCTGGGGCCAGGGGTGGTTTTGGGGGCAGGTAGGAAAGGAGCTGCAGAGCATCTGTGTGGAAAATCCTCAGCCTCATCCTGCCCCTGGCACCTTCTGCCCTGGGGACAGCAGCCACCCATAAATATCTGTGGATTTTGCTTTCCCCAGTATCAGTTTGTCCTTCAAAACAAGGGAGAGAGGAAAGAAAATGCTGCTTTTTTTCCTTAATTCCCTTTCACGTGAAAGTGGAGGGTGTTGTGTCTCTCGGTACCCACTCTGGAGGAGATGGACCACAGGCTGCTCACAAGAGACTTCAGAGGAGCTTTATCCCTCTGATTTTTTAATTTTTTTTTTTTAATTTTGAAGTGGCCTGGGAAAACCACCAAGCGAGAATTTCCTTGCTAGAAAACCAGCAGAAGAGCCAGATTATTTTTAATGGGTTTATATTGTAAACTGGGGGGATAAAACCACTCCTCTCTGAAAGTCTTTTGTGTGTTGCTGGCACGGGCCTGTTCACCTCACTCCAGGGGATGCAGAGAGACTGAACCCATCTTGCTTTTGCCTGGGATATTTATCCTGGCAGGGTTAGTGACCCATCCTGCTCACTTGTTCCTCTCGCTGCAGCTGAGGAACAGCCTCTTATTCCACATATTTAAAAAAAAAAAATAAATTAGTTATGACTTGAACCTTAAATAAAACCATTTCAGAAGCTTAAAAATATTAGCTAGGCAGAATGATGAAGCCAGTGTGATGGGAATGTCCACCACTGTATTTAAGTGAGCTTTTTCACTTCGTTATCCTCTTAATTGTTTTAAAACCTTCCCCTGTTGCTGCTTTTCAGGTAAGAGGCAGATACCTCCTGGTCTTTGGGAGGTGACTGGGGGCTGCACCCCTCTCTGGAGTGTCCCCATGGCGTGGGTGGCACAGTTTGGTACCAGGGTCTCCGTGGTGTTCACCCTGCAGCAGGGACTGGCCATGGATAAAGGAGCCCAGGGATTGTGCTTCGGTCCCTGGTGGATCAGGGCTCACCTTGGGTGCCATGGGGGCTCCTCAGGGTGCTGGGCAATTCAAGCAGCTCTGTTTGAATTTGGGTTTTTTTTGTGTGAATAGAAGTTGCCATGCCCGGCCCAGAGGGGTGTTGGCCGCTTGCACAACGTGCACGCTAGGAAGTAAATTGATCCATTTACTTACTGAGGAGTTCTTAGTTGGTGAACAATAGTTTCAATTTTATGGCTTCTCTGTTTATTTTGAAGGAGGGGGAGAAAGTCAAGGGGCCAGGATTTAAAAAAAAAAAAAATTAATTAACTGTGATGTATGAGTGTGAGAAATGGCACTCAATGTCTGGGTATGTCCTTATGTGTTGGGGTGCAGCTGAGGATTATGTGGAGCTGCTTGTCCATCTTAGGAAGGTCATTTATTGTTAGAAATTCCAATTTTAACTCATTACCATCACCTTCCTTGGTCTCTGCTCAGCAGGCTGGCCCTGAGGTGTCTTAAAACACCCTCATCCAGCAGAAATCACTGCTCTGGTCTTCCCCCTCCTGCTGCACAGGCACAGCTTGCTCAGCAAGAAGGGATTTTGTTAGAAAAAAGTTGTTCTTGTGATGGAAGGGGAAGAAATCCACCGTGGGACAGTGGAAAGAGTCAGCTGCTGCACTAATTGGGTTCTTCTTTGTTATCAGTCTGTTCTGGGGCTGGAGGATGCATGTGCAGCCCTGTGCTGCTGTCCAGCTCGAGGGACTGGGATTTGGGGCCATGATCACCAGGATCCAGGGTCCCACATCGCCCTGCTGTGCTTTCAGATTTGTTGTTTTTAAGCCTGACCTTTGCGTTTTCAAGAAACTCCCTCCTGTGTTGCAATCCGAAGCTTTTAGGGCTGCTGTGGTGCCGTGGAAGTGAAAGTGCTTTGTGCTAAGTGGGTCTTAAAAAACAAACCCCAGAGCAGCCAACTCTTATTTTTTCATCCTGTTAATTTTCATCCCAGTGAAACAATTGGACAGGATATAGCCTTGATTTTTTTTTTTTTTAAGCTGATGGTAAGATGCTGTTTTGTGGAAACAGCGAGTCAAAACAGGTTTTGGCCATAGTCTTCATCACCCCTCTCTGATCATGGTGGAGCATGATCTGGCTCAAAACTGCTCTGTTCTCCCTTCTTCTGAAATCCTGTTTTAGAATAAAGAATATGTGTATTTTTAATTTTTTTTTTCATTTTGTCCCCCCCTCCCTCTTCTCACAGGTATTTCCCTGCTGTGTCTCTGGGCCTGGATTCTCCCTGCACCTTCAAACCTTCTCCAGCAATTGCATGGTGGCAAGGTGAGACCCCTCAAAACCCTGCCCAGCCTTGCTCTTCCCCGTCCCTTTCCCCTCCTCCGAGCCTCTGGGAGGGATCTGCAACATGAAGTTTCCATTTGGAGCTGGCAAATTCCCGGTATGCCGATTTCTAGGAAACGTGGCTGGGGATCGTGTGGTTGGTGAAACTCTAGCATGTGTGATACCTGTCTGTCCTCAGCCCAGGGTCAGACATCTGCATCCCATTCTCCCCTCTGAATTTTCACCTCTTTCTCAGTGTTGGGAGACAGCAGCACCTGTGTGGAGAGGGAATTGTAAAATTAAAAGGTTTGTTTTTATTTATTTCTGTGCTTCTCCGGCCCATCCATGTTTATATCCCAGGGAAATGCAAGTGTGGATGTTCAGAGGAGGGAGGATGGTTTATCCTGGCTTCATTTACAGACTTACAACATTAATCTTGTGGGCAGTAGCAGCAACGGGAAAGCAGGATCTGCTTGGGGTGTCAGAAACACCCAGGGGCTTTTGCACAGAGTAATTAATTAATGCCCTCTCTGTATCCAGAGTACACAAACAAGAAGATTCAGGCTCTGACACCAGCAGCAAGCTTGCTGTGCTCAGTCACATCCCTGCCTGCTCGCTATTTAAACCTCGGGGAGTAGCAGATTTATTTTTTTTTTGGCCCTACAACTGTTTGTTTCAAATTAATTGGGATTCTGGCCCCTGGCCAACCTCCTCCTGTTGCTCCAAATGGGAGATAAGTGGGAGCAGGGCACTCTTTTCTCTAACCTAGTTGGAGCCGTTTTTGCTGGACGGAGAAGTCGTGAGCTCTTTCATAACGTGGGCCACATCTTTAATAGCTGGGTCTTGAGGGCTCCATCCCTCCCACTGCTGCTGACGCAGAGCGTCTCCCCTCCCGCCCGCCTTGGCCAGCTTCCCTGGATGACTCCTCTAATTGCTTACGTAGAAAAATAATGAGAAGGATGCGTAGGGTGTATTTTTAGATGTCTCTTGGTGGGATTTAGCAACCGGCAAGCCGGAGCCAGCACCTCCCTGTCCGTCTCCTGCATCCCAGCCGTGGCTGCTTGGTGGACCTGGGGAGGTTCTGTCCCGGGAGGTGGCGATTCTTGGGCAAGCTTCCCTGCTTGGTGGGCTTCACCTTGTGGGTGGGTTATGGATGATGTGTCACTGGTGATGCACGGGATCTGTGCTGGGGAGCCCTGAGCTGATGCCATGCCCGTGCTGGGATGGGCACCACCACCTCCTCACTTCTCTCCAGGAGGAAGGCTGTGGTGGTTTGGAATCCCAGCACCCAAATCACTGAATCATGGAATGGTTTGCATTGGAAGGAAACTTTAAAGGCTGTCTAGTCCAGCAACCCCACCATGAGCAGGGACACCTTCCACTAGACCAGGTTGCTCAGGGCTCTGTCCAAACTCACCCAAATGTTCCCAGAAATGGGGCATCCATCACCCTTTTGGGTAACCAATGCTTCACCACCTGCATCATCAAACATTTCTTCCAAAGTAACCCATGGCTCGTTTTCCAAGGAACACCTGTGAGATAACGGGTCTCACCACGTGTTGCTTTGCTTTTTAAATGCTTTTTTTTAAAGATATTTCCATCTGAAACTCCAGCAGCGCAGAGGAAAGGGACCAGACGCAGAATCCCATTAAATATCACCCCAAAGACTGTGATAATTGAGCCTTGCAACAAGTAGTTCCCTTATTTTCCTCTTTGCTTCTTCCATTTCAGGGCTCTTTGTGTCTCGGTGGCTTCCTGTGCTGGGGGGGCCGGGCTCCAGTCCTTCCCTTTCCACCCGGGTGCGAGGAAAGCAATTCTTCTTGCAGCGCGACTTATCTGTCCTTGGAGCTGAAAACATCCTTTCTTTGCTCTTTTTGAATCCCCCCAAATGAATGATTTCTCCTGCTGGTTAACATCAGCTTCCACGCTGAAGACTGTGGGAAAGTTTCGCAATTAGAGTGGCTTTAATAGATCTGGTTTATGTCTCAAAAAACCCATCGCTTTCTAATTCTCCGTCACATGTTTCCTTGATGATGTGTCGCCCAGCAGTGCAGCTACCAAAATAGCCCCATGGTCTGAAGGAAATCATCAGGAAATATGTTTTTGAAACTGTAGGCAATTCTCTTTTTTCACCAGGAACCATTGGAAAAAGTCTGTGTTCAATGGAAAACGTGGCTTTTCTGGCACCTTGGCTGCTTATGCGGTGACATTTGGGAGCGCAGCGCTCCAGCAGTTTGTCCAAAAATCCCCCTCAGTTCCTTAGATTCTTGCTGTGAGTTTTCTCTTTATCCACCCAAATAGCTGGGATTCTTTTGGTGTTGGGCTTGCTTTAATTTTTGGGGAAAATGCTTGCTTATGCATTGTCTTTCCATGCACGGTGACAAACCCTTTCCTCTTCCACCACGTCCCGTGGTCCTGCCAGGCTGACAGGGTTTGTGCTGTGTCCCCCCAGGTCCAAGGAGACCATGACCACTGATGAGGCCACCAAGAGTGAAGGGGAGGTGCAGGCAGCAGCTCTGGCTGAGCGTGGGGAGGACATCACACCATCCAAGGACCGAGGGGTTCTGAAGGTAAAGGGGTCTGCTGAGGGTGTCCTGCCTTCCTGCACCTTGGGGTGCATGGTCACCTCGCTGGGCTGCATCTCCAGCCCTCAGGGTCACAGTTCCAGGGCTGTGGGATTGACTTCTTTCATTTGAAAGGCAAAGGGGATGAGCATTGCTTGCAGTAAAGGAGGATGGAGTGGTGGTTGAGGCTGGTGGGCCCAGGCTGCTCCATGAATTTCGCTGCTATTGTGTTCCTAATCAGATTATTAGCTGTAAATCCGCAAAGCATTTCTGTGTGTGACTCACAAACATTAGAAAGAGCACACTGAGGTCATCCAGTCTGCTCCACAGCCCCTTTTTCATATTCAGGGCCGTTTCTGGATAGTTCTGCTCCTCAGCACTTACACTTCTCCACTTGAATAGGACCTTTCCTCCAAGAATAGCATCCTCCCCTGCTCCATCCTCAGCTCGAGAACTGCTTGTTCCCGGCTGCAGCGTTCAGAAAAAAGTGTTGACAAGGAGTGAGTAGTGAACTGACACACCCCTGTGAGTAAAATGTGTACGGACAGAGAGCGAGTGGAGCTGCATTCACTGCAGGTTTGGAACCACGGTGTTTATCCACCCAGTATGGACTGGTCTCTGCTCCCAGCCCTGTCCAGCTCCATTGCTGTGGCTCCTGTTTGAGATTTGTTTTTAGGAGCTGATGAAGGGCAAATTTAGGGGCAAACTGAATAGCTCCTCCCTGAGCCTTCCTGTTATTTAGGGCAGCACTGGGGTGTATATACATGTGTATATATATATTTTTAATGTAAATGCGTGTGTGTGTGTATCTCTCTCCCCCTTCATATTCATCCTTTGCTATCCCATGGCCCCAGCTCATGGGTGATTTCTCTCTCTCAGATCATTAAGCGACCTGGGAGTGAGGATGAGTCTCCCATGATTGGAGACAAGGTTTATGTGCACTACAAAGGGAAACTGGCCAACGGGAAAAAATTTGACTCCAGCCGCGATCGGAACGAGCCCTTCATCTTCAGCCTGGGCAAGGGTGAGCTGGGATGGTGGAGGGTGGGATGGTGGAGGGTGGGATCACCCTGGGGCAGGGGGAACAACTGGCCCTGTTGCAGGACAGCTGGACAGAGTCAGCCCTGCCTTAACTGCCTTGTGAACGTGGGGTTTTTTTGGGTGCCATCCTTGCTGCACTCAGGCTGGATTTTTTCCTGGGCTGCTGGTTCCTCCCTCCTGCCTGACATCTGCCTTTCTCCTAGGTCAGGTAATCAAGGCGTGGGACATTGGGGTGGCCACCATGAAGAAGGGAGAGATCTGCTACTTGCTCTGCAAACCCGAGTACGCGTACGGCTCTGCTGGCAGTGCCCCCAAAATCCCCTCCAATGCCACCCTCTTTTTCGAGGCAAGTAATGCTGGTGAGCTGGTGTGTGGATGAGCAAGCTTGCTCCCTTTCTGCCTTGCCAGCCAGCTCAGAAATAAATATGTAAAAATTAATAATAATAATAATTTTTAAAAACCTAACAAAGCCCAAACAACAAAAAACCACCAAAAAACAAAACAAAAAAACAACCACCCAACCAAAAAAACCAACCCAGCTTGGATTCCTGAAACGTGTCCCTGTGCTCCAGGAATCGCTGCCAGGGCTTTCTCAGAAATGTGTGTCTGAGCTGGAAGGCTGGGACTGAAACTCCAGCTTAGGAGAGTCCTGGTGCCGGGGCGGGGAGTGGGCAGATTCAACATGCACAAGGGAAGGAGAAAGCAGCTGGGAAATGCCTCCAGGTGCTAAAAAACCATTAGTGCTGAGGGGTGGTAGGAAAATGAAGTTTTTGGCACAGAGGGCTCCCTGGGCAGGGCTCATTGGGACACGGCAGGAGGAGGGAGGCTGTCCTAAATTAAGGCTCAGCTCTTTCAAATCGAGTGTGGACAAAGGTGAAGGTCAGAGCTGGTCCCATCAAAGGATGAAGGGGAAGCCCATGCCCACACTGGGGGACTTTCACAGCATCTTCCAGCAGCAGCTGTGTGGTACAGGTTCAATAAACTTATTTTTGCTGTTACTTTGTGTTATGCTTCAGGTACTGGATGTGTCCCAGTTTGTAATAAATCCTGTGTATTATGCTGTGGTTTGGATCTGGGTTTTATGGGCAACTTCTGCTCGTCAGCTGAACAGAGAATTAGCTGGCTTGGTTCTCCAGCCAGGGGATGAACTGCTGCTTTGTGGCTCTTCTGTTGTTTTTCTCTTCTCCTTTCCCCCTCCCTACGCTCTGCCCACTTTTTCTTCATTATTTTTTAGGTCGAGCTGCTTGACTTCAAAGGCGAGGACTTGTTTGAGGATGGAGGAATAATCCGGAGGATCAAGAGGAAGGGAGAAGGTTACTCCAACCCTAATGAAGGTGCTACCGTGGAGAGTGAGTGCTGGTCCCTTGTGGGACAACTGGAGGGATCAGCCTGTCC